>JAJHZJ010000134.1:6977220-7577220 GCA_023548195.1 Bettongia penicillata ogilbyi | reverse complement strand
CCAGTCTAATTTCCTCATTTTACAGGTGGGGAAATTGAGTCCCAGAGAGAGCAATCTCTAATTCTACTGTCTTCTTTCATTGTCTTCACTCTTTAGATGCGGCAGCTAAGGTTCTAAAGAGGGAAATGACTTGTCCAAAGTTATATAGGTATTTAAAAGCAACAACAACTATGACGTCGACAACTTAGAGGGACCAAAGAGACCTTGGAGCCTAACTAATTTAGCCCCTTTCCTTTCCAGATGAGGAATCTGAGAGAAAGGAACTGTCTTGTCCAATGTCCCTCAGATAATAATAATGAGTCTGCCTCCAAACCACCTCCCTTTCTATCTCCCAAGTGACCTCCCAAGGCCCCTTAGGAGCTCAGCTCAACCAAAGCCCAAACCCCTTACTCTAACCCCTTCTGCTTCCCTACACTGCTCAGCAGGTTCCCCAAATGCCAGACAGATCTATCCACAAACTACACAAATGGTTGGCACATTTGTACTCAATGGCTGACATTCTGATTCTTTCCTTCCTTCCTCCCTTCCTCTTTTATTCCTTCTTTTCTGTTTTTCCTCCTTTCTTTGGGGGAGGAGCATGGAGGAAAAGGATGATTTTAACAGCATAGGAAATATCGGAAACTGAGTAAGGAATCCCTTTGCCAAGGTAGATTGACCTCTACTCTGCAATTTCTCATTTCTAATTAATTATTAGTTTTCAATTAATTTTCTTTCCCCCCTATCTCCTCCTTCAACTAAAAATAAAAAGCCAACCCTTCCAAAAAGTGGGCACAGTCAAGCAGTTCTCAAGGGCAAAGAGCCTTTGAGTCACCAATGAGATCATCTAAAAATCTTTTAAAGTCAGTCTTGCCTGAATGAGTGATCTTATAGATTGAATAGCTGAGATCTCACCTTGGATGCTTTTACCTCATTTTCTTCATCTATAAAATGATTACACTGGACTAGATGGCCTCTGATCCCATGGATGCCTAGCACCCAGCTCCAGAAAGTGCCCCCGTATAATGATTTGATGAACCACATCCAATGGCTGTGGCTTCACTGGACACAAGAAGGATGACCATGACCCTTAGCACAGCCTTGTATCCAGAGGACTCATAAGCTGCTCCCACCTCCAGCCCCTCTCTCCCTCACACCCACAAACCTCCAAGTTGGTGGTTCTGTCCTCGCTCCACTCCTGGGTGGAAATGCAAAGAGTCAGAAGAATACACAAATAGGTTCAGGTTTTATCCTACCTTCACCACTTAGGAGCCATAGAATGAGTTGGAAGGGAAAGGCTAGGGAGAATGGGGTGGAAATAAATTGTCACCTTTTGAAAAGTACTTCACATCCATCATCACATTTGAACAGCTCAGTGACTCTGGGTGCTTTGGACCTCCTTTTCAGATGAGCAAACTGAGGCTGTGTGAGACTGAGTGATTTGACCCGTCTCTCACCTCCTATGTGTTAGAGACAGAATTTGTACCCAGAACTTCCTCTCTCCAAAACCAGCAGTCTGTCTATCATGGCAGAGAACTGAAGGGCAAGCCTGGCTTTCACCTGAAGCTATGTGCCTTTGGGCAAGTCATTTTCCTTCTCTGAAATGGCTTTCTCATCTGTAAAATGAAGTTAAAATATTTGCCCTTATCTCACAAGGTTGCTGTAACACAGTGGTGAATGATTCCGTGTTTAAAGTGTTTGTAAATTCTGAGGTGCTACACAAGTTATTATGGCGATCACCCCATCTCTGAAGTTAATCTGACTTCTGTACGTCACCCAGGGTTCTCATGGCAACTCAATTCTATTTACAACAAAGATAGAAATGGGAATCCTTAAGGATCTCCATGGTAGAGGCTAAAAATCCACTGCCCAGACTTTCAGGATTTCCTCAAATTGGCCATATTGTGAATGTGTCTGACAGGACAAAGGTAAACATTAGAGATAAAGAAAAAATGCTCCCCAGAGCTTGCACAGGAATTGGGTCCCTGATTCAAAAGTCCCATCTCGAAGGCACTGAGCCCATATACACTGTAATTTAGTGGTTAGGAAGGAAAAGTCCTGGAGTGCTTAAAAAAACACATAAATTTCAAAGCTTAACCTAAATCCAATATTATTAATGATCTTCACATAAATAATTATTTTCCAGCAATGACCAGAAAAGCTCCCCTTTCCTACAGCTGCCAAGGCTCCTGCTCATGAGTCTGTTTCCCTTGGTGAGATGACATTAACACCTGAGGATATGTCAATCACACTTCCCTTGCCCTACTTAGGTGCTAATTATGTCCTTGACTTTGGCCAAAAACGCCCAGAAATCCAGCTGAAATCATGGCCCCAAAAGCAGTCTTTTCATCCCACACCTTTTCAGGTTCACTTCATTTATGTTTTGATGTGTCTGAGAGACTTCAAGTCTACCACCATATTACTTACCTAGAGATATGGGGAGATTTCAACTCTGTTTTAAAAAGATACTACCTGAAATGCCAGTAGTACAAAAAGATGTGTGTGTGTGCGCGCGCGTGCATGCATGTGGGGGGGGGGGGCGGGGATGTCTGCCTGTGTCTTTGGATGTCTTTGTGTGTGCCTATGTGGGTCTGGTGTCACCAAGATCATTTTCCACCAGGCTGCTTCTGTAACATAGATTTTTCTCTTTTGGATAAGCCAGTGGAGAAATGTAGGCAGTGAAAAAATTTAAAAATAGGTAAAAGAATCTAATGACTTGTCACTTCAAGGTACAAGGGAAAGAACCCTGGCTCTTAGAGGCAGGGGAACCTGGTTCACATGTACTCTGTGGGACCCACTTCTCCCTCATTCTTCCACCCTGGGGCTTTGCCCACTCTCTGCCTGTATGACCTTGAGCAAGTGCCTCAGCCTTTTCCCCCTGTAATAATAAGAGAATTAGACTTAAGGATTCCTTCTGGTTTAAAATCCAATAATTCATAATAGTTTCTCCCTCTCTTCCTTTCATCCAGAATAAGTTTTATGCTTATAAATGTATATACATATACATGTACACATGTATATGTACACATACACATGAATACAAAATACGCTTATGAAACCACAACAGGGAACTTATGCTATATGATAAAACTTCAGTGTGACCTTTTGAAAAGCAGAGAATACTTCTATAATTATAATCTAATTCACGTGCTTAGCAGATAGGAAGGTTTTGTTTGTTTTACCGTATCTATTTCCTTGAAACAAGGGGTCTCCTTTTCATCCATTGACTGAGCTGAGGGGAAGTTTAAGGTTTGTTGGAGTATTCTCAGAGCCTAGTGTCCCTTGTTTCTAATTCTGTCACCTTTATCATTTGAACTTTTCTTGGAGATCCCTGGAGTTTATCCCTGATTACTTGACTGTAGGGTGTGCCCCATTGTAGGGGACATCTTCTTGAATTTTTCTAGCATAGAAAGCAGGTAATTTGATGGGCCTGAGTTTCACTCTGGAGGAGAAAAGCTTCATGCACATCTTGTTGCCTCTTGAAGCATGTATGTGACATCTGTCTCCCCACAAGCTACCATTCAGAGATATTACCCTCATAAGATCAGGGGCTACATCCCAGAATCTCAGAGTGGAAAAGGCCCACAACCTGTGACTGAACATGATGCTTTCTAGAGATGAAGCCTCAATATTGTCCAGCTATGTCACAGTCTGAAGACCTCCAGAGAAAAGGGGCCCATGACCTCCCAAGGTGGCCCGTGGTTCCTCTGGATAGCAAGAAATACTGGGAGGGTTTTCTTGAGGTCAACCTCAACCTACTTCTACATGGTATACACTCATGGTCCCTTCTTCTGCCCCTTGGGGCCAAGCTGAACAAAGCTAATCCCTCCTCAATGTGACAGCCCTTTAACTATGTGGATCCATCAGTCACGGCTCCTTCCTTAGGGATCTTCAGGAAAAGACTGGATGATGCCTCATTGGGAATGTGGGAGCAGGGATTTTCATCCAAGTGTAACATGGCCTTGAAGCTCTGTCCTGCCAGCTAAAATGTTTGCCAAATACTAGTAAGGTTCCAGGTGACATTAGAAGGTTAAATGCATTCACACAACAGCCACTGAAAACTAGCTGCATGATCTCAGAATGGTGCCCCCAAGTGGGCATTACTAATATCAACTGAAAGCACTGACTTAGACTCTCACGAGAACAATGGGTAGTGCCCAGAACCTTTGTGCATTTCTGCCCTTAGCCTTCAGGCTATGCTCATTTGGGGTCAGCAAATCAATCTCCAGGAAGGAGCATCATTTAAGAGTCTTTCCCACCAACACAAAAAGTAGCCCTTTTCATTTTCCAAAGGATGCTCCAATGGGCCACAGCTCAGGAAAAGGTTCCCAGGAGCCAACCACTTCAGGAAGTATTTTAAATGAAGTAACATATCCTGCGTACCATGAAATCCACTTAGAGCCATTTCCCGTCTAGAAGGTTTATCTTTCAGTGGTGTGACCTCCACTGTACATATACAGTATTTCCCATTTCTGTGATTTTCCAGCTTACAATAGTGATTTTTTTCCAGACCTTTGGAAAATATGACATTTTTTTTACTCTCTTCCATTTCTATTTAACAAAATGCCTGTTAAGTATAAATTAAAGCCTTGATGGCTAGTAGAGAGAGTAATAATACATTGAGTAGGATTTTAAATACAGGAATCTGAGACTTTTTAAAATATTGAACAGAAGATCCCACCAGCTTTTTTCTTACCTGGAAATATACTGGAAAAAAACCTGGAATATACTGATAATAGAAATTTCACTCTTTCCACATGGGAATTACATGAAACTCCATAGAAATTTTCCAGATACTGGATTTCTTTACCAATGGTTCTCTGGAAAGAGCACAAGCTTTGGAGTCCATGCACCTGAGATTCATAGACCCATGGTCCAGGGGTTCAAATCCTGTGTCATCTGACATATACATGTATGAATGTATAAATAGAGATCGCTGATAGGTAGACAGATAGACAGGTGATAGATAGATTGATCAACAGATTGATCGATTGATATGTGTGACCAAGAACAAGTCATTTCATCTCCCAAGATGCCACAAAAAGAGCTGGTTGTGCTAGGCAGCCTCTAAGGTCCTTTTCAGCTCTCTGATTAAAACTAAGCATAAAAGTGGTTTTCTTTTGTTAGTCATTGGGGCTTCAATATCCCCAGAGTGCAAAAACTTTGTACTGGTCCGTAAACCATGAATTCTGTGAGGACAGAGATTGTATTCTTATTAAACATGAGATATTCAAGCACTAGAGGGTGTACCATACACCATTCTGGCAAGTGATTTCACTGATGAAGGGAACTCCAATTGAGAAAACGCTCTCTATCAATGCAGATCAGCATTTGCTCTGCAAGTATTACAGTCTTAGAGAGTAGCCTAGAGTATGGAGATATCAATTGACTTGTCCAGGGTTATATAGTCCATATTTGCCAGAAACAACTCTTGAACTCAAACATTCCTGAAACTAAGGGCAGTTCTCTATCCTAGATGCTATGTTCATTTACTTAGCACTGGACATGTTAAGTGCTTAATAAACGTGTTCATTTCATTCTAAATTGAAAGAGTAAACAAAACAAATGCAGAGTGCAGATAATGAGCTAGGTCCCAATTAGCGCATAATGAATTCCCTGAAGTGGTTACATGTATTTGAAATTGCACTATTTGAAGTTATAATTTTGTAAAATGTGGTCAATGGTTCCAGTTCAATGGAAATATGTAGTGCTAATTCAAATAATGTGACCACTTCAGGGAATTCATTGTTTATACTAATTGAGACCTAGCTGTATTATTAAAAGATTAATTTACATGTAAACATATCTAAGATCCATCATAATTATATTAGATAATTATTTAGTATATTAGATAATTATCTGATTGGTAGTAAAAAAAAAACTACTTGTGTTTTAAAAACACATGGATGATTACATAGAATTGACCAATTCTGTTTTAGGTAATATCTAAAAGGTGTAATATCCATATTTTTGGCATCAGGTTAGAATCAAAATCATTCCAAATATTAAAATATAAATTTTATGTATTAGCATTGTGTATAGGTATATATTTTAACATATAAATGATTTCTATTTATTTTACATATACAGAGTTTCTATTGTTAATAGTTATTAGATTCCAGTTACTTTCCAGATCAGCTAGATAATCTTAACATTACCTAGAGCAGACTCATTCATGCTATCCCTTGAAAACAAGAAATACAGAGACTTTACTCATTATGGTCCTTGAAGAAGTCCTTCATAGCAAGCCTAATCATTGTTAAGTTCCAACTGTATTTACTTGATGATTTTTCAAAACAATAACTTGCTGTTGCTTCTTCTAAGATTTAATATTGGTGAGGGTTCTGGCTAATGTCACTATAAACCCAGTAATCTTAACTTTACCCTGAGCTTGGATGATAGCCATGGCTACATATTTGTGTCCTGGCTTCCTCTGGAAGCCTGCTGAAGCCTTTGGACCCCTCCTCAGAATCATGGTTTTAAATGCATAAAATAATACACATAGGATTGCTAAGGAAATCAATTATGTTAGAATGCAGTTAGAAAAATATTTGTTTTTAAATTCATGGACTCCAAGTTAGAACTCCTGCTCTTGCCAGTGGTTCCCAAGGTGTGCAAATACATATAAATGTTTGTGTGATCAAGAGAGAGAACTGTCTGAAGCTGGCTGCAAACAGTATATCAGAAATGACTCCTTGAGAGAGAGCTACATGAAGAATCCCAAGAAAAGTGATGATGCCACCTTACACAGAAAAGACTGGGGCCATCAAGAGTCTGTGCAAGTATAGAAATGGGGACAGGGGAGATGAATTCAGAGGTTCGAAGGTTATCATTAGAGCAAATGGGCATTTCACCTCCCCTTCTGGAGATTTGGAAGAGAAATTGGGGTGGAAAAGGTTGCAGAACAGGTGTTTGTCTTAGAGAGAGGAGTAGCAATGGAGACGGTATAATGTGCTGCTAAGATGGTCACCAAATCTCAGATCTTGATGGGGCAGCAGGGGCCATCTGAGCAAATTGATGCTTCTGCTGATTCTTGCTGGTGATGTGGTACCTTCTAGTCTCTTGGGAAGTCATTCTGTATTCCTTTCCTTCTCTTTTATTTGTCTCTCATGCCCATCAGTCACTTCCATCCCTGGGTCATGGGGCCAAGAACATGACACAGTGGGAAAGTTGGTTGGATCCAGGGTCAGAGGACCTGACACCAAACATTCCTTCATATTCATCTCTTCTCAGTTGCCATGGCTGCTGCATTTCCTTGGACATGTTGCTTTTCCTTCCTGGGACTGAGGGTTTCCTTTCTATCAAATAAGAGGGTTGGAATGAATGACCTCCAAGGTCTCCTGCAGCCCCAAAGCTCAGCTTCTGTGGTGGATGTTTCTAAGATAGATCTTTCTTTTTCCATTTCTACAAGTAGCTCAGGGACTGGCGCTTGGGACCTGGATTATGGCAACTGTCTCCCAGCCTTCAAACATTCCCCCTCTCCAAATTGTCAAAAGTATACTCCTTTTCCACACCAGATTCAGTCCAGAATTCAGTAGAGATCCTCATGCCCTGTCCAGCCTCTCTCAATGCCTGTCTAAGAAATCAGACTTTCTCCCAGTTTGCTTCTCTCTGACACATTTCTAGTTTTGTGGACTTTTATTTCAACAACTTCACCATCGTGAGTTTTACTTCATCCATGTGGGCCCCCATTCTACTCATTCCAACTGTGGCTCATTCATTCCTTCTCAACTTGTGACATATTATATATGTCCTTCAGGATCCCCAGAACAGAGGCAGCTTGCTGACACCTTCTGGGGGTCTTGATATTTCACTGCCATCAATGCAATGCTTGGTCTCCCTTTGCTCATGCCAGATACAAGAGTACTTCCTTCTTTGCTCCTTTGTGACTGAGATGCTTCTTTCTATATCTTTTGCTCCCTGTATCATGGAAAAAGACCCACAGGGGCCCATCTGGAGGCCCATCTCCCATGCTTGGGTCACAGGTCTGCCCATTAAACACTCAGGTTGGGAGCTAAAGCTCCCTCCAGGCTATAGAGCCCCAAATGCCAATATCATGTAGCCCCCAACATTCTTACCCTTGCTGTCCAATCTAATGGATCGGTTGGCAAGAACAGTGACACATGATACTTGCTATATGAGACTCTTGGAAACATAGAACCTGGCCTGGAAAGGAGATAAGAATGCATAACAATTTTGCAAACGTATCCCAGTCTGCATTAAGGTCCTTCAGTGTTCTGGTGTTCCATGACTTGTTGGTCCAGAGTGGCTTATGTTGATGCTATCCTCATCCCTACCCATATCCTTCCAAACTGGCCTGAGTCATCATCCGGCAGCTACACTAGAACCAGTTACATATGGAGGGAATGGAGTTTTGGGAATGTCTGTCAGTCCATCAGTGGGGAGTCAGGGGATTCCATAATCCCTCATACAGTAAAGCTCATGGCTGAATAGGGATGCCCCTACAGTGCACTTGGGTGGTCATCCAACCATTGTGTCCCAACCTCCAACAAAGAGGAAGCCCTTGGTGCACAAGAGAACTCATTCTACTTTTGGATAACTCTAATTATTAGATTTAATGATTAGAATTTAATGATTAGATTACACACACACACACATATCAAAGGCAGTTAGATAAGCAATGAATAGAGCACACAGACTCTCAGGGAAGACCTGAGTTCAAATCTACCCTTGGAAACTTGACAGCTATGTGGCCCTGGGAAAGTCACTTAACCTGTTATCTGTCTCAGTGTCTTCATTTGGAGAATGAGGATAATATTAGCACCTACCTTTGAGAACTGCTGTGAGGATCAAAAGAATCAACATTTGTGAAGTGTTTTGCTTAATTAAATTATCAAAATGCTACTGTTGGGGGGGGTGGTGGCCTAAATATATATATATATCTTAAAATCAAAGCAGCATAGATCTAGGGCTAGTAGGGACCTCAGAGTCATCCAGCTCAGCCTCCCTCGTTTCACAAAGGATGAACCTGAGGCCCAAAGAGGGGAAACCATTTGTGTATTAGAAGCAGGACTTGAGTTTGTCTTCCTGTCTTAGGTCATTCAAAACATTAGAAGAAGCAGGATTTGAATTCACATCTTCCTGACTCAAAGTCCAATGCTCTGTCATCCACCAGGATGCCTTTCTCAGAAAACCATCTCTGGCCTCTGCCCTATTCTCTTGCCAAAGTCTGGGTAGGCTGCCCAAACTGAGGAGGCAATCATCCCTGAGAAGAAGCCCTGCCGACTAAGCCACTACTTTCTGCCTGAGGTAGGCCAATCCACCAACTGCTCCAAGCCAAGGAGGGAAAAAGCCCTGCCTCCAAGTTGGTGTGAAGTCCTCATTCTCTGAGCTGAGCAGAGCCAGCAGAGCTGCTGAAAACCACTAGGGACCCATTGGAAACCCGCTCACAGCATCATAAATAAGGTCATTTCCAGCAGGATTCCTTTTTCTCATGAAGGGAAGGCAAGCCAGAGGTCAGATGCCTGACTCATGGAGCTGGGAGAGGGGAGGGCAGATGGCACAGAGGGTGGGGGAGCTCCTACCCTGATCGCCTCCCTCCCTGTTCTCCCCCTGCATGGCCTGTGCCAGGTTGAAAGGGGAGGAAGGTGAACCCTGGGTACATTCTTGGCGGCTCCTGTTCTCTCTCTGAATTTCAAATGTGGAAGGGAGGAAGGCTGGAAAGAAGAAAAGTGAGGCAAAGGACTAAGGGAAAGCAGAGGAGCTGGCCTTGTGAGAAAAGCAGCCAGGAATGCTTCTACTGGAACACTAGGCCTACCACAAGGCAGAATCAGTCAATAAGCTTTGATCAATGTGCCAGGCCCCGTGCTAAGCACTGGGGCTACAAATGTAGGCAAAAGACAGTCCCCTTCCCTCAAAAAGCTTACAATATAATAGGAGAGACAATATGCAGACAAAATCAAAGGCAAAATATACATACAAAGCCATCTCTAAATAGGATCAATAGGTAATATTTAACAGAGAGAAGGCACTGGAATTGAAAGGCTTCCTCAAGAAAGCAGGATGACCTAGAAGCATCAAATCTCAGAAGCAGAGAGGCTCTCAGAAGCCTGCCAGACTAACCTGAAGCTGACCACGGTCAGATCGTTCACAGGTGGTCACCCGGCTTCCACTCAGAGACAACAAAGAGGACATCAGCATGCTATGGAGAGAGAATGCTAATTTGGAGCAATTTGGACCTGGGTTCAAACCTGACTCTGCCATTAGCTCAACCGTGTGACTTAGGATAAGTCATATAATAAGAAGAGCTTGCATTCAAATAGTGCATGAAGGTTTCCAGTATCCTATGGGCTCCTAGGTCACCCAAGATCAAATGGCCAGATCCAGGCCCCTCATACTGGAGTTGGGTCAGGAATCCCTCTGCCTTCGAAGTCCCTTGAAAGTTTCTCCTTCTTTCTTTCCCTCTGCCCTGACTGCTCAGTCCTGCAGAGAGCTGGACTCCTCCCCCACCCATGTCTGCCTTGAAGGAACTCCTTCTCCAAGACTCCCAAGGAGGGTTTGGTGTTCCCTGACCCTCATTGACCTTTATAGGAAGCACTGGCCAGGTCCTTCAGATGGTTCTCAGGAAGGGTCCTTTCAGAAGCAGGCACAGTCAGTCCTTGAACCCACATTTCCCCACTCCACCCCCATTGACTTTAACTGGCATTGGAACATATGAAAATGACTCCATTTGTAAGAATTTGGCTTTACATTTGCCCAAATCTTGCTGAATCAGTGACAATGCTAGCCCTGATCACCCCCACCCAATGGAAATGAATGATTCATGATATGAACTGCACCTTTGAGGAGAAAAGCCAAGCCATTCCATGTCTAAGGATTTCATGCATGTATTTCCTTGAGTAGTTTGGAGAGACTCATGCCCTCCCTCTAGAGTCAGGACTAGGAGTGGAAAGCAACAGGGGCAGCCAGGTAAGGGAAGGAGGGGTATTATTTTTAATTCTCATTTTTTATAAATGCACATTTGTCAAAACATAAAATCCAGCTCCCTAGGGCCCAAAGAAGTAGCTGTTTGAGGAGAAATTAAGTTCATGTCATAGGGCTAGAGAGAGAATGCTCTATTGTTTCCTCCTTCCTCCCCAGTCCAGGCCTGGCCCATCCAGAATTGCATTGTCTCAGCTTTGGGTAGCCGGTACTCTCAGACTTTGGGATGGAAATTCTCCAGCTTTCCGGCATCCCCAAGGACTTCCGACTTGACCTTACAGATGAAAACAAGTATCCCTAGGGTAGTCACATAATGTCTAGGATTTGAACCCAGATTCTCTGACTCCAAATCTCAGTCTTTCCTAGAAGCAAACGTAGGCTTGACATACAGAAAAACTTCCTCTCTGAGAGAGCTGTCCCCGAATAGAATGAGCTACATTGGGGGTGGGGTATGGGGGTGGGATCTTTCCCTGAAGGTCTCTAAGCAGAGTTCCAGGCAAATCCTCCTTGAGAAGGTTGTAGTGGACACTCTTCAGGTAGGGAGCCTTGGAACTCCAGCTCTGAAACTCACTGCTTCTGATTATTGGCATCTTTGCCCCTCCCCTCCCTCTGCCTCGTGTTTGGAAGCCAATTCAGAAAAGGTCCTGGTAGAATTCTCTCCCTGCATCATCATTGCATGATGAGATGAGCTTTAGATCTGACTCTGATTGAAGTTATTTCCCATCTGTGTGACATAAGGACTCAGTTTCTTCACTGATAAAATTCAGGAGAGAAGTGGATTTGATTCTATCCAAATCAGCAAGTATCTACCCAGTCCTTACTATGTAGCAGGCTCTGCCCCAGGGAGTTGACTTCTACTGGGAGAAATCACATGAGTAAATATGTAGTATTAGAGGTGAGGATTGATAAGGGGGATCAGCCCATGAGCAGGGCTCCGGAGGGAAGAAGGGAGCCTAGGAGGCCAAAGTGAGTAAGGACAGAGGTAAGAACATGGAGGCAAGAGATGGAAAGTCACATTCAGGAAACAGCAGGCCAGTCTGACCAGAAGAGAGTACAGGAGGGGAAGTAGAGAACACTAAGATTCAAAAGGTTGCTTGGAGGCAGATAGCACTAAGGCTAAGGATTTTGTGTTTTAGCCAATAAACATAATAGGGAGCCCCAGCAGGTTTTTGAGAAAAGGAGTGACATGGTCAGGTTTAGGAATATTAAACTTGGTGGAGGAAGGATCAAAGACTGAACTCAGGGAGATCCTGGGAAGCATGCCACAGTCTACATGAGAGGAGAAGGTAAAGGACAGGATGTGGAAGTGGAAAGGAGAAGATGCCTAAGGGGGACACAGAAGGAGGCAGTTTGGATTGAGGAGTCCCCAGCCTTGAAGCTGTCTTCTCATCTGAATCCTCTCACTGATATGGGCGCGTCCCCAGATGCCTTTTTTTCATCCTTCTAGTTACATCACTATCTCCAGTTCTGGCTGCCTGGGCTACCCAGAAGCCAGAGTGAGCCCATAAAGTTCACACAGCACTTCCATGCTTTGATTTAGGAAATCTGATGAATGCAGAAGGTAGACCATGAGGCCTTTGCCCTGTTTTTAAATATGTGACCTAGACTCATTAGAAAAGCATAAAATAAAATCCATACGAAGGCAAGGAAACACATTCAATTGAAATGCAATTATCAAAATACTTTTAAAAACAAGTTTATAGACCCCCCTTAAGAAGCCCTGATTTCTAGTCTAATCCCCCCATTTCACAGATGATGCAACTGAGAGCCAGAAAGAGAACAAGACTTCTCAGCTACGAAATGGGCAGCATAAGCTTCCCCATCAGTGCAGTTATAGAGCCTCTGAACTCTAATTGTCCATCACCTATTGCCGAGCATCTCCATTTCAGTGGCTCACAGGCACCTCCAACTTGGCATGCCCAAAGCAGAACTCAGGTTATCCCCTCTCAGATCTCCTCATCAAAAGACCCCTATTTCAGTCAAGAGCACCAGAATTCTACTGGACCTTCTGTGTCATTCCCTAAAGTCCTAATTCCAATTAATTGCCATGTCATCAATCCTCCCTGCCCCCCCCAATCCCCATTCCTCATCTCCCCACATGGGCAGTCTTTGTCCTAATTCAAGTCCTAACCCCTCTCTGCCATGAACTGAAATAGCATCTGGATGTATAGCCTTGTCCAGCCTCTCCCTTTCCAATCTACCCTCCCAAAGCTTGGAGGAAAAAGAGAATGTTTTCAACTTGGGGGAGGGGGGATGGAGAGGAGTCAGGCACCTAGACACTTTTCCTTACCATGTTTTTGGGCTAAACAGCTCACTTTTAAAATACAAATATCCCAGGAGTGCGAGTTAACAAATAAGGAGCTATTAGTCATTCACACCTTAGCAAGAATTGATGTAATCCCTGGGCTGATACCCAGAAAAGTCAGGTCTGGGTGGGGCACTGTATGTGGACACAGAGTAACTAGGCAAAGGAGGAGAAGGGAGCCAATGTTTGTAGAGGGAAGCCGGGAGGGTTTGGTGGCAGGGAACCCAAGAGATGTGCCACCTGCTGTACAATTTTACCTCAGTAGTATGTCAACTATCCCTTCTCATTGTATCTGTTGATGCTATAACTTTCTCCATATTGCTCTCCCCTGATCTCTCAGCTTCGAGCTGAGAAGCTGGAAAGGAAGGAGAGCTGAGATTGTCTCCTTAAAATCAAACTCTTAAAATGACCCCTGCCCTCTGTCCCACCCATTTCCAAGGGAAGGGAGAGAGGCTCGAGGCTAAGGACTAGGGACTTGAGGTTGGAGGCTAGAGACTGGGAGTTAGGGGCTAGGGACTGGAGACTAGGGGGCTGAGGGGGAGGGACTAGGAGCTTTAGGGGTGGGGTTGGTTAGCTGCCACTGTCCATTCCCAGAAGAGAGAAGAGGGGAGTGGGCTGGCAGCTGAGCCTCCCACTTCCTCTCCAGATCCCTCTGAGTCAGGTCTTGACAATGCGGCTTCAGGGTTTTGTTTGAAGTGTTGAGAATTCGCTGAACACGAGACACACCCATGTTCAAATGGAAGTACAAACCAAGCATTCCAGAAAATCCGCAGAGAAGAGACTTCAGGATCGTTGACCCTGGTGAATGGCCTCACTACCTGTCTGCACCTCAGAGAGTTGGAGGAAACCCTAGATCCCATCAAAGTCACTATTCCCCCCCCATTTTACAGATGGAACCACTGAGGCAGGAGAGAAATAGTAGGCCCCAGATCTCAGGGCTGATAAGTGTCAGAGCCAGGACTTAAACCTAATGCTCTGGTCTTAAGTAAGACCTTTCTGGCCTTCCCTCCTGGGGTTCATCGCCTTTATAAACCCATAGAACCAGAGATCCTCAGAGGCCCCCAGTCCAGCCCTGTCCACGAGGGAGTGGAGGTCTACACATGTAAATATCACTTGTCAAAATCACACAGATAGTAACTGACTCCATGAGCCAAGGGAAATGTAATGTAGTTCAAGAAACATTTATTAAGCTCCTACTACATGCTCCTTTGGCATTTTAGGAATACTGAGCCTCAAAGTGCAAAAGTCCCAGCCCTCAACAAGTTTCCATTCCAATAGCCAGGGAAGAGTGGGGGAAGGGTGACTCGGGCACTGGCTCTCATCTCTTTATTCAGCTTTCCTCAGGATGAGCTAAAATGCTAAGAGGATTTATAGAGTTATGAGCTGGCCCAGGTAGTGGTACCAGATTTCATCATGGATGACATTTTTTCACTCATTTATTTTCTAATATTGTCCTGTGTCATTTCCAAGAAATTCAGGGCTGGCAAGGACATGATCCTGTTCCCCCCTTCCCTCCCCCCACCTTTCAAGATAAGAACACAATTTAGAGTGGTCTACCTCCCTTTGTTTAACAAGGAAGGAAACTGAGTCAGTCTGCCAGGATCTCAGCTCCTGGGGAGGACTCCTATCTCTCCTTCATGTCCTGTTCTCCCAGGGTTTGCTCATGAGTAGGGTTTACATCTGAATTCTGTTCAGCACCCACAATACACAGAGCTGGTGAAGGGGGCCTCCTCTAGCCCTCTGCTCCTCCTGTCCACCTACAGATCTCCAACCACCACCTGGTCCTGCACACATCACCAGTGTTCCTGCCAGCAAGTAGTCTGAAGTTTCTGAGGCAGGGCTAAGGCTGGAGAGGGTGAAGGGGAATCAGAGCTAGCCTGGAACATTGCCAGGAGGCCAGGGAGAGCAGCACAGCCTATTCCATCTCTCCTTACTGAAGTAAGAGGGATCTTGGGGAAAGAAAGCAGCAGAAACTATGGAATGTGGTAGGAAGCAAGGTTGTCATCGGGAGACAGTGTGCCAGAATGGATAGGGAGTCATCCTCAGAGCTGGGCACACCTCAGTCCAAGACCCATCTTTAACCCGTGTTGGCTGTGTGGCCAAGGACAAGTTGTCCAATCTCTCTTTGCTCTAGGAAACTGAACCGACTGGCATTGGTAGGCTAGTTTCCTCACCTGCGAGTTCCCTAAATCAATGAAATTCCAGGTCCAACCCCTCTCCCAAGAAGGGAGGAAACTGCCAGGTATCTCTTGGAAAGTCACTTATGCAGGTGAGCCCTTGGCTAAGAGTAGAGATGAGGAAGAGATGTCCAGAGCGGGGCTCCCTCATCCCACCATCTTGCTGTACTGAGGAAAGCACCAACCTGGAACAGCCCATTGTAGACACTCAGAGTCAGTAAGGAAGTTCTGGGTTCGAATTCCAGCCCAGATACCTTCTAGCTCCATGGGCCAGGGAGCCTCAGTTTCCTGCTCTGGGACTGCAGAGACCAAGACTAGATAAAAACTCTCAACCTTGTGCCCACCTCTCAAAGCCCCATTTTTTCCACTTCATTCATAGGCCAGTACAAAAGGAGGTCTGGGCCCTGAGGAATGACAAATCATTTATTTTACTTCCTGTCCTTTGAAATCTGACAGCTCAAGTTCATGGTCATACTCATACTTCCTGTCTTACTTTTCAAGGCTAGGGGAAGCTGAGATGGCTGAGGAGTCCAATCCAGAAGGCACAGATGTAGACAATGGAAAGGATAAATTAGGGGTGAGAAGATCTGTTTTCAAATCCCAGCTCTGCCCATTACTGCTCTGTGACTATGGGAGGGTCACTCTGGCCCTCAGTTTCCTCATCTTTGAGATGACTTTGAAGGCCCACAGTAGATCTTGGACCATGTGAGGCTCAGGCTGGCTATGCTGCCCTTGGCCCCAGTGCACCAACCCTCAAGGATTCAAATGGTTTCTCTACTGAGCCTAGGATCTCTCTAAAAGGGAGTAATGTAAAAGACACCAAGTTTCACTTAAATCAGTCACCTGGAGCCAATGCAAAGCTGCCCTGGAATGATGCTAGAAAACATGAGGATGGATCTTAGATGTTGACTGTCCAGCCCTCCTCACTCTGGTCACCAATCAGTCTATGCTTTGAGCAAAGTCAGTAAGATTCAGTGGTCCATTTATGGTCCATCAGCCTTCCCTTTTCTTTTAAAATATACATACATACATATATACATACATATACATAAATAATATATATACAAATATATTATTTATTTTTTTATTTTAAACATTCTTTTCTTTTTAAATTGAGTTCCAAATTTTCTCCCTCCCCCACCTGCGGAGAAGGCAAGCAAGATGATATTAATTATATGTGTGAAATCACAAAAAATATATTTCCATATTAGCCATATCAAGAAAAAGAGAATATTATGCTTCAATTTGCACTCAGAAAGCATCAGTTCTCTCTCTGGAGATAGAGAACATTCTTTCATCCTGAGTCCTTGGGAACAGTCTTAGACCATCAGAGTAGCCAAGTCTTTCACAGGGGATCACGGTCATTCCAGCACTGCTGGTACTGTGCGCAATGATTTCTTGGTTCTTCTCACTTCACTTTGCATCAGTTCATAAAGACCTTGTCATGTTTGATTCATTTTGGTTTGATTTGTTTTATTTTGTGTTTCCTGAAACCACCTTTGTCATTTCTTATGGAACAATAATGTTCCGTTACATTCATAGACCACAACTTGTTCAGCCATTCCCCAATGGATGGGCATCCCCTCAATTTCCCATTTTTTGCCCCCACAAAAAGAGCTTCTAGAAATCCTTTTGTACATGTGGGTCCTTTTCCTTTGTCTTTGATCTCTTTGTAATCCAGACCTAGTGACAGTATTGGTGCCAAAGGGTAAGCAGAGTCTTACAGCCCTTTGGGTCTTGTTCCATGTTGTTCTTCAGAATGTTTGGACTAGGTTATTATTCTGCCAGCAGCTCATTAATGTACCTATTTTTCCTCATCTCAAGCCTAAAAAGCTACTTCCTCCGGAGAGAATCCATCCCTTTTCAAAGAAGAAAGCCTCAAATAGGGCTGAATAAAGAGAAACTTTCTCCCTGCCTTGACCTAAGTGTGATGTGACCGAGAGTGTCTGCTTTTCATTAGCTCCTGCTCTATATTTAAAGGCTTAAAGAGTTGCCTGGGGGCACTGGAGGTGACAGATTTGTCCAGAAGGAGTCAGAGACAGACTTGAACCTAGGTCTTACTGCCTCCAAGGCCATCTCTCAACCCACTGTACCACACTGCTTCTTCCCTAGAAAGAAATAGGAATATCCTGATGTCACATAAAATAGTGGTATATTATTGATTCACCCTCAGACCTCTTGTGATTTCCTCAAAATGTGAAAAGGGACTAGGTCCTAGCATGACACGCTGGCATCCAGACAATCGTCAGGCTCCTTCTTGGACTCCTCTTAGCTTTGTAGGTCATGCTTGGGCTCGGATTCTGATGGTATAGACAGAACATACTAATGAGACGTCTATAGACTGTATTATCTATCTATATGTATGGAGAGAAGGAAGGAAGGAAGGAAGGAAGGAAGGAAGGAAGGAAGGAAGGAAGGAAGGAAGGAAGGAAGGAAGGAAGGAAGGAAGGAAGGAAGGAAGGAAGGAAGGAAGGAAGGAAGGAAGGAGAAAGAAAGAAAGAAAGAAAGAAAGAAAAGAAAGAAAGAAAAGAAAGAAAGAAAGAAAGAAAGAAAGAAAGAGGAAAGAGGGAAGAGGAGGAAGAAGGAAGGAAGGAAGGAAGGAAGGAAGGAAGGAAGGAAGGAAGGAAGGAAGGAAGGAAGGAAGGAAGAAGAAAGAAAGAAAGAAAGAAAGAAAGAAAGAAAGAAAGAAAGAAAGAAAGAAAGAAAGAAAGAAAGAGAAAGAGGAAAGAGGGGAAGGAGGAAGAAAGGAAGGAAGGAAGGAAGGAAGGAAGGAAGGAAGGAAGGAAGGAAGGAAGGAAGGAAGGAAGGAAGGAAGAAAGGAAGGAAGGAAGGAAGGAAGGAAATTTCTATAAACTGGGAATTAAACATGCATTTCAAATTTAGTGACAACTCAGTGAATTTTTAAGCAGCTTTCATGTTTAAACTGTGAGCATGCACCAGACAAAGCCCCTCAAAGGATGTTCTCCCTGCTTCCCCAAGCAGCAGGTATCTCAGTAACATCACAGGATGAATCTACTTCCTAGGAATTTCCTGGTGAGAGTCAGATCGTCAGTGCTGCCCTATTACAATCTGCATTCATCTCTTTCTGCCTGATTTCCAAGGTGCGTCCAGCTGACCTCACAAAAAGCACATTTGGGGGCAGGATTAGACAGTGCTCATCTTAGCCTACAATAAATTTATTTATTCAGTAACCATTTATTAGATGCCTCCTACATGCCAGGTACCACAGTCAGCACAGGAGGAAGGTAGAGTCACCCCTGGTTGTTGGGTCTTTGCACCCTGCTATACAGGTGAGCATCTCCCCTTTTCACAGGATGAAATCACTCTCAAAGACTGTTACACCCTGACCTCCAGTGGCCCTGATTGACTTGCTTGGGTCTTCCCTCCAAAGGGAATCTTATTCCCCCCACCCCCATAGCGGCCCCTGGTCTCAGGAATGGAAGGCCCTTCTGGCCCTGCTCCCTCTCTCTTAGCAGAACCTGTGCTGTAAGTAACACTGAACTTGGAGTTCCCGGGACTGAGTATAAGATCCTAGATAGGTGACCTTGGCCAAGGACCTGTCTTCCTGAGCCTCGATTTCCTCAGGTTTAATGTGGATCAGATGCATTCTGAGGTCCCTTCCACTTATATTTCCAGGATACTAGGCTTGGTGTGGGCTGTGCCTTTGTCTCCTTGATCAGGTGAGGGGCAAGGTACACCAGTAGCCTGTAGTCTCTGTACCCTGGAGGTTCTACTGCCTTAGTTCAACTCCCGGCAAGTGTAGTAACCCAGTCCCACAAACATTAAACACCTCCCATGATCCCAAGCCAGAAAGGATCTCAGACTTCCAAGTCCAAGTCCCTCACTTGACAGACGAAACTGAGACCCTGAGATTACCACTAGTCACACAGATAGGAAAGGGGGAAGTGAGATTGGAATTCAGACCCTTTGCCCCACAGCCAGAAGGCACCGTGCCAGGTGCTGGCAACACAAAAATCATCAAGTCCTGCCACTCAAAGTTTCCATCCTACAGGGACAGGAAAAATGTGTACACACAAATGTGATACAAGGTGATCTGAGCAAGGGAGACAATGTGAGAAATCATGGGGGACTTCTGGGGGGAAGGAGCTCCTCAGCTGCACCTTGAAGTTCAACTGTAATAGCCCAGCACTGTGGGAAAAGATGCCCTCAGGCCCATGCTGACTGACCCTCTCCTCTGATCCATTGGAACCTCACCCTTCAGGCCTCTCTCAGCCACTGGCCACAACATCTGGACCCTTACTCATTCCTGCACCAGGCAGGCAGAGCCAAATATGGGGACATTTTTGCCCCTCAGCTGCTGGAGTCACTCAAAAACCATTTATGAAACCCCTACTATGTGCCGGGCACTGTGCTAAGTTTTGAGAGTCCCTGCTCTCACAGAGCTCCCAGACTGGTGGGGGAGAGAGGTCTCCACCATCTCTGCAGACCCTCACCCTCACGGGGCTTTCAATCCCCCTGGAGAACACAGCAGCGGATGAGGGTCACTGGGCGGTCCAAGGGACCTGCTGCTGCCTGGTGGCCTCCCTCCCTGAGGGCAGAGGCTCAGGAAGCCCAGCCCGTAACCCTCCACTGCCGTGGGGACGGCCCCTCTAATTTCTGACTTTTCACGGATGCCACGCTATCGCCCCTTGGAGGGCTGACTCAGCTCATATATCAAAAACGGCTATAATTATTTCCCCCGACTAAGGAAGGTTTCCATTTAACTACCCCCCTTCCCCTCCATCCTCCGTTATTAATTACCTAATTACAACCACATTCTGGAAGGGAGAGTCCCAGTTGACTCTCTGCCCAGGACCACTTTAAACAGTTTAACTATTTGGAGTGCACTAAACCTGAAGATTGAAGTGATTGGGATTCGCAGGTGGGGGATGGGCAGTGCACACGTGTGTGTTAAGGGAGGGGTGCCTTCCTTCATCCACATCACTTCATCTGCTTCGGTGAGTCCCCCCACCCAATCCAGAATTCTGACTGGCAATTTCTACGGGCCAGGATGGGTCCCTTGGGTCCTGGCGTGGGCAGAGGCCAGACTGCTTTTGACATGAAGGACAGGTGAGCAGTTACAGGCAGTAGCAGCCTGAGATATGCCCATAGCTCATGGCTGGATGGCACAGGACTGGGGAAGCAGGCGGCGGGTCTCGGTTGTCCCACTCTAAGGGCTGGCCTAACTTTCAGACCTTTGCGCAGTGATCTCAGACGCTCCTGGTTCTGGAGCATCTCATCTAGCACCCGCCCCCCCCCCATTTTACAAGTGAGGAGACTGAGGCCCGAACAGGCCAAGGGACCTGCTCAACATTACTGGATAGTAGGCTTCAGGGTGGGATTTGAACCCAGGTCCTGGGCTTTCAGAAATAATTCTCTCACCTCTCGACCGTGCAGCCATCTCACCGACAGTTTCATTCGGTTCAACAGTCATTTAGTAGGTGTCGATTTCCTACCTGCCAGATCCTATGCTGAGAGCTGAGAGAGGAAGACAAAAGTGAAACTGTCCCTGCCTTCAAGGTGCTTACACTTTCCAGGGAAGGGGGAGGGGAGAACACGGACATCAATGCAAATAGAGATGAAGTCATAGGGAGGGGAGGCACGAAAAATGGGGCAGCCTTTGAAGTGGCGTCTCAAGTTGGGCCTCAGAGAGAGCTGAGGATGGGGGGCGGTGGACAGGGCAGAAAGGCCTACCTGGGGGAAATCCACTAGTATCTACACCCAGATATCTCACAGGAGGATTTGGCGGCTAAGGAAAGTAGGGCCAGTCCCAGAGACAGTCCTGGAGAGAAGGGTTGAAGTGTTCTGAGAAAGGGAGTGAGAGTGCCCCCAAAGTCACTGGGCTGCTCCTGCTTTCCTGTATAGGGCACATAAATCTGACACTCCATGTCAGTAAGGGGCATTTGCAAAACATGTTGAGGTTTACCACACCCTTTAGAGACAATATCTCATTTGGGCCTCACAATAACCCTATAAGGTACATACTGTGGTCACTATTATCCCCATTTGATAGATGAGGAAACTGACACCCAGAGAGGAAAGGTAACTTGCCTGGGGTGACACAAGCAGTTCTTCAGACTCCCAGTCCAGGGCTCCATTCATTGGACCACTCCGCCTCTCTGGAGTTATCTGTGTCTCTCTTAAAATGTGGTAAGCCAGATGGCACGTGGCTTCCAAGAGAACCCACAGAAAGAACATCCCATCATCTTTTTCCATTAACCTTCCATTAATGCAGCCTCACTATCGGCCTGTGGACAAGGAGCTTTGCTCCTCCCAGCATCCTCTCTGATTGGCATGCAAATGAAACTGTAGTCAGATCCAGAATTAGGTGGAAAAGGTCAGGTCATGCACTGCTCACATTCCCTTTCCCCCAATCCCCTCCATGTTCCTACTTTTATTTTGCAGAACTGCCAACAACAAAACCCTGGGTTTTTACACTATTCTAGACATTTCCAAACCTCTCTGGTCTCCCCACATTCAGATGAGGAAAGGTGATGTACCCACAGTCACACAGCCAGATACTGCCTGAACAGGGACTAGAATCCCACACATGCTGGGAGAAGGGGTAGTGATTGCATTGAACTCCCCCTAGATTTGGATACTTCAGTATCTGTGGCTGCTCAGCTGTCGGGAATGAGAATTCTTACCCAGGTCGGGTAATAAACGTGCACTGTTTAATACTCCAAATCCCCCTCTCTCTAGATTTCTGGTCTGTGTAACAGTAGAAAATCTTAATCGAGTTAGTCTAGTGTGAGTGGGGACATAATGCATAACCCCTCTTCTTGGCTAGGGCCCATGGAATCTGACTCCAGAGGACTTGGAAAAGGTTCAAAGAGCAACGAAACTATTTCAAGGATTGGGAAATTGGCCTTGTGAGGCAAGGCTCAAGGAATTGGGACTTAACGGACTGGCAATGCAAAGGTTGAGGAGAAACTTTGTTATAGTCTTCAAAGTGGAGTCAGTCAAGGGACTGAGTTCCTGCATTTTAACTGAGCCCAAGATTCATATGATGGGGTATAAAGTGCCATTGGGGCAAGTAACTGAGTTAGGGGATAGGAGAAAAAGCAGGGAGCAAAGAGATCTAGCTAGGGGAGAGGAGAAATTCCCGGGTGGCTCAAACTATTCAATGGTGGAATGTGTTGGCAGGGTAGAATGCTAGCTTCCTTCCACGCCCATTTCAGGTGCCCCCTCCTACACTGGCTTTTCTGGTTACTAACACTCCCCCTCTATTGGAATTACTTTGTATAGACTTTGTGTTTAAATAGCTGGGCATGTGCCAACACTCCCCCAGCAATGAGAAGGTCAGCTCCTTGAAGGCAAAAACCATCTCTCTCCCTCCCTCCCTCCCTCTCTCTCTCTCTCTCTCTCTCTCTCTCTCTCTCTCTCTCTCTCTCTCTCTCTCTCTCTCTCCCCTCTATATACCCAGGACCTGGCACATAGTCGTCACTTAAGTCACTTAATAAATGTGTGTAGAATGAATGACTTACAGGATTTTGAGCCTTGACAGTCACCTAAACCAATACTCTCCTTTTACAGAAGACAAAGCCAGGGCCAAGGTGGCAAAGTGATTTGTTCAAGATGAGCCAGGAAGTGTCAGAGCCAAGATTTACACCCTGGTCATGCATCTCCAAAGTCTACACTCTATCCACCATACTATGTGTTTCCAGTCTATACAGCCCACTTGTCTGAAGATTTAGGAAAATAGTTCCAAAAACTTTTATGGAATGGCTGTAGGTGGACCCTGGAAGAGAGAAGAGACAGTCTCTTGAGTCCACATGGCCCCCTCAACAAAGCAAACTAGAGAGAATTCCATGGTCAGATCTCCAGAAGTGATAGGTCACACATTAGAGACTGACCCATAAGTCTGACTGAATGTAGGGGTCCAAGAGATGTGGTCATCATTCTTTCCCTCAGAAGTCCTTTCCTTTAATCTTTAAGGCTCAATATTTAACACATAGCCACGGTGTGCCTTGGGTAGGTCACACCTTCAGGTTCCTTTTCTACAGAATGAGGGGATTGGATGGATAGCCTCAGGTAGGAAGATCCCTCTAGATCTAGAATTCTTTGGGCAGAAGATACCCATCGGCCAGCTTCCAGGCACTTTGGGGCTGTTTGACTTTGGACAAGATACCTGACCTTTCTGGGTATAAAACAGGAATAATACAGATCCTCCCTCCCTACTTTGCAGGGTGGAGTCCTGAGCAAAGTACCCTGCATTTTATAAAAATGATGTATAAAGAAATGGGATGCTGCAAAAGGAGATGGTAATTGCCCCCACCCTGGGCTAAGTACAGAGGCAGGGCGGGGAATGGGGGAGGAAAGTAAAGGTCTTCCCACAACTTCCCCAGGCAGAATCTGGAGAGATGCCCACCATAGACCCCATGCAGACAGAACTGATGCACCATTTCTTTGTTCTGTAAGGAACATACTCCCCCAACAGCAACCTGGCCCATCAGTTCCCTTATCCTTCTCCCCGCTTACCCAACTAGAAGAATTCAAGCTGAGCTCATGATTAGAATCCAAGTATATTTTTATTCACACACACCCCCTTTTCCAGACCCAAATTCAAATCAAATCATCTGGCTGTAGGACGTCTAGAATCACCCCAGTGGGCCTTCTCCAGCATCCCCGTTGCCAAGGAAAACACATCCCAGTGTCAGAGGCTGACTTGAATTATTGCTGAACATCTTTAAGGCCTCTCTCTTTGCTAATAGTTAAGCTTCAGGCAGTGAGGAAAATCACCCCAAAAGTCAGCAGGGAAAGGGGCTTTAAAGACAGACATTAAACCCTGGTAGCTCCTGCATTGCAGGGTCAAGGAGGTTGGGAAGAGAGGCCCAGAAGGGGGAGTCCCTTCTCCCTCAGGGATCAGTTTATTTTGTAGTTGAGAAAGGGTAAGCAAGGTCTTTCCAAACATTTTTGCTGGGGGCTAAGGGTTTAGAATGATACCTACAAAGATACTGTAAATACAAAAAAAGAACTTTGTGTTATTGCCATCTTCCAGAGGCAACAACATAGCACCTGGGCACCAGAAATGTTGTTTCAGCTTCAAGGGAAGTTTGTCCATCAAAAACGTGACTTGGAAGCCTCTGCTGGGTGCTTCTGCTTCCTCTGTCCTCTGCCTGCCTTCTCAGCCTTTCCCAAACTGCTCGGCCATCTCATCTTTTAGCCAGAGTCACGAAGGATCGAACTGAACTGTCTGGCAGCCTTTGCTCAGCTGTTACTATTACTACTGATCTCCCTCACCTCCTCCATCCCTCTCTGTGGGGCTGGATGGCACTGCTCCCTCCCGGTTCACCCATCTGCGTGACGGCACCTGTGCTCAGTCTTCATCCACATCCTTCCACTCACCCATGGGTCTGCTCGAGGTCCATTCCTGGGCCTTCTCTTCACTCTCTATCCTCTTTCTTGGTGAGCCCATCAGGTGATGTGGATTTAATCATCACTTCTGGGTGGATTCCTCCCAAAGTGCTCTAGACTTTCTCTGGAGCCCTAGTCCATTATCATCAAGGACCCATTAGCTATCTCAAACAGATATCCTCAAACTCAAAATTCTCAAGACTGAACTCATTATCTCTCCTCCTCAAACACTCCTTTTTGGAATTTCCTGATTTCTATCAAGGGTACCACCGTTGTCCCAGTCACCTAGGTTTCCAAACTTGGTGACTTTTTGACTCCATTTCCAAATCTGATCATTTCTCCCATCTCTTATTACAGTCATTCCCTTTTCCACTGCCTCAGCTCAGAGTCTTATTACTTCTCCACTGGACTGTTGCAGTGACTTCCTTATTAAGCTCTTCCTGCCTCCAGACTCTCTCTTCTCTAACACATCCTTCATTTGGCTGCTAAACCGATCTTCCCAAAGCCCAAGTCTGATGATACCACTCCTCTACTCATTGGACTCCAGTGGTTCTCCATGATACAGTCAAGATCAACCATTGACCCACTTGGGCACTTAATTCCTTCCCTGCCTGTTTCCAAACTTCCTGCTCAGTTATGTTATGTATTAATTTCCTCCATGAATATTGTGATCCAGCTAAGATGGCCTCCTTCCTCTTCCTTCTCTGTGATGTGAGCTCATCTCCTACCACTGGACCTTTGTATGGGCTGAAATATGTACCCTCATCTCCATCTCTTATAGTTCCAGTTTCTTTCAAGACTCTGTTTCTCAGGGGGACTTTCCTGAACCACCCCCTTCAATCCAGTGGCTAAAAGTGACTTCTTCCTAAGTCACGTGGTATTGATTTTCTACGTCTGTCCATGTTGTCTTATCTCACTAGATTATAAACTCTGAAAGGACAGGTACTATTTTAACTCTTTTCTTTTATTCATAGCACTTAGCCCACTGCTTAACGCATAGCAGTCACTTGACAATGCCTAATATTATAATTATTAATGATGATGATGATGATGATGTCCTGATCAGTCAGGCTGCCAACTTCAGCCTCATCAAAGGAGCTCCATCAGTTCAGACTGGGTCAATTCAACCCAATCTACTATCTCAGGACCCCATCCTTTTCTAGTTTACCCTTTCCCAGCATCTCACTCCTCCCTGGGCACCTGATGAGAAGGAGACAGGGGATAAGGAATGGGCAAGGGCTCTATTCTCCCATTTTCTCCCTCTTACTCTATCATTAACACCTCATTTTCAGGAAACCAAAGTCCTGCAGGTGGATTCCAAAAATCAATGTCACAATTATAAGATGAGAAAAAAATGACTAAGCAACAGTTCATTAAAAAAATATATTAAACCTAGGAGTTCAAGTGGCCCCAAACTCAGTATGAGCCAGCAGTGGGTGTGGCAGCCACAAAAGCTAATGAAGACTTGGGCTGCACTAAGCAGGGCATCACGTCCAGGCTCTGGGCAGCAGTCACAGTCATCCTGCTGTGCCCCGCCCTGGTCAGACCACATCTAAAATATTATATCCAGTTCTGGGTGCCACATTTCAGGAATCCATTGACAAGGTGGGTGTGGTCCAGTGGAGGGCGATAAGGATGGTGTGCAGGGACTCAAGGTTATGACATTCAAAGACCCTCAGCCTAGACAAGGGAAGAATCAGGGAGGTTATGATATTTCCCTTCATTTATTCTAACAGGCCTTGGGTGGAAGAGCAACTAGACTTATATATCAATAAAAAGTTTTTGGGTTTTTTTTAAAGACTGCTATATGGAGGAGGGATCAGTCTTGTTCTCTTGGTCCCAAAGGGCAAAACCAAGAGAAATGGGGGAAAGTCACAAAAAGTACATTAAGCTGGGAAGAAGAGAAGCCACCCTAACAAGTGCATATCCAAGGAGAATGGCCAGGGGGTTCCCTTTCACAGTAGGACTTCCACCAAAGGGCACATGACACCTTGTCAAGTCCAGGCACAGATGGCTTTGAAGTTCCTTCCCAATATGAGGTGCTGTGAGTTGTCCCTGCAAGTGACTTGTAGGGTATATCCATCCCTCAATGCCAAGTATCTAGAGTATAAAAAATAAAACAAATAAAATTTTAAAATTTTATTCTTGTTCCTTCTTGTTGTAGATTGTCCAGCGTGTCTGAGGGTGAAGTGGAATTGGGACATCTCCAAGTTCAGAACTTCTGAAACCTTAACAACCTCAAGGAATCTGGTCCATAAGACCTTGCTTGACCTCACAGCTCTGAGATCCTGCAGAGCATTGAGACTGAGTGGAAAAACAGCCCGAAGCTAAGCAGTCTACGATAGCTTTTCAACATCTCTCTTGAGGGACGTTCCCCCAGTGCTCATCTGTGTGTCCTGGTTGTCTTTGCTGTTCCTGTCGTTTGTCATGGATGTATGTCATTGTTTTGATCGTCCTGGGTTTGGCTTGGTTTGTTTTCTGAAAATCTCAAGATTCAGGAACATATATAAGAGAAATCTTGGTTTTGGAATTGTTTTTCCTTTTACTGTGTTCTTTTTTTAATGTATATTTTTTTAATGAAAGAAAGATGAATTCTTGTACAGTTCTGTTTAAACTGGACCAAGGCTCTCAGAAAAAGTGGTTGCCCCCACCCCTGACCCTTCTTCCTCCCATGATTTTTGCATGATTTCAAGTAAGCCTGGAATTCAGACTCTCAGATGCTCCTCCCCTTTCTCAATCTTCCCCAACTTGCTCAGCTCGCCAGTTCTTTTTTTTTGGTATTTTCTATTTCAATGTATATGTTGCTTATTTGTTTTATTTATTGAGATATTTTTAACAAGTTAAGAGACTGCAATTTTGCTGTGTATACTGCTTCTCTTGCCAATAACTAATAAAGAAGCCATGCAGTTGCTCATCTCCTGGTCATCTTGGTGATCTAGGCAGTCATGACAATTGTTCACTCAAAGGTAGCACAGGCTCTGGACTCAATCTCCCGAGCATCCATTTGCATGGTCCGCCAAGTCCCCAGAGCTCAGCTGTTCCAGGGTTGGGGTTGGAGGAGTTGTCATTCTAATACTATAGGTCATGAGCCCCCATCAGTGTGTTCCCCTCATTGGTTACCAGTTGATATTGCTTAGCCATCCCAACTTAATCAGTGTTTAGAAAAGAGTATTTAGTAACATTGTACACTAAGAAAAGTTAGTGTAAGCATCACTCTCTCCACCACTCCCCTCCCACAAAAGTCTGACACACTGTCCCACAAGTACACAGAGAGTCCAGGAGAAAGTGACCTTGAGCTTAAAGAGCACATATAGCAGGGTGGGCAACTTACAATCCTGGTTGCTAGAAATCCTTTTCTCCCATTTGTAGGGTGCTCAAGAATGAATGAATGAGTAAATAAAGCATTAAAGACTTACGATATGCAAAGTCCTAAGTTAAGCACTGGAGAAACAAATAGAAAACTCAGACTGTCCCTGCTTTCAAGAAACTCACAGTGGGGAGATAATACATATAGAAAGTTCCAGTTTCAAGTCAAGTGGAAGAGTTCCATGGTTCTTGGCAAATGATCAGTTCTCTTCTTTACTATCATTTCCACTGATAAAATCCTATCAGTTTCTGATGTTGAACCATTAGATAGTGCCAAGAACTTTAGTGACAAGGACTTACCTAGTCTGGGTCTTCAATAGCTAGGGTTGCAGCACCTATAGGTCCTATCACCAGATGGCTTCCCGGGATGATGCTGAAGGCATTGCACTGGAAAAAGTAACATTCCCAAGGCTTTGGATTGTCTGTCCTGGGCTGTTTCCATCAGGGTCTAAGGGTGGTCAAGGTGGTGGAGTTAGTTAAACTGACCCAGCACAGCACATGCTGCCTCCTGTCTCTCCTTGAGAGTCCCCTTCTGCTTCAGATAGGTTGGTCTGCCTACTCTTTGAAGGGAA
Source organism: Bettongia penicillata ogilbyi (assembly GCA_023548195.1). Taxonomy (NCBI): domain Eukaryota; kingdom Metazoa; phylum Chordata; class Mammalia; order Diprotodontia; family Potoroidae; genus Bettongia; species Bettongia penicillata. Next base: position 7,548,526 of record JAJHZJ010000134.1, on the reverse strand, counting down.
ATTTCTTAGCAGTTGGTGGGAACGGAAGACCCCCTTTCCACAAGAGTTGTTTCCCCCAGATGATTTTTATATAGACACCAGAGAGTATAACCAAATCCCTCAACCAATTTGCATGGAATTCCTGTTGCATCTGGGGAAGTATCTAGTCATTGTTCTCACTGAGTGGAGAATTAAAATGTCTTATAACCAAGATTCAAACTCAGAGTCCTGAGCTGTCTCCATGAGCTTCTAAGGGAAGATGACAGTCAAGATGGTGGTGGTGGTGGTGATGATGGTGGTGGTCCAAGCCACCCAACGCATGCTGACCTTCCACCTCTCCTCCTTACATATGGTAAAGACTGTGTCCTTGGTTCCTGGTGCAGAGACTACCATCCACTATTCCCTGGATGCTTCTAGGACACCAGTAGGAAGATGATGATGAGAACCCCCGAATTCTCCTGACTCTTCAAAAGATGAAATGTCCTTTATTGATCAATGTGGGAAGGGGTGGAGTGCAGAGGGGATCTAGGCAGAAAGCATTCATTCCTATTGCCCCCCCCCCCATGTCAAGTCATTACTTCCCAGGGACAGCTTTCTCTCACCAGACATCCAAATCTCTTGGGTTCTGAACTAATTTCCTGATTTTTATATGCACCCCAGAGGGTATAACCAAATCCCTCAGCCAATTTGCATGGAATTCCTGTTGCATCTGGGGAAGTATCTAGTCATTGTTCTCACTGAGTGGAGAATTAAAATATCTTTACCTGATAAATGGATCAGAGTTTATCTTGTTGACATTCACTTTCAAGGAGTAGAATAGTTGGATTGATTTTCTCCACTGATGGCCATCCTCACTTAAGAAATATTCCTAAATTACCAGCTATGTACAAGGTACTGTATATGTGACAAGGCTACAGATTTGAAATCAAAATGGTCCCTGCCCTTGAGAAATTTGTCCAACTCAGGAGATGATCATTTGAACCTAGAAGAGCTTGAAGAGACTCAGAGGGACTTTGGTCCCCGCAACCCATTTTAGGATGAGGACTCCAAGACCCCTTGGCTATCATCAGATAGAACTAGAGACCACATCTCTGGTGTTAATGACTTGTGCATGTTTTCCACCAAGGCAGGTCAGCACCATCTCTGCTCCTTGGAGCCTTACATAGATACATAGAGTGCAGAGAGGCAGAATCTACCCAGGGTCACCTACAGAAGGACTCAAGAGGTAGAACGTCAATTTGTGTCCTCCTGACTCCCAAGTTAGCTCCCTATCAGTTAAGTCACATTGCTTCTTAGTGTCAGGGTTGCAAATCATACCATATCATACATTTAGGAACCTTAGAGGATATCTAGACTACCTCACTCCCCATTTTAGAGATGAGTAAACTGAGATCCAGAGAGGTATAGCAAACTTGCCCAGGGCCACATAGGTAGAAAATAAAAGAGGTGGAATGTGAGCCTCCAAATTCAGTGTCCTCTCCATTACATCCTAAAAAAAATAGTGGGTAATTTGAGGAGAGGGCAAGCATTGAGAACTAGGGAGAACAGGAAAAGTGTTCTAAAGGAAATGGTGCTTGAATAGAGAGGTTCGGAGGAAGCAAGGGATTGTGAAAGGCTGAAGTGAGAAGCCAGGGGAACAGCTTAGCACCATGGATGGGGGATGGGCCATGAACGGGAGGTGAGCTATGGATGGGAGGTGGGCCACAGATGGGAGGTGGGCCATGGAATGTCTTGTACAAAGAACCACAAGTTGGCTGATGAGACTGGAATAAGAGGACAGGAAAGAAAGCAGACACCAAAGATAGGACAGAGATAACTCCCAGGCTACACACAATGATGAACATCACTTCCACAAGATAGAAGAGAAGTCAATGAGTTGGAAGAGGCCTTGGGACAAGGGCCAGCCCCAGCTACCATCCCAGATTGCATCTTGACCCCAAAGCCCATGGTTTTCTAATAGTAAGATCTTTCTTAAGGATACTGTGCAACTGCAATTCATGGGAGTCCATCATTTTGTAGGATTGAGCCTCTCCAACTGGGGGTTCCTTAGGGGAACAGACCCTGGTTTTGTCTTCTTTCATATTCCAGTGCTCAGCGCAGTGCCTGACACTTTCATAAGCTTCAATGAATACTCATTGACTGACCACCTGATTGATGGTGAGAGACATGAAGAGTCTGGCCATGAGTCATTAAGCTGAACAGAGACAGAATTTGAACCCCACATCTTCCTTGTCAGTGAGCATTCCTCCCAACAAACCACAGAGCACATAAATTTGTACACCTGACATCCTCACAACAGCCCCATCAGAGAGGTTGTATAACTGTCATTGTGCCCATCTTAGGGATGAGAAAACTGATACACAGACAGCTTTACCTATACAGCTGGGAAATTATTCCAAAGCTGAAGTGTGTCCTCCATGAGGAGTGTGATTATTTTTAGAAAAAGCATTTGTGAAATTCAAGAAAATTTTGCGTATTTCACTTTTGGGGATACTCTATTATTTTCAGAGTTTGACATTTTTTCCTTTTCTTTTTCTTTTTCTTCTTTTACATCCTGATTCTGGGTCTCCACAAATAGACCCTGGGGCATGGGGAGGTTGCTACCTAGAGAAGCTGTTAGGGCTTTGGGGCACCTGTCCTACTTGCCCCCAGGTGAAATCCATGAAGAGCTATTTCTTAGGAATAAGAGCTCCGTTTGGAACTCTTTCTTTGGTTTTCGTGGAGGATGCTTCAAGTACTCACCCTTCCCTGATCCAAGAGGAAGACACAGAACTTCCAGCTTACATCTAGAACCTCTAGGCTGCCTGGAAAAGCAAAGAGGAAAATTCTACGAAAAAGAAGGATAAAAATCCTCCTCACAAACTGCTGTTCTTGAGGCACCAATCTGATCAGATTGCTCCCTTGCTCAAGAAGCTCCCTCAGCTCCCTATTGCCTCAGGGATCATCAGTCAAAGACTTTAGAGATGGATAGAGGTCATCTAGTCCAACCTTTTAACTTGTTAGAGGAGGAACATGAGCCCAGAAAGGTGAAGGGATTCACCACTCTAGACTTTATAGTCCCCTATAACATGGTTCCAGGCAGCCTGTCCAAATTTAGTACACTTTCTGCATCCATCTTCCAGCCAAAGGGACGGACTTCTGTCCATGCTATTCCACATTCCATCTCCCACCTCTAAGCCTTTGCAGATACTGTCTCCCCATTCATGGAAGATCCTCCGCTCTCATGAGCTCTACTTCTTACAAGTCATGGTTTCCATCATGGCTCAACTTGGAGGTCAGTTGTGATCATGTTAGTTTTAAGTACACTTCTTTCCTGCCTGCAGGGAACAATTTACCCTGAATTCTTCATAAAATCTTAGATGTAGAGCTAAAAAGACCTCCAATGCTATCTAGTCCAACCCCTTACCATTTTACATATGAGGAAACCAAGGCCCACAGGGGTAACTTGATGTACTCAGAGAGTCATATAATGTCTAACCCAAACATTCCATTTGCCTTCCAGGAAATTCAGGTCAGTGCCTAAGCCCCAAGATGCTGCAGAGACTGAGGACCTGAGGGACTTTCTCCATTGCTTTGGGTTTTGTTTTCTAATGGGATAAAGACTGACCAATGCTTAGTAAACCACAAAAGCCCATTACAAATGTGCACTGTTATCACTGTTGTCTGTCCCTTCTGCCCAGGCAGCTCAGAAGGCAGAACCAAGCTCTGAACTTTCAAGGATCCCATCCAAATTGTCTATGGGAAAGCAGTCAGTTGGCCAATAAACATTAAATGCCTACTACATGCCACTCACTGTGCCAAGTACTTGGGAAACAAAGAAAGGCAGAAGATAGTCCCTGGCCTCAAATAGCTCACTGTCTAATGGGGGAGACAACAGGCAAGTGACTATGGTCAAATAAGCTACAGTCACAGTAGATCAGTGGTAATTACCTCAACCTTTCAGAACTCCCCATCTTGAAGGGACATTCATTCAATACAATAAACACTGATTAAACACCTACTATGTGCCAGGCCTTCTGCTGAGTGCTGGGACAGTTCACTGGATCACAGAGCTGGAAGAGTCCCACATTTGACAAAGGAGGAAATTGAGTTCATGGAAACACAGAATCTGTCCTAACATTCTCTGCCCACCCCCAGAGGCATTGGTACAACCTCACTGTTATGGCAGTAAGCTGATTTGGGAGGGAATGATGAGCAAGTCTGGCCTTTGCTTTGGAACATTTGGGGCATCTACCCCTGATTCTCCTCCTTGCCTGGTCCCCAGGTTCTTCATTTTGAAGCCATCTTTGACCTTGAGGACAACTGAGGGAGAAACCTCTCCAGTTCCTTCCCATTGGGTTTTTGTGGTCCAGTTCTGCAGTACTGCTGATGTGCAGGGTCTCTTGGGTCAGCTGAAATATTTACCAGCACAAGACTCTAGAATGACTAAGCCAGAGGAGGGGGGCAGGGAGAGGAAGGTCTAAGCAACTGGCTGCTCCCTGGGGTGCCATGTGCAGTACAGTCTGTTCAGTGAGAATCTAGCCCATTGGAAAGTCAGGACTGAGATGGTCTAATTGCAAATGGGGGACACTTCCTGGGTGTGGCCAGTATCCCCATGAGGTTTAGCTCTGCCTAAAGGCCCGAAACCCTAGAGCATGCCAGAGGAGGCCCTGCCAAGTTCTCAAGACCTGGGATCCATCAGAGAGCAAAGGAGAGGTAGCGAGAATAGAAGATGAAAGAGCTCCAGTCTCAGATCTCAGTGGATTGTTGCCCTTTCCTTATTCTCCTTCCTCTTTCTTCTCCTCCTCCTCCTTGTCCTCCTCCTCTCAGTGGAGCTTGATAATCATCCCCTGGACTCTATCCTTGCAGGCAATGGTCCAGCAAAGGCATGTAGATTTGTTCTTCAGGTAGCCATTGGGGAGGGAGAGTTTCTAGCTCCTTCTAAATCTAAGCCAACAGGGTGGTAGGCTGGTCTCCTTATGCCTTCTCTCTCCCATTAGGTTTCACAAGGGGGCTTTCAAATGGATTCTCTGGTGTCCACTTTCCACCCATAAAACTCTTTGATAAAAGCAGTGTAGGATCCTAGGACCAGATACTTAGAGCCAGAAGGGACCTCAGAGGCCACCAAGCAACAGATCCCAGGGAGAGGGGAAAAGAGGGAGAAAAAAGGGAGGAGAGAGGAAGAGAGCCCATGGCATAGAGAAATGAGCATCACTGAGTTGGGAGACTCAGAGTCAAGTCTCCACACCACTGCATCCAAGATGGAATTGAGGGCAAATTATCCATCTCTGACCTTCGGCCTCCTTGTTTGGAAAATGGAGATTCTAATACTTCCATTAGTAAGGGTGACTCTAAGGATAGTTCTTTGGGAATTCTAATGAACACAGGAGCTGTTAGCAATGTCCAAGCACTTCATGAAAGACAGGTGTGAACAAAAGATTGTGCCAAGGGGCTCATGGAAGACCAACCAGGGATAAGAGTGTGGAATGAATCACATGTGATAATGGAGATGGGGTAAGGCTTCATTATTTCTGTTGTTGCTATTAACTCTACCCCCTTTCGAGACTCCTGAACTAAGCATGCAGAGGTTACTGCTTCTCCTGATGTGCCCCCCCCCCAAATAAACCCTGTAAGTTCACATCAAACGTGAGATAAGGTTCCAATAGCTATCTTTCTCACTCTGAAATCAAAGGCAGTCATGCCCCTAACCTGAAACTTGAAAGGAAAGGAAATTCTAACTGTAAACACCACCTTGTGATCCTCTGCCCTGGGAGGTCAGAAAGCTTCCTTATAGTCTTTCGCTCTAAGTAGCTCAAAGGAGAGGTATTAGGAAATATGGATTCCAACTAACTTTGCCTTTGATTTGTGGGGAAATCTGGATGCATTTTAGTAATCAAGGGTGAGAATTTCCAAAATTAATGAAGGCTGGCCAAAGGTGGTGTCGAAACATGAAGAGACACAGATGTTGGAGTCTAGCAGCTGAGGTTACCCCAAAAACTCCAAAAGGAGGTGCAGTTACTATTTTGGGGAACCACCCTTCCAGCTGGGGAGGATGAGCCCAGAGGGCTTCAGTAGCAGTGTTGAGGATCGTGTTCATGTCCCTAACCCTTAGGGGGCTGCAGGATGCGAACTGGAACATCGCTGGGCCCAAACCAAGGAAACGTAGCTTCTAGTCTCTTATCCACTCTCAGACATGCATACGCTATGTGACCCTGAACACGTCACTTCACTCCTCATCCATCAAATGAGAGGACTGGACTCAAGGACCCCTGAGAACACTCCCAGATCTATATCTCTGATTTTAGGAAGGGGAGAGAGCAAATGGGCAGGCTCATGAATGCCTTTTCATTGGAGCTATTAAAAAAAAAAGAAAGAAAGAAAGAAAAGAAATCGAGCCAGGAAAAAAGGAAGAGAAGACATGAGGAATGGGCCTCAGCTTATTCCAGACCAGCCATGACATTCAGCTCCAGTGGCCCCAAGGAGAATGCCTCTCATCTGACATTCTTTGCACTTCCCTAGACTTCGGGAGATCCAGGCCCTGCTAGGGATGCCAGTGCTAAGGTTGTCCAGGGCCAATGCCTCCATGTAATCCTGATGCCTCCTGGGAGCCAGCCTGCTGTCAGGGGACATGTTTGACTCAGGCCAGTCTTTGACCCCCCACCCCACCCCCCAGCAAAGCCTGCCATGTCCTTGTACATGCTCTTGCCACAGGCATTGGGTATAAGCAGCTTTCCTGCAAGGGAACTTGGCTGGGTTCAGCTTCTGGAATGGGATTAGGGTTATGGGGGTACATTTTTTTTGAATGCCAAAAACATAAATCAGACCATTGTCTCCTTTAATATGTAATACTTGCTCAATTCATTTTCTGGGAAAAAAATCAAAAACATTATGTGTCTTTTTTTTTTTTTTGGTTAAAAAAGATGCTCTTCAAAGTTCTTCATGGTCTTCATTTAAAGGAAAGAAGAAAAAGGAAATGAGCCAGGGCAGCACTAACTGCCCCTGGTGTCACTTTAAGAAGCTAAGTAAACACATTGAACTTGGTGGTCAATATCAGTCAGTCAATGATCATTTTGTTAAGGGCTTACTATGTGCTCAGCACTGTGCTAACCACTGGAGAGAAAAAGAAAGGTAAAATTCAGGCCTAGCCCTCAAGGATCTCACAGACCCAGAGCAAAGGGTAGAGATGCAGTCAGTGAAGCTTCTTGTCCTGGACAAGAAGAAGAATCAGCAATGGCAGAAGTGGAATGTGTCCAATGGGTGGGACCTTCTACCACTTTCAGTGTTCATGGGATCACAGGGTTAGAGCAGGAAGGGACCATGGAGGACGCTGAGTCCAACCCTACCTCCCATTTTGCAGATATGAAAACGGAGGCCCAGAAAAATTGAAATACTTGCTCCACCTGGTAATCACTTTGAATAAGCCATAATTTCCTGATGTAGAAATTCCTTTCACTGGCTCAGACTGCAACCCTCCCAGTCTCTCCAGACTTAGCCAGGTTCCTCCTTCAGTGATAGAAATATAGTCCAACATTTCTCAGAGCTGGGTGGGATGGAAGCAAATTTGAGATCCATTGCCATAGACTTGAACGACAGCATAGAACCACAGAATTATATTGAATCCCAGAGTAGGAAGGACCCTCAATGTCCCACATCCTCCCATCTGACAAGTGGACCTCCAGCTTTGCTTCAAGGCCTCTAGTGAGGGGCTAGCAGCATCTCCTCTGGGAACCTGTTTTAGTTTGGACAGCTCTCATGGTTAGGAAGTTGTACCTTCCACCCCTCAACCTACTGATTCTTAAGTATCTGTCGGTGACACCTGGTCTTATCTTCTGGAGGCAAGTCAAGGAATATAGAGACCAGCCCCAATATCAAGTCTAAAAAGTCAGGAAGTAGACTGGAAGACTGGAGAAAGGAAGGAAGGAAGGAAGGAAAGAAGGAAGGAAGGAAGGAAGGAAGGAAGGAAGGAAGGAAGGAAGGAAGGAAGGAAGGAAGGAAGGAAGGAAGGAAGGAAGTCCAACATTAAAAGGCAACAAGTACGTTCAAGACACAAAGTCAGAAGAGGACTTTAGAACTTCTAAAAGCAAAGTATCAAAGCAAAACAGAGTATGGACACAAGGTTACCTGGACTTCATAAAACAGATGAAGCAAGAGATTGTTGAGGTTTTTTTTTTAAGAGTTTAGAAATGTTTTTATAAATGAAAAAAAGGACAAATTAAAAATAATGAGAGCTTGGGAAGAAAGAACTGGAAAGGGAATTAAGAACTTGGCACAAGAAGTCCAAAACCTGTCCAAGCAACAAATTCCCTGAAAACTAGAACAAATCAAACAGAAGCTAAAAACTCCATGAGACAGCAAGAAATATTAGAACAAAGTTAAAATGCTGAAAAAAATACAAGTTGCAGGTATCCCATAGCAAAAATAAATGACATTGAAAACAAGGGAGAAAAATTTTTAAATCATTTGAATGAATAATCTAATGTCACAACCCAAAAATAAAAAAAAACCACCCAAAACCCCCAAAAGCCAACAATAAAATAACAAAACTGTCTCTTAGAGGGTACACACAATTTAGTAACCACCACTGAAGAGGTGGACAGCTTAGAATATGGTATTCCAGAAGATAAAAGATATAGGTTTATAACCGAGAGTAACTTCCCCAGAAAAACTGAGTATAATCCTACAGAAAAAAAAAAGACCCTTAATGAAACAGAGGACTTCCAAGAATTCCTGATAAAAAGACCAGAGCTACAAAGGAACTCTGAATTTCAAGCACAGGACTTAAGAGAACCATAAAAAAAATAAACATAAATAAAGGGCTAAGTTTATTAACAAGATTAAGTTGATTTTATTCAAATGTGAGATATATATATATTCCCTCTGAATACTATTATCATTAGGAATCATAGAGAGAATCTAATTAAACAGAAGTCCTGGGAATGGGTTCTGTTATGTTATAACAATCTTAAAAGGATGGAAAGAGAAGGGAAGAAGAAGGAAAAGGAAGGGAAGGGAAAAATATCTCATTCTGGGTGCACAAGTATACATCTATACAAACAAAGAAGAGGGAATAAAGAGAGTAGCTGACACTTGAACTATACTCTCATATGAACTGATCAAAGGAAAGAACACACACACACACAGAGTTGGATTCAAAATATATTTCACTACACAGGGAAATAGGAAGGAAAGGGGAGGAGGCTAATTAGAGAAACAGTAGATTAATAGAGGTATTAGTCACAAGCAAAGTAAACTCTAAGGATGTACATAAAATATTTGCAGTTCTTTTGGAGGCAGCAAAGAACTGGAATCTGAGGTGGTGACCATCAATTGGACAACATACACAATATAAATTGGACAAATAAACAAGTTATGGTAGATAAATGTGATGGAATACTTTTCTGTAAGAAATAATGAAGGTAACGGTTTTGGTGATATTTGGGAAGTGTTAACTGATGCCCAATGAAGTGAACAGAACCAGGAGAACATTTCTAGAATGACAAGAGTGGAAAGGCAAACAGCTTTGAAAAATTCAGGAACTCTGATCCGCGTAATGGCCAGAGGTTTAGTGATAGCAAGCTACTCAGCTCCTAATAGAGAGTCAAAGGACTCAGAGTGCAAGTGAGATCTATGGTCATGTGTGCACTCTTTCTGGGTACGACTGATGCAGTAATTTGTTTTGCTTAATGATATGTGTTCGTAATAGGACTTTTGTTCTTCATTAGCTCTTAACTGGTGGTGGGGAGGAAGAAGGCAAATTTTCATTGATTGAAAAAAAATAATTTAAAAAATAAATGGAAGTTGTAATATTCATTTATTTCTTCCTAATCTTTCTTCATTATTGGAAGAATCTAGGACCTCTCAGTTTGGACGTCAGATACCTTACTCATGAGATTATGGGCTTGCCTCCCGTTTCATCTTCATGTCTGAGGGACTAACTTGTCTTCAGAAAGCATCCTATGGAGAACTGGAATAATTTTTTTTAAGTGAATTTAATTCTATTCAACAGATATTCATTGAATGTCTACTATGTCCTAGACAAGCAGAACGCTCTCAGAAAAAACTGGAAAGACTTACATGAACTGATGGAGAGTGAAATGGACAGAACCAGGAGAACATTGTACACAGTAATAGCCACATTGTAACAATGATCAACTGTGAATGACTTAGATACCCTCCTAAATACAATGGTCTAAGACAATCTCAAAAGACTAATGATAAAACATATTATCCTTCTCCAGAGAAAGAACTGATATTGATTGAACAGAGACTGAACCAGGCTATTTTTAATTTTCCCTCTTTCATTTTTTTCTTTTGTTTGGTTCTTCTTGTATAAAATGACTAATATGACCATGTTTTACATAATTGCACATGTATAACTGATATGTGATTGCTTACTATCTTAGGAAGGGGGGAGGGGAAGGAGGGAGGGATAGAAGTTGTAACTCAAAACTTTAAATAAAAATGGAGAAAAATGGGGAAAAATAAAAAATAAACAAGGTATTCCCTGCCCTCAAGAATTTTCCAGTCTAATGGGACAGAAAAGGTATTAATTTAGAGATGAAAGGAACCTTAGAGCTCACTTAAACCGTGAATCACCAAGATTTTGTAGTGAAGGAAAGAGAGACCAGACTTCCTGCTGAGGAAATCCATTTACCGATGAACGTTGGCACAACTTTTCTACAAGTTCTCTCTGAGAGCTACTTGAGATATGAACTAAGTCACTAAGGGTCCCTATAACCAGAAAGCATGATTTGAATTTCCAGCCATCCAGGCTTGGAGGCTTGATCTCTATCTCCTACACCAGGTTCCCTCTGCTATAGGAACTTCTAAATCCCACAATTAATTATAATGTAGCGGAGACTTGGATCAGCACTTTGGAAAGGCAAATGAAGAAAGCAAAGCTGTGAAGAAGATCCTTTTTCTCTGGGACAATCAGGAAAAACTTCAATGAAAAGGTGAGATTTAATGGAGCCCATCAACAATGGGTAAAATTCATGCAGACAGAAAAGGGAGAAGGAGAAAGGGAATTGGAGGCGAAAGGAACAGTGTGAGCAAAGGCATAGGGGTGGGAAAGTGCAAGACGTGTTGAAGAACTGGTGAGGAATCCCATTTGCCTGTAGTTTAGGGTTTGTGAAAGCTATTCATGGGAGTTTGGCCTGCCGGGGAAGGGGTGTTGAACATTTATCTGTAGGCAGTGGGACGCCATTTGAGGTTGCTGGGATGTTGTAGGGGAGCAATGATTATAAAATAAAAGTCAAACAAATAAATAAATGGATGAATGGGTCCTCCAGGGTGAGAAGGCTACCTATCCCTTCATGAGGGCATCAGATGACCTTGACCTTGTCACTCAACGGCTCTCTTCACAGCTCCCACTGCTTTTCCCTGTAATTCTGGCCCAGGCTGCTTCCAATTCGGTCAGGTCTTTCATCAGTCCTGCTCAGCTGAGCCGTTCCCTCTTCATATTCCAATATGGGACAATTGGCCTTGAGTTGCCAGTTTGGCTTGATTTATTTCTGCCCCTCCAACTCAATTCCGGGGTTTCTGGTGTCTCCCCTGACCCCGGCCAGACATCCAGTCAGGACAGCAGCTGGTAAACTTGGGGATTCTGTGCTTTGGACCTCACTGAGGCTGGAAGGACCACTCACCCAGCTGGACCCAATTAGTGCTACTTCAGCTGCCTTCCTCCAAGTAGCAGGTTTAGACTGGAGGTCCAGCTCAAAGCCAGAGCCCTCTCATCAGAAAGTCATGAAATGGCTAGAAACAAACATGATGCAATAAGAAGGGAGATTGTTGATGGCAAAAAAACCTTGACATCAAATCTCTCTCATGTTTAAACATACAGGAAACCATTGACCAAGTGAGATCATATATATAAAGCACATTGCAAACCTTAAAGCACTATATAAATGTTAAGGATTATGGTGAGAGCCATAGGTCTGGAGCCTGAGATCAAATCCAGCCTCAGACATTTCCTAGCTGAATGACCCTGGACAAGTCACTTTAACCTCTGCCTGCCTCAGTTTCCTCAACTGTAAAATGGGGTTTATAACAACACCTACCTTGCAGGATTATTGTGAGGATCAAATGAGATATTTGTAAAGGGCTTATCACAGTTGCCTGGCACATAGTAGGTGCTTAGTAAGTGGTTATTCCTTTCCTCTCCTTTGTTTTTACCTTCCTTCCATATATTAGACAGGGAACAAAGGCTTTCTAACCTGTTATGTCCAGTAACCATGGCGAGTGAGCAGGTGGAGGAGAAGAGCTGTTTAATTTAGAACTACCCCCTTTTTCCCCATAGAAATTCTATCCTCTTTTCCCTTTATTAGTAAAATCATGTTTCATGTACTTTATGGTTCACAAGTGTCTCATTTTATTTTAACATCAAGTCTGAATCACTGGACTAGCCCGAGTTTGACCTGGCCCAAAATATACCTTAAGGATGTCAAAGACAAACAAAGAAAAGTTTCCATGTACAGCAAAGTATTTAGCAAGTGTACATTCTGCATTCAAACAATGTGGCCAACCTATCACAGTTGCACTCTCTGAAGCATAGCATGAATGCTTGGCAGTTTAGTTCGACCTCAGTGTCTGGTACCTTATCTTGCCAGGTGATCCTCAGAATCTTCCTAAGACAGTTCAAATGGAAGCGATTCGGTTTCCTGGCATGGCGCTGATCGACTGTCCATATTTCACAGACATACAACAATGAGGTCAGCACAAAGGCTCTGTGGACCTTCAGTTTGGTAGTCAGTCTAATACCTCTTCTCTCCCAAACTTTTCTACGGAGCCTCCCAAATACTGAGCTAGCTCTGGCAATGGTGGGTGAACGTCATTGTCAGTGTATTGATCCCTGGAAAGTACACAACCAAGGCAAGTGAACTTCTCCACAACATTCAAAACTGCTCCATTTTCAAAGCAAAAAGAAAAATTGTCCCTGCCTTCAAGGAGCTGACATGCTCAAGGAGGACACCACATAAAGGGAGCTAAAAGGGGCTGTGGGGAGAGGGGAGAGGCATCCACCCAGGACACAGTAACGAAGTCAGAAAGGTCATAAGCAAAGCTGGAGGGAAAGAGAGTCTGGCCAGAAATGGAAGCACCTGTGAGACAAGAGGATCAGCTTGGCAGAGGGCTGGCTATTCCAGGGTAAGATGGTCCCAGGGACATTCCAGGGTGGTGCAAACAAGACCCTAGATTTAGAGCTGCAAGAGGTCTGAGAAATCAACCGATCAACAAGCATTTTCTAAGTGCCTAGAATGTGCTCCCAGAGGCCTCATGGGACAGCAGCTAGACTGGCTTTCAAGCTAGGAGGACAACATGGGTTCAAACTCTTCTTCTGGTATATGCTAGCTTTGTAACTGTGGGCATTGGGACTACAACTCTCAGAGATGATAGGGTTAAATTTCATGGGCCCCACCCTCCAAAAAAAAGATATAAAAATGCACCACCCCCACTCCTTTGTAAAGATGGAGGTTTACAAGTAACATGCCATATTGCATGTAAAATCAAGGGTTTTTTCATGTATTTGTCAATATTCCTGATTTCTTTTTCCTTTTAAAAATTATTCAAATGAAAATAATATTAATAAAAAATACTATAGGAGGGGCTATAAATGTTTATTCCCTCCTTTCCCTTTGAACAATTCTTTGTTTTAAGGGATGACTCTCTCTGGGGCAGCTAGGTGATACAGTAGATAGAGTCTGAAGCCTGGAGTCAGGAAGACTCATTTTTATAAGATCAAAATCTGACTTCAAACATGTTGTAGCAGTGTGATCCTGAGCAAGTCACTTTACCTTATTTGCCTCAGTTTCTTTATCTGTAAAATGAGCTAGAGAAGGAAATGACAAATCACTCTGGCATCTACCAAGATAACCCCAAATGGGGTCATGAAGAGTTGGACATAACAAACATTTGAACAACAGCATGGCTCTTTCTAGTGACAAGCTTATTTGGGAAGTTGAAGCAACGTCAAAACAAATAATATGAATAAAATCTATTAAATGTCTTAATTAGAAAGCAGTGACCTTTCTGGATAACAAGGGAGTTCACTGAGGAGATCTCCAGGCTATTGTTTCCCAAAGGGTCTAGGGGTCCCTGAGACTCTTTCAAGGGGTCCTCAAGGCCAAAACTATTTTCATTTTCATACTAAGACATTTTAATTTCTAAAACAGCAACTTCTGATAGATATCCTGCATAAACAAAAGCTCTCTCAGAAGGTCTTCAATGATTTGGAGTATAAAGGGATTCTGAGACCGAAGAGTTGGAGTATTGCTGCCCCATAGCAGTGAAATCACAGAGCATGGCCCTGCTTCTACCTCTATGTGGCAAGCCCTGTGTTGGACACATATAAAGAATGAGACAGTCCTGCTATGTGAGTGGTGGAGATAAACAATCCAGTCATGTCCTGTAAAACCCTATGGCTCATGAGACACTCTCTGATATGAGGGCCACAAGGGCCTGAGACCCCATTTAAAACTCTAGAAAAAAAAAAACAAATGTCCTAGTATTTGTAAGACAGTGGGGTGGCGGGGGAGGGAGGGGCAGGGCACTGGATTTGGAATCAAGAAGACCTGATTTCAGCTCCCTCGGCAGGTCCCATTATCTTCCTTTGCCTCATCTGTAAAATGAGTCCTTTGGGCTTGACTCCTCTGACGTCCCTCATGAGTCTGGTCCTGTGATCCCATCATAGAGATCAAGTCCATAAGAGGAGCAAAGACTTTTTGCACTTTTTTCGCTGTAGCCCAAAGAAGAGGCTATGAAGTACATAATAATCTATTCCCCCACCCCGAAGGCCCCCTCTTTGTAATGCAGATGTGCACACATTCCAGGCATCCACAGAAAGGTCCCAAGTCCCTGGTTATTTCCCCTGCATCCCATCATGCTCATTTTTCTGCTAAGCATCTGTTTAGGAGGAGGTTCAGAGCAAGCGATTGATGAAGACACCACTTATGAGCTGCTGAATCCTCCTCGGCTTCCACTCAAATCTCTCCCCATTTTCTCTTCATCGACACCACCCCCTCACTCTCCAGAGACTCCCAACAGCTCTGTCAGCAGCAGCTCTAAAGCTAAGCAGACTGCACTGTCCCTTGTCAAAGATGAGGGCGCTCATTGAGAAAGCAGCTGGAGTTTTCTCAAATTCTTGGAAAGAGAGAGTTGGCCAAAACATTTGAAACTAGTCAATTTAAAGGATTGATGGAGAGGTTTAAAGCTCATCATAAATCAATGAGCAGAGAGAGCGAGGAGTGTAAAGAGACTGATTCTAATCAGCTTGGCCACAAATGAGCTGTGTGACATTGGGCATGTTTCTTGACCTCCCTGGGCCTCGGCTTCCTCCTCTGCAAAATGGTTACCCCTCATCCTTCCACTTCCTAGCAATACTCTGGCGATGTGGATGAAGTCCAAGACTGAGGGAAGTTGGTTGGCCTCAAGGCCTGTTCTGTCACCAGGTAGCCCTATGACCATGGAAAGTCATTTTACCTAGATGAGATTTTCTATAGTCATCTTCAAAATGAGTACATTAATAATCATCCTACCTGGCTCTCTGTTCTTGTGAGTATTCTGCCAGCCTTAGAGGCCATTGAAAAATGTGAGTTATTGTTAAATATCAGTAAAATCTATCTTTGATCAAACATAAAAGTATTTAATACTTTAAAAAATATTGACCATAAATGATAAACATGAAAACAGTGTTAGTGATATGCCTGTATGAGGGGAAAGTCAACAAAAATGTGGCAGGCCCTGAGCATATGCAGACAAAAGGAGAGAATTCTCTGCTCTCAAGGCGTTTCCTCTACTGGAGAAGAAACTCTGAGAGGCCAGAAAAGTAACTAAGGGTCCTGTGATTTCATTGTGATTGCGATCTTTCTGAGAGGAAAAGCTCCTCCAACAATGCATGTCAGCACCTGCTCTGTGGCTTAGAATCTGCGAAGGTTCCTGGAGCCCTGAGAAATGGAGGGACTTCCCAGGGTCACATAGCCAGTACATGTCAAAGGCAGCACTTGAACTCAGGTCTTCCTGCCTCTGAGGCATCCACCATCTTCATCCACCATAATGCCAAGACATTTTTTAGGTGCTAAAGGTACAAAGAAGAATCATTAGAGTGCTTGCTGTTTTCAAGAACCTTACAGTCTATAGAGAAGACAGGACATGAAAACAGGGGATGATAATACAAGAAAAGAAAAGTGGGGCCAAAGGCAAAGTCAGAAAAAGTTCATCTTTAAGGAAATATGAAGAGAGAGAAAATATTTTCATCTTGGAGGGCAAAAGAGAAGGTTTCAGAGGAAGAGGCAACACCTGAGTTGAGCCTTGAAAGGGAAAAGCAAAAGGCTTGTGAAAGGTAGATATCAGAGAGGGAGAGCATTCCAAGCATGAACAAGAAATTTACAAATACACGGAGTTGGGAGAACAAATACTGAGTCTGGAGGAATATACCAACTTGGATGGAATGTAGAGGGCACAAAGGGAGGGAAATGTAACACAAGGCTGCAAAAGCTCTCCTTTCAACAGCCCAGATACAATTGTTGAAATGCCACAGAAGAGATTCCCAGGGACCCTCTGGGAGGATGACAAATTCATGAAGCATTCTATAAATTTAGAGAACCAAGTCAGTAGTCCAGCGTTCAATAAATCCAAAAAACCCTGGCGATTGGGGTAAGGAACAACTATTTGGCAAAATCTGCTGGGGAAATTAGAGAATAGTCTGGCAGAAACCAGGTGTAGGCCACCATCTCACACCATATACTAAAATAAGCTCTAAATGGGTCCATGACTTAACATAAAGAGTGACATTATAAACAAATTAGAGGGATAGAAAAGAAATTATCCTTCAGAGCTATAAATGGGTGAAAAGTAAAAGGATGAAGGATCAGAGATGATAAAATGAATTTTGATTCAATAAAATTATAAAGGTGTTACACAAATAAAACCAATGCAGCTAAAATTAGAAGGGAAAGAAAGAACTGGGAAAGAACATTTGCGTCAACGTTCTTTGACCTTTATCATTTTCAAGATGCATGAGGAACTGATTCAAATTTATAAGAATAAAAGCCATCTGCCAATTGATAAATGGTCAAATGATGTAAATAGACAGTTTTCAAAGGAAGAAATTCAAACTACCAATAGCCATATGCAAAAATGCTCCAAATCACTAATAATCAGAGAAATTAAAATGAAAACAACTCTGAAGTTCTGCTTCATGCCAACTAGATTGGCAAAGGTAACAAAATAGAAAATGACAAATGTTGGTGGGGAAAACAAGTCCATTAATACATTGTTGGTGAAACTGAATTGATTCTCTACTCTGGTAAGCAATTTGGAACAAAGCTCAAAAAGTCACTAAACTGTCAATACCCTTTGCACTGTAATTCCTCTACTAGGTCTATAATTCCAAAGAGATCAAAGGAAGAAAAAAATGACTTCTATATAGAAAAATACTTTTAACAGCACTTTTCATAGGGGTGTCCATTAAATAAGATTGGTTGAACAAATTATTTTATATAACTGTAATGGAATATTTTCATACCATAAGAAATTACAAAGGGAAACTAGGTGGCACAATGGACAAAGTGCCAGGCATGGAGTCAGGAAGACTCCTCTTCCTGAATTCAAATCTGACTACAGACATTGACCAACTGTGTAACCCTGGGCAAGTCACTTAAAACCCTATTTGCCTCAGTTTCTTTGCTTGTAAAATGAGCTGGAGAAAAAAACCATTCCAGTGTCTTTGCCAAGAAAATTCCAAATGAGGTCACAAAGAGTCTGACATGACCGAAATGACTGAACAAAGAAATTATGAAAAAGGTGGTTTTGGAGGAGCCTGAGAAAACATGCGTGAACTGATACAGAGTGAACTGACTTGAACCAGGAGAACAATTTATATAATAACAACATCATTATTAAGGGGGAAAACACTTTGGAAGATTAAACTTTGAGTAAGGAACTTGGTGAAAATGTAAGAATACCAATTATTGAATTACCCATGTGATAGGGGATCAGTGACTGGGAGACTTCAAGTACAGAAGGAAGCAGATATTTCTGTTTTGGTGGGGGCGTGAATTGGTTTAGGTTGACTTTTTCTATTTGTCACAAGTGTTTTGTTTTCTTCCTCCAGCCCCTCATGGTTGGGGCAGGGAGAAAGTGGAAGAGAGAGAAAACTAATTGAAAAATAACTAAATTAAATGAGAAACAATTCTGCAAAAGAAGCGAAGGAAGCAGTCATTGATAAAGTCCCTACTACATGCCTGACACTGTGTAAAGTGCTTTATAGATATTATCTCATTTAAAGTCACACTAAGGTCCTTAAATGCCAACTTGAGGAATTTGCCAATTATCCTGGAGGCTGTAGGGAGTAATAGAGAGATTTTGAGCTGGAGAGCAACGTGGTCAGACTCGGGGACTTGGGGAGATGATTCAGCACCAGTAAAGAGCATGGGCTGAGAAGAGGAGAGACAAGCAAAGAGACCAGGGAGGAAGCTAGGGCAATGGTCTGTGTCAGCCATGAGCCTGGGGCTGAAACTTCGAGAGCTGAGACAGGTGCAACGGATACTTCTGCTGTTCCATCTTTCTTCTGGAAAAGGACCAAGGACATCATGGGGATCGACAAGAGATGCTTGTGGAGCCAGACCCAACAATCAATTAAGCTATCAATAAACATCTATTAAGCACTTACTGTGTACCGGGCTCTGTACTGAACACTAGGGATACAAAAAGTCAAAAGACAGTCCCTGCCATCAAGGTGCTTACAGTCTAATGGGAGACAATGCAAACAGATTTCTCTCTCAGTCTCTCTCTCTCTCTCTCTCTCTCTCTCTCTCTCTCTTTCTGTGTGTATGTGTGTGTGTCTGTCTCTGTCTCTGTCTCTACACACACACACACATACACACACACACACCTGTATTAACTAGGACAGAATTCAGCAATTTAATGGAAGTAAAAACAGGTATCAGCAAGGTCCTCAGCTCTTAGAAATAGCTAAAATCCTCAAAGAAGACTCAGTCAAGAATAAACATTTAGTAAGTACCATCTGTGTGTTCAGAGCTGAACCGGATGCTGGAGAGACAAAGACAAAATGGAAATAGTCCCTGTCCTCAAGGTGATTACACTGTAAGAGGAAAACTAAATGCATCTATACAATTATAATGAGCATTTGCAGTGTTCTAATATTTACAAAGCATGCTGCCATGTTATTTCATCTGATCTTCACAACAACATGAGGCAGGGGCTATCATTATGCTCATTTTACATTTGAGAAAACTGAGGCAGGCAGAGGTTAAGTGATGGGTGCAGCACCATACAACTAGCAAGTTTCCAGGCACAGATCTCGCTGATTCCGAGTCCGACACTATCCAATGTGTGGCCCATCTGCCCTATGGATTTGAGGGAGGGGGTGCTGAAGCTGATCTTAGACATGCAGAGTACACACAGGAATCCTCTTCTAAGCACACCTGCTCCCCTGCCCCCAACCAGGCCCGAATCTGGAGGATTTAAAGGAAGAATCCATTCTTAACCAATCTAATTCTTTTTCCATTTTGTTTCATCAGTGGTGAATCCTGCAGCAAGACTGTCTTGTAACCACTTCTGCTCCAAAGGTGCAGCCTGTCAGGGCCCCCTGGGTCCCTGGCCTGGGACCATGAGCTCATGACTCCATCTATCATACTGTTTACACAGTCCCAGCAAAAGCCTCCCAAATGGATTTGATGAGCACGCCCCGTTCTGTAAACAGGGGGCTGCCCAGACTATCTCCACTCCTCCTCTCTCATACAGAGCCTGACTTCTCTGTTTCTCACTCAAATCTTTACCCTGATCTCCGTGTCTCTCTGGAGCCATGAATCTCTGAAGCAAACAGAGGTAATCAGGGGGCATTTCAAGGTCAACCAAACTGTGATGTAGATGGGCTGGAGCTTTCTCCTGCTTGGGAAATTGCAGGAGGAATTTCACTTTGAGGGCACCCTAGGCCATCACTGTCCATTCCTGTGACAGTGATGTGGGACAATGCTCTCAGATTTACAAGTCTGGAAGGCTCCCAGGCCCTGACTCCCTCAGAGGTAACTGGTCCAACCCGTGCCTGACAGTCTCCACTCTCCAGTCTTTGAAACAGAAGAGAAAGAAGACTGTGGGAGATTAGGTCAGTCAAGGCTTGAATGTGCAGGAGCTTATCGGGGAGGGGCATCTCATTCCATGGAATTGAAACCAGGCAAATGCCAAGTGGAGTAATGTCTAGGGTGGTCCCTGCCACACAAGATGAATTACTGTCCTCTTGTGCTTATATACTTGGGTGACACAATGGTTAGAACACCAGGCCTGGAGTCAAGGAAGACTTGTCTTCTGGAGTTCAAATTCAACCTCAGACACTTACTAGATGTGTGACCCTATGCTAATCACTTCACCCTATCAGCCTCAGATTCCTCACCTGTAAAACGAGTGAGGTATACTAGATAGCTGCTGAGATCCCTTTCAGTCCCAGACCTGGAATTCTTTGACTATTAGTGATCTCTCAGATGAGACTCAGTTTGGAAACTGAGGAAGTAGCTTTCTATCACAAACAGGATAGGATACACATCACGTTAGCAAGAATTTATTTAGTTCTTACTACGTGGAAGGCATTTGCTAAGTGCTGGGAATACAAGCGACTGTACAAGCAAGGAGGAAGACATCCTTCCCCTTAAGGAGCTTACAAAGGAGAAGAAAATCAGGGGAGGGGGAGGAGAAGGGGAGTGTCCTGGGATGAGGTCTGAAGTCTGAAGAGGGAAACATGGCTCCTTCCATGGAAAAGCTGGGAGAGGAGAAGCAGCAGAGGATCTCCCTTAACCTTCATATCCAACAGAGTTTAGAAAACAAGAGGTGGTTTTACCTTGTCCTTGGGGGAAGAGCTAAGGAACAGGCCTAATTCTTAGTCTGTCACCTGACTTGACCAGAAGTAGTAAGCAGGGATCTTGAGCCTTTCTGGTTTGCTTGTTGAAGGGCCCAGTTTCACTAGCAATATCAGGACCCCAGTTTTTCTCCCCTTCCCTTATATTAGGAGATGAGAATCATAAATTTCTTCCACCTTTAAAAGCAAAAAAGAAAGAAATCCTCTTGTCTGCCAGCCTTCCTTTCTCTCCTATTTTGTTTTCATATGACCCCATCACATCCCGAAGACGAATACTTAACTGTCCTCCCCACCCACCCAAGTCTTCCAGAGCAAAGCTCACGCTATCCCAAACAGCCCCAGGGCAAGGCCAGTTCAGCTGGCTGTGTTGCCTTCCAAGCCTGGACCACAGCTCCATTGGAGGGTAGAGTATATCACCCTGAGTAACTCACTATCATGAAGAGAATGGGAAATACAAATCTCACAAACATAGCTCAGTTGATTTCAGTTCACATGTTATGCAAAAACAAAGAGCTTTGGTCAGCCTTCTCTATGGGCACACCAGAGAAACATCTTTCCCTTGAAGACCCATCTTAGAGGGGTCTTTATCTTTCTGGCTTCACTCCCAAACCACCTGGACCTGAAGATACTCCCATTGGGGATGGCCTGAAGAATCCTTTCAGTTGGTTTGGTGTGGGGCTTAGGGAGTGTGTAGTGTGTATGTGTGTGTATGGGTATATGAGTGTGTATGTGTGTGTATGTGTATACATGTGTGTATGTGTGTCTATGTGTGTCTGTGTCTGTGTGTGTGCGTGTGCGTGTGTGTGTGTGTGTGTGTGTGTATGTGTTGGTCCTCTTTCAGTATGAGTCATCGGCCGCCTCTTCACATTAATTAGGGCCTTGGGATTTGCTGGTTTAACTCTGGTGTCTTCTAGTAAAATGAATCAGAGTCGATCTAACATATTTAAACAGAGCAAGAGATACCATCTGGCCGCCCCACCCCCACCCGCTGGCACAGAGACAAGCCCATGTTGAGGATCCCTCCCTCTCTGTTCTTTTTCTTACTGGTTCGCCATTTCCCACACGTTTCGGTCTTTCCTTCCCCCCTCCCTCCCTCTGTGGCAATTTCCTCTTCATTATTTTGTTTCTGGTCATTTTTTTTTATTTGTTTTCCCAACTACAATATTTTCCCAGTTCTCTATGTACCCCTCCTTCCCCGTAAAACACACCCTTCAAGATCTCTGGTCCATGTGAAAGCCTCCCTACATGCCCCGACTCCTCTGTTCACTTCTCCTTGGAAACAACCCGTGAGCTTCTAGCCCACTCCCCATCAGGGACCCACTGAGCCTTGAACAATGAGTGCAGTTCACGCTTCCAAAGGTTTTGAAGGTTACAAAGCCTATGATACCTTTGTAAGGTCTGTGACAGAGGTAGGGGAGGTGTTATTTTATAGATGAGGAAAGTGAGGTTCAGAGAGGTCATACAGCTTGACATCAGCAAAGCCAGGATCCAAACCTAAGTCTCCAGACTCCAAGTGTGGTGATGTCTCCACTACACCACCTGGCCTTCCCAGACCTGTCAGGGTTTGACACATCCACTCCATCCCTATCTTAAGAATCTGGGCAGACTACTCAGCATACTGGGGGTTTCATTTGTTCGCAAAGGGTTGCCATAGTCAAGTGAATGATAAAACTTACAAAGTAGCTTGGTCACTGGGTGTGACATTTTAGGAAGCACATGCATTAGCTGGCAAGCATTCAGCTGAGGACAAGTAGGATGAGGAAGCTTCAGGAGGCCAGGCCAACAGCTGAAGCAGCTGTAGGGGTTTAGCTTGCAGAAGAGCAGACTGGGACCTTGAACCCAGGACACATGAGGATGAGTTAAAGGAATTAGGAAGGCTTAACCCGAAAAAGAAAAGACGTGTTAGAAGAGGGATTGGTGCGGAAGAGAGAGAAGACTCATTCTGCTCAGCACTAGGGGGAAAAACCAGGAACCATGGAGGGGAGTTACTGAGAACTAAAGTTTCACATCCTGGGAAACCCCTCTTCACAATGAGGTCCTCTCATTCCATGGAAGTGGATCCTTAAGTGACATGGGGCTCCCCCACTGGATGAATTCAAGCAAAGGCTATGACATTAGAACAGAAACACTATGAGAGCAGAGGCCATCCTGTTTGCTTGTATCTATGTTCCCAAGGCTTAGTACAGTGTCTGGCATAACTGTCTACCTATCTATATGTTCTATCTATCTATCTATTCATCCATCCATTCATCCTTCCATCCATCATCCATCCATCTATCTAAAGGTTGAATTTCACATGACAAGTGGTTCTAGAGAGGCTTCCTGGGTAGGTATTAGGACTAGGTCACTTCTGAGGTCTCTTCCAACTCTAATATTCTGTTAGTTAACTCAACTAAAAATGTTCTTGGAGACTGATTTCCCAATGACCCACCATAGAGACAGTCATGAACAAAACGCTGACCCAGACCAGAGTAGGGAAGTAGAAGGTTGGATATGTAGTCAAGGTTTACTCCTTCTCTGTCTCTCCCCCTCCCACCCCCAGCCTGTAGTTCTTACCCCCTTTGGTCTTCTGCTATAAAAAAGCAAAGCTCCGAAAATATCGGTAGTTTTCTTTGGATCAACAGTGACTAGAGTCTTGGCAAGTGACTTGGCCTGAGCCTTCAATGGATAATGGAGAATGATGCCAGGAGTGCTCAGATCACATGGGGCTAGTATAAGCCTCCAATGGGATCATGTTTGAGACCTCAAGAATACTAGAGAAATGTACTGTCATTACTGATGAGATTACTGGGAAAACTTAGGTTAGCACCTTGTGGACACATTCATGAACAACTATATGGGAAAATATTGAGAATAATGATTAAAAATATACCAGAGCAGATACATGTAGGTGAATCTTGTCCTTTCAAAGTAGTCCCTTGGATGAGTGCACAATTCTTCCAAAGAGCCTATGATTTATCATAACATCTTGGGACCACTTTTGAGGATGGTTGAAATGGTCCAGATTGCTGATGGGACTTGACCAAGGTCACCCAGTTGGCCAGTAGCAAAGGAAATTCAAGATCAACACTCCTTCTGATGCACCACTCACTGCTGATCCAGTACCTTACCCAGAGTCCTCATGACCAGCTGTCCCACCTTGAAGCAGTTCTTTGGTCTTTCCAGACCAGTTTCCTCATTGACAAAATAAGGGAGATGGTGTTAAATGATCTTTTTATAGGAGTGTGGGGACAGGAATGCAGGGAGGAAAACAAGCATTTATGGAGGGAGTGGTTATAGATGGGATTTTTTGTTCTGAGTGGGTCCAGCTGGCCTCCCATCTCCTTCTAACTCTGTGATTCTGTGCCTTTGTGACAGCCACACTCTTGAAGAGAGCATCAACCTTGCAAAGAGACTCACAGAGAGATACGAAAGGAAGGATACCTAGCCAAGCAGAGCAGCTGAAAAAATCCCGTGTACCAGACTTCTCAGCTAACCCAGTATCTTGTCCACAAGAATATTCAGTCAGTTTTGTATGGATTAGTGGACAGAGCACTGGACTCAGGAACAAACTGACCTAGGCTGAAATCCTGCCTTAGACACTTAGAAGCTGTGTGACCTTGGCGGTGTAACATAACTTCTCTGAACCTCAGTTTCTCCATCTGTAAAATGTGGGCACTGGACTCAAAGACCACTAATATGTCTTTCAGTACTAAGTTTAGGATCAATGAGCTTGTGAGATAACTTAGGGCTGGGAATCTACCTGGAGTTTTGTCACTGATTTGCTGTGTGACCTTAGGCAAGTCTCTGAGCCAATTCTTTCTCTGTAAATTGGAGCATCTGCCCTCGCAGGACATCCTGGAAGTCATTCCTCCTCTTCAGAGGTGAGAAAGTCCTCTCCTGAGAACTGGATGATACCAACCCAATTTGACACAGAGATTTCAGAGCAGTCAAGTGACTAGTAGGCTCCAATAGCCTGTGTCCTTGTCAGGAAGGGATGCATGAGCAAATTCTAGTGAGTGGCATCTCCCCATCCCAGTCACCAACCACAACCTAAAGGCCCCACCTCCTGCTCTGACCTTCCACCAGAGTCTTTTCTATTGTTTCTATGAATAACCTCAAAGCTCCTCCGGATGATTTTACAAAGCACGATCATCAGCAGCTTCCTCTCATCTCGCTGAGCTTAGAATGGGAAGAGTCAGCGCCACAACAGGAGGGATCTCAGGAGGATGTAAGGAAAACTTGCCAGCCCCATAAATCTCTTCAGAGCCAGATTCTGGCCTGACAGTCCACCCTACGTGTTCACATGGACTATTTGTGCCAGATCTGTGGAAGAGCACTCCGAGCTCTTGTTGATCTGATCAGCTACAGTCGGACACACTGAAACTCGACTCTAGCATAGTGATGACACTCAGATGTCCTCAGAGAGAAGGACAGCAACCAGCCATCCACTGACCCCAAGCCAAGCTGGCCACCTGCTGTTCCCCATCCACAACACTCCATCACCTGCTCTGTCTCTCTACACAGGTTGTCCCCAGGACTAGAAAACCATTTCTCCCCACCTCTGTCTCCTAGACTCCTCAGCTTCCTTCGAGACTTAGCTCGGTGAGACTGCCTCTGAGAGGGCTTTTCTGATTCCCTTCCTCAATGTTGGTGCCCCCTCCCAAGAAATTTATTCCATGGATGCACTTTATATCATCTTATTTGTGTAAATGGAGGCTCACACATCCCAGAAAAAAATTAATGGTAAGTTCTTTGAGGGTGGACTTTTTTTTGTGAGGGTTTTTGGTTTTTGTATCCTCAAAGACTACACAGTACTTGGCACATAATAGGAAATGAACAAATCAGGAGGAAGAAGGGAGGGGGAAAGGAAAGAAGGAAGGAAGGAAGGAAGGAAGGAAGGAAGGAAGGAAGGAAGGAAGGAAGGAAGGAAGGAAGGAAGGAAGGGAGGGAGGGAGGAAGGAAGGAAGGAAGGAAGGAAGGAAGGAAGGAAGGAAGGAAGGAAGGAAGGAAGGAAGGAAGGAAGGAAGGAAGGAAGGAAGGAAGGAAGGAAGGAAGGGACAGAGGGAGAGAGGGAGGGAGGAAGGAGGAATGGAGGGAGGGAGGGAGAAAGGGAGAAAGGAAAGGTGTGATGAAGGAGGGTGAGGAAGGAAGAAAGATAAGGGAAGGAGAGGAAGAGAAAGAAAGGGAGGGAGGAGGAAGGGAAGGAGGGAGAGAGGAAGACCCCACACCAGAAAAATCATGGACCTTTGACTTCTTGGAGTATAAATAAGGAAGATGGCAGATCCACATCAAAATTGCTCCCAAGGCCAATGGAAGAATTGCCTTCCCCAGAGAACTAAAAAGTTCAAAGTCATTTAGGAGATAGTCCAGTGGTTGGAGGACAGCCTGCTTTTTATCTTATTCTGACATCAGACCTGGGAGACACAGAGTAGAAAAGTGTTAGGGAATGCAAAGGCTTAAAATGATCTCTTGGCTTTCAGCCTCATCACATCTATTCACTGCCTCATGAAGAACCGCTGAGAAAACCACTCCCCTCAATGGAGAGATGGGCTCAGCCCTTGTGAATCCCAAGCGCTCAGGAGGGTCTTCAAAGTCTTACAGCCGTTCTCCAGTCTAGAACACTCTCCCTTTGCCCCTGAACCCCTTGGAATCAATCATTCCCTTCAAAGTTTAAGTCAGATATCAGCTTCTTTATGAAGTCTTTCCTGATTGCCCCTCCTTTCCTCCCACCTTACTTACTCATACACACACACACACACACACACACACACACACACACACACTCACTCACTCACACTTTGCCTTTATTTTGTGTAAATTATGTATACATGGACATACGTCTGTTAACTCCTTGAAGGCTTGGACTTTAGTCTGTATCTTCAATATTTAGCTCCATATAGGGCACACATAAGATGCATAACAAATGCCTGCTCATTGACTGATTTTTGGAGCCTATTTTCCATGACTCATGGAGTCAACTCTATGACAATTGAGAGCATACTGGACTGTCAGAGGGTAATATCATAGTGACTCCTTAGGCTCAGAGCCACCACTGAGTTGTTCCAGTAAGAGTCACCTGTTCTTTTGCTTTGCTAGATCTCAGTTTCCTAATCCGTAAAAAGAGAGAATTGAGTTGGATGACCTCCAAGGTCCTTCCCTCTCCATAGCTGTAAACCTATCTGCTTCTACTAGCCAGAGCCAGCCCCGACCTCTCAGAGCTGCCTCCCCTCTTCACCAGGATGAGTCAGACTAAACCAGTTCTGCTGACTTGTGATTCTTTCCTTAAATTACTCTAAGACTTTGAGTTAGAAGAAATGACAGATGCAGTCACTTAAGACCTCTCTTCAACTCTAGTCAGGATTGGGGATGTGGGCCACTCTGCATTTCCAACTCTCTTTTGAAATCCATAAACTTGCCTTGTATTATCTCCTTTGGATGGAAGCCTCTGAGCTGTCCAGCGCCCTGGGCCTTGCATTCCAAGCATACCTCTCCATCTCACATTCCCCAGAGGCTCCCCTTGGGCTTTGGACTTGTCCCTTAGCTCATCAACTCTCCTCCAACCCTGGGAGAAGCTGTCAGTGCCCTTCAAGATTCTTCAGTACATTCTCCAACTCTTTTTCATGACATTACACATGGGAGCGCACTAGCGTGCCCACACAGACACACAGAGACACATACACACAACCCCAGTGCACACACAAATGTCAAACAAGACTGAAAATGAATTTTCCATAGTTTGCAGATAATATGCTATGACTCATGCTGCATCCAACAGTGAGGGACCTCTCCAAATGCATGGCCACCTCCTCCCTGGGCTCAACACACAGGGCAGCTCAACTCTAGTACATCCACATTCAGGCCCCACCCCCTTCCTAGGTGTCTCCCCCTCCCCCACTCCCAAGAGGGGATTCTGGTCCTAGATGACTTTTCAGGTATCAGTAGAAAGTAAGCTCCTTTAGATGGACTCCTGTACATCTGTGCATCTCCAGATGGACAGACCATGGAAGAAATAGGAGATGTAACCAATGTCTGTTTTAAAACATTGAATTTCATCTTTCTTGTACCCCCATCATCCACTGCCATGTACTGTATTTATGTAAAATGTTGTCCTTTCTTAGTCTGTCTCTGTCTCTCTGTCTCTGCATCTCTCACAATGACTCTCTCTCCCCTTCTCTCCATCCTTTTCTTCCTCTCAGCCCCCCAGTCCCCTCTCCATGATGAAAAGAGCTCAGAGTAGGTGCTTTGTAAGCGTCCTTTCACTGTGATATGGCAGACAGTAGGGATACAAAAAAGAAATAAACTATAACCCAGCTGCCTTCCAGGGCCTTCCCCTGGTTTCTATATATGTGACATTCAAGAGTTAAACTAAGTGACTCCTGGAGCTCCTTCAGCGTTAAATTGATCAATACTACTGCAAATGTAGAGCCAAGGGTGTGCCAAAGTCATCTCACACAGGCTCAGGAGCTGATTGTTAAATTTTTCATGTGAGCATGTTTCACCCTGGAAATTGGCAAATTCTATGAATTAGAGCTTGATTTATCATTTTGTTGATTTTCTGAGCTTAAGAAAGTGGTGGAAAAAATGTTAACAATGCAGATTCACCCTTCAAGTGTGTCCTGTGCACAATTTTTTTTTTCCAGAAAGCTGATTGTTGAACATTTACCAGCACACTCCTGGCTGGAACCCTAATAAGCCTAGTCCTTTCTCTGGACAGAAGGCTCTAGAGTGGGATGAATACTGGGTTTAGAGCTGGAGGATTATTGCTTGGCTGAAGTCATGCTGGCTGGCTTCCCCTCTCTCCAGTACACAAGGCCCATTCAGACGCCTTCTCATGGTGCTGTGGGGAAGAGAGTTAGAGGGGGGGATCTGGCTAGGAAGGAGCAAGGTTTAAAGGTCACTATGTAGAGGTACAATCCAAAGAGCCGTGTGTGTGTGTGTGTGTGTGTGTGTGCGTGTGTGTGTGCGTGCGTGTGTGTGTGCATGTGTGTGTGTGTGCGTGTGTGTGCGTGCGTGTGTGTGCGTGTGTGTGTGCGTGTGTGTGTGCATGTGTGTGTGTGCATGTGTGTGTGTGCGTGTGTGTGCGTGTGTGTGTGTGCGTGTGTGTGTGCGTGTGTGTGTGGTGTGTGTGTGTACGTGTGTGTGCGCGCGTGTGTGTGTGTGGTGTGTGTGTGTGTGCGTGTGTGTGCGTGTGTGTGTGTGTGTGTGTGTGTGTGTGGACTTTACACAAGGCCTGGCTTCAATCAGCACAGTGTCTGACTCTCCCTCAGAAACACCCAAAGTAATCACTCCCCCCCCACAAAAAACCAGAAGGCAGAGAGTCAAGTCAGTCAATGGGAGATTCGCTTAACCACAAAATTACTTCGATCAGACCTCCTTAATGCACAAGGAAAGCCTGGCCCTATTACTGAATATCCCTGAGCTCTCCAGGCGGACTCATTTCAAATATTAAATGCAATAGCAGAGGAGGGGCATGAGATGTTTCTGAGTCAAGGCTCTCCTGTCAGCTGACCCTCAAGTGCTGGGGCCCCCTGGACTCTTCAGCATTACTATAATGTTTGGGCAATTGTTGGCCTTGGCTGTCATTGGGTGTTGGATTCTTGGATGGCTTTCTCTCCATCTTATTAATTATTTCTGCAGAGGAAGCAAGCTCAAGAGTCCCACAAAGAGATTTTGCTTTGCTGTGAGGGCTTGATTTTTCCAAATGCTCCCCTCCCCCATCTGGAAGCAGTCAGAGTCAATAAAAAATAAAAAAAGGAAATTGAGACTTAGGGAGTCCTGGAGGGAGACAGAGACAGAGACACAGAGATAGACAAAGAGACAGAGAGAGAGGCAGAGAGAGGCAGAGACACAGAGATACAGACAAAGAGACAGAGAGGATGTACTCTGCCTGAGGACAGACTGTTTTCATATTCTTACCTTTGCATCCCCAGTGGTTAGCACAATGCCTGACACATAGCCCCTCATACTCCAGTGGATCTCAGTTAACCCCTCCATGGATGTCATTCTGTCCATCCCATGTCTATCGATGCAACCCATCTGTGACCACTGCCCCACTGTATGTTTGTCCTTCATTGCCAAAGAAGACCATGCCATCAGAGAAATGATGACATGACTTACACTTGACTTTGTTTTGAGTGAGGGAGAGAGCTGTACAGGTCACCAGCCTCGCTTCTCCTCCAGAGTCTTCTGAATCCAATGACCAGATATTCATCAGGATGACTGGAGATGACCCAGGACAAGGCAATTGGGGTTAAGTGACTTGCCCAACGTCATAGAGCTAGTGAGTGTCAAGTGTCTGAAGTGAGATTTGAACTCAGGTCCTCCTGACTCCTGCACATCAGTGCAGGACCAGCTCTATCCACTGCACCCCTCCCATCAAAGCACAGAAGCAGAGCAGAGTGGCTGTCCACTTGTCCTTTTTCACCCATCAGCCCATCTTCACTTCCCATCATCACACATTGCCAGCTGGTAGCTCTGTTTCCTACTCTTCTTCTAAGGCCTGGGGGTCTTACACTGTAGTTTGCTCACCCTCCCATCCTTTACTCTTTGGCATCTCGTTTCCATTTCTCTCCATGTCATATTTTTATCAGTTCTTCAGAAATAGTTTTATTATCTGATGAGATAATGCATGTGAAGTGCTTAGCAAACATAAAAGTGCTACCTACATCTGACTCCTACTCTATTTTCTATATCTGAGAAGCTCAAGCTCATTAAAGGCCCGACCCAGCCCACTCTCCATCTTCTCTTTCTCCTCCTCCACTCCAGGTCCAGCTCACGTCCATCCACTGTCCCAAACATGCAGGTTCATGAGTGGCCTGTTGGGTCATCCATGCAGATCTGTTGTGTGCTCTGAGTTGAAGGTGCTCTTCATCTGCTTGGCCTTTCCTATGTGGTTGGAGCATTGCACCAAATGGTTTGAGCGGTTATGGATCTATGGTGCACCCAGCAGGGACGTAAGTGTCCCTGAGGACCGACCCTAGGCCTGCAGTTCTGGCCCCATGTGTTCCCAGCCCTCTGGAATGTTGAACATAAGCCTACCATCCCCAATGGATACTTTGTGCATGGGCAGGAGGGGAGAGCACACCCCTGGTCTATGTGGAGAATCTTGGGAAAGTGGGGCTCTTCCTCAGCCTTTTGAATAATGTCTTTATTGAGTTAGTGAGTTATTTGACTTATCGGTTCATAGGAGGCAAACCCCATTTTTACCCAGGGTCACCCCTAAAGTCATGAGAGCAGTTATGGCAACCATCTCCCTGGGTAACCCCAACTTACCAGTGTGCACACATGAAATGAGCTGAGAGAAGCAGACAGACAAGCAGACAGAGAACTCAGGGAGAGGGGGGCAGCTGTCCTCTGATGACTCACAGGAAAGGAAGGGTTAACAAAAACAAGAAAATCCTGCCTTGAGGTGCCTGCCCTTGAGGGAGAGCCACAGCTCCCCAAGAACAACTCAACAGGGATTGAACCAAAGCAGGAGAGAGGAAGCATCAACAATTGGACAACCCATCAACAAGCATTTATCAAGCACCATCTGTATATCAGGTGCAGGAAAGGCAAAGACAGGAGTGAAATGGTCTCGGCCCTCAAACATATACAAGATAGACACTGTAGCAACTGAGGGACTCCACAGGCCTGATCCTTGAACAGAAGCAGGGGCTCCAGGAGATTCAGGTGAGAAGGGAGAGCACACTAGGCATGAGGCATAGCTTGTACAAAGGCACAGGTGGGAAAATGGAGTGTCTTGCAGGCAGAAGAATAAATAGACCACTTTGGGGGTAGAATGCTGGGAAGGGAGCCATGTGGGATCATCACAAAAGTATCACATAGGAAGATGTCAAGAAGGGCTTTCAAAACCAAACGGGGAAATTCCCATTTGATCTTAAAGGCAAACGGGGCCATTGGCCCTTCTTGAGCAGGAGAGTAACACGGGCAGGTCAGTACTTTAGAAGCATCAACTTGGCTGCTGCTTTGATCAGGAGATGGGAGAGGCTGGAGGCAGGAAGTCAAGACAGACAGCAATTAGAAGACCATTGCCAAAGTCTGGGTGAGAGAAGAGGAGCACCGGCTCATTTTATACTTGGGTAAACTGAGGTCTCAAGGGGAGGACACAGGACTAGGAAGTAGGGAGGAGGCTGGACCCTGGGCAGGGCTCAGGTCTCCCAGTTCCCAGTTCCCAGTTCCGAGTTATTTCCATATTGACTCCTTAATTACTTTTCGACTAGTCTATTATTCGTCTGCTTCATTGAGAAAAGTCATCCCCCACAAATTATACAAAGGTTTGGGATTTTTCCCTCCCTAGTGAACCATATTCTCCCAGCTTGTGAGCCACTGGGAATGGACATGATTTCAGTCACGGTCTCGATGCCAGTGAAAACAGCTGCCCTATAGGAAACACTCCTAGGGCACCTACTGGACTGTGGACCGGTCAGGAGAGGGACAGGCTACTAAGGCGGGATTTGTACTAGCAGCCTGTAATGAAATGACTGCCCCCAGCTTGGACTTGTCCACCAAGAACTATTCCATTTTATGACCCTAGAAATTCTAGAGGTGGCAAAAACCCATGATATTTATACTAGGCTTGAAAGTCTGCCAAGTCCTTTGCAGCATTTGATCCTGACAATAACTTTATGCCATAGGTATCCCAGGTTTCATTATGCCCCTTTTGCAGATTGGGAAGGTGAGGTTCAGAGAACTTGATCATGATTTATCATAAGTGTCTTGAGGCAGGTCAGGGAGATATTCCTGAAAAAAATTTGCTAAGTATAAAATATTATAAATAGTTCAGAGATTGTAGCTGCAGACCCTGAAAAAAGATGAAGTATTTTCAGATGCCAGGTTACCCTTATCCCTTGTTGCTGAATGAGAAGAGAAAGGCAAGGGAGGACTTTTTGTAGACCCCCCCACCCCAAAAAGAACAAAAATATTTCTGTATTTGGAATTGTGCTCCCTTATTTTGAACTTGGGGGCTCTCATGAAGAACATTTAGTAGAAATAATGGACAATGGGTTTGATCTCTATCTCCTCACTCTCCAGTCTCTATCCAGCCCCCTCCCTACCCCTACTCTTACACATGCACACTGTTTTCTAGTTGAAGATCACCATGGCTCAGATTATCACATAGATCCACTAAAGTCTTCCTTTGATGTCTTATCCCAGGTTAACTCTAGGTACTTAAGGCTATGCCCACCCTCTAGCTGGTGCTACCATGTCTGGTGGCCATTGATGGTGTCAGGAGGCCTTTGGATGTAGATCAGGTAACAGACTATGTCTACTGTCTAAGGGTCAACCCGGCTAAGCATGGATAGAGAAGGTTGACATCACTGGGCATCGACATAAAATTAAAAATAGCCTTTAGTCAAATGGGGCCTTTGACCTCTGGAATAATCATGGGAAGGGTCAGGGAAAAGTTTAGGGCAATTAGGAGATACCATAGTGGAGTCAGGAATACCTGAGTTCAAATCCAACATTAGATACTTACTAGCTGTGTGAATATGGGCAAATCATTTTTCTCTGTTTGCCTCAGTTTCCTCATCTGTAAAATAAGCTGGAGAAGGAAATGGCACATCATGCCAGTATCTGTGCCAAGAAAACCCCAAACGGAGTTACAAAGAGTCAGACATCACTGAAATGACTGAACAGCTACAAAGGGTTGTGTGTCCTAGGAATCAGAGCTTTTAAACAATCTAAGAAACATAAACTTAACTCTGAATATAAGCCTTCAGCCCAACAATGACTGGGACACCCCTGGAGAGAGTAATTAAGATTCACTCTTCAATCTTATAATTCTTCAATGACAATTATTAATGGTCAATTATTTAACAAGCATTTATTAAGTACCTACTAAGTGCAGGCATGGTGCTAGGCATTGGACCACCATCTTAGCTCTAGGGATTTGGATAATGTGGGCAAAAGGAGAATGGCAGAGAAAAAAAATGAAATGAAGGGTCACTATTAAGAAATGAAAAAGACTACAGGCTTTTTAGACAACGTGGAAGGCTCCTTCTTCCATACATAATGAACACTCCACAAAGTGGTGAATTTCTGGCCATGGTGAGCACAAAACAGCATCACAGAAAATGGAACTGCCAATTCTACCTAAATAAACAGGAAATCACATCAGCAGTAGTAGAGTCTGGTGGGCAGGGAACTGGCCTCACAGCCAGGAGGGCTGGTGATCAGCATATAACCAGAAAAAGGTGGGAGTGGGGCAGTCCTGGAGTGGCAGATGGACAATGTGAGTGCCACCCAGGCACCCCTATAATATTATGAGACCTCCCATGTGTTGAGTAGATCTTTGTGGGTTTGGGGGGGGGGAATTTGGACAAGAATCTCTAGGGATGAGGAGATGGTGGTCAGCTCTGATATTCAAGGGCAGGAAAGGGAATAATGAGAGTCTGAATGCATAGACACTTGGAAAAATCCAAGTATGATGTTAGGTGACTTGATTGAGAGTGCTAGACCAGGAGCCAGGAAAATCAGAATTGAAATCCAGCCTTAAGACACTTCTTAGCTATGTGACCTTGAGCAAGCCATTGAAACTCTTTTGCCTCAGTTTCCTCAACTACAAAATGAAGATAATAGGAGCACCCACCTCCTGAGATTGTTGAGAGGATCAGACTCAATCCTATTAGTGAAGAGATTTGCCCCCTGAAGGCAATCGATCAATGCTATCTATTAGCCAGTGGCTGGATTTGGCACTGCAGCCCTGAGCTATCAGCAGCCCTCAGCGCTTCCGAAAGCCCTTTGACCTCCTAGTTCTCAGTCCACAAATCCCTGTCCATAACTGGAAAGAAAAGCAGGGTTTCCAAATGAAAATTTATGTGACAAGTCCTTTGAGGAAACGGTTGGGGGAGATGGCTGGTTTGTTAAAAGTGAAACCAGTGAGCTTAGGTCTGACCTGCCAACCCTCCTGACCCCGCGACTAATGAGGGGGAAAGAGGCTTGGAGCCCAATCACAGCCGGCGGGAGGCTCCGTCACCCGAGATCCAGTTACCCCGGGCCAGATGAGCGAAGACCCAGGAGGCATCTGGGCATGACAAAGAGTGGCCACAGCGCCAGCCAGTGGCTAGCACCGCTTGGTGGTCCCTGTGGACACCAGTTGGCCAGGGTCCTTCCCCTCTGCCCCATCCTGCCTTGGCCTGGGGTGGGTAGGGCATGGGAGGGGCTCTGGCAAAGCTTCCCCTTTCCATGATGGCCACCTTCCTCCAGGCCCTTCTAGAGAGAGAGCCCCAGCCACTCACAGGATCAAAGATGAATTAATCCTTCATATTAATAAGAATGTTCATCTGTGCTTCAAAGTTTGCATACACCTGGCATATGTTAATTCATTTGATCTTGTAGATGCTATCATCCCTATTTTACAGATGAGGAAATTAAGTCAGAGAGAAACTGAATGACTCACCCAGGGTCACACAGCTGGGAATCAATCGTCTGAGACCAGGCTTGAAATCAAGAAGAGGAGTCTCTTCTCACTGGGCACCCAGCTAACCCTTGCTGGGATTCTGCCAAGCTGAGCCCAAAGAGTTAACCCTAAACGCACTTACTTAACTTCCCTGGGCCTCAGTCTCCTCAGTTTAAAAATAGGAATAATAATCTTTACCTTTCCCGCTTGATGGAAAGCACCATGTAAATTGTGGTGTGCTGTGTGAATAACATGTCATTATAATTTATTATTAATCATTCCTGGAACAGTGCCCTGCTGATGTCAGACCCTCAGAAAATGCTGAATTGGATTGGACTTAATTGAGGATTTAAATATGGGCCTGCATTGTTACTGCTCCCCAAACCCTGAAGTGTGAGGACGGCATCAGCTTGGGGTTGAAGTAAATCTAATTAGGCTAACTGACTACTTGGACAAGAGAGAGAAGACCATCAACAGATGGTGAACTTTAGGGGAAGGACATATTCCTGCCCCCATGCTGACTTGAATCCTGCCCATTAGCCCCAGCTTATTCCCAAATGGTTTAGCTCAGTATTGGCCTGCAGTAATATTGAGGGGCCTGGGGAAATCTGCAGTCTTGGGGATTCACATCAATTCAACATGCATTTATGAAGTCCTTGTTGTGTACCAGGCACTGGGGAGCCACTAAAAAAAATGAAAAACTCCCTCCTGGAATATGCTCAAGTATCCAGTCA
Source organism: Bettongia penicillata ogilbyi (assembly GCA_023548195.1). NCBI lineage: Eukaryota > Metazoa > Chordata > Mammalia > Diprotodontia > Potoroidae > Bettongia > Bettongia penicillata. The sequence continues at coordinate 7,512,588 of JAJHZJ010000134.1, read as the reverse complement.
ATCAGGAGGAAGTGACTATGCCCAGGGAAGGTAAGTCTGTCTGCAAAATTAATACCAGGCACTTTCAGAGCAGCAGAAAAGACAGCTGAGGAAAAGACCTGGAGGCAGGAGATACATGGGAGAATCCAAGAAGTGAGGCCTTCCTCTCAGATCTTTCCTTCTTCCCTCCATCTCCTGACCATATTTCCTGCCATGCGACATGTCCAGGGCTGGCCATTCCTTCTTTCCACCCGGTCTGATACACACACACACACACACACACACACACGAATACACACACTCCTTCACACATACACACACATACATACACACAAAAATACACACATTCCCTCACACGTACACACTCACGTATACAAACACACGTATGCATACACACATACATACACACACATACACTAATACACATATGCCCAGGACAGACGGCGGCTGCCTCATTTTTCTTCACTGTCATTTCCAGTCCTTCCCTTGCTTACTCTCAATGAACATCCTTTGAAAGCGCAGTCCATTACTTTTGAGGCAAAACACTTTCTACATCTAGAGAAAGAACTATGGAATTGGATCACAGAATGAAGCAGACCATTTTCTTTTGAGTTATGTTTTGCTTTGTTTTACAGTTTCTCCCATTCATTTTAATTCTTCTATTCAACATGACTATGGTGAAATTGTATTTAATAGGAATATGTATGTAGAACCTATATAAGATTTCAAGCCATCTCAGGAAGGGAGTGGGGAGGGAGCGGGGGAAGGAGGGGGTGGGAGGGAAAAAAATCTAAGATACATGGAAGTGATTATAGAAAACTGAAAACAAAATAATTATTAAAAACAAACAAAAAAGAAAGCTGAGTCCATTATACTCTCAGGCTGTCACTCAGTGGCCCCAGGACACTCTTCTTCCTTCCTGGGGACCAGGGGGAATCATCCCTGGCCCCACCTTCCTCTATCCTCAATCCTAACCTCATCTCTGATGACTCCAGGACTGCCTTTGAGACCCTGTGAAGATGCCAGTCTCCACCCACTAATCTTCCTGATACTCAGCCATGGCAGACCTCATCAACCCCAATAGCCATTCCACCCTCAGCCTGTGACCTCTGTAACTCCTCCTCACCCCTGACCTCTGCTCCCTCGGTCCTCTGTGTCCCACAATCTCCTCAATCTGTGCTGACTTCACTTTCCTCCCTTCCTGCACACATTGGACCTCAAGGCTGATCCACGGACCAGGGTCCCACCCTCCTACCCTCCAGCCCTTGGTCCTCTGGTCATCTCCTGGTCATCCATGCCTACAAGCCTCCAAGAACATAGGTCGGTCTTTGGTCCTCTGGTGGTTCCTCCCATCTCCCACCTCAGGCCTTTGCATCGGCAGTCACCCATACTTGGAATCTCTCTCCTCCTCTTTGACCCTTAGAATGCTCAGTGTCCTTCGAAGCTCCTCTGCATAGGATCATCACTCTGGAGCTGAAAACAGCCCCAGAGCCCATCTTGTTCAAGAACCCCCTTTTTACAGGTTGGAAAACAACCCGAGTCATACTGGGGCAGGATCAAAACCCTTTGATAGCAGAGGCAGCTCTGTTTACTGCTGGACCTAGTGCTGGGTCTGGAACCTAGAAGGGACTTAATGGATATAAGTCATTGATTGGATGACTGATGGGTTCTGTCAGACAGAGTTTAGGAATGTAAATGCATAAATTCCTAAACTTCACTCAGCCTGGGCTTCAGTCTGCGGACAGCTGTGCCAGAGAACCAGATATCCCACTTTGATCCTTCATCAGTGATTCAGTCGACAAGCATTTTAAAGTGCCTACTGGGTGTCAGGCACTGTGCTAAGCACCCAAAACAACAGCAACCATCCCTGAGCTCAAGAAGCTCGGTAGAATAATGAAAGGAAGAGAATAAGAATTTCTATGGTCCCTACTGTGTGCCAGGCACTGAGTGAAGTGCTTTAAGGATAGTATGTCATGCCACAACTGCAGACATCCAGGGTGTATGCAGGGAGCTATCCCAGGAGACAGACACTAGCTTGGGGTTAAAGATGCCCATTTCACTGGGTATCTGTCTTCCATCCTTCTGATACCTCAATGGCTCCTTGATCCGTCATTGTGGGCACATGTCCTTACTCATCCATAGCTTTCCACAAATCCTCCAGAGAATATATTTGGCAGCTTGGGGTTCAGTTTCAGAAAGCCCTGAGTTTGAATCTTGCCCAGACACTCTCTTGCCTGGGCAACTTTGGGCAAGCATCAGTTTCTTCATCTGTAAAGTAGAAACAAGAATACTACCTACCTCCTTGGGTTTTTGTGAGAATTAAATAAGGTAACACCTAAAACACTATGAGCCACTAGGTGCTCCCCAAGCTGGCTGTCTCCTTCTGACTCATGCCCCTTTTTATAGGTGCTTTTGAGGTGCTAGCAGCCCCCCTCTTCCTGCATGACCAGCCTGCCTCATTTTCCATCACTGATGGCACAGTTTATGTTATGTCTGATAGATTCCGTTCTGGTGGCATGTTAGGGTCTGGAGTCCCTTTGCTCACTTGTCCTTCCACTTCTTCTGAGATAGTGATATTTCACAATCCCCCACCATCTGGCAATCCTCAGAATAGTATCATCCACCAATTTATTCATGAAACAGATGGGTGACATGGGGTTATGCACCAGGACTGATATAAGCTTCTTGAGGACAGGTACTGGGAAAGGCTCTCCTTAGCTCCCAGAGTATGAGGGGGCACCTAGATAGGATTTAATAAATGCTTGCTATCAAAATGAATAGAAAGTAGGATGAGTAAAGGCAAAGGGGTGAGGCAGTGTGGGACACCATGGGATGAAGAGACTCCTATGAAGTCAGGCTCAAAGGGTCTGGTCTTACTAGATTGTTGAAGGCGAAGCCAAGGGGTCTGAACGTTAGGCAATAGTGAGCCATAGAAGGCTTATGAGAAGTGACTCTGTCTTTGCAGAAGGACTTTGTCCCGACCACCTGATGAGGGACAGATAGGCAGGGGTGAGGAGAAGGCCTGCACCAGTCCAGGCAGCGGGTAATGAGAGCCTACCACAAGCTGGTGATAGAGAGATGGGTTGGCTCAGGAGGTCCTTTACAGATATATAGTCGTATTTCTTCCAGAGCCATTGAGGTCATTTCAAGATATAAAATTATGGCAGAAGAGGTGTGAAGGATTCCACACTCTCTCTGATCCTTCCGGTCTTCCAGGAATGCCACAAGCCAACTGTGAGTCACACACAAAGCATTTGCCTTGTAGGTCACCCAAAGAACAACGCAGGGGCATGTGGTGGGCATGAGAAGTGTGTGGTATGTTGCCAACGAAGAGGCGAGGAGAAGCATCACCTAGAGGATGTTGCTGGACTGATAACCAAACCAAAAAGAGCTAATGGACAATGGACCGGTAGACCACGTTGCCACGATCTCCATATTTACCCAGAATGTGGTCGGCTTATGGGGAAATATGGACACGAATTCCCATTGGAGGAGCAGGGATGAAAGACTTGTGATGTGTCCCGAGAGAGTGCCCATACCCAAGGCAACCCGGCAAGCAATGGTTAACTGCTTACTCTGTGACAGCCACTGTGGTAAGCATTAGAGACTCACAGACAGTTGAAACAACCCCTGCCCTCAAGGCGCTCACCTTTCTTTGGGGACGCGAGATGAATATAGGTAAGTCAACCAATCAGCAAGGAGTTATCAAATGCCTCCCATGCTCCAGGCTAAATGCTAGGGATACAAGGAGTGAAGGGGACCTGTCTCTGCTCCCAAGTATCTCATACTTCTCAGACACCTCCAGGTCGTTTCTACCTAGCGCGAAACTGCACCTCCCCCCACTGGAATCTCGGACTCCGCCCCTCGAACCCAGTGGGGCACTAACTGCTGAGCTCCCACCCCATCCTGCCCAGAAGCTGGCCTCTGGCTCTCCCCTGGCATCTCCGGATTATAACTCTGTCCCTTCCCCCCCCATTCCCACACCTTGCATGCTGTCGTTCCTTGAGGGCCTGGCTGGCTTTCATTTGTATTCTCAGCACCTAACAGCACCTAGCCCGGTGAGCACCCTCGAGATGCATCCATCCATCTATCTGGTCTACCTGCCTATGGAGTCCGTCCATTTATCCATCCATCCATCTATCCATCCCTCCATCCATCCATCCATTCTACATGTAAAACATGTGCGATGCACACAGAGTAATGGGATGGGTGGTCCTCGAATCTCAGAAACCCCCAAATATCAGCACCTGAGAGCTCTCTAACTCCCTGACTGGGGCCATGAGAGGAGCACTGCACCGGGGACAGCCGGGGACAGCTCTGGGTTCAAGTCTACCATTTCTGCTGTGTGATCTTAAAGTAATTTGACCTCTCTGAGCCCTGGTGCCGCTGTTTATATGTCAGGGTATTAGTATCTCCCAGGGCTAAGATGAATATAAGGTAACAGTGCGGGGTAGGGAGATTTGGCTCTGCAGTCCAAAGCCTCAGGGTCAAATCTTCCAGTGGGATGTTTGGCAAGTACTAATTCTCTTTGAGCCTCAGTTTCTCATCTGTAAAATGACGGGGATCGGACCAGGTTGATGATCCCTGAGGCGCTTTCTAGATCTAAAATGGAGTTCCTTGCACACTAGAAACTTGCAAAACTCTGATCGGACAAAACAAAAAAGTCTCAGAATGTGAAGAGACTCCAGGGACCTCCTTTCAAGGCAGAGACACTGAAATCAGGGTGATGCCCCTGGAGCTAGGCAGTCGGTCATCTAGGCAAGCTTCTCATTTAACAGAGGAGGAAACTGAGGCCCAGAGAGGGGGAGCAGTAGAATTGGGATTCAAGCCGGAGTTCTTGGGATCTAACTCCAAAGCTCTGCCCACTCTACACACCAACGGGCAGGAAGCCTTGGAGATGGGCAGCTTCTCCAGCCGGTTAGGACAGACTAACAAAGAGGGGGAGCCAGCTCAGCTGGGACAGCCAGGGGAAGCTGCAGCTGACTGCCAGGTCCAGCTCATCCCCCAGGCTCTTTCAACAGCATGGGTCCCTCCCTTTCCAAGAAGGGGGGAAAAAACTATCATGCAAACTGAGATTAGTCATATTATAGTGCCGAGATAATAATAACAGTTCAAAAGACGGCCTCCAGCCCAGGGTGGAGTCTTGGGGAGGGAGGGGGGAGAGGGAAGGAGGGAGAAAAATCTCCCCCAGTGTCATTAGGAAAGGAGTGTTCCCCTAGGAGGGAGGGAGGGCCAGTCCTCAGAGACTCCCTGATCCTGTCCAGACCCTGAAATATTCCTGGATTCCAAGAAGGTTTAAAAAAGAGAAAGAAAGAAATGCATAGGGTTTGTATTTCATTCGAGGCTTCACAATTATTTATTGGAAAAACATCTCAGGCAGGAGGGGAGGCTGGAGGGGAGGCTAGAGCGGCTTCTCCCTGCCTGCTCTGCCTCCTCCTCCCCCTGCCCTCCTCCTCCTATTCCTCCTCCTCTTTCTCTTTCCCCCTCTCCTCCTCCTCTTTCTTCTCCTTCTCCTCCCCTGTCACTCAGGCCAAAGCATTCAGGCTCCCACCCAGAACCCTGGACCTGGAGCCAGTCCTCAGGGCCAGCAAAGGACAGCCCTCTCTTCCCAGGGCAAGCAGAAAAACAAACCACCCAGGGCCCATTGAAATGGTCCTGGCTCCAATCCAGATGCAGAGGCATCAAGGAAAGGCAGACCAGCATCTTCCCCTTGGAGCAGTGGGCTCCGGGCCTCTCACATCCATCATTCGAGAGCTCAGAATGACTGGGAGAGTTGTCCCCAGGTTCCTGTTCCAGTGGTGACTTGTTGTGAAAGGAGAATGGATGTTGACTCATGTGTGAGTCACTATCCCCCACCCCTCCCCTGCTCATAGCACTTAGGATTCCTCTTCTGCTCCCACTGGGCTTTTCTCCCTAGCCTGTAAACCCCAAGAAGACAGGCACTTGTAGTATTATCTCTGTACAATTTTTTTTTTTTTTTTTTGGAGAGAGGGGTTAAGGAGCTCCCTTTATCAAGGGCCCATCAGGGCCTCCTCTGTAGCTGTTGGTCCCAGAGAATTGCCTAGGGCACAAAAGGTTAAGTGACTTGTCCATAGTCACACAGTCAGTAGAATTCAATGGTGAGATCTAAACCCAGGTTTTCCTGACTCTGAGGACCACACTCCATTCACCATGCTGGCCAGCTTCACTCCTCTGCTCACAGGAGATGCTTAATAAGAGACAGGGACAGTTTATCTGGGGTAGGAAGGTATGATTTCACTTCTGTGGGGAACTCACAGTGTGGAAATTCCCTCCACTGATGTCATTTAGCAGCTCCTTTTTCATTTGGCCTCAGAGGGTAGCTTGGCGAAGGAAGAGATTAAGTGCTAATCTATGTCAGAGGCAGAACTGGAACCCGGGTCATCCTGACCCCCAGGCTAAGCCAAGGTGCCTCTACACAAGATGAGGCCTGAAGGGAAATGGGGTGAGGAGAAAGTTGAACTTGGGTTCAATCCTTATACCTCCCACTTGTTACCAACTTTTGAGTAAATTGTGTCCCTGGGCAATTTACCTCACTTTTCCTCACCTCTAAAATGGACTTAAAGCTATCAGATATGGTGCTATCAGATATGGTGAAGATTATGCATAGAAAAATCAGAAAAATTTCAGCTATTAGGATCATAGTGAGAAAAAGCACTCCATTGGGAAACTGAGGCCCCAGTCTGAATCTCAACCTTGCCACTGAGTCATCTATTCCTCCTACTTAATGACAGCAAGGCCTCTCTGACCTCAGTTTACTTCTCTGCAAAATGATGTCATTGGAGCTCTAAAGACCCAACCAGCTCCAGAGTCTGTGCTTTCCTTGGGAACAAGGATTCTACAGAGAGGCAAACTGAAGCCCCAAGGTGCCCCCAAAACTCCATAACTCGAGAGCTGGAGAGTTGACTCTAGAGTCAGCAATGGTCCCAGAGGTCACCTAGTCCAACACTCTCATTTTACAGAGGTGGGAAATGAGAGCCGGGTTGGGGAAGTGACCTGCCCAAGGTCACACAAGTATCAAGAAGCTCTGATCTAAGACAAACCAAACATGCCTGACCCAATCCCCTGCTCCTTCCCTGAGACTCTGGCCAGGACTCTTGAGTCTGATTTTCCATGGGCTTTCCATTGTCTACCTACTCCCCTTCAGTTGGATAGAAAGGATTCTGTTTTTGACGCATTCTGTCCCAGCCAGGCCAGCTGGGAGTCCCTCCTGGCCTGTCAAGCAGCTCCAAATGACCCTGGCTGGGCTGCTCTCTACAGATGGGAGGCTCTCCCTCAGCTTTCTGGCCATGGCTGTTCAGCCTGGGGTCTGGGGTCCAATCCCAGTGACCTTTCCCTGCCTGACAGTCACCGTCAGGCTCTTGACTTGTAAAGACAGAATTTAATTTTTCAATGTAATTGATCTGTAAAAAACATGTTTTTTCACATGGATTCCAAGAAATGTCCTGAATGATTTTCAGGATGGAAATAAAAAACTTGGAAACAGAGATGACATAAAAGTCACTGACAGATAAATATCTGAGTGAAGAGGAGGGGACTTGAGATCCAATGTTTCACCTGGACACCAGTTTGTATTAATTGTATATATCAAGTTCCTGACACTTCCCTGGACCTCTTTTTGAGAAGAAGCAACCAGACACTCAAGGAATCCAATGAGAGAAAGAAAGACTGAGATGTATACAAGCCTTTATAGCATGAAGTGAGCTGAGTGGATGGAAAGCCAACCTTGGAGTCTGGAAGACCTGGGTTCCAGTCATGAGGAGGCTCTCCGGAGGAACCCTTTCTCTCTCCTCCTTTCAAGACCAGCTCCAAAAAACAACTTGAGCCCCTGGGCTGTAAGAGCTGAGAGGGCCCTCAGAGCCCCTCCTCTGACAGATGAGGAAACTGAGGCCCAGGAGCAGATGTGGTTTGCTGGTTAACTAATGACAGAGATGGGCCATAGAAAATGGTGGTCCGGCCACTGACAAGACCGTTGACTATTTTCTCCCTTCCTCCTCCTATTTCTCTTTCTTGCCACACAAGACAATATGCTCAACCAGCTCCTTGGGAAGCCAAAATAAGCCTGGCCCCAGCCAGAAGTTGGCTCCCATCCCATGAAGCCTGGTGTCATTAAGTTCAGAGAATCTTGGGCTGGAAGGAAACCCAGAGACTTTGAGTCCAGCCCACATGAGCATCCCCACTACAAGTGGTCATCTAGCCGATGTTCAAAGGCCTTCAGTGAGAGGTGACCCACTCACTGCCTGCTGGGGTAGCCCCTTCCCATTGGGTATCCCCAGTCATGGCCAAGTATCACCTGGTATCAAGGTGAAATTTCCCTCAGCCATTTTTGTGCTGGGCCAAGAAGACAAGTCTGCTCCCTCCTCCTCTGGACCTGATAACTTCATGGCCCTCTGGATCCTTCTTCAGGCTATCCAGGCACTGGATATATCCCAGTGCCTCCAACTGATTGTTGCGCTGTTTTCTAGACCCTCTACCATGAGACAAAGGGCAACACAGCCCAGACCATGTAGGATTGGACTTGGTGTCAGGAAATGAGTGCAAATCTGTCCTCAACCACGTCTCCCTCCCAGATATCTCTAAGATTGGGGGCTAAGCTGATCCCCTTTCAAGGCTACACAAATGTTTTCAAACATTCAGTGTGATGTTATGAAGACAGCTCTGACCTTTGGAGACAGAAGCCATGCAGGCAAACCTCCCTCTGACATGTAACCCTCCATCTCTCTAGGCCTCAGTTCCTGGATCTGTCTCATTGTCCTCTCTATTTATACAGAACATAGAGAAATAAGAAACACATAGAAGAGTGAGGATGCATGTAAGACCCTTTCTAATTTTCTTCAGAACATGTGCCCAACCCAGAGCTAATCATATCTAGAAAGAATGAGGCAGCTCCTTTTTCAGACAGATGGGGAGACAGCAAAGCCTGGATTCACAGACAGGAGACCAAGCTGCAAACCTGATTTTGCCCCTTCCTTAGCATTGGTAAACCACTGAATTCTTAAATCTGAGTCTCGGTTTTCCTAGACATAGAAAGGGTCTTAGAGAGCATCTAAATCTGAGTTTTTTTTTCCCTTGGAGTCTATGAACTTATTATTTTTTAATGCATATATTTTGATAACTGTCCCATGTATTTCATTTTGTGCTTTTAAAATATTATTCCTAGAAGGAGTCATAGGCTTTATCAAAACTAACAAACTCAAGGTCTGCAGAGCCACTGTGCTGATCTCATTGTTGTATGCCTATGAAACATGGACAGTCTACCAGTACCATGCCAGGAAACTGAATTACTTCCATTTGAATTGCTTTGAAATATTCTGAGGGTCACCTGGCAGGATAAGGTACCAGACACTGAAATCTTTGCTCAAACTAAACTGCCCAACATTTCAAACTGTGCTTCCGAGAGTGCAACTCTGATGGGCTGGTCATGTTGTTAGAATGCAAAATGTACACTTGCCAAAAATGTACACTTGCCAAAAAGACTATTTTATGGAGAACTTGCATGGGGCAGGCTACATGATGGTCAGAAGAAGTGATACAAGGACATTCTCAAGGCTACTCTCAAGAATTTTGGATTTGATTGTGCAACATGGGAGACACTGGCATAGGACCACTCAGCATGGCATGCACACATCAGAGAGGGTGCTGCACTCTATAAACAAAACAAAATTGAAACAGCACAAAGTAAATGTAGGATGCGCAAATTTGGTGTATCCACCACAAATGTTCACACAGACTATCTGTGCCCAATCTGTGATAGAGTATTTTAAGCTCGTATTGGTCTGATCAGCCACAATCGTATACATTGAAACTTGACTTTATCATGGTGATGCCATTTGGTCCTCTTCAAGAATGAAAAACAACCAACCAACAGAGGCAGGGCCTGACTCACAAAAAGGTAAGAAGAAGAAGTGGAGGGAGAAGACTTCTCACCAGCCTCAGAAACATCCTCGGAAGCTAATTGAACTGTAGACAAGTAAGCAAAGAGGCCACAAAATGTTTTCATTAATGGAAAAATTCCTTTTCCTGGGCAGGCTAGGACCTAGGACCCTAGATTTAGGGCTGAAACAGATCTCAGAAGTCACTTTATTTTACAGATGAGAGAACTGAGGGTCAGAGAAGTGAAGTCACTTGCCCGAGGTCACATAGCTAGGAGCCATCTAAGACTCCTCACTCTCTCTCACTCCCCAGATCCAATATGGTGCCAAGGCCTGTCAATTTCACCTCTGTAGCATCTCTGGCTGAGCTCCCAGTTTCCTTCAAGACCCAGTTGAAATCTCACCTTTCACAGGAACCCCGCCCCCTCCTAATTCCAGGGCCTTCCCTCTAGTCATTATTTCCTATGTATCCTGGTTGGTACTTACTTGCTTGCTTGTCATGAATCATGTGCCTCTTGAGGGCAGGGACTGTCTTTTGCCTCCCCCAAGCTTAACACAGGGACTGACACATAACAGGTGCTTAATAAATGCTTACTTATGGGAACATGTTCACATGATTGCATCTATATAACCTGGATCAAACTGCTTACTATCTTAGGGAGCTGGGAGGGGAGGGAGGGAAAGAGAAAATTTGGAACTCAAAATTTCATAAAAATGTGAATGCTAGAAAAAGATGACATTTGAATTTGATTCCCTGATTCCAAAGTCAATGTCCTTTCCACCGTATCCTCTCCCTAATGGGGTTTGCCCAGTGTCAACAAATTAGAGCTCTTCTCTGAGTGCGAACAATTTGTTGCTAACTTGGAGCGAAAGTTGAGCCAATACACAGTTGGCAACAGTGGAGCAGAAAAGGAGTGGGCAGTTTTCAGAGATTTGGTGTACAGCACTGCATTTGCTCATCTGGGTCAGAACACTCACAAACACCAAGACTGGTTTGATGAAAATGATGGAGTAATTCAGAAGCCATTCAGTGAAAAACAAGAACTCCACAGGATATACCAGCAGGTTAGTTCATCTTCCTCTAAGAAGGCAGCATTTAATTCCATCAAAAGCAAAGTATATGCAAAGCTTAGAGAGATGCAGGATTCCTGGCTCAGTATGAAGGGAGATGAAATTCAGTCTTATGCTGAGAGTAACAATCCAAAGCACTTTTATGATTCCCTGAAAGCTATTTATGTACCAAAAATACATGGTGCATTATAACTACTCAGTACTGATAGAGCCACATTGATTAGTGATAAGGACATGATACTAGAGAGATGAGCTGAACACTTCCATAGTGTTCTCAGCAACCATCATCAATCAATGCTGAGGCCACTGACCATTTACCTCAGTTTGAAGTCAATTTTTAGCTTTCTTAGCTGAACTTCCAACTGAAGAAGAGGTTTGAGGGTCATTAGGCTCCTTTCATGTGGCAAAGCACCTGGTGCTGATTCTATTCCAACTGAGATTTACAAGGTAGGGGGACCATTGCTCATACAAAAGCTGACTGAAATTTTCCAAGTTATATGGCAAAAAGAGGTTATCCCCCAGGAGTTCAAAGATGCCTCCATTATCCATCTCTATAAAGGCAAAGGGAATAGATTGTCCTGCGACAATCACGGGGGGGGTGGTCTCTCTCTTAGTCATTGCTGGCAAAATTCTTGCTAGAGTCCTCCTTAATAGGCTGATCCTTCACCTGGAAGATGGTCATATACCTGAGAACCAGTGTGGCTCCAGAAAGGTCTGAGGAACAGTTGATATGGTGTTTGCTTCCTGACAGCTCCAGGAGAAATGCCAGGAGCAGAACAGAGGTCTGCACACAATGTTTATAGATCTGACCAAGGCCTTTGACACTGTTAGTCATGAGGGTTTTGAGGGCTTATGGAAAATTATGTCAAAATTTGGTTGCCCAGAGAAGTTCATCAGTGTTGTACGCCAGTTTCATGATTTTATGTTTGCCTGGGTTCTGGATAGTGGAAAATGCCCTCGTGTCCTCCCAGGCACCAATGGAGTGAAACAGGGCTGTGTGCTTGCTCCCATGCTTTTTAGCATGATGTTTTCAGCCATGTTGTCAAATGCTTTCAATGAGGATGAACATAGCATCCAGGTCAACTACCATACTGACGGCAAGTTCTTCAATTTGAAACGGCTACAAGCCAAAACCAAAGTGGAGGGAGTACTGGTGCATGATTTTCTGTTTGCAGATGATTGTGCACTCAGTGCAGACTCTGAAGCTGAGATGCAACAAAGTATGGATCAATTCTCTGCTGCCTGTGTTAATTTTGGCCCAATGATTAACACCAAGAAAACACAGGTGCTCCATGAGCCACCACCACACCATCCATACATGGAACCATTGGTTACAACAAATGGAGAAGTTTTGAATGCCATAGATAAGTTCATTTACCTTGGTAGTATACTTTCCAGGGATGTACACATTGATAATGAAGTTGATGCACACATTGCCAGAGCTAGCTCAGTGTTTCCCAAAGGCTCCGAAGAAAAGTTTGGGAGAGAAGAGGTATTAGACTGACTATCAAACTGAAGGTCTACAGAGCTGTTGTGCTGACCTTATTGTTATATGCTTGTTATATGGACAGTCTACTAGCACCATGCCAGAAAGCCGAATGGCTTCCTTTTGAACTCTTAGAAAGATTCTGAGGATCACCTGGCAGGATAATGTACCAGACACTGAAGTCCTTGCTTGAGCTGAATGCCAACCATTCAAACTATACTTCAGAGAGTGCAACTCTGATGGGCTGGCCATGTTGTTCGAATGCAAAATATATGCTTGTGAAAAGCCTATTTTATGGAGAACTCACATGGGGCAGGCCACATGGTGGTCAGAAGAAGCAATGCAAGGACACTCTCGAGGTCTCTCTCAAGAACTTTGGATTTGACTGTGCACCACGGGAGACACTGTCACAGGGCCGCTCAGCATGGCATACCCACATCAGAAAGGGTGCTGAGCTCTTTGAGCAAAGCAGAACTGAGACAGCACAAATTAAACACAGGATGCAAAAATTTGGGGTATCCACCCCAAATATTCACACGGACTATCTGTGCCCAACCTGTGGTAGAGCATTCTGAACTCATATTGGTCTGATCAGCCATAGATGGACACACTGAAATTTCACTTTATCGTGGTGATGTCATTTTGGTCCTCTTCGAAGATGAAGGACAACAACCGTTACAGTGTATGATAAGAAATAAAAAATAAAAAGGAGGCTTGGTGTGACCTTTGGCCTTCCTTCTAAACACAGCAATGGAGCTTTGAACTGTTGAAGAACTGACTGACCTAGAGGAGTCCCACAAGGCCCATACCCATTACCCATATCATGGGGCCTCCCTCCTCTGGAATTCTCCAGTTCAGCCACTGTCTTCCCAGATGTGAGTCAGAAGAGAAGGCCACATACACAAGTGGGCTGAGCAAGGCCAGCAGCAATGGGACTGTCGCTTCCCTAGCCCTGGATGTTCTGATGCTCTCAAGGAAACCCAAGACACCAGGAAAATTGGGCTCTTTTTTTGGTTTTATTTTGTTTTTGCTACCTTGTCACTCTGTTGACTCATTTGACATAAGACCCCACTCAGACCCCCAAATCTTTTTCAAAGGAATTGAAAACTTATCTGGTCACAATTCTGTTCTTGCAAAGTTGATTTTGCTGTCAGTAAAATGAGGATAAATACCCTCACCATCCTCCTCATAAGGTTATAGTGAGGGCCAAACCAAACAATGGGTGCAAAAGGTCTTTGTAAATTGTAAACAATTCCATTTTAATAGCATTTATTAAGCACCTACTGTGTGCTTAGAGAGGCTGTTGGACTTTGTGGATACAGAAGCAAAAAACATCCAAATCGAGTGAGCATTTCATCCACCAATAAGGCATTTCTTAAGCACTCACTAGGTGGATGACATTGAGGGGGGCTTACAAAGTAAAAACAAACAAAAACAGCTCTGCCTTAAAAAACCTTATATTTCTTAGGCATTTCAATGAATCGATCAATAAGTTTTATTATTGTGTTCCAGATACAGTGCTGGGGGCTGGGAATGCAGATGCAAAAAAAGGCAATATTCCTTGCCTTCAAGGAGCTATTTTTTATTATTATTACAATTCTTAACCAATCCACTAGCTTCTATTAGGACTCAGGCATGAGTGGGCAGCTAGGTGGGACAGTAGAGAGAGCACTGGACCTGGAGTCTGGAAGACTCATCTTCCTGAGTTCAAATCTGGCCTCAGGCACTTACTATCTGGGCGAACCGGAGCAAGTCACTTCACCCCGTTTGCCTCAGTATCCTCATCTGTAAAATGAGCTGGAGAAGGAAATGATCAGCCCCCCCTGTGTCTCTGCCAAATCAACCCCAATGGGCTGATGGAGAGTCAGACTGAAAATGACCGAACAGCTAAACACATCAAGTCATATCCTAGCGCTGGAGATACGATGACCAAATTGCAAACTTACGTTCTACTAGATAACACTAGACCAAAAAACCCATTTTACCTATAGAAGATACTGATACTAAGATTATCCTTTTCCCTCCTCCAAAACCATCTTTAGCAAGAAAAGATAGGCTTCACGTCTGGGGGCTTTAGACTTGAGGTGGGAAAAGAGCGAGGGAATAAATGAGTGTTGTTATATATGAGCTGGGTTGCCAGGCAAGGCTGCCTAGCATTCTCCTCTAGAGAGCTTTAAAAACAGGACAGATTCTCATCTGTCTGGAATGATCTAGGTGGGGTTCTGCCTGAAGGCGGGGCTATGGACTAACTGGTTGAAAAATCTGCAAACTGCCTGTCCTTGGGATGTAAAAGAAGAGACCACATATCAAGTCGTATTTCTCCAGTCCATAAAATATGGTGCTGAAATCTCTGCTAGTTGAAAGGAGACCCAGAAAAAAAGACTAAGGGAATTTAATCTCCAACATCAGGAGAGGGGGGCAGTTCTTGTTTATAGAGGGGAGAGAGAGTTAAAAGAAACAAACAAAAATGAGATTTTGCAAGGGGCTCATGGCTAGCTTTGTATGCATAGCCACAAAAACATAATTAGAAGCTTTGAGGCCAGTTGGGCAAATGGATTATTTGCAGTTCTTCAGAGGAAAGTGATTATAATAACAACCTTTGTCATTCCACAATTAAGCTCATTATGCTCTTTCCTTTGCAGCAGAAATGCTGTGGGGCCTGTCATCAAGTGGAAAATACAGAAGTGGGCTGAGGGAGGCAGGGTGGAGAGCCCTCTCCCACTAGGCATGAAGCGGGCAGGGAGGGAGAGGGGAGGAGTCCAGGTCCTTCTTGGAATGGGGAGCCCAGATCCTTCCTTCTCATCCGAGACGAAAGCCCCAAGGGTTTCAAAGGAAAAAATGAAAACCATTTTGATGGGGCTTTTCCATTGTCATTCCCTGCTGGGCTGATTTAAAAGATGCTTCCTGTTCTAAGCAAGTGTTGGAGACGTTTTCAGAGCAATAAATACGGTCTCAAAGTAGGCAGACCCTGAAATCACCAGCTGAGCCATAAATTAAGGAGGATGACCCATCTTGACCCTGGAAGAGAGATGAGGAAATATGCTTCCCTCATTTTGTTGCCCAGGTGGGAGGCTGCGGGCATCAAATGGTGCATATACGATCAGATGAGGTTGATGTGCTGATGAGATTTGCTTATTTCTGTTTGTTTTCTTTGATTCAAGAGGATATTCACTAAGGTGGGGGTGACTCAGAAATAAATAGGATAACTCAATAAAAAAATAGCAATAAAATTTAAATTTTAAAAATTAATTAGAGAAAGACAACAGAAAAACCAAACTTGACACCAGTCACGGTGAATGAATAGACAAGGTCCATGTTTATGCCACCCCTGAACAGTCCGCACCTTCAGCCAGTATGATCACAGTCCCATCTCAGTCATGTCTTCACTGATGAGCAGCCTTCATCTCTGATGAGAGGAATGGCAACCTGCTCACTATTTCAAAAAGGGATTAGACTCTGAGCAATGACCTACCCCAGGCTCTGGATCCTTCCTGTTATTCTTTGTGGAGATCAAGAACACCCCAGGACCTTTGGGCTATCCAGCTGCAACTTTTCAGGCTCAGGACACAACCTGCCCACCTTTCTTTTCTGTTACCCTTGTCCTTGGCAAGGTCAAGTGTGCCATTTCCTTTCTCCACCCTGTCACTGCCATACCAGGGTGTGTTCAGGGAAGATTCTGGTGTGAAGGCTGTTTCTTTCCACCTTTAGTATCTACTCAATTTACCCAACTCTTACCTGTGGCTCCAAGAAGCTATAACATACACAACATTCACACCTAGGTTGAGAGTATCATCAGTGAGTTAGGGAGGTGTCTACCCAAAGCATGTGAAGATTTCCCCAGGGGAATAGATGGATGTGAAAATTTTGTAATAATGGGCAGCAGAAACAGATGCTTTGGAACATTTAGAGATTGGTCAAACAGGGAAGATGCCACGGTAATTCACTGCATCTCAGGTCACCCCCTATCATCTTGACTTTTGTACTGCCCCTGGACTGTGATGACTCTGGAAGAGAGAGTGAAACTGACCACTTCATGCAACTTGGTTTAAATTTAAATAAATTTTAATTTAATTTTATTAATTTATAAATTATTAATTCATTGCTTTTATTAATTAATAAATTAAATTTAAATCAAATATATGCATGAGTCAAAAGACATCACCCATACCATTTTTACCTGTCTCAAGTTTCTGTGATGAAACAGCAGATGTGGATACACTGAGATAGGCATAACCCTGCAAACAGGTGACCCAGGCCATAGGGCATCTTCTCACTGAAAGTCACAGTGGGATTCAACAGCCCCCTGGATATCTGAACAGCCTTTTAAGGACCACACTACTCATCTCCTGGTGCAAGGAGGAGTTAGAAAAGGCACCCCAAAAACCGTCTGCTTATCCAACCTTGATCTGGTTGCTGTGGAAGACGGGGACCATATCCTGTGGTTGAAACACAAAAAAAGTACAAAAACTTCTACAGAGATGATTCTACTCACCATCAGTACACATGGAACATGCACACACTTATGGACAATGCAAAATTCAGTAGACCTTAAAGACAAACTGTTCTTGTTGCAAGAGAACTCAGCAGGTATCACATCCAAATAGAAGGTCTGAGTGACACGAGACTGGCCAATGAAAGTCAGCTT
This sequence comes from Bettongia penicillata ogilbyi, assembly GCA_023548195.1. Classification (NCBI taxonomy): domain Eukaryota; kingdom Metazoa; phylum Chordata; class Mammalia; order Diprotodontia; family Potoroidae; genus Bettongia; species Bettongia penicillata. The sequence goes on along the minus strand of JAJHZJ010000134.1, from coordinate 7,495,517 downwards.
ACTGAAGTTGGAGCTGAATAGCTGTTTTTCTGGAGTGGCCACAGTGAAAGGGAGTGCTGTAAAGCTGGCATAGGCTTTGCCATCAAAAGTAACTTTTTCAACAAAGTTGGTACACCTGCCAAAAGGAGTGAATGATAGGCTCATGAAAATGCAATTGTCACTTGTAGGAAAGCACCAGACCACCATCATCAGTGCCTATGCTCCCACCATGACAAACCTTGATGAGGTCAAAGAAAATTTTATGAAGACCTAGAGACCCTCATCATCAGTGCACTGAAAGAGGACAAGCTTATAACCTTGAGTGACTTTGGTTAGAGTAGGCACAGACTACCAGACATGGCATGGAGTCCTTGAGAGGAAAGGAGTCAGAAACAGCAACAGCAATGGTGACTTACCCCAGAAGACTTGTGCATCACATGACCTTCTCATCACCAACATGGTCTTCTCATGACCTAAATGTAATAAGACTTTGTAGATGCACCCTCACAGCAAACATTGGAATTTAATACACTGTGATTGTAAGGAAAAGAGATAGACAAGATGTGAGAGTGACAGAGATGATGTATGGTGCAGAGTGCTGGACTGATCATAGACTTATCCTCTCCAAACTAAATATTCACATTAAATGAAAGTGGCATCCTCGAGGCAAAACAACTGCCAGAAAACTTAGTGTCAGCATATCAGAATACTTCTCTGAGTGGGAACAGTTTATTGCTAATTTGTAGGGAAAGCTGAGCCAACACACAGTTGGCAACAGTGGAACAGAAAAGAAGTGGGCAACTTTCAGAGATTTGGTGTACAGCACTGTAATTATTCATCTGGGCCAAAACACTGGCAAACATCAAGACTGGTTTGACAAAAATGATGGAGAAATTCAGAAGCTGCTAAATGAAAGACAAGAACTCCTCAGGGTTTGCTAGCAGAATCATTTATCCATCTGTAAAAAGGCAGCTTTTAACTCCCATCAAAAGTAAAGTGTAAGTGGCTTAGAGAGATGTAGGATTCTTGGCTCAGTAAGAAGGCAGATGAAATTCAGCCTTACACTAATAGGAACCATTCAAAGTACTTTTATGATGCCCTGAAGGCTATTTATGGGCCAAAGACCTATGGTACATCCCAACTACTCAGTGCTGATAAGAGTCACATTGATTAGCGATAAGGACATGATCCTGGAGAGATGGGCTAAACACTTCCATAGTGTTCTCTACAGAGTGTCATCAATCCAATACTGAAGCCTGACTGGGTATCTCAGGTTGAAGTTAATCTCTCCCTAGCCAAATTTCCAACTGAAGAGGTTTTGAATGCCATCAGGCTCCTCTCACGTGGCAAAGTGCCTGGTACTGAATTTGTTCCAGCTGAGATTTACAAGGCAGGGGGTTGATTGCTCATATAAATGCTGACAGAATTTTTTTCCAAGTTTTATGGCAAAAGGAAGTTATCCCCCAGGAGATCAAGGACACCTCCATTGTCCATCTCTATAAACATACAGGAAATAGACTGTTCTAGGACAATCAAGGCGAGTGGAAGTGGGGTGAGGGGAAGGGTGTCTCTCTTTCCGGCAAGATTTTTGCCAGAGTCCAGCTTAATAGGCTGATCCTTCACCTGGAAGAAGGTCATCTACCTGAGAGCCAGTGGGGCTTTCAGAAAGCAGGGAGGAACAGTCGATATGGTATTTGCTGCCCCACAACTCCAGGAGAAATACCAGGAGCAGAGCAGAAGTCTGTACACAATGTTTGTAGATCTGAGCATGGCCTTTGATACAGTCAGTCATGAGGCCCCATGGAATATTATGGTAAAAATTCATTGCCTGAGAGAAGTGCATCAGTATTGTATGCTAGTTCTGTGGCAGCATGCTTGCATGGATTCCAACAATATTTTGTGCTTTCCCAGTCACCGGTAGACTAAAGCAAGATTGTATGCTCACTCCTATATTTTTTAGCATGATGTTTTCAACAAAGTTGTCAAACACCTACAATGAGGACAAACACGTCATCGAGGTCAGCTACTGCACTGATGGTAAATTATTGAAAAGAAAAAGGCTACAAGCCAAGACTAAAGTGAGGGGGGAGAGTTGGTGCATGACTTTTTATTTGCAGAGGATTATGCACTCACTGCAGTCTCTGAAGCTGAGATGCAGCCAAACATGCATCAATTCTCCACTATTTGTGCTCATTTTTGACCCAACAATGGACACCAAGAAAACAGAGATTCTCCACCAGCCGTTACCTCACATTCATATGAGGAATCATCAGTTACAGCAGATGGAGAAATTTTGCCTGACATCTGCTCTCTCCCATGATAATGGATCTCTCTATGTTTTGAAGGTAATTTGGAGATTCTGAGTATTGGAGGATGATAGCACCATTTAAGAAGTCTCTCATCCCACGTTCTCCAGGGATGAATATGAGCAACAGCATAGTCTGTAATGATGCCCGATGCCAGGACCTTTCATTGGCTGAGTCATCCCATCTATCTCAAGATCTGTATTTGTGGTGCTGGGATTTGTCACCTGCCCCTGAAGGATGTCCACTTCTGCCCTCCAGGTCACTTTTCACTAGCTGTTCAGGAGGTATGAAAGCTTTCCTGCCTGGGGGGGCTGGGTGCAGGCTCAGCTCCAGCTATAATCATTCATTTAATATTGTAATGACTTCTATTATTATTCACCTCCACAAAGAATTACCCAGAGCAATGGCATCAGATCCAAAGGAAAGCCATTCCAGCACTTTCACATTACCTTTTAATCTAGTTCAGTTTTCCAGGCTTGAGTCTGACCCCTCTGCTCTAGGGAGTCCTGAAAGGTGGGTGACAGCGGGCAGTCTGAGCTGTTCAAATTGCCTTTCACACTTTTGTATATTTAATGAATGTGGGGAGGGGAGGGTCTGAAGATCCAAATGCTTTTCCCAACTATATTTCTCGGGGTGGTGATAAGGGCCTTCAGGCCCATGGAGGGGACACTCGTCGACCATCACACTTAGTGGCCCTAAATTGCTGGACTTTTGAATTCCTGTCCTGATTCCCCTCCTTCCCTCTCCAGTGCCCTATCCCACCTGCTGCAACCTGGCCCTCCCCCTTTACTGATGCTTTTTGCAAGGTTACCAATGTGCCTCAATCACTTAATCCAATGTCCTTTCCTACCCCCAGGCCTCCTGAACTCTTTACATCATCCAATGATGACCTCTCAGCCTCTGTCGTCTAAGAAACCATGCTGATCCTTCCCCCATCTCTCTGACCACAACTTAAACAGCAGAATGGTGGAGCTGGAGGAGACTCTGAAGACCCCCCAAGGTTTCTGTGCATTCTCCCACCTTGTAAACATGGGCCTTCCCCAGCAGAGAGGATGATACAAGACAGAGAATCTTGGGGACTCAGCATAGACTCCTGCTCCTTCGTTCTCCTCCATGGCCAATTGGCCAAGTCCTGTTGATTTTTCCATCCTTTCAATTTATGCCACTTCTGAGTGGAGGTTTGTGGGCATATCCCACCAACCAAATAAACTCCATGAGCTTCATTTCCCAGGGTTCCTCAAAAGTCATTTCTGCCTGTCTTCCTATTCCTCACCACTCCCGAGGGTGGGTCAGGCTTCCAGAGGCTTGGGTCATGGATCCATATAGCCTGTTTGCTTCCCTCCTTCCATGGCATCTGTTTCTCTCATAAAATGATGAGTAGAGACACCAAGGGAAAGAGAGAGACAGAGAGAGAGTGACAAAGACAGAGACACAGAGAGACAGGGAGATAGAGAGAACTGTGTGTCAGGCTACAGTCTTGAGATGATTGAGATGTCAGCTTTGGCGGCCACAGGCTACATTTCAAACCCCAGTCAGCTGTGTCCTAAGTGCCTGAACCCAGAAAAAAAGTGACAGAGGGTGTCTCTACTTTGTGGGGATTTGTTACTGAATGATCTGTGTATAAGATGAATAATATTACACATGCACACACACATGAAGAAATAAGTAAGAAAACCACTTCACAAGGGTCTCCTGGGCACAGTTCTTCTGAAGAAACTGTGCCCACCTCTGAGCTGTTGAAAGCCTCTTTGGTTGTTTCTCAAACATGCATACACTCTGATTGAAGCTTGATGAGAATGCCCAGACAACCACCACCTTGTGCTACTTGTAACCCACTCCCTTTTACACCCCTCTTGTTTCTTGAAGAGGGGGATCTCTAATTGCTACAAAGCAAGTGGAAGCTTTCTAGGCCATCTGAAAATGGGTTCAGTGGGACTGGATTTTATTTTATTTTATTTTACTTTTTATTTTCATGAACAGTAAGTAAGAGCTTATTCAATGGAACACTTGGGTGAATTCCTTTAAAACGATGAAAAATGGAAAATAGAATGTTGTAATGCTCTTACTGGACCTATGCCCTTTGTTAGCTCCCTTGTAAAAACCATGTACCAACCTCTTGGCAATGCCTTTCAACCCTGGGTGGTACACACCAGACTTAACGAGCTCGGTGAGATTTTGCAGCAAAAATTCCCTGAACCTCCCCACGATAAACTGAGGTCTGCTCCCCACCCCCAGTGACTGGGACCATCCGTGAGCAACAAAGAGGTTTCATAACATTTTTACAGGCTTGGACCTAAACCACTTGACCTGGAAGACACCCGACAAGAGAGATCACAAAGAAGCATCCACTCACCAGGACTTTAAGTGGAGCTCTACCTTTTCTGCCGAAACCTCTGGCTACCTCCGAGCCAAAGTGAGGTGAAAGGAGCCAGGCGTCAGGGAAGCACTGACGGAGAGGGTTCGAGGGTGAAGCACCGGCCATTAGAAGTCATCATAGGAACCCCACGTCGGCCCCCAAGGGAAAGTGAGAAGCACGTTCCTTTCCCATCCTCGGATCCTAGAGCTCCCGCTGCAAGGAGCCCCCGGAGCCTCCTGGCCTAACCCCCTCCTTAGGAAACCTGGGAAGAGCGGGGAAGGCAGGCGAGGTCTCTCAGCACCCCGGTCCAAAGCCGTGTTTGAATCCCCGGTGCCATGTGAGTCCATCAACAAGCAATGATTCAGTGCCTACTGTGTGCTGAGCACTGGACTACGTGCTGGGCTGCAAAGAAGAAATGAGAGACAGTCCCCTCCCTCAAACAGCTCGTGGTCTCTTGAAGGTGGGGAGAGGCACCTAGAAGTGAATGCAAATATACCTATGACACAAACATGCCATTATATAGATTAATAAATAACGTACCTAAAGTGATTGGAGGAGGAGCCACTCGAGCCTCTGGGATGACTGGACGTTCCCTCTGGTTTCACCAGAGAGACCACAGGGCCAAGCCCTACCCTGCTCCCAGAATTGTTGCTTTTGGCCTTGGAATGACAAAAACACAATAATTAATAGAGGAGAAAGAAACTGGAGACAACAACCCACAGTTGAATAAGCTGGAGTTGATATTTTATGAGTTCCCAGGGGACCCCACCCACCTCAGTCCCTGGAAGGAGATCCCATCCCCATATCCTCCAACCTGGAAGCAGCAAAATCCCAAGCATGAGTCAGTTCCCTCAGAGCCCAGTGATTCAACACCTTTGATAAACTCCACAGATTCTGAACCTGATACTTACTGGTGTCATACCCAGGGGAACAAGAGCTTGGAGAGCTTATATACTCTTCATCCTGGGGTCAGACAGGGAGACGACCAAGGGCTACTTTCCTTGCCCGGCCCCCTTCTTAGACTTGGTTTCACATGTATCTCATCAATGTCTGGGACTAACACCAAACCTACCCCAAGTCTAGATCTCTCTCCCACAGTAAAAGGCAAATCAAATGTTAAAAATTTACGTGAGGCAGTTTCTGAGGAGGTGAGATCCTTGTGATGGTGTGCTGGATGGTTTTGAAAGGTGACATCCTCAGGAAGAGGTGGGCATTTTTACCAGAGGCTATAAGAATGAAGTTGAAGAGTTAATTGAGAGCCCATAGACTGGAGAACTGAGAAAGGAAAATGGCATCATGAACAGAGCCAACCTTGGAGTCAAAAACATCTGGATTCAAATGACTTTAACCTCTCACTGTTCAAGGCAACAATCTCAGATAGAATTGTTGCTGATGTGAATCAGTGGAGGGAGATTCCATACCTTTGCCCTTCAGTACCTGGTTCTCCAGTCATGAGGAGCCAGCCTAGGGGGTTCTCTTTCTGAAAGTCTCTCTCCCACCCTTAGAACTCTGCCCAGTTTCCCCACTCATTCAGAGTGACCCCATAGTAGCGTCTATACACCTTCAGGCACAGGGACTCATTCTCTCTCCTCAGAGCTCAATGTCTCAACCTGCCATGTCAGACTCAACTCCATCCCGGCTCCCAGACCATAGCTACATGGCTGGTCAGAACTCCTCAGCACAAACTCCGTTTTCACCCCTCAACAAAGTTCCTTGCTGGTCCGGCCTGATATTCTGTAGGGGGTGGGGCTCTCAGGATTGTGCCCATCAACCACAAGCTGAGAAGGCTGTGTGATGGACTGGGGTCCTGTGTGTCCAAGGACTGGTGGAGCTGCATGGAGACAGAGAGGCTTCTGATCACGTTAACCCCAAAGCCCACAGTCACTCTAAAACACCTTTTCCCAAGTCATAGACAGAGACAGAGGCTGAATCTGTTTTCATGAACATTAAGATTCCCCCCACAGAGGACTTGCCCTCTGTCAATGCAACATCTCTCCTGCTTGTAGAACTATTAAAAGTGAAGTGACTTAGCCAGTCATATAGCCAGGACCTCTGATCCTCTGACCTCCCAAGGCTTCAGTTTCCTCTTCATGAACTCAGGCTGCTAATGGGCCAATCTCAGGAGTCATTAGAATCTGATGGAATCTAGTATCCTTCCGTAAGCTACTCCATGTGGGGCTGGCCTATTTGCACATATGCAGAAGAGAGCTTCTCCAGTCTGGGTGAGCTCTTCAGGCCTGTTAGTGAAGGACTAGAGCTGACACAGGGTTAGGTGAGAAATGGGCCCTTCAACTAGGGCCAGCTCCCCTTGAAGAAAGTGATGAACCACTCTTGGCATTGCTTGATTAAGACTCCTTCCTTCTCCTTGAGACCTGGGTTTGGCACCCAACAGATAGTGAGGAAGTTTTCCACCAACTCTCCTCTCCATTGAATGACTGCTTCACAATTTCATCATGAAGGGGTCTGCCACACCTTGGTGATAAACAATCCAAGGCCTCTGAGAGTGGGCTCTCCTGGGCTAGCAGACTCTCCTCTGCTTACTGGACAGGGCAGGCAGAGCAGCAGGGACACCATCTCCACAGCAAACAGAAGTGGGAAGTCTTATACCTGGGTTCAAAAAATCAACTTCCCATGTCCAAAGTGGGGGAGGGGAAAAAGAAAGATAGATGGACGTTTGTCTGGAAAAGATACTCAGGGTGAGTTTTCCCTGTTCTCATCAGGCCACAGTTTCCTGAAGCACTGACAAGTAGAAGAATTCTTGGTTTCTTTCAAAGCCCATCTCAAGCACCACTACCTCTAAAAGAGGCTTATCTTGATCCCCTCCAAGAGCATGGCCTCCCATTCCACTCCAGTGGAGTGGACATTGTGTCTACCTCAGGTATCTCTTGTATTGGTTCTTCTCGCTATTGACAAGGAATGTGAACTCCTTAAACACATGCATTATTTCATTTTTGTCTTTTGTCTCTTGTGCCTAGTCTCGTGCTTGGCCCATAGGAGGCATTTATTTAAATAAATACTTGTGTGAATGTGTGAATGACCTAGAGCACTCATTTGGCTGTGATAAAAATACAAAATGAAGAGCTGGTAGGGAACTTAGAGATCACTCAGTCCAACCCTCTCATTTTACAAGTGGGGAAACAGAGGCCCAGAGAAATCACAAAAGGAGCAAATGTTAGAGTTAGACAACAGAAAGGCCAAATCCTTTCATTGTTCTGCACTCCCCAAATTAAAATATGCTCCTTTGTATGGTGGTTATCATTGAAAATTTAAGTGTCCTGTCTCCTCAGATGGATTACAAGGTCCTTTGTATAACCTCCCAGAGAAAGTCCGGTCCCATCCATGGTAGGTGCTGGACAACAATGACTGTCCATCACTATGATGACCCACACTGACCTCAAGTATACGCAACTCTTTGTAATAATAAGCCGTATTAAAGCAGGGCTTTATTGGGCTATTAAAACTCAGTTATTTAAAAATAAATGCAGCCAAGAGCGAACATCAAGGTTGGACTATGTTCCAATTGGCAGCTGGGTTTTCAATCATGACGAGGGTGCGCCATTAGTCACTGAACCAATAAACAAGCTCCCTCCGTTGAGATAGGAACATCATGACGAGAGTTTCTTTGTGATTAATGAAGGTGCTCTGGACCCCCGAGGCCTCGGAGGGGCCTCCTCCAGTTACAGAAGAATCGATCTTAGGCAGATCCAGATGAAGATTCATTCTCTCATTTCCTCACAATGATTTCCTCTGTTTCTTATGAACTACATCCTTTTTTCAATAGTAATCACCCACTTGACCTGGGATTATTTGTTTGCTCAATAGATCAAATTTAAGACAGGGTTAGTTTTATTTTTAATCCCCCCCTAAAAAAAGGAGAGAGACATTCTTTATTATCTTAATTTATTTTTGTTTTAAAGAGTATTTACAAATGTCTCTTTTGGAAAAGGGAATATGAGAAACTTATTTTGATTTCCCAATATAATAGGTGTAGGCAAAGAAGTCATGTGACCCTAGGAGAGAGAGAACTGGTCTTGATACTGGGAAGTCCTAGGTTCAAGTCCCATACATACTGGCTACGTTACCCTGAACAAGTCACTTCTCAGCACTCCCAGCATCTCCCACAGACTGCAGATAGAACACTGACCTGAACTGACAGAGGGAATGGGCTTCCTCAATCCCGTAGCAAACCCAAACTCATAATTCCACATCTCACATGTGTCTGCCATAAATCAAATGGATCCTCCTAAGATACAAGTCTGACACATATTCATCAAACTCCAGTGTTCCCTATCACCTCTAGGATCAAACCAAAAACCCTCTTCATTGGGAAGTCCTTCCTAATCTGACCAGATTCCCTCCCATCTTTCCAGTCTGGAATCCCACCCCACATATGGAACACCAGCCTCCTGGCTGCTTCTCACACAGGACCCTCCATCTCGTGACTGAGGATTTTCCCCAACGAACATTTTCACTTGATTCTTGTTTTAAATCAAAATACAGAAATAAATTTGATGCAGAAGCAGATCAAGGATTATGTTTGGCTGGGGTTGAGCCAAATATTGCAGAGCTTTGGTCAAATAAAAAGGTCCAGCATTGAAACTGGTGTATTTATGATTATTATATAATGTTAAACATCTTCCATATTGCAACTTATTTCATTAAAATGTTATTTCTATTCAAAAAATTTATAAAATAAAGAAATTGAATGTGAAGTCTTGCAGATAATAGTAAGCATATGAAGTCTGGCTGGATTCCTTCTTTCAATGCTTACAGAATGGCCCACATCAAAATATTCTTAACTATTTTCTAATTTGAGTTCTACCATTTCATATTCAAACTTTCTATAATTATTTGGAGAATAAAATGTTAGATTTTATAATTATACTTATATGATACAAATTTTAATTTGTAGATTTTGAGGGCAAAAATTATCATTGTACTAATTGTAAGCACTCAATGAGTAAAACCTAAAAAGGATATTATGAGTAGCATATTCAATTACCCTGGGGGTTCACTACATATTTTTGCTGTTATTGTTGAAAGAGGCTGATGGGACAAAACAATGTTGGGAGCCATTAAGCCAAACCCAATCCATCACTTTATAAATGAGAGAGCTGGGGTTTCAAAGACATTAACTAATTCCATAGGGACACAGTTAGTCAAAGGAATCAGGAAGACCTCGGTTCAAATCCTGCACTGAATAGCTGTGGGACCTTGGCTAATCACTTAACTTAGTGGCAACAATTATCAAAGAAGGGACTTGTACTTGGTGGCTTCTCTGGCTCCTTTCACCTACAAGTCTATGCTTTCATTGAACATCAGAGTCAGGTCTCATGGCACCCAGACCAAGACTTTTTCAATATTTATTTATCATTTTCTAATGAAGTACTTCATTCATTTAGAGACATTAGTCTCTACAGCCTACGGTCAATGAGCATAATTATATTGATCTCTTCAATAAGTCTTGATTAAGCCTCTACTATGCAAGGCAGCGTGCTGGGTGCTAAGGATACAAAGTTTGAAAACTTAATTAGTCTCCAATAAACATTTATTAAGATCCTGGGGGTGGGGCTAAGTTCTGGTGGTACAAAGACAAAAGAAACACCACCGCTGGTCTGAAGAAACTTACCCCTGGAAACACAATATGTACAAGGATATATAAATTCAAGGTCCGTACAAATCAATCAACAGCTATTTATGAAGCACATACTATGCATGAGCACTGTGCTAGGAGAAGTCCTCTGACCTTTGTGCACAGGAAATGCACCAAAAGGGTCCCAATAAGTACTTGGGTTTTTAAATCCCATTCTACAACAAATCTCAAACCCTGTAGGTTTCAAATGACAAAGGGGAAAAAATGAGGAGGAACCTGATTCTCTAGAGGACCAAATGCCTGATAATGTGCATTACAATGTAGAAGACCTGCATATCATCCAAAAACTGCACCCAGGCTCCCCAAGTCATTATGGAGATCACAGAGACCCAAACACATGTGTTTTCTCCAGGGCTGTGTATCCTTGAGAAAGTTTAGACAAAAAATCTTGGGCCATTTGTCTTTCTCAAAGGAGGATGAAGCTGGATGTTCCTTTGGGGAAACACAGCCTATGCAAATATATTTGGGGCTCTCAGGGCAAGGGGATCAGAGGTAACAGCCTGGACCTGAGTCAGTTTGCTTTCTTGGTGAAAAAAAAACATGGCAGAATTTAGTTCTTGATTACCCTGATCACTTCCAATGTGTGACTCTTCCAAATGTTTCCTTTCCAAAAGACTGAAACAGCCTCAGTTTCCCAAGACTTTACCTGACAAGACCCAGCCACATCTGCCAGAACCTTGCATCCTGGGTGAACTGCTCGACCTCATGCCTTAGACCTGTTCAGAGAGATTGGGGATATATTCCTCAGTTACCCTAACTCAATACCTGAGCCAACCATCTGGGCACTGACCTTTCCACCTCTGATGTGACACCATGGAAGGAGAAAATAGGGTATCTGAAGAGCAGAAGGGCCTCTGAGGTAGAATCTTAGTCAGCCTGTCCAAGCCTTGGCCCAGGTCTCTGGCCATTAGGCCCTGAAATCTCTGGCAAGAACCAGAAATTAGCCCTAAGCAGAATTCTGAATCCCTCTAATTTACCTCTTCTTCCTTGTTGCCTTCCAGGACTTACATAGACATTAATCCTGAGTTTGCTTTGGGGAGGGAAATCACAAGATTTAAAAAAGAGAAAAAAAGTCTCTCTCCTCTTTTTTATAAATCACCATAAATTAAGGAAAGTTGCCTTTAGGCAGGTCAACCCAAAGCCAGATCATTTTTCTTTCATTTAATTTTAGTTCTGAACTTACCAAACACTAAATAAAATGGGTATTTCTATATACAAAGCACAACAGGACAAAGAAGACTGAACATGCACACAGCTTGCTTTTCCTTTTATGTATATACTAGATTCAACATGGAACTTTCTAAGCTGTCCTTCCTGCCAGTGTTTCCTTCTGACCTTCTTTCTGTTCTCTTTACACATCATTTTTCTGCTAAGAATTGTGTGGATTCTGTGTGATCTCAGTGTTGTTTCATTTCACAGAATGGCAAATTTTGAAGATTTTTTCTAAAAGTAATTTTAAGATTTTATTTAGTTTGCTATTTATTATTATTCAGTTTATTTTCATATATTATATACGAAATATATATTTTAGTTTATTATTTATTCTGCATTGTTTGTTTATTTTATATTATTATATATTATAAATTATAATATAAATATTCTATATTATAAATTATAATATAGTAAATATTATTATACATTATAAATTATATTATAAATATTATTATAATATATTATAAATTATAATATTATAAATATTATTATATTTCTATACAATATCCATAATATGCATGTATCTTACATATAAAGTATCATATATTTATATTATTATATTATATTATTATTTAGGTTAGTTTAAAGAAAAAGCAATAAGTTCCATAAGCCTGCTTTTACATCTCTGTAAAATATCAACATGAAATTGCCCACACAAATAACTGAGACACCCTTCATGACAATAGAAGAGGAATTGGCAGATTTTCGCAAATTCCATTCTCTAGCAGAACACATGTATACAGTCCCATATTTGACTGAGCGGTGCAGACAATATAAGATCTTACAGTATTGCCTTGTTTTTGATGATTTTAAAAAATCACCAGATTCTGGACGGTCCAATGCTGCCTTAGAGTCATGTTCAACAAACAGTCTTCCACACATTTCTGTGTCCCTGGACCTGTAATTCATCTCTATGGGAGACATCAGGTGAGGAGCTCACTCCACCAAAGCAAGCTGGTACAACTCTGTAGAACCCCTAGTCCTGGAGAGTTGCCTGGGTGTTGAGGGGTTAAGTGCCTCGCCCCTGAAACACCAAACAAGGTGCTAAATGCTCCCAAAAGGAGTGGACCACCATCAAGGCCGGTGTCCAAAGTCCAAACTGGAAGGAGTTTCCTGTGTATAGTGAGGTTCTCTAGATGATGACCCAGGACTCCATGGATTCATTATCATCTTTATGCTTATGATTCTCACAGCTCCTTATCCAGTCCTTACCTCTCTCTTGACTTCTAGACTTTCCTTTCTAATCACCATGGGAACATTTTGACTTGCCGATATCTTAAGCTCAACATGTTCGAAACTGAACCAATTCTCTTTTCCTCAAACTCTCTCTTTTTCCTCATTTGTCCCAAATGCCTGGAATCATTTCTGCCTCCTGGCTTCCTTTAAGTCACTGCTGAAATCCACATAATCTATAAGAAGCCTTTTCCAGTCCCCCTCTCCCCTACTCCCTCCCCCACATAATCCCAGTACCTTCTCACTGTTAATTAGCTCCACTTGATCTGGGATATGTCATGTTTGTACATAGTCATCTGAGTATGCCCCCTTTGACTGTGATCTCCTCAAGGACAGACTAGTTCCTGCCTTTCTTTGTATCTTTACTGTTTAGCATATTTATTAGAGCACAAACCCTTAATAAATGTTTATTGATGGGACTCCACATGCTTCTGCCTGTGGATGACATTGTGCTGATTCCATCAAGTTTCAGAACACTGCAGAACTTCTTATATGAGATCCATAATCACAGAAAGGATCAGTCTAACCATTCATATCTTACAAACCCAGTGGATGAAAAATTCCTATTTTTCAGTTAGTCTATACAGTAGACAGATAATTTATAGAGTTTGTTCATTAGTATTTTGGATGGACTCTGCAGATGGATGAGGAATTGGATCCAGAACTAAATTAGAAAACATTCATAGTTATCTTTGGGAAACTGTGGGGTGCTTTCTTTTTTCTTTGATTTTTATTCTTTTTGTTTGGTTTTTACTTCACCTACATTTTCCAGTATTGTCTTTCCTAGAGAACTATCTATTGTTACAAAGAATAAATGGGGGTGGGGGTAGGGAAAAGGATCAGTTCAGTAAAACTAACCAACACATCAACTTAGTCTAAAAATATGTGCAAGGTTCTGTATTCATCCCCTAACCTCAATCCACGTACTGTGCTTTCATTGACCCAATCGTTGTCCTTGAAACACAAAACAATTATTTAAGCTAGAATTCTAGTTTTTCTATGACCTATATATCATCATAGAAAGTTTCTTGAGGCATTGAGAAAGGAACTGACTTGCCTGAGGTCACATAACCAGTCTGTATCAGAGGCAAAGCTTGAAGCTATCTTCTTAGTTCTATCTTGAACTATCTTCTTAGTTCTGAGGTAGGTAGGCTTTCTAATCATTGTACCACACTGCCACTGCTTTGAGTGGCATCCAGGATGGCCAATGAAAGTTAGATATTCAAAAAATACAGGGAACTGACACATTTATATAATACCAAAGACCATTTCCTAATAGAGAAGTCATTAGAGAGGATGAACAGCTTATGAAAGGAGAATTTCAAATTATACATGATCTGATTAAAAATGTTATTTGATATAAGAGAAAGGCAGATCAGAATATTCCTGCAATTTCTTTTCACTATACACAAAATTACTAAGACAGGAAAAGTCAATACTGTCCCAATACTGATGCAACTCCAAAGTGGCCCAGACATTCAGGATTTCAGTTTGGAATTGTGAAGCTGGGGGACCAAGGAATCCATGTTTTTTGGTCCAGAGATCCCACAGTTAGGCATAGAACTCAAGGATATCAAAGACAAAAGCAAACGTCCACTATAGACCGAGCCATTCATATCTTCGCACACTTTGGGGTGAGCAAAGAACTGGAAAGAAGGTAAATGTCCATCCAGTGGAGTATCTGGGGAAAAACTATGATACATGACCCTAATGAAATATGATAGTGCAGTACAAAATCTATGAGGAATTCAGAGATACATAGGAAGAATTCAATATTGCAAAAGTGATGCTAAAAAGCCCAAAGACCCAGATCTCAGACAACAACAAAATAAATGGGAAAGTCTCTAAAAGGGAGCTGGATTCTGAATAAAAAGGAAAAAATCAGTCACTGTCCAGAGAAGACAGAATGGAACATGACTTCTGCCCTAAAGGCAAAGGAGTAGGGGGTCACTAAAACAATGTAGATTATCATTTATATTGGGGAGTAGAGAAATGATAAATGTCAAAAAGCAGACATCCTGAGTATGTCCTTTATAGATCATAATGCAAGAAAAAATAACCAATTAATACAAGGAACACAGGCAAAATGACTGACCTAAACAGTAACTTCATTATGATATCCTAAATTTCAAAGAACAAATCACAGATACAATAACTTTGTGAAAGATAATAATCATGAAAAAGCATAGCAAAATTTCTAAGACAGTTAAAGTTAATAAACATGTGACTTTGACCATAAACCCCAAATAAACAAAACTAAGGAAATCTTGAAAATTAAAGGAAAAATAGGTAAATCAAAAACAAAAAGTCCATAAAATAGCAGACAAAACCAGATGCTAGTTCTTAAAAAAAAAAAAGATGAACAAACTCAATACAGTATTCACTAACTTACTAAAAAGACTAAAGAAAATCAGAGTAAGAGAATAAAAAAAATTAACAAAATGAAATCACAGCAAACAGAATGAAATGTGTTTAAATGATTAGAGTCATAGACAGAGGCTAGAAAAGCTGAGAATATAAAAGAACTTGAGGATTATTCACAAAAATACAAAATAAGTTAATAAGGCACCTAATTTCAGAAAATGAAACTGCACTAATCATAAAGAAACAACCAAAGGTAAAATCCTAATATAGCCAGATTTACAAGAAATGTCTCCAAACAGGTAAAGAAAAACCAGCACCTATCCTAGACAAATTATTCTTAAAAATTTAGAAAGGAAACTCTTCTTGTGAAATAGAGTTCTACCTAAATCTGGGAAGGATAAGTCAAATAAATAGCACTGTAGGCCCCCACACTTCATGAATGTAGATTTTTAAAATTTAAATAAAACATTACTGTCGAGAAGAACACAGATAAACATGAGAAGACGTATATGTACTAAGGCAAATGATAATCCCGGGAGGGCAAAATAGTCCCAATGACAAGAACGTAAATCGAAAGATTACTCCCCGCAAAGCAAAGTCCAAAACTCTGCCCCAGGTGAAAGTTGTGTAATTAGACTGAACAGCCCCTCCCAGAAGAGGACTCGAGCCAAGACATCACCTTCCCTCTCACCCAGGCCTGGGGAGAAAGAGTGAAGACCTTGGCCTCTATCTGCCCCGTTCCACATGTTGGTTACTTTTGCTTAACAGATTTCCCCTTCTTTTAGACAAGTTCTTTGTCACCGGGGGAGACTAGAGAGGGGGACATTTGGAAATAAAGTTGAAGTAAAAACAAATGATCGCAATCTTTCTTTTTCTTTTTTTTAAAACAAAACCGTTCTCTGAGCTAAACCTCTGTGTTTGGGGGAAAGAAGGGACATTTCATTTTGTATATTTTCTTTTTCTGAGGAAAAACTGAACCCAATGGAAGGCAATACACACCTCGGAATAATCTTAGCCTGTAAAACGTTTGGCGAGTTGTCCGTCCTCCTCCTTTTTCTGTTTCAATGGCCAGATCAATCAGGCAGACACAGTGTTTACTTTTTGTGGGGGGTCGTGTAGATCTTCCCCTTCCAGTTGGGCATGTGTGTTCCGTACTCTTTCAAGCTGACAAGGGCTTTTTAATTCATATTAAATTTCTTTACCCCCACTTCCTTCCCGTTGACTCCCCCGCCTCTCTCGATGGTGAAAGAGTCCAGGGCTGACTGACTTCATCCCAGTGGTCCCTTTGACAGCAGCCCCTGCAGCACGCGGCACCCAAGTTCGATGAGCTCGCTTTTGTATGCTCTTTCATTGGATTTTTCCCCCGTTCCTTCTCCCCAGAGAGAAAACAGGTCCCGGTCTGGATTGATCCTTTCAAGCTAAGACGCCAGGAATCAGATCTGGGAAGACCTCCCACTTCACACACCAGCCTTTGCTCACCCCATTAACACTTGGCACTGACTCCAGAGTTTGGACCTCAGTCATTCTGGTCTTTGTGCTCTCATTCTACGGTCATAGTAACTTCTAGCCACAATAACTAGCAAAATCAGGTTCTGATTCACTAACTGATTTATTTGCTGGAAGACTATTGTTTTCCAAATTATGGCATTGGGTCTCGGTATCCCCACCCCCATCCACTCTCCTTACCTCAAACCCTATAAATCCCAAATATTTAAGCGACCCTATAGGATTCCTGCCTAATCAGATAGCTGCCCTTTTATCTTCCCAGAATGTATCCAAGAGGCTCTGGAGTCTGTTAGCCCGATGATGTAATCACTTGGACTGCTTTCTCTGAGTTTGATTTTTGCCAGTATTAATCCTGTAAACACTTTCAAGAAATCACTAAGGGATCCTTAGGGAAACAGGTTTTTTTTTTTAAATGAATAAATAAATATATAAAGGAAGCAACTCCTGTCCAGCAGGACCCCACCCATGCATCTTAGTCTCCCCACTAGCAAGATTCTGCCAGTCCTAGAGCCTGAAATTCAAGGAGAGGGGGCAGACATGGGGGAGGAGGTTCAGGACTTGGCAGGGCTGGACATGAATTTATTTCTCTTGTGAGCCATGTTTCCTAGTGAGATTCATTTAGGGTGCTGGATATACAGCCTCAACCAAGATCATAGATCAAAAGGTGAAAGGGACCCAGGGGCATCTAATGTAACCCCTCATTTTATGAGTGATGAAACTACTGCTCAGAGACATGAACTGCCTTATGCAAAGTCCCATAGGTACTTTAGAGGAGGTGAGATTCAAATTCAGGCTCTCCACCCTGGGAATTCTTTCCCTTGGGCCAAGATAGAGTGAGCTGGGGAAGAGGAGCCTTGGGGTCCTGAAAGTCCACACTCTCTATGTGCTCTTGGGTGAGACAGAGAAAAACAATGAATCCTAAATCCAGTAAATCCAACATGTGCTTGGAGGAATCTTTGACACCCATCCACTCTTTAAGAGGAGACAGGATGGCACTTTTGGAGGGCTTTCCGTGATAAACTCACTACAGAAAACTGAAATTCTCTGCATCTGAAATTCTTTCAGTCAAAGGAAGCCCCCAAACTCACTACTCTCTTCTCCGATTCATCCTACCTTTCTGGCAAATTCCCCCAGGTCCTATCTGGCCGATTTCCTGGGTCCAATAAGGTTTCTTCCAATGAGTGAAGACTCACAGGCCCCACCATATGTCCTCATGAATTTCATTTTTTTGCCAGAGAAGTTTAAGGTGGGGTCAGGTTGAGTTTTTTTTTTCTTTCCATTTTCATTTGGAGCAGAATTCCCACCAAGTACTTTTCCTTCCTCACTAGGGTACCATGGGTCTCTGTGGGAGGGGTCAATGAAGATGGATTTGGCTGCTCCTGTCTAGCCTGACTTCACAGGGAATGCTGCCCAGAAAATAGAAGATGCCGTGCACACTGAGAAAGGGTGGGAATCCGGGACAGGCAGCAGCAGGAGTCCTGAGGGCCCCCATTTTGGGGGTGGCTCTTAGGCCAGCATTTCATGTACATTCCTTCATGAAGCCAAAAGTATCCTGAGAATCACACAGCAAGCACATGCCACTGGAGCTTAAAGGAAAAGAGCAAACTGACGCTAATTGTGGCTGAGTGGAGAGCCCTCCTGTCCCTACTACACTGGACAAGTCACATCCATGAGAGAAGATCAGACTCTCCCAGTTGGAAGGAAGCCCATTTGCCTTCTAGTCCGAGCTGACTTAAATAAGAACCCCCTTCTATGCTCGAACTCAGCCCAGATGCCCACAGTTATGGAGCAGTAAGGAGATTCTGGAAGTCACAAAGCCATCCTGGACAAACCTGCCCTCGCACTCGACTCCCTGGTCTTGTACTTGTAAGGCTGATTTTCTGAAGCTGGGTCAGACTTTCCATTTTGATTCCCAGAAAATTTCAGCTTCTTAGGTTGTCTCCAATCCTTTCTCATCCAGTGTCTTGGCTACACTTCCTAGCTGTGTGGTACCAGCATTTCGGATGGTATTTTTCATTAGGATCCCCAAAGCCTGGCACAATGACTGGTACATAGTAGGCACTTGATGCTTGATGAATGAAGTTGTTCTTCCATCCAGATCTTTGATAAAAATATTAAACTGCAGAGGGCCCAGCCCAGATCTCTGGGGCAATGCACTAGGGATCTCTGTCCAAGGTGGCATCAACTTATTAGCAATTACTAATTGATTGGACCCTTCACCATCTCCTCCACAAGAGGGGCAGCTATGTGGTCCAATGGATAGCTATTATCATCCCCATTTTACAAATGAGAAGACTGAGATCGAGAAAGGTTCAGTGACTGGTCCAGGGTCACAAAGCTAATAAGCATCTGAGGTTGGATTGGAACTCAGGTATTTTGATCCCAAGTTCAGGGTTCTATCCTCCATACCAACAAGCTGCCCAGATGGTCCCTAAGATTCTTTCCTCATCTAAATCCTACCCAGGTGATCTCAGAGTTCTGCCCAAGAAGCTACTTCTACTCTTCTCCTTGGAGATAATATTATTAATGGATTTACCTTCCTCCAGAAGGCTATGGAGAGGTTAACATCCTACTTCTTCTCCTGGACAACAGCAGCAATCTTTGCTTTGATAAACAGATACTGATTCAGCCTGTGGGCCCTATATCTGCTTCCCAAACCAACCTCCCCTAAAGTCTCCTGGGACTCCCAGAGATGCGCCAATGTCTCCCCCAAAACAGGCACCAGACAGGAGGTGGGGCGCCAGGGCAGACATGCCCTGGGGGCGTGTTTCTGAACTCACTCTGACCCGCCTTTAATTCAATTCAGTTCAGTTCAGTTCAATCATTTAAATTTAAATCCAAGCCTCAAGTGCTAGGAACTGTCCTAGGTACTGGGATATAAAGATGAAAGGAGAAGTAATCCTGCCCTCAAGCTGCTCCTGTTCTCCTAAGGAGATGTCCAGTGCACAAAACTAAGTCAATGTCAAATATTTTCAAGAGAGAGGGAGCACTGATGGTTCAGGGCCTTGAGAAAGGCCTTGGTTGCTAAGCAGAAGGTTCCTCACTGTGATTCCAAGGATGCTAAGGATTCTGAGTGGCATAGGGGAAGAAGTAAAGAATGCAGGAGTGAAGGACAGCTTAAGCAAAAACAGAGATACAGGAGATGGAATGTCACATAGGAGAGAGAACAAGCACACCATGGATCGGAGGGGAGAATACCTAATTAATAGATACATCAACAAAGATGAGGCACATAGAGGTGAAGTGACTTGCCCACATTCACAGAGCTCTTAAGTGTCACAATCTTCATGACGCAAAGTCCAGGACTCTAGCCACCATCACTTTACATTGCCTCTCAAAATCACTTATCCATATCTCTTCATCCACCCACCCACCCAGTCATCTATCCATCCACCCATCCACCCACCCATTCATTCATCCATCCATCCATCCACCCATCTACCCACCCATCCATCTGCCTATCTACCCACCCATTCATCCATTTGCCTACCCATCCATCCATCTGTCCATCCATCCACCCATCTATGTATCTATCCATCCAAATATCCATCCCCAGGCCTCAAGTTACAGTAGGAAGTTAAAGACCTTTCATCATCCTCATAAATTTTAAAGGAAGCTTCTCCCCAGTGGGCATTAAGAAGTCCCAAGAATCCCAGGATTTTCCCTTCCTTGGACTTACCCTTGCAGCAAACTCTATCTTCAACCCAGCTCAATGGAGACAGCTCCCAGAAGGATCAAGCTTCTATGTGTGGCGATTTCCAATGGGTGCATTCCTATGAGCCCTAGTCATCAGGAACAAACAGCATCCAGATCCTCAGACCTTGGACCTGAACACTGGTCAAGAGTGAGGCTCCCTCCACACCATTTGGCCTTCTCCTCCTTATAACTGCCCCCATGCCTTCCTCCGGACAAGACCAGGCTTTCCCAGTGAGTGTCACCATTGACAGGGGATGCTCTGAAGATTACAGACAACTCTAAAGGGGGAAGGAGGAGGGAAGGGGCACAGACACTCACCCTCTGTTGTTTCCTGTACCTCCTTTGTGTGGCTGAAACCCATACCACACACAATCCCAACCAGCCCACGTTTCATCTCCATCCCCATCTGCTTTCTTTTCCCAGATAAAATCTATTTTTAAGACAGAAGTATGTGCTCTGTTTCACCCACAATCAACTCCCCCAGAGCTTGGAAGTGTTTTCCAGCTGTGGGTGGCTGCAGCTGTGGCCTCCCCAGGCCTCAGTAGGGGCAGTGGCCATGCTCGGGTGTTCGCTAAAGGGTCTCAGGACTTGGGAAGGGAGCCTCCAGTTCTCTGGGGCACAGGGGCCTGTAATCACACACAAGGAAGCTCATGGAATGGGTCCCCTCCCCACACACCAGGCCAAGGTCTGGGATTCAGAAATGGCAAAGGTGTTGTCTGGCCACACCAGGGTGCAGCTTTAGTCAGCTTCCAGGATCTCCTGCAGAGACATCTGGGACTTGGCATTGGAAGTTTGAGTTACTATGAAGAAGGAAACTGCTGAATTGTCACAGACCTTCCAGGAACATGGGGAGGGGTGCTGGGTTAGAACCAGGGTAGGCTGACAAGCATGGCCCCTGGACATTCACCTCCAGGGGACACGGTGTGTGTCTGCAGCCCCTATCCAAGGCATGCTGGATGATTTCACCCACCAGACAGACTGCACCCTCGCTGAAGGAACACTTGCCTCTACCACCACCCAAGTGGGAAGCCTGAGTCCCTTCTCCCACCCTGAGCTCCCCATGGAGACCAGGCCAAGTCACTTCACCTCCATGGGCCTCAGTTTCCTCCACTGTACGATGCTGGGGTGGATGGCCTGAGGTCTCTTTCCACTCTTCATCCATGGTCCTACGAGGTGCAGGCCTGTAATCCCACTGTGAGTCCAGCCATGGCTTCTCTCCGCCCAGTGGTGGTTGAATGTCTTGCCAATGGGCTGGCAATGAGCTTCTCTCTAATTTAGACATCGATGTTCCTTTCCTGCCAAGAGTCGATCTGGAGCTAAAAGCAGCAGGGTCCTGGCTTTGATCTCTGCCCTCCCTCCTCCCTTCCGCAGAGAAAGAGAGGGAGAAAGAGGGTGGGCAGAGATGGAGGAGAGGTGCCAGGCCCCTTCCAGCAGGGGTGAAGACAAGATATGACCCAGGGCCTTCAGTAGAGTTCACAGGCTCCGGGGGCACAGTCGATCATTGGCACTCATGGCTGCTCATCCCTCTTCCTGGTAGGAAGTGGTAGGAAGTGCATTGGAGCGGTATTAGCCTCCATCCACTGGACTGCCACACCCACTTCTCCTACGATTCCTGAGTAGGAGCCCAGAGCCAAGAGAGGGAGCAAGGTCCCACAAGTGTCACCTAGGCCCTTGGGGTATTCACAGAATCTCCGGGGGAGAGCTATGGACTCAGAAGCAGGAGGAGCTGCATTCAAATTCTCCTTCTGACACTTAGCAACTGTCTGGCCTCTACCAAGTCCCTTAACCTCACTCTGTTTGCTCGTCTGAACTGCAAGACTCACAGGGTAAGAGGCCTTTGGGAATCCTCCCAGCTCTAAATCTGGAGTCTGGACAGTGGGAGACAATTCCCTGCTGGCTAGAGTGACACTACAAAGATCCAGGAGAAGAAGGCTAGGTTCAAATCCTACATTTTGCCTTCGTCATTCCTCATCCCTACCTCTGCTTTGGCATCTACACAATCCAAGAGGGCCTGTCACACTAACCCCCCCTGGGGATCACTGAGGACAATCACCTCATGGGGCCATGATGATAGAACCCAACTGCCATTGGCTGCTCCCTCATACAAGGGGCTCTTGTTTGTAACATCTGGCATTGAGTCATGGAAAGTCTAGGATCTGTAGAGAGTCAACAAGACAAGTAAAAAAAGGCGGGGGGGCAAGTGGTAAAAGGACCAGAGGGCATTCCTGCCGCTAGTCTTGGTCAGTCAAGACCCCATTGGGAGTTTTCTTGGCAAAGATAATGCAGTGGTTTGGCCATTTCTGTCTCCAGTTCATTTAACAGATGAGAAAACTGAGGCAAACTGCGTTAAGTGACTTGCCCAGGGTCACACAGCTAGGATATATCTGAGGTCACATTTGAACTCAGGTCTTCCTGACTCCAGCTCTCTCACTATGCACCTCCCTGTATCTTTTATACTTTACACCAACCCATATCTCCTGGAAACCGGTAACCCTGGTCCCTTTGCTATTCCACACACAGGACACTCCATCTTACAGTTTCAGGTGCTTTCTCTGGCTGTACTCCATGCTGGGGACTTCCTCCTTTCTCATCTCCACCTCCTGGCTTCCTTCAAGCACCTCTCCTTCTCCAAGAAGCCTCTTCTAGTCCCTCTTAATCCTAGTGTCTCCCTCCCTCTGTTAGTTACTTTATACACACATGTGAAATGTACACACATGTCTACACATGTACATACATGTGCGTGTGTGCACATTGCATGTGCACACAGTGTGCAGCGTGCTGTATGATTCACATACACATGTATTGTGTACATGTGTTCAT
The DNA here is from genome assembly GCA_023548195.1 of Bettongia penicillata ogilbyi. Taxonomy (NCBI): domain Eukaryota; kingdom Metazoa; phylum Chordata; class Mammalia; order Diprotodontia; family Potoroidae; genus Bettongia; species Bettongia penicillata. Next base: position 7,472,392 of record JAJHZJ010000134.1, on the reverse strand, counting down.
ATACATGTACACCATGTGCTGCACTGTGTGTGCATGTGTTATGCATGCCGCTTGCGCCACATGTATGTTCATGCATGCACACACGTGTGCCTGTATCTGTGTGCTGTGCACATGTTTGTGCATGTGTGTGCATATGTTTGTGCGTGTGTGCATGCACCTATGTTTGTGTGTGTGCATATGCATGCATGCATGTACATGTGTGTGTGCCTGTGCATATACACATCACATTGTCTCCTCCATGAGAGCAGAAGCTCTCCAGGATCAGGGATTAAATTTTGTCCTTCTTTGATTCCCCAGTGATCAGCACAGAGTCTGGCACACAGTAGGTACTTAATGAAAGTTGATTGACTGACAGATGGTGACCACTGCACAGGAAAATTCTGTGGGAAAGGGGGGAGTGGGCTGATCATGGGGCCAGAGGGAGGGATCCTAGGATCCTAGATGTAGAGCTTCAAGGAACCTCATTTTCATCTCATCTAGTCCAAGCCCTTTGTTTTACAAACTGAGAAACTGAGACCCAGGAGACGAGGAAATTGGTCCTTAGTCACCCAGATGGCAGGTGACAGGGGCAGATGTAGACCCAGGTGTCCTGGGTTTGGATAATGGACAGAGTCTGGGCATGACACTGATCCCATATAATATAAGAAAGACCCAGACAAAAGTCATCAACTTGGTGGATGGATCTTCTGTGGGATCTCTACAGGAAGACATGGATGCAATAAAAAATACATTTTAAAAATTAAAATTAAAAAAATATGGATGAGAATTACCCAGGATAAGAAGTCAAGAACTGGCTACGATCCACACGGCATGGTGAGATCACAGACCTATTGACATATCATTGAAGACCAGACTGGTGAACAAGAGGAAGGCTGTCTAGTAGGAGTGGAGGACTGAGAGTCATCAGAGCAAGGTTCCAGTCCCACCACTTACTATCTTTGTGACCTTTGGCAAGACCCATAAACATGACCTTCCCTGGGTCTCAGTTTCCTCCTCTATAAAATGAATGGGTGGGACCAGAAGCCCCTGAGGCTCCTTTCATCCCACGAAAGATGTCCACCGTCAGTGGTGAGGATGCACAAATCTTCTCAATAAACATCTCAAGTGAGCTCCTGGGAGGGTGCTTCCCTCCCCCACTTCATGGCAGCCTGGAGCAGGGCTCATGTTTGAAGCAGGAGGGACATTTATCCCAGAGCCCCAAACCCAGGGAGACAAAGGCATGAAATGACTAAAACCACAAACAACTTCTCCCTCGGAGCCAAAACTTTCATTCCCTTTATATCCTTCCCAAGACGCATAGCTCAGCTTTATGGGGGTTGCAAGGAGAATGTGAACCTGATTCAAACTGATATTAAAAAAATATTGGCAGGTTTCATAGAACACTAGTAAAAATGGAAGGGGAAAGAAAAATAACAAAGATTTGGAACAACACATAATGGGTGAGAGGGAAGGTTCATGGAAAAAGGAAGGGTTTTTTCAAAGTCACAAGGAACCGTGGCCCATTCCCAGGTTCTATGATCACTTAGAATGAGAGAGCAGAAAAATCCAGAGTACCATGCTCAGACCAAAGGGGGTTTGCTCCAGTTGTGTTCTCAGCAGAAATTGGATGCTGATGGGGTCCTGGACATGTTGTGAAAATCTAAGCGGCTGGAAGTGGGGCGAGGGTACAATGCTTCGAAAAGCAGAGCCCTCCAGAAGAGGAATCCTAGCAGGGTGCAAGAGTCCATGTGGAAGAGCTCAGAATTTTCTGCCCACACCCACAAAGAGGAGAGCAAGGAACTCACTGGCCGGGCAGGGGGAGACTGTGACAAATGTAGCCTGTGTTTCAGCCCCAAATAATCATGAGAAGTAGGGTAAGAACGCTGGGCTTCCATCCATCATGTCAACACCATTCTTCTGTTGGATGTTCCTGGCGTCAATCTGGCGTTTCTCGACTTTGAGTCACACTCACATGATTGTTTGTACCACCCTCTGTAGACCCCACCATTCTTTACAACAGACCACCAAACAAGGGCTTGCCACTCCATCCAACCACCAACGTTGGTTGCCCCACCAAGTCCTTCCCCTTGCTTTCTCTCCCAAAGTGGAGCAGCAAGTGTATCCAGTGGCCTGGTGGGACACAAGTAGATGCAGATGTTTCTCTGAGAAGTCAGGGAACACCCTTGCAGACACTGGCTGCTCAGGCTTCTGCTAAGACTTGTGCTATGGTCTGGAGTTGATGGGCCTCTCAGCTGAGGACTGAAGGTGAAGCTGCCCCTTGGGTGCCTCCTCTTTGGCCAGTATCCCCTATCCTTCTCAGGTAATGCCATGCCATGACCCCTCTTCGCAAACTTTCCCAAGGCTGCAGAATGAGTAGTCCCTAAATCAGCTCACCAAGCCCTCTGTCTTGAATCCTGCCTCCATGAAGAATTAGGAAAGAGGGGCTGGTCCCTTGGAGTCATCCTCACAGGCTAGTCTCACCATCCCAAGAACTATCTTATCCCTTTTCTATGGACTCACCATAGTAAGACATGTTTGCACCTTTGTGTATTTGTCTAATAATTCCTTAAGACACTCAAATCTAGAGCTGGAGGGACCATGGAGGACTCAGAAGAGACTACTAGTCCAACACTTTCATTATATAGAAGATACGGGCAAAGGAGGATGGTGAGACAGAGGCCATAAGCATCAGAGATGGGTTTTGAACCCAGATCCTCTGGCTCTGTCCATGATCCTATGTGACTATTTTCTTCTGTACTGATCGGCTCAGACTGCCATATTGCAGAGAGTAAAGTTGCCTTTTGAACAAAGAAGAAAGGACCTAACAGCTTTTGTTGGCTTTGTGGCTGTTACTGTGAACTCTCCATTATGGAGGAGGAGTTTCAGAAGGGCACAGAAACCCATTCTGTGGATTTCTGTGCCTTGGGGTCTGAAAAGTTCCATCTCATAGAATCCAAATGCTCCCTCTGCCTTGGAACCTGTGTTCCCCACCTTCTGCCAGTGCCTTTCCTCACTCCCTATTTAATCCCCTTCTCCTTCTCTGTCTGTATCTTGTCCAGCGCATGCCTGGGTGGTGTCCAGGCTCTCACTGGAAGTGTCCATTATGTCTCCAGAGAGGTTGGAAGCCCCTTGAGGTCCAAGGTGGGGCAACTTTGCCTCTGTCTTCCCAGGAGCTCACAGTGCCAGGAGCATAGTGGGCACTTCCTCCATGTGTACCAATGGATTGATTGCAGGGAACTAAATGGTTTGTGAACTCTTAGAAAAGTGATTTTCCTAAAGCTGACACATCACTCTCCTCCTCTATAAACTCCAAAAGCGCCCTATCACCTCCAGGACCAAGTAGAATATCCTTTTGGCAGCCCAGGAAGTACAGAGCACATGACACAGCCCAGGATGTGCAGAGCACATGCAGCCCAACTTGGCAGGGACAGGACCCTGAACAGGCTTCAGGGAGCCACCAGTAGTAGCAGCTCCCAGATTACTCAATCCCAGATTGCTCAATTATTGGACAAATGCCAATAGGTTAGTGGGAAGGTTCCTTCACCCAGGAGAGGAGAGCATGGTCTGAACCCCCACCCCTGGCAGCAGCCACTGCAGTGGCCATTTTCACTTTTAGAGCCCTCCCCCTAGAGCACCCAGGGGAATTGAGCATCTTATCTGAATCTCAGCCCTGAGCTGAGACCTGACAAAGAAATCAAAAATCAAGTAAGTGGCTGGGAAAATGCCCCCAAAAGGGAAAAAGAATAAGACAATGGAAGGTTATTTTCTTGGTGAGCAAGTATTTTCTTCCATCCTTTCAGATGAGGAGGAACAATTTAGGTCTTCAGAGGGAAGACTAGAAGTCAAGGCTTCTGCATGCAAAACCTCCAAAATAAATATGCAATGGTCTCAAGCCATGGAAGAGCTCAAAAGGAATTTTGAAAATCAAATAAGAGAGGTGGAGGAAAAATTGAGAAGAAAAATGAGAGCAATGTAAGAAAAGCATAGAAAGCAAGTCAACAGCTTGCTAAAGGAGACCCAAAAAATGCTGAAGAAATTAACACTTTAAAAAATAGACTGACTCAAATGGCAAAAAAAAGGCCCAAAAAGCCAATGAGGAGAAGAATGCTTTAAAGAGCAGAATAAGCCAAATGGAAAAGGAGGTTCAAAAGTTCATTGAAGAAAATAGTTCTTTAAAAATTAGAATGGAGCAGATGGAAGCTAATGACTTTATGAGAAACCAAGAAATTACAAAACAAAACCAAAAGAATGAAAAAATAGAAGATAATGTGAAACATTTCATTGGAAAAACAATTGACCTGGAAAATAGATCCAGGAGAGACAATTTAAAAATTATGGGACTACCTGAAAGCCATGATCAAAAAAAGAGCCTAGACATCATCACTCATGAAATTATCAAGGAAAACTGCCCTGATATTCTAGAACCAGAGGGTAAAATAAATATCAAAAGAATTCGCCACTCATCTCCTAAAGAGATCAAAAAAGAGAAACTCTTAGGAATATTGTAGCCAAATTCCAGAGTTCTCAGGTCAGGGAGAAAATATTGTGAGCAGCTAGAAAGAAACAATTTGAGTATTGTGGAAATACAATCAGTATAACACAGATCTGGCAGCTTCTACATTAAGGGATAGGAGGACTTGGAATATGATATTCCAAAAGTCTAGTATTAAAAACAAGAATCACCTACCCAGAAAAACTAAGTATAATACTTCAGGGGAAAAAAATGGTCATTCAATGATATAGAGGACTTTCAGGCATTCTTGATGAAAAGACCAGACCTGAAAAGAAAATTTGACTTTCAAACACAAGAATCAAGAGAAGCATGAAAAGGTAAAAAGGAAAGAGAAATCATAAAGGACTTTCTAAAGTTGATCTGTTTACATTCTTACATGGAATATTTGTAACTCTTGAGACTTTTCTCAGTATTTGGGTAGTTGGAAGGATTATACACATACACATACATACACACACACATGGGTGTATATATGTTATATGTGTATGCATGTATGCAAGTGTGTGTGTATATATATAGACATAGAGCACAGGGTGAGTTGACTAAGAAGAGATGATATCTAAAAAGTAAAATTAAGGGATGAGAGAGGAATATATTGGAAGAAGAAAGGGAGAAATGGAATGGGGCAAATTATTACTCATAAAAGAGGCAAGAATAAGTTTATTCAATGGAGGAGAAAAGGGAGGAGGTGAGAGGGAAAAAGTGAAGCTTACTGTTTTCATATTTGGCTTAAGGAGGGAATAACATGCACACTCAATTTGGCATGAAAACCTATCTTACACTATATGAAAGTAGGGGAGAAGGGGACAAGTGGGGTGAGGGGGATGATAGAAGGGAGGGCAAATGGGAAAAGAGAGTAATTAGAAGTAAACACTTATGGGGAGGGACAAGGTCAAAAGAGAGAATAGAATAAATGGGGGGCAGGATAGAATGGAGGGAAATATAGTTAGTCTTACACACCATGACTATTATGGAAGTGTTTTGCAAAACTATGCATATGCAGCCTCTATTGAATTGCTTGCCTTCTCAGTGGGGATGGAGGAAGGGAGAGAAGTTGGAATTCAAAGTATTAGAAACAAATGTTGAGAAATGTTTTTGCAGGCAACTGGGAAATAAGAAATACAGGTAATGGGGTATAGAAATCTATCTTGCCCTACAAGAAAAGAGAGAAGATGGGGATAAGGGAAGGCAGGGATGTGATAGAAGGGAGGGTAGATTGGGGGAAGGGGTACTCAGAATGCAAGACATTATGGGGTGGGGGAGGGGAGAGATGGGGAGAAAATTTGGAACTCAAAATTTTGTGGAAATGAATGTTGAAAACTAAAAAAATAAATAAACATTAAAAAAAAAAAAAGAACATCCTCCCTTTGGCTTTTAAAGTCCTCCATCATGACCTCTCCTTATGCTCCACTCCACCCTCCAGTGACTCCTGCTGATTTGCTGCTCCTGGCATATGACCCTCAGGGCCTCGGAAGCTACCTCATTTGCCCCTGTCATTCCATGGTTGAAGGAGAAAGCATTAACCCACTCCTGAGTTTCTCTATGCCTCAGTTTTCCCAGATGTAAAATGAGAACAATAGCTGTGCCCATCTCACAGGGTTACTGTGAAAATAGAATGTTAGCACATGCAAAGTATTTTGTAAGCCTTAAAGTGCCAAATAAATGACATTTATTGCTGTTATTATTATCATTGACCAGGAGTGAACAATCCAAGATAGGGGAGCACAATCCATGGTTCTAAGAACATTCTAAGGGTGATGGGATGTGGAAAGCAGAGACAAAATGGTGGAGACTGGGGATCCTGGACTGGGTAAGGAGGACCCCCAAGATGCCAGGCTCCTCTCCTTCACCTGCACTGGGACACCTCGACCCTCCTTCCTGCAGAGGCTGAACAGGAGGTGAGATGTGCTGGAGAGAAGGGCAGGGTTGGGAGTCCCAGGGCTTAAGTTCACATCCCACCTCTGGCATTTCCTGTGTGGCTTTGGGCAAGTATCTCGCCCTCTCTGAACCTCAGCTTCCTCATGATTCTGACGGGAGGAGGGGGATCGTACTCAAGGACCTCTACACTCTCTTCCAAATGTCGACCAAACACTGCACGGTCCTCCAGGGACACCAGGGCAGCTGTGCTTCTCAGACGGGGCCAGCAGGTGGCGCAGGGGGCGCATGCTGCTACAGGTCTGCTGTGCAGGTAGCTGGCCAGCTTTCCTCTGGTCCCAAAGGACCCCACACGTTGGGGAGCCCACACCTGCCACTCCTCACCCCTAACTTTCTCCCCCAAACTCTCTTAGCCCAGGGAAGGCCAAAGACTGAAAATGATGGGGGGGGGGGTTGTTACCTGACTGAGCAAAGAATGATGGGGTGGGGGTCCCTAACTGAGCAGAGCATGATGGGGGGCTGGCAAAGCATAATGGGGGCCCCTGACTGGGCATGGTGGGGGGCCCTGACTGGGTATTATGAGGTGGAGTGCTCTGATTGAGAGTTGAGGGTTCTAGGGATCAAACCTTGGCTTCTTCAGGGCTTGTCCTGCCCTCACTCCCAACTCCTTCTATTCTGTCCCACCCTCACCCCTTAGGAGAGTTGTGGAACCTCAAAGACCAGCAAACCCAATCTTCTCATTTGACAGGTGAGAACAAGGATGGGATTTGTAATTAATCTCAGGAATGGTAATTAGGGGAGTGCTTCCCTTTGTTTACAGAGCTCCCCTCTGTGCCTCGCACTAAGGGAGGGGGGATTCCAAGCTCCAGGCCCTCCAAGGCTGAGTCCAGGGGAATTTTCATTCTATCAGAGCACCGATCATGAGACCAAGCCCCTAGATCCAGGTCCAGGAGGGATCTAATTTTACTGAAGGGGGAACTGAGGTCCAGGAAAGAGAAGTCACTCTCCAAGGTCCCACAGGCAGTAACACAGTAGAAAGCACCCTAAACTTGGAGTGAGAAGATCTGGGTTCAGATCCTGCCTCGGCTGCTTACTTCCTGCTTCGCCATGGCTTTGCAGGCATCATTTCCTCCTCTGTCAAATGAGGGGACTCAATTAGATCATTTTAACTAAACAAGATACATATATATATATATATATATATATATATATATGTGTGTGTGTGTGTGTCTACATGTGTCTCTGTAGACATGTATATATGGATGTGGATATGATATCCATGCAATGTGCATTACACGTGTGTCCATAATGTGTTGTGCACATGAATATATTGTATACATGTGTGCGATATGTCTATAAACACATATACATTACATGCACAAATGTTTGTATGTGTGTTGTGAACATGCATTGTATGTATATTTGTGTGTTTATGTAGATGGATGTGTATGTACATATTGTTTGTGTGCATATATGCGCGTATGCACTCTGTGCCACAAGGTATGTGTGCACGTGATTGTGTGCACATGCATGTGAACATGCACATGCGCACATACATGTTTGTATGTGTGTTCCCCTTAGAAGGGAAACCTCTTGAGATTAAAGACTGCTTTATCCTTTGCCTTGTCACCCTAGCCCCAAGCACATGGATACTCCTAAAAGTGTTTGCTGACTAATTTTGTTAAATCCAATCATCTACTAATGAAAACAAATATACTAAAACACTTGGGACTATTCTCAGAGAACACATAAATGGAAACGTTTGGATCTGTTTTCATCCCAAGAGCCTAAAGCAGAAATCATCAGACCAATAGGAGATCACGTCTCCAGGCATCTGCCAACCAGGTGCCGGAGGGAATTGATTTGCATATTTAATTTGTCAGGAAACAAGTCTAGTCTTCAATAGTCACAAGGAGGCTGCAGCCCAAATACCCAAAAACAGAGACAGTGCTAGGTTTGGATTCAGGAGAACCAGGTTCAAATTCTCCTTGTGGCAGAGGATGATCCACACACATCTGGTGAATTTTCTCATTCTGTGTGGCGCCGTGGGAATGCGGTCATTCTTCCAATAAGAACTGGGCATTGAGAAGCTTGGTGTTCACCCAGAAGGCTATGTGCCCCACTCTTCACCAGAGGGAGTTGCTGATGGTGCAGGGCTGCCTCAGGCTCCTCCAGTCTGGGTGGCGGTGCTCACATCATTAACGCCAGGAGCATAGGATCCGATCCAAATGTCTCTGGAGCCTCCATCCTCCCCAGGAGAGCTCACCACGATGGGATCAGCTTCACAGGCAGCTGTCATTGGTTTTCACTCATACACAGAACCAAAGTGCTCAGTGCCAGCGGTGGCTGCACTACAACGTCTCCCAGATCTGGGGTGGCCTTAACAAAAACCCAGGAACTCAGCAAAGACTCTGCTGAGTTCTTCATCCCCTGCCAACTGAGCTGCCCCATGCCCCCACCCCAATGAGAGCCCAAGAAAGAATCTAAGAAATAAAGTACCATTCCCAAATGTGGGTCCACCTACAGCCAGAGGAGGGTCAAGGTCATGTTCACTGAGGGATTTGGGAAGATAGCTATCAAAGTTTTACAAGGGGCAGTGACTCCGCCCTGGATTTGTTTCTGGTCTATTGACCGCTAGTTGTGCCAACCCTGCCTCCAGTCGTGATATGAGAGATGCCCATATTGACACAAGCTCAAATATTTTGCAGTTTTACATTTCTATGCATCAGATTTTGAAGGGTTTGGACACCAAGTTGTAGAGTGTCACCCCTGTAGTGGCCCACAAAGTAGAATGGGAAAACTTTTTGTACAATGAGAAAATTTTTTGTACAATGACTGCATGATTTATGCCCTTGGAGGGCTAGATCAACTGAAAGTTTGGTTGGTCCTGGTTGGTCAAAGCAGATCAGCCCAGCCTGGCTATTATCAGTTATAAACCAGAAATGTAGCAGTCAGATCCAAAAGAGAGAGACCTTAGAGAATCAGAGCTGGGAAGAGATTCAGAGGCCACCTACTCCTACACCCCATGTTACAGATGAGAAAGTAAAGGCCTGCAGAGGGGATAGGGCTTGCCCAGCTAAGCATTGATTAGCACAGCCCGATCTCAATGCCCAGGCTCCAGAAGTCAGTTCTTTTCCTTCCAGAAGACAACAAGAATCCCCAGAGGAATTTCTCTTCCCTTTGCAAGGTGAAAAGTCACAAGCCTCTTGAGGAATGGAAACACAGAAAGCCTTGTGTCTTCCAAGATTTCAGCACAGAAAATGCTGCCATTTCCCCCAGTCAGCACTTGGAACTGGCCCTTTACAGGTGGGATCCAGGTAGGAGCCTGCCTCTAATTAGCTGCTTGGCCTTGGCCCAGGAACATCATCTCTGGGGGGCTCCATTCCCCCTCTGTAGAAAAGAGAGAATCTGACTCAGCACTCCCAAGTGTCTTTTTCCAGTTCATGACCAGGACAGTGCTGTTGGGTTAACTCAGGGTTGGATGACAGACCATGGCCCAGAGCTTCTGCTTTGGGAAGGTCATTACTGGATGAACAGGTCTTTCTTTCTCTTCTTAATATATAATTTATTTATTTTCAATTCTTAACATTCACTTCCACAAGCATTTGAACTCAAAATTTTCCCCCCATCTCTCCTCACCTCCCACCCCAGGACACTAGTCACCCCATCCACTCATTCCTCCAGTCTGAATATAGAATGGAGGAGATTTTAATCAAACTCAGGAGAGGGGATGATGGAGAGAAATCCCCTGCCCTCCCTTACTGTGCTCTGGAAGAAGGTACAGGAGGAAAGGAGACAATGCAGGTGTCATTTCCTTCTCTTTGGGGGAGGGCCTAGCAGAGATCTTTGAATGTGCATGATTATCTGCCCATATCTATACCCATCTGTACATGGCTATGTGTACAGAGAGGTATACATCAGGACTTATAGAGTTCATAGTTCCCATTTAACAGCTGGCTCTATCAAGTCCACATGCCTGGAGCCCCCCTCTAAGGGCAGTGGATGGAGTGCTGGACACGGTGCCAGAGAAACTAATTTCAAATCTCTTACTGTGCCATGCCCTATGTGTGTAACCTCAGCTAAGACACTTCTCCTCTCTGGGCTTCAGTTATCCCATCTGTAAAATGAAGGAATTGCACTCCATAGTCCCTGAAGTCCATCCCAGTCCTAGATTTTTGATCTGATGACCTCCTGGGCCTCATTTTCCCCATCTGTAAAACCAGGTGCTTGAACTCCAAAGTCTCTGAGGTCCCTTCCAACTTTAAACCCTGACCCAAAGGCAGAAACTCTGACTCCATCAAACTTCGGAGTAGGAGACTGGAAGCACCAGTGACTAAAGGTGCCACCAACACCCCCTCCCTCCTGCCTAGTCAAGTTCTAAGCCTGAAACTCCAGAATACTGAAAGTCCAGGGAGAGTGAGAAGGAGAGACAAAAGAAAGGTAAGAGCCTGAGACTGTCCATTCTGACCTTGAACTTGGCCCACTTTTGCTCAATCCCAGCAGCATCTGGCAGCTAGAAGAATCATGGAAGGCTACCAGAAAGCATACATTTTAAAATACATAGATATCATAACATATAAAATGCATAATAAATTTAATATATACATATACTATATATGCATATAACTATACATACATACATATACATATATATATACATACATACATATTTAAAGGAAAGAACCCCATTCCAATTGCTTTATGTCAGAATGTCCCCTGAGAAGCCCTGCATGTGATTCCTTATTACTGGGCTGGAGTCTATAAAGTTCTCATTCTTTGGATCCTGAGCCAGGTGACAGGAGCAGCCAAGAGTCTCAGGGGTCTCTCATCTAACTTTCCTTCCTTATGTAGTGGGGCCCTCACAAACTTCAGTCTTGGGAAAAGCCCAGCTTCAGGCATTCCAAGGTCAGCTTGGACCTTGCTCACTGCGCAGCCCTGTGTCTCAGAAGGCCTCTGGGCTTCCCAACCCATCCTTCTGAATGAGGAGCCATAGGTCTGGGAGCCCAATGATTGAATATTGGAGCTCTCTGGAAGGAAAGGGGCCAGATGAGTCTGGGAGCAGGAAGCTGGGGCAGATCTCCCTGGAAAGTCGGGCAAGAGGTGGGGGTTGATTATGTGGCTTTCTCTATTAGACTTCCCTGATCTGCTGGAACTGGAATGAGCCTAGGTAGCTGAGTGCCAAAGAGTGCAATCAGACTTACCAAATCCAATAATAAAATAATTGGAAACGCTGTGGAGTGGAAAAAGACTGCCCGGGGTCATGGAATCAGGAAACCCCAAACATCTGAGGTTTGGCTGCTGTCCCCTTCAGGCCCCCTGAGCCCAGCTGTGAAGGGCTCTGTGGCAGGTATCACAGGCATGCCCGGAAAGGCCTCCCTGTTTTGGGAGGGCTGGGCTTGGGTGTGGGGAGGCCTGGAGAACAGTTGAATTGCTCCAGAGAAGCAGCATCTTCCTATCAGGTCTGGGAGCTCACCAGGTCTCTGGCAGGGCCAGATAAAACCATGAAGCCAGCAGGGGATATTGGCAATGGTGTAGGAAGCCTGGGGCCTTCTGGCCTGAATTACTGTTAGGTGGTTCAGATCCCAAGCTGCCTGGTAGATTTGTCTCAATCCAATACCACATCACTTACTAAGCACCTGCTATTTCCAAATAAACGTGCGGGGTTCTAGGGATAGAGAAGACGTAGATGCTGCTCTTGACAGACTCATTTCACAGCATATGACCTTAGAGATGGAAGACACCTGACACGTCTGCTGGTCCATCATGCCACAGTGAGGCCCAGAGGGGTTAAGCAGCTTACCTAAGGACACACAGTAACTGACAGCCAGAATCAGAACTGAGGTCCTCTGGCCCCTCACTGCCTCTAATAACCTGGTCCCTGATATAAAGGATAAAAGAAAGGGCCAGAAAGAAGATCCAGAGGGCTTGGGGGAGGAGCCCAGGAATACTCCACCAGGAAGGAGATGAGTGAAGATACCGAGCCGAGCATGGCCAGGTGGGGAGTGACAGAGAAAGATGATCCAGTTTGGCAGCAGGAGCGGGGCTGGATGATTCCTGAAAAGTGACCCAGTGATTCCCCCAAAGAAATTCAAAAAGGGGCAAGGAACTCATACAGAAATATCTTCAGTAGTTTTATGTTTTTTTGAGATAGCACAAAATTGGAAAATAAAGGGATGTCCTATTGGTGGACAATAACTAAACCAATTGTGGCCTGTGAATGAACAGATTATTATTGTACCATAAGAAATGACAAAAAGGATGGTTTCAGAGAAACCTTGGAAGACCCTGTGAGCAGAAGCAGAGCAGAGTGGGCAGAGGTAGGGAATGATCTCTACAACCAGGACAACGACAGACAAAAATAACTCTGGAAGACTTTGAAAGTCTTATTGGTACTGTGCTATTCAGTTATTTTATTCCTGTCTGACTCTTGGTGACCCCATTTGGGTTTTTCTTGGCAGGGTTACTGCCATTTCCTCATCCAGATGAGGAAACTGAGGTAAATGGGGTGAAGTGACTTGCCCCAGGGTCATACAGCTAGTAAGTATCTGAGGCTTAATTTGAACTCAGGTCTTCTTGACCCCAGGCCCAACACTCTGTGCATTTTGCTACCTTGCTGCCCAGTAAAAGAAGGCAGGTGGAACACACCAGTCACCTCATGACAGAGAGATGATGGACCTCAGAGGTAGATTATTTTAGACAGACATCTTTGGGCATGACTGATACAGGAATTTGGGTTGCCAGCTATGTAGACATATAGTGAGAAATATTTAGGGAGACATGGGAAGCAAGATTAAGGTTGGATGGCTATAGGACCATGGAATCACAGGCTCATGGGCTTACAGATAAGGACTGGAAGGACCCTAGGAGGCTATACTCCAATATCCTCATCTTACAGTTGATGAAGCTGAGACCCAGGGATGGAAGGTGACTGACTCCAGGTCCCACATGTAGTAATCATCATTGGCCAGTCCTCTAACCCCAGAGTGCTCTGGGACCCTCCAGTCTACTAAGGGGGCTGGGCTTTAAACATCAGGATGAAGAGTCAATACCTTATTTGATAAGCAATTGGGATCTAATGAGTAGGGTAGGGCTGTTATCTGAGCAATGCTCAGGCAGCAGTGAGGCGAACAGGACAGATTTCAGGTGAGAAGAGTTAGGATGAAGCTCTGGTGCTCCAATCAAGAAGTAATGAGAAGTTCACCTGCAGGAATTGTATCGTGGGAGGGGTGGGGTGGGAGGGAGGAGCAGAGAGAAGGGAAGGAGGGAAGAAGAAGAAGAAGAAAAAGAAGGAGGAAGAGGAGAAAAGGAGGAGAGACAGAGAGATAGAAGAGAGAAAAGGAGAGAAACAAACTGTCAGGAATGGTCAATATTGGTAGGTTTTGCCAAAATATTTTCCCCTCTTTCTTTTTAAATGTTTATTCCAGGGATGGTCCGGGGAATCATGAGAGATATATTTAGAAATGATGGTGATGTTAAATAATCACAATTATTGGCATTTATACTGTGCTAAGTTCTTTATAAACATTATTTCATTTGATACTTACAGCAAATCTGAGAGGTAAGTTTTACCTGCCTCCTATTTACTATTTCATATTGCTCTCATGTTGTAGTTGAGGAAATTGAGGTAGACAGAAGGCAAGTGACTTGCCCAGGGTCACACAACTAAATAAAGGTCTGAGGCTGGATTTGAACTCAGGTCTTCCTGACTCCAGGCCCAGTGCTCTATCCACTGTGCCACCAAGATGAAAGTACCATTGAAAACAATAAGTAATACTAAAAATATTTAAATAATATTTAACTTTTATACCCTCTTAATAGCTCACATTTAAAAATCCTTCACTTTTATTGATACTTTTTGTTTCAATACCAAGCTGCATTGAATTATATTTCATATGTAAATATATAATTTGCTTTAAGCTCCCATTTAAAAATATTTATCTTATTTTATTGATACCTTCTGTTTTAACACCATGATATAAATATACCATAAATCGTATGCATATAACAAATGTGTATTTATATTCTATACATACCCATAATATATGTGTATATAATAAATGTATATATACATAAATGTGCATATCCATTCAGGCTGTCCCGAAAGTCTCAGTGCAGTTTTATGCACTAAAAACCTGGTGCCTGAGGCAGTGATGCTGGAGTGGCTGTAAATGCAAACCCTAGGGAGCCCACATGTTACTGGAAATCAACAGATCCTGAGGCCAAGACCACTGTCCATTTTCCATGGGACAGGATAACATGACCTTAGAGGGGAGAGGGCCCCACGACCTCTTTTCTTATGGCATTACCTCTGTGGACAGTGTGAGTGAAGGAGTCAAGTCAACAATAGAGTGACCACAAGGAAAGTTGCTAAAGAGAAAGGGACTGCCAAGACTGAGGCAGAGCCATTGAAAGGACCCTCCATTCTGGCTCCTACTAGCTCCCAGGCAGAGCCCTGAGCCAGACACTGAAGGTCTAAGAGGGCATCGAAGTCTTTCTAAAGCATCTCCTCTCCACATTGTCCTTACTCTTCTAGAAGTGGGATCCCAAGGTCTCCATGTGACAAGATGCCATCCCAGGCATCCCAAGAGTGCCCCAGACCTTGCTTCCTTCATTATATTTCTGTTATACAGAAAAAGATGAACTAGTCCTAGAGGGTGAATAAGGATGACCAGGGGCCCCTATGTACCACTGGTACCCTTATTATGTCAGAAGAAATCAAAGAGGGCTCCCTGTTGGAAGGGTGGGCTCCTTGGAAGGAAATGCATGACAAGAGTCTTGGGTGATGGTCACGCAAGGATGCCCTGCAACCTGCATCATAGATGAGAACAATGGAATTGATGAGATTCCTGAGATGCAACGTTCTCATAAGTTCCAGTAAATAGGACCCACAGTCCACCCTGATCAGTATTTATCTGAAGGAGGTCATGGTAGCACTTCCTGTGACAGCAGGAAACCAGAGACAAAGTAGGTGCCCAGTAACTGGGGAGTGACCGAATGGGCTTTGGTGATGTGATGGGGTCTTATAGGGCTTTAAGAAATGCCAAACATGAAGAATTAGAGAAGTCTGGGAAGGTTTCTAAGAAGAGCAGGCGAGAAGTGAAAAGGGGCAGGAGAACAATAAACAGGGGCTGCTACAATGTAACTCAAAATAGCAACAAAATGACTAGGTAATTATAATGACCTGGAGAAGAACTGGAAAAAATGCACCTCCCTCTCTTCATTGCAGAGGTGAGGGGCTATGGGTATGGAATATAGCATTTACTGATATCTACATCTACATCTGTATCTGTACAATACATGTAATACATAAATACACATATATGTGTAGTATAGTACCTTAATACTTTAGTACCTTAGTATAGTACTTTAGTACCTTCTTCAAAACAATTAACTCATATGAATTTGGGATATATTTTGTGTGTCCTTGAATACGTACATCTAAGCTGCTGAAGGGAGAGGATCTGTCTTTGTATCATGTTTCAATGTTTCCCAACATCTCACAAATGGCTCAGCACACAGTAGGCACTTCAGACAAAGGGCTCAGCGCACAGTAGGCACATCAGCCTACTCATTGATTCATTGATTTCTGCTGCCACTGGAGGTTCTTGGGTTGGTTTTGCCAGACTTCTTGTTTCTCTTTCTTTTCAGATCCTTGCAACAGATGATGGCTAATAGAGCAGGAGGAGTGGCACATCACAAACACAGAAGAAAGCAACACAACATTTTAGAAGAAATCAACAATTCTTTACAAGTGCCTCATTTCCAACAATTAGCTGTCCTTGTCAAGACAAGAGAAGCCACCTGTCTGCAACAACTGAGACTCCCAGGACCCGGTCTCCTACAACCTGGCCTGGGAGCTGCCCTGGAGGGGCATTGTGAGGTCCAACTGACCTTGCCTGAGCTTCTCCTGCCTGCAAGAGTCACTCAGCATTTGGAGCCTTGACCCCAGAACCCCCAGGCCTCTCCGGGTCAGGCGGCTGATCAACTTGCATGACCATGTGCCAGGCCCTGTGCTGAGTACCTTGTTCCATCCTCCCAGGGACCGTGGGAGGGAGGTACTGTTATTTGCTTCTTTTTACAGAAGAGGAAACTGAGGCAAAGAGAGATTAAAGTGACTTGCCCAGGGTCACACAGCTAGGAAGTGTCTGAGGCCGGATAGATTTGAACTCAGGACTTCATGACACCAGAACCAGTGCTCCTTTTACTGTGCTTCTTAGTCACCTACTAAGGAGTCTATTTAAAAACCTATGCGAATTGTTTTAGCTGGCAACTGGAAAATAAGATGTACAGGCAATGGGGTATAGAAATCTATTTTGCCCCACAGGAAAATAGAGGGGAGGGGAATGATAGAGGAGGGGTAATAGAAGGGAGGACAGACTGAAGGAAGGGATGAATGGGGTACATGCTGGACTGGGATGGGGGGTAGGGAGAGATGGGGAACGAATTCTAAATTCAAATTCTTATGGAAGTGAACGGTGAGAACTGAAAAATAAATAAATTATGTGTTTTAAAAAAAAAACAAAGTAACAAAACCTACTATGTGTCAGGCATAAACACTGGGGATACAAAGAAAGGTGAAAACAGGTCCTGAACTTAAGGAGCTCCTAATGTGAGCGGGGGAGGACAACCTGCAAACACCTGTGCACAAACAAGATATAGTGAGGACAAAGGAGCCGAAAGAGAGGGGGAAGTGAGGGTGGGGCTTCAGTGGGGGCTGGGAGGGAGCCAAGGGTATGGAGGACAGAGGGGAAAAAGTCCACTAGATGGCCAGAGTCACTGGACTGCAGAGGCCATGGAGGAAGCGGGGAGAAGCATGGGAAGGGAGGCAGGGGCCAGGCCAGAAAAGGCTTGGGAGGCCAAACAGAGGGTGTTCTCTTTGCTCCTGGAGGTGACAGCTCCAGAGCCATTGAAGGTTACTGAGTAGGGGAGTGACATAGTCAGATCTGTGCTTTACGAAAATCACTTTAGGGATTGAATGGAGGGAGAAAGCCTTGGGGCAGGCAGACCTGCACACCCCCTCCAGAAGCTACCACCGGAGTCCGGGTGTGAGGTGCTCAGGGCCTGCACAAGGGAATGAGCATCATAGGGAGAAATTTCATTGCTTTAAGCAAAAATACTTTAAAAAAATCAACCTTGTACATTCCAAAGTCTTTTTTTGATCTAACTCCACCACCAAGTTAATTATATCTTTCCTTTAGAGTACATAACATCATATAATAGCTAGAGTGCTGGAGTCATGAGACCTGGGTTCAAATCTCATCTCAGAAAATTATTTTGGAAGACTCAGTTATTTATCCTGAACCTGTAAAATGGGATAACAATCTTTTCCCTGCATGGCACAGTTATTGTAGGCACCAAGTGAGATAATAGAGGTAACTAGAAAATAGCATGTGGGTGTGTGCATGTGCATGTATGTGTGTGTTGTGTATATGAATGCATGTGTATATGTGTGTGTTGTGTACATGAATGCATGTGTGTGTGTATGTTGTGTATATGAATGCATGCATGTGTGTGTGTGTGGTTAATTCTCCACCTCCTTCACTTTACCTTCAAGACAAGTGCAGATGATCACATAAGATACAAAGTTTCCTCTGGCTTTGACCCTCTTGGTTTGTGCTCCTGCGGCCATATACCACACAGCACACAGTATATACCACACACTGCCACACAACACACCGCCACACCACACACCTCCACACCACACACCTCCACACCACACACTGCCACACCACACACAGCCACACCACACACCTCCACACTCTATACCTCCACACCACACACCACACATCTCCACACCACATACCACCCACTGCCACATTGCACACTACTACACTCTATACCTCCACACCACACACCTCCACACCACACACTGCCACACCATACACAGCCACACCACACACCTCCACACTCTATACCTCCACACCACACACCTCCACACCACACACCTCCACACCACACACCTCCACACCACACACTGCCACACCACACACCTCCACACTCTATACCTCCACACCACACACCTCCACACCACACACCTCCACACCACACACCTCCACATCACACACTGCCACACCACACACCACCACACCACACACCACCACATTCCATACCACCACACCACACACTGCCACACCACACACCTCCACACCACACACTGCCACAAGGAATCCATCTGGAGGATGCATCGCTCAGGTCTCCAGCTTCCTAACTAGTCATCTCTAGCAACCATTTGGTTTCTAAACAATCCATAAACAGCCTTGATCTTTGGTCTCCTTAATGGATCACTGCAAAGTCCAGCCAACCTTCCTCTCCCACAGCTGCTTCTTCTAAAAAACCTCATGCTGCCCCTACTCCAAAAGGTGACATCATGCCTTCCTTTCCTGGCACAGGATTTAGTGCTCCAAATCTCTGAATCTCCCCCAATGACTTCTCCATTAAGAATGGCCCCAAGTCATCTCCCTTTAAACCTCTCCTGTGCCTGATAGTGCCATCAACAGTCCCTGGGCTCATCCCCTCCAAGTTTCCACTGCCACCTTCTTTTCCATCTCCTGACTTCCTCCTCTCTTCCTGAAGTTTTTAATTGCTCCACAGATATCCTGCTGGAGACCTTGTCTTTCTGGATGCTGTCATGGCATCCTTCCTTTCTTCTTGTCTCATTTTCCCCATTCCTTCCTTAGAGAGCCCAGTGTAGTAGACTGTTAGTCATGGAGTCAGGGATTTGCCTTAGAATCCTTCCTCAGCCCTTGCTAGAGTGTGACTATGGAAAAGTCCAGTCACATCACCTTGAAACTCAGTTTCTTCATCTAAAATACACAAATACCTGTGGTTCTTACTTCACAACATTGTTCTGAAGTTTGAGGGAGGTGATGTTTATGGAACCCACCTTCTGGGACCCTGCCCAAAGACTTGGGCATGAAACGCAGAGAAATGGGTACTGTCCACAATTGGATGTTGCCTTTTGCTCAAAGTTTCCTCCACCTGTCTAACTTGATTTTCAAAATCCTTTTTGAGCTCTTCCATGGCCTGAGCCCATTGGATATCTGTTTTGGATGTTTGGGATACAAAGGCCTTGACTTCTATGTCTTCCCCTGATGGTAAGCATAGTTCTTTCTCATCAGAAAGGAAAGGAGGAAACAACTGTTCACCAAGAAAGTAACCTTCTATGATCTTATTTTTTTCCCATTTCCGGGCATTTTCCCAGCCAGTTACTTGACTTCTGAGATTCCTCTCCACCCCCGCCTCACCTCTAGATCCACCCAGCCAGTGCTTGGGGTCTGAGATTCAGATGCTGCTCCCCAGCCTCACGGCTGCTCTTCAGGGTAAGATTAAATTCAGGTTCTCAGGTGGGGGCAGGGCCACCTCCCAGGCTCAGTTCCCTTAGGGGGTTTATGGGGAGACCTTCAGTGATGGACCCAAGCTCCTGCCCCTGGCCTCCGCTGCCTCTGCTGCTGCCTCCCGAGGGGGCCTGAGTTATGGAGACACCCTGCTCCCCTCTCGGCCAGCAAGATAGGGTCTCTCATTGACTTATAGCATTTATGGGTGGAGGGACCTTCGCAGCCGCCGGAGATTCCATCCCTGAAGCCTGCTCGGATCTGCTCCTCTCAGGGCCTCACGGCCAGGGCAGGGCTGGGTTCTGTTCCAGGTCCGGTGCGTGATGGACCTTTGGTGGCGGTTTTTCAGGGCTCTCTGGAACAGAAATCTCCTCCACTCCGTTACTGTGCGGCTTACACTGCTCCAAAATTTGTTGGGAATTCCTCTTTACAGGTAATTATGGGCTGTGGGTTCGGAGCTAGCATATGTGAATCTTTCTACTCTGCCATCTTGGCTCCTCCCCTGCTCAAAGTTTCCAAGAGATTTCAGACTTGATCTGAGGGTGGATTCCCCAGAGTGCCTCTGATTCTGACCTTCAGGAAGGGGTCTGTGGGTAGAAGACATGGAGCCAAGCTTGCAGGAAGGAGAGGTAGAGAATATTGCTAGAAAGAGGCACCTGTGAGGAATTACAGAGAGTAGACACAGGTCTGGCTTCCAACAGCAAGGCAGAGGAAGCCGGAACTGGGATCGAAGGGACAAGAAAATTCTTGTTTATCCTTCCTTGCCTCCCTTTCTCTGCAGAGAAGAAGCCCAATGGTCCCATGATGGAGGGATCTTGTCTCCTTTGCTTCCTTCTGGGCTGAAGGAGCTTAGCCTTTGTTTTAAATGCTTGTTATTAATTTTAATTTCTAAGTTTTTAACTATAACTTAAAGCCAGTGTACCTGAACTGTTGTTGTATTCTACTTCTTGCTTCTGTACAGAGGAAGAGAAGGGGAAAAAAGCATTCCCTGTTCACTTTTGTGTCAACAGAAGTTGACCTGGGGGCTTGGAGTTAAGTTAGAATCATTTGGAAGGACAAGGAACAATTGATGGTATACTTACCATGCCTGTCAAGAACCTGAGAGCGATATACTCTTAGTTTAAACCACGAGTTGTAAGAGGAACTGATTGGGAAGAAAGTGAAGGAAACATTTTCTTAGTCTTTCTTTTAGATGGAAACATCCATATTTCATGCAGTAGAGATTTAAAAGAAAGCCATGGCCTCACAAACGGAAAAAGAGGGATGTGCTTTGAAAGAGAAGCCGATGGTCATGAAAGGGTGGGGCCTGCTAGGGAAGCTCCACCTACAAGAAGGATATCTGAGCATGGGCAGATGGGTCTGTTACAGGGTGTAAATGAAGGGCTGGAGCAAAATCTATTCTGCTTCAGCTGAATTCAGTGATGTTCATTATTGTATTAAAAATAACTTTAAGAGCATGTAAATGTGAAGTCACCTTTGATTTATCAGATGCTGTTGCTTTCATCGTCAAAGAGGATAATCATCAGGGGGGTGATGCTATGACATGTAAATGAATTGGATTTAAGTGAGGCAGGGCTGGGTAAAGTCACCAGCCTTACTGTCTCCTCCAGGATCATCTGGGTCCAATGTCCAGATATAGATCAGAACAACTGGAGATGACCCAGGATGCAGTAGAGAACCTTGGCCTTTTCAAGCTAAGGCCTTTAACAGTTCTCAGTTGGACTGAGGCAACACGTTTGTTTTCACCAATTGTTGGTATATTAAGTGCTATGATTATCTCATTTGCTAATCTGCATATTTTCTTTATTGTCATTGGCCACGTTTCACCTGTTTAGAGAACTGCTTTATGATGTTATTGTGATATAACATGACCTGTCTGATGTTCAGCTCAGCATAGCATTGACTGATTCATTGAATATTGTCATTTGCATGACCCCAGTCATTGGGGGTGATGTGAGGGGGGAGGCGTTAAAGACAAATGGAAAGGCACGCATGTCTTTGTACCCAGCTTTAAAGATGCTCCAGTGGAGGCACCTTGAAACAGGCAATGAGTGATTGGAGTTAAGTTGTTTTAACTCAGTAAGGAGTACAAAGTACTGAGGACTCTTGGTTGAAAGAGGCCAATGAATAGGTGGGTTCAGGTGTCTGAGGGATCATTTGAATGTGACTATGGACTTTGACCTCCTGAAGAGCCATAACTATTGCGCTGAGCCAGGAGGTGTGTTACCATGGGCTACCAAACCATAAAAACTGGGATACTGTTGGAAATTGACAACAGAAAAGGACAGTATCCAAAAGTTAGGGGATGGCTGGGGAGCATCAACGGACAACTGAGGAGCCCCTGGACCAAGCACAGAAGTTCCTGTCCTCAGTCAAGATCCAGGAACTTGTATCCTGGATTTAAAGAGAAACTGAGGAAGAATAATGAAATTCACAGCAAAGATGAAACTCAAAGTCAGTATTCCTAATCTCACATCTAGAGTCAATAAGTACACTTAAGTTTATCTTGAACACATTTTGTGTTGTAAATGTGAATGAAATGTCGCTGAAGCAGCAAGGTCCTTAGAGAGAGAAACAAGGTTTCCTCTTTGCACAGATTTAGCAATTAATAAAAGTTTTAACATTTCCTCATATATTGATCCATTCAACTATGAGGATCCCATATTGAGACATGTTCTAATGAAATTTCACTTTCATTACTGACATCCTCATTTCCTGTGCTTCAAAAGATTGGGACTCTAAGACTCAGTTCACATCCCTTCTCTAGCTGACCTCAAATTTCGCATTTCTAAAGCCAGAGGAGTTTGATCTCTGGAACTCCTCCCAGTTCTGAAGTTCTGTGGTCCTGTGATTGTACACTTATATTATAAAACTGCAATGTCTGTAGGCTTCTGGACACCTGAACTATCACAAAGCAAATGCTCCAGAGGAATTCTTCATTCTCACACACAGGGACTCACCTTTTAATCCTTCCATGGAGAACAAGAGATAGAGGTGGCCTCTGACACCAAGCATTCCTTATCTTTCTTAAAGCTGATATTAAAATGCCTAAAGTAGTGTCCTTCACACACCTCAGTCATCTAGAGAGAAGCTAAGTGTTACCTCAAATGGCCAGCATCCATATTAATCCCCTTGGTGAAACTACGTATTAGCAAAAACAGAGATGGAGATGACACAGGAAGATGCGAAGGAACATGGCAGCTGGTGCTAATGAATCACTTCCAGGAGCATACACCTTCATAACTCAAAGTAGAAAAGGTCCTCCCCAGCAACCAGAGAGAACTGATTTCTATGATTCCCAAATAACTGGGTCTAAGCTGTAAATAACCATGAAAAGTCTTCTCAAGAAATGGAAATGTTGAGTTCAGCAGGCAGTCTTCTAATTCATATGCATGGCGCTGCTTAGGGATACCCCTGAGGAGAAAGGGTCAAGGTGCCATGTGTGTCCACATCCACCCCCTAACTATAGCTCATGGGCCCCCATTGATGTGTTTGCTTTTTGTCATCTCCAGGGGAGATCATTAATTCAAAATAAAAGCATTAAATGAAATAGCATAGGAAGAAAAGTAGCAAGTAAAAATTTCTCCTATAAACTCAGTTCACATTGTTGCCCACAAATATACACAGTGTAGAGTGCGTATACCTATGCATGGAAGGACACGTATAAGGAACAGTGTGGGCAGAGAACATGGAGACCATGATGTCTTCTGGTGAGATCATGGTGCTGCTTTCTGCCAACCCTGTTGACTGGCCCATGGCTCTCTCCTGAGTCTGTCATGTCCTGTCATATCTCTAACACTCCTTGATTATTCCTCTTGGTCAACTTGACCAGCCTGTTCCTGTTGCCATCACCTCCAGGTCCTTCGCTGGAGTCTTTGGTACTCCCTTTCCCCTCAGAACCATCTAGGAACAGACTCTGATGCCTTTTAGATGAGAAACTTTAGCTCTTTTTGTGAGAAAACCTTGTCCTTTCTGAGGCCCACAGGCACTTGGTGACTTGGTGAGAAGTGTTTGAGGGGACACTTGAACCCCCAATTCAGCACACTTTCCATTGCATTCTGTGCCTCCTGAATTTGAATGTCATCCCCACTCTTTCAAAACACGGGCGGTGCTGCCCCCTGACTCAGCGGACCCTCACTTTGTGAATTTTTCAGTAGAGAAGAAGAGCTTGTGACTACTTTTCACCTTCCAGATGACATCTTGTGGTCATTATGGATCATTTCTCTGGACAACTACCAGGGCTGCACGGAGGATGGGGATGAGGGTGGGCTCAGGAGCCTCTTCTGTGTCATCAGGGGACTCTTTTCCACCATCATCCACGTTTTCCTCACTTGCATGCTTCTTGCCCCTGACCCGAGCGTAACTGACCATTTTTGCACCAGGGGCAATCAGCTCTGCTCAAGGGAGGCCTATGGGCAGGGCCTCTTAGCTTAGTTTTTGCATCCTCAGCTCCTATCTCAGAGCAAGGATGGGCAAGGACTTGTTTGTCTTTGCACCTCTACCTAGGATGGCTACTGCAGGGCATGTAAAGGTCGTACCATCCTCAAATCAATCTTGCCATTAAAAAGTGAAAATGAAGCAGGAAGAAATCAAGAGGAATTCACTGGACTGGGAGGGAGAGCTGCTCCCACAGTGTCCTGTGCCCAGCTGAAGGGGCACAGTTCCATTTTTATGCTTTCTTCACTTCCTGGACGAAACAGCCCAGTCTAGTCCCTCTGGACAGTACACAGATTCACTCTGCTCACTTCCTGCTCCAGCCTCTATATCCACACATTGGCTTTTTCTTCTTTTGTGAAAAGCAACTGAAATCAAAGTTTTTATGATACTGGAATATTTGGGTGAAAATAGGTATCATGGGGGGGTAGTCTTTGGGGGTTCTGGAATGCTTAATTTTTCTCATTAAGATGAATGGAAATGGGGGTTTTTATTAGATGGATTTTTGTCTTATGGACAATTTTTATGAACTAGATTTTGTCTACATAGTGAGGGAAAGGAGGAATAAGCATTTATGTCATTGAGGGGCAGGGGCAGGGGCAGGGGGGCAAGACAGCAGCACTTCAGGGCAAGGACACTCAGGTGGCCTTATTCCAGGTTCACCAATCATCAGGGTTTTATCTTGGGAAAGAAACAAGCATTTATTTAGTGCCCACAATATGCCTGGTGCTGTGCCAAACACTACAAATGTCATCCCATTTGATCCTTGTAAGCCTGGAAGACAGAGGCTATTATGATTCCCATTTCACAGTTGAGGAAACCAAGGCAGCCAGACGTGAAGTGACTCACCCAGTGTCACACAGCTAGGAGATGTCTGAGGCTGGATTTGAACTCAGGTCTTCCTGACTCCAAACCCAGCCCCCTGTCCACTGTTCCATCCTTCCCTATGTCAAGTTAGAGAATATAGGTGAAGGGCTCTGAAAAGACTCTGTTAAGTGCTTAAGATAACAGGGAAGTAGTGTGGTCAGCTGGGTGGAGAGTGCCTACCTTGGGGGCAGGAAACCTGGACTTGAGTCCCCACACCTGACACTTCATGAGAAGAAGCTTCCTTCTTCCTTTCCTCCCAACACCGCTTTAATTATTTAGATGACAAGAGAAGAGTTTTAACTATGGCAGAGCATTACTTCCTTTGGACTCTACCTGTGTGACTGTGGGTGAATCATTCAATGTTGCTTGACCAGTTACCCCATCTGTGAAACCAAAGGGCTCTGAACACGGAGGTCCCCTCTGCTTGTCCGGGGGCTCTCAGCCTCTCAGAAAGCTTCTAAAAATGATTAGCTGATGAATAACGGGATCTTCACTCCTTTATTGGGAGTTCTGTCTCCCAGGAAAACCTGAGGCCAGGACCATTGGGAAAATAGAAAAAGAGGAGAGAGGAAGGAATTTATAACTCAGTTGATACTGAAGTACTGAGAATGGCTTTATAGTTAATAGAAGTAATCGATGAGCTAATGAGTCTCTCCTAGTCTTTCTTGGAGGATGGGAGGTGATGGGGGAGGGAAATGCTAAATTCTCTCTCAGTGCTTTTGTTTCCACAGGGACCAGCACATTCATACATTTAAAATGTTCCTGCTGTGAGGCTCAAGTTAACCCTAAGGACGAGACACTATTACATTTTGTTGCTTCCAAAAATAGGTCACTTGTGGATCTGCCAGGTGGTGGGGGACTAAGTCTAAGGAAACACCAGCACCAAAAATCACATTGCATTTTATTGCATGCTGGTAATAAAATGAACTTAGTACTGTAAATATATTTTTAATGGTCCTCTAAACAGATTATGTCAGGGGCTTCCATTAAGCCCTTTAAATCTCCTGCACATGAAGGAAGGCTTCTGCGTGACGTCTCGTTGCACCACCAATGAATGGGAATTTTCTGGGGCAATGGAAACGTCCCCATCCACTTGTATCAAGATATTTTTAAAAGGAATCCATTTGTGAGATCCGGCGATTGGAACAGCTAACATCTTCCCTAAGGGAACATCCCAAGCCCTGCCAGCTCACTGAAAACTGGATTTGGATAACATCGGGTGCAATGCACCCAAATGGGAACTTAGCTGGCTGGGCCCCAGAGAACACCATGAGGGTACATGGTAGAGGAGCTTTAGTAGAGATCTATGAAGGGGTAGGAGCAACTTTAATGTGTGTGTTATGGTCAATGTTCACATGAATTGAATGGGATGGTGAGATTTCAGTTTTATCATTAACCAAAACATAACCCTTCCACTGCCCCCCCTTCACACTGTGAATATTTTGCTGTCAATCTAAAAATTGAAACCAGCCACCTAGGCTAAGACTGGACATTCTCCTGTTAGTGAATATTCCAAACTATAATGTACTTCTCTTTCAAGAATGTATGACTTGATCATGATGTATGGTCCTTCCACAACCTTGGGTGACTTGGGAAATGGTTGCTTAGCTTGCTGTAACCCAAGCAAACCTAAACGCAGGATGAGCCTCTGAAGGCAGGTCTCCTTAGAAGACACTCATGCCATAGTTAGGCTCATCCTGAGCTTGGTGGGACCTACCTAGGCTTTTTCTGGGACCAGGGTCACATCTGTATCAGGATGTGGCACCAGAAGTTTTTGGTGTGCTGTGCGTGTGCATGCCTGTGTGTGTATTGTGGGAGGGTGAGGGGAAGAGGAGAAAATCTGAACCTGTGATTTCATGGGGAACCCCTGATGTATAAACCTCCTTCACCAGGGCAAAGCAGTGACTTAGAGCCTTTGACAGTGGTCTGGGGGCACAGAGATAACATGACCTGTGACCATTGGTACCTCATGGCTAGTATGTGTCAGAGGCAGGAGTCTAACCTTGGCCTTCTGGACTGCAAGGCTGGCCTCTCCATTCTGCCCCTTTGCTCTTAGCCAGGGTCCCCTCTGGGGGGTGCAGGAAAATCCTAGTAGCAGCTGCTGTGCTACGCACGTTGGAAAGTATCATGAGGCATCCTCAGATCCCTAGACATGGGCACCGCTGAGCCTGAGATGGTCTCCACCTCCCCTGGGATTAGTGCTAGGCCAGGTCTGAGCAGGGTTTCCCAGCTCCTGTTGCTGCTTGTAAACACCCAGAGGTCAAACCTGTTTCATTGGACTCTGGTGCTGACACTCGCAATTCGTTTCAACAGACTGAGAACAACGAGAGCATGGACAGAAAACGAAGCTGGTGCTGGGATGAGCTTTTTTGCTTTTTATTTACACCACAAGAATAACAAGTTGTCATAATGTGGTACAAAATACTGGACTCCTAAGAAAGTTCCAATAGAAGTCGGTACTGTCAGAGAAAGACACCATTGGCCAGTGGGGGGAAATGAACCAGAACAAAATGAGGATGAGAATGAGGAAACAACGGTGACCAAAAAAAAAAAAGAAAGAAAAGAAAGAAAAAGAAAGACAGACCTCTGGGTCCACTGAGCAAAGGCAAGGGCCCCGGGCAGAGGTCGGCACTAAGAATGCCACTGCCCTTCTTAGGAGGGAGATCGTGTCTGAATGACAGAGGAAAGTGGGAGCTGCTACCAATGGTGACGTTGTTCTGAGCATGGATAGGTAGAAAGGAGAATATAATATAGTTACAGCTTTGGATACTATATATCTGTAATAAGCTCTTGGGAGAATAATGCTTCGACCCCCCTTTTATATATATATATTATATATATATATATATAAGTTTGTCATCCCCATAAATGGAAAATATCGCCTCCACTATGGAGCACACACACAAAATTGTTAGATTTCTTTTTCTTTCAATAGGATACTTTTAAAATCAACATCAAAGACAAAGGGAAGCCGGCCTCCAAACGACTTAGCTTCAGAACAATAAAGAAACTTTGGGTTTCCTTTCAATGCAGTCGATAAGAATATTTTTTTAAACCACAGTGTTGCTCACATAGTCCGAGACTGTTTATCGGAACGTGAGATCGATGGATAATTTCATCTAAAAGTCACTTTAGAAAAGGGTGGTGGTGGTGATGGGGTGGCTTACAAGTTAACTCTTTAGGCTCCACATCAGGTTTTTTGTCCAAACCAAGTACAGTCTTCGAGAAAAGGTTGCATTCACTCACCCCCAGAAAGGAAATGAAACAAACCAAACAAAAACCATGTCTCTCCCCCTCCCTCCCACCCCAGGAACAAAAAATCTTTGAAGAGACCCAGGCATTTTCCATTTTGCATTCAACAGCCGCAGTGAAGTTTCTCCAAAACACTGTTTCCACATAAATACAATAAACTCTATGAGTGCTCGATAAACTTTTTCCTTAAAATGACAAAGGTCTGAGCAGTCCTTTTATTTCTCTTACAATAAAAAGCACAAATTCTTCAGAGTAAGTTCAGTAAGACGCAAACATCCCCCCTCCCCACTCTCCTTCCATATTTTGCTTTACAGAAAATGTCCCATCTTTTAAAAAATCTGCAAATGCCGCGAGAGGGGGAAAATAGGTTTTTTTGTTTTTTGTTTTCCCCCCCCAAAGCTGCCA
This sequence comes from Bettongia penicillata ogilbyi, assembly GCA_023548195.1. Classification (NCBI taxonomy): domain Eukaryota; kingdom Metazoa; phylum Chordata; class Mammalia; order Diprotodontia; family Potoroidae; genus Bettongia; species Bettongia penicillata. Next base: position 7,443,736 of record JAJHZJ010000134.1, on the reverse strand, counting down.
AGTTTGGCGTGCAAAATCTGTATACAATAGAAAGACATGCCAACCTTACAGACCATGCAACCTCAAGGTGTAGGAAACTTAAAAAAATATATTCATATATATTTATATATATTTATATATATATCAATGCCCGTAAAACACGTGGGCCCCAAAGTTTACAAAAAGCAGAATGGAATGAATACATGACTGTGACGAATACAAAGGAATGTTCTATATAGAAAATAAAAACAAAGCTGAAAAACAACTCCCCCTCCCCCAGCACCTCATCAGCAGGGGCTGTGGGGGTCCTACAAATCTGCCCCTTGCAGATTCTGGGTCTAAGACCACTGAAAAAAAGAAACCACCATCCTTCTTCTCCAAACAGATAAAAGTTAAGAAAAGGGAGAAACAAAACGGCTTTGACAAGAGGCCCTTTCAAACCAGGGCCCACTGAACACCAATCTGGGGGGAGCAGCCACTGATAGGCCCCAGCTGGGTAGAAATGGGGTCTCTGGCCCGCCCACCAGCATCTGTAGGTGGGGGGAGCAACCTCGGGGCTTCTGCTGGTGGAGCACAGGCACCTCCTGGAGGGTCGGAGATGCTCAGGCTCCAGGGGTGGAATAATGAGAAGGACAGATGGGGATAGTGGCTTCCAGCCACCCAAGCTGCTCCAGGAGTGCCAATGGTGACCCCCCACCCCTCCCCCAGGGGGCCAGTAAAGTGCTCACTCACCGACCCTGTGGACCAGCATTTGAAAAACGCCCCAGGAGCCTCGGCAAAGGTGCAAGTGAGAAATGGGGTAAAGAAAATATCCCCTCCTGGGGTCGGCATGAGAACCAAGAGCTAATGGAAGCTCCATCCATGGGCCAGTGGCAATTGTGGCCAGCCCGGGAGAGGGGGAGCCCACAATCCCGCCACAGAAAGAACAAGTGTGGGCCATCCCTAGCCAAAGACTAAAACCAAAGGGAGACAGTCGATGCTTTAAGAAAATGGCCCAGGGCTGAAGGAAGCTGATAAACCAAAGGGGATTTAACTTGATGGGTCTTTGCAACATGCAGTAAATAGCACAAAGTCCAAAAATGATAACTGGACCACAGAAAAGTCCCGGTTATCTCCTGCATCTTGTAAAAATGACAAAGAACTCTTTTTTTCTCTCCAGCAACTGCTTGCAGTGAAGAGGGAACCCTGAAAAACACCCCCCACCCTGCCCCGCTGCTGTTGACACTGCTATGCTCCAGAAAACAGCTTGGAAAAGTCTAAGAGAAGGGATGGATGGGGGGTGCCTGTCCCCACTTCTGTGCTGTGAGGGCAGAGGAGAAAAAACGATTCCTTCCTTCCCTTGGCCCTCCTCTCAACCAAAAAACCCTAAAACCTCGAAAGAAAAGCAATCCTGTCAGAATAACGCCAAGGAGCCAGATCAAGTTTTAGAAGTTAAGGGGTGCCCAGACCATTTGGGCCGTTCTGCACCCAAATCCTGCCCTTCTCGGTTGGTTGAGGCTAAAGGAAGAAATCCACCCATGCCGTTAGTGTTGATCAGAAAAGCTGAAGTGTAAACTAGACCAAGTTCAGAAAATTCCTTGGCTGCCCCTTCTCTGTAGAGGGGACTATCTCCCCCACCCCCATAGTTTCAAATTCTTTCCACAAGTCTGAATTCAATCAATTTTGGAATGAAAATGGTGACTTCAAATGTCACCAAAAAAAGGAAAGAGAAAACACGGGCTGTCCAGAGGAGTGAATTGTACTATTCTGTAAACTTGGGAAAAAAAACAAAAACGTGTTCATCGGTCTCCTGCAGTCCCATACTCCAGTAATAAGCATCTGGAGCTTCGGGAGTGAGGGTCGAAACCAGATGGCAGAAAGAAAAAAAAAAAAAAGGAAAAACAACACACGTTGCCCCTGTTCAACATTCTGAAAAGCATTTTTTTCCCCAAAGGTCTTTGGAGAACAAAAATTAAAATTCTATCTTAACAATGGTGTTTCAAGGAAGAAATGATATTTGTCAAGACTGACAAGTCTTCCTCAATGGAGCTGTATGCCAACAGCAGCGGAGGGGGCCCCCACGCGATGCTACAATGTGGAAGGTCCAAAACACCCCAGCTCCTTGACATCCTTTGGAGAACAGAACTTAGGAAAGAGACCTTGGCTGATGTCGTTCCACAGGCAAGACCCCAAGAGCCCTCTTTTCATTAAATGCTTCATTTCTGAAAACAAACTCTAACTGTAATGTCTCCTCAGCCTGGCAGAAAGATGCTGACTGTACAAAAACCAAAACAAAACAAATCCCCAAAATAATAATAAAAAACTGAGACCTTAAAAAGTTTAAAAAAAAATGTACAAGTGAGGACTGAGGCAAGAAGGGCCTTTGGACATCATTACTAGTCAGAAAACTGCCCAATGGAAAACAAACGTAAAATCCACATGAACGAGGTTTCTTCAGGATTGGAAAACATTGATACAAAAATCAACACTAAATTTCTCTAGTTCTTGTTACCCCCCCCCCAAAAGAACCCCAAACTGATCATGTGCATGTGTGTGAAAGGGGCGGGCAGAGGGTCTGTTAGAAAAGAAATCCAACATAACAAACAGAACCTGAAATGAAAATGCAAACATTGAGGGTAGTTGCCCAGTGGCTAACGTGCTGGCAATATGAAGACTTTCCAATTTGCTCTTTCCCTCAGCACCGATCGGTCCAATTCACAAGGAAACCATTTGCTAGGGACCTTTAAAAGGTGACTTTTACAATCTGCATTTATTATATTTACCTTTTTATTTCTTCTATAAATGCATTATAAATATTTTATCAAGATTTTATAAGAATCAAGTTTCTAAGCTTGGAGTACATTTGGAATATACATTATACATACATATATATATATATATCTATTTATACCTACATTTGAAGCAATACCTCATGCTAGTCTGCTCTCAGGGAAAAGCACCCCAATCTTAAAACTGCAAGTGTGTCTATTACATGCGTCAACAACCAAATTGCTGTGTTCAACTGTTATATAATCAATGCCGGAAAGAAAACGCCTTGGATTGTTTTAAATTTGTCAGACTTCAAAACACCCAACAGTATTTGCCACTTTGGGGGCAACTCCCTTAATTTGTCTTAAACAGTAATGAAATGAAATAGAACCACAAAAAAACAAACGAAAAACCAACCGAACCGAACCGAACCGAACCGACCCAACCATCCCCCCAACTCAGGAGAGAATTCCTGAGATGCTGCAGGCAGGGAGGCAGGCCTGCCTTCAGTCCTAATGCAAGCACAGGCCGGAGGCCCGGGCCCGCTCGCTCCCTCCCTCACTTTCTTGCTCGCTCTGGGCTCGCTGGCAGATCTCGGGCTCCATCGGCCAGAGTAAGTCACTCCACAGAGTCCTGCTTTTTAAGGCATTGTCCTTCAAACTTTTGAAAAAATCAGCCACACCAAAGCCATCAGATCAATTGAAAAAAAGGCACAAACTCTCATCTTCAGACGGCTTTGAAAAGCTAAAGCCGCTTCCTCCCGGGTGGGCACGCATGATATTTTCTGTTTTTGTTCTATTAAAAAAGAGAGAGAGATTAGTCTTCTTGCCCCCCACCCTCCCCATTAAAAACCCACCCTCGTGCATCCTCAGGGTTTGGAGAGGATGCTTCTGACTCCCAGGCAGGTGAGAGTCATCAACCCTTTTCCCCCTTTCCTTTTCTCTCCTTTCATTTTTCTAAAAAAACAAACAAACAAGCTACACGGTGAGTCGAGTGGTTTCAACGGAGACTGTGGAATTGTGGGTAATCAAACCTTAAGCACCAGTTTTAACGAAGTTTATTTTCTGTATTATTAGAGCTTTGAAACTTGGTCTCCTCGGCGGCCGTTGCCTGTTTCCACGTCACACGGCCCATCTCCCCAGGGCTGCCACTGGCCGCTTCTTCCTCACGGTTCCCACTTTGGAGTGGAGAAAGAGCGCCTGGCTCACACGTGGCGATGTCTGCAGGTGGGGGGGTGGGTGCGCGTGTGTCTATATATCTATGGACCTAGATATATATCTAGATGTGTATCGAGAGATCTGTAGATGCAGAAAGACTCGTTTTCCGTATCCAGAAAGACCAGTCCTGTTGTTACGTCACACCTGGCTGTCCTTGTGTATTCTGGGAGAACACCCTGACCGGACGCAGGAGGAACAAGACGAATTTTCTTGGCAGAGCTTCAAGACAAAAGACGCACAAACCAGAGACCAGCAGATTTGAGCTGGATGCTACAGGGGGGGCTCCTCTTCCATGGGTTCATCATCTGACCTGTGATGTCACCCCAAAGTCACAGAAGGGGAAAGGGACATGGAAAGAGGCAGTGGAGGAATTGGGGTAAGGAGGGAGGGGAGAGGGAGGGAGAGAGAGAGAGAGAGAAGTCAGTTCAAGTTCAGGGTCATGGACCCTCTACAGGCATTTTATGCACAGGGTTTTCTTGATCAACGAAATCTCCTGCTGCCACCCAGCTTGCAGGCCCTCCCCCTTGGCCTCTCCCCACCATGCTTCCCCCACCCTGAGAAGTCTTTTTTTTTTTTTTTTTTGCTAAGTCAATCTGTTCTGGATTAAACTTCCTTCCACATATTTCTAAGAGTTTGTCACAACTGGAAGCAGTTAGCGATGCTCGCCTCTGTTTTCTAAAGTCAGATATTGGCATCTTTGCAGGCCCTCCCCTTGCCACTCTGCCACCCCTGTGGCAGCCTGAAGGCACTGGGCATTATCTGCCTAGAGTCCAGTGAACAGAAGAAAGAAGCTCCTGCCCACGTGGCTGTCAGGATAAGAGCATACTTGGTCCATTCTTGACATGATGAGCCTTTGGGCCCTCAGACAACAGCCATGTAGGTGAAAAATCAATGGGCAAAGAGGACTTGTTAAGTCACTGCTGAGAAGGCCCAGCCCTGACGTTCCCCAGGTCAAGAAAGCAGGCAGGGAGAAGGGAAACCCACCTCTTCTCAGCATGTTTGACCCCCACAGACAGTGAGGCCAGGGCGGTGACAGTCTCTGCCTCTTCGTTCTCACATTTCTGAGCCTCGAGGAGGGAGTAGCCCACTGTGGAGGAAAAGCGCTGCAGAGAACGCCAGTATTTGCCTGAAGGACAAGGAAAAGCAGTGGTTAGAGGTCCTAGACTCCAGTCCCAGCTTCCCTCTTCTGGATCCAGGCTAAGGGCATGCTGCCATCCACAGGCTGAGGCTTTCCAAGGCTGCCTGAGAATTTGCAAGTTTAAAAAGAGGCTTGCTTTTTGGAACACACATGGGAACCACAGATCCAGAAATTTTATTTTAAAAATCCCCAACATAAAATTCACAACACTCCCTTCTCTGGTGCTGGGGGTCACTTCCACCTGCCTTTAGTCCTAACTGTGTGCCAGGGGTGGCAGAGGTTGTGCAAAGGTACGCAGGAAGGAGAAAGATGTCACAGACACAGAATAAGAAATGGGCTCATCTGGCTGGAATACAGATGGCCCCAGGAGGAAATGCTACTTCCTCAGCCTGACACTCAAGGCCTAAGCCCACAGGGAAGGGGGTGGGGTATCAGAGCTGCTGGGAGAGCAGGTTAGGTGTATTTCCTCCTGCTGTTAGCACGACGGGCTTATTGGAGAGTGGAGGAGCTGTAACCCTCTACCTCTTGGTGCATAACTTCTCTCAGGAGGACAGAGGGGTGGGGGCCAGTAGGGACTGGAGGAGATGCCTAACCCTCCATCTTATCCTGCCATCTTGGCCCCTCCTACGGGAAGCCCTCCAGGATCCTCCATCAGTCAATGGCAGGGACTGTCATTTCTGCCACTCTAGTCCCAGGGCCTAGTGCGGAGCAGAGCCTAGAACACTGGAACTCAACTCAGTTTCTGGGTGCCACGTGGTCAATGCCCACTGGCTGAAGTAGTGGTTCATGAGTCTGCCCTGGGCCAATGGTCCACACCTAAGTCCTATCCAAGTCTTCCGGTCTCCCTGGCCCCCTCAGGACCCAGCTGAGGTTCCACCTTCTTTAATGGTGGCATCTTCCCTCCCACTATCTCCAGCTGTTGCACCTGGCTGTCTCTCCGAGAGGGCAAGCACTGTCTTTGTATCCCCAAGGTTTAGATTAGTGCCTGTCCAGGCACTATGTCGACTCTCTGCCAAACTCCTGACCCCTATCATCCTGAATATCCTCAGGGAGGGCACCAGAGTTCTTGGGGTAGCCAGTGGAGGGGATGCTGGAGAGGCCACAGGGCACATCTAAAAGGAGGTGGGGCCTGATGGGTGAGTCCCAGAGGGGCCAGCCTGTGGGCACAGCACCAACACCAGAGAACAGGTGGGCTGCCCACACAGAAGATACTCACTGTGGGTTTCGATGACTTTTTCCATTGAGTGGATTGCGTTGGCATTTGACCTTTGTTGCAAGACCTTGTCTGGGAGAGGATCGAGCTGTGAAGAGAGAAACATTGACAAATTAAAGGAGCTTTGTGTGGGTGTCCAGGGGTGGGCAGCTGGCCCTGCCCACGGAGGACAGGGTAAGGCAGACGAGGAATTCTTGCCCCTGCTGGCCTTACTGGCCACAGGGCAAAGAGGAGGCAGCAGTTTTTAAATGTTTACTCTGAGGATCTGAACAGACTTCCCAGATGAGTCTAAAACCTACTTCAGAGATTCACAAACTGCGAGATCCTGGGGGAGTCAACGCCCTCCTTGGAGCTTCAGTTTCCTTATCTGTAGGTTCCTTCCAGATCTAAATCTGGGATCCTGAACTCAGTTCCAATTGAGCTGATTAACTTAATGCACTTGCAGCTGGCTGGACATGCTGATGCTGGGGCAAGTGGCAGCATTTTAAAAAGTGCATCCAGTTATACTGATACCTTCTGTTCCACTTGAGCCTCAGAGCAGGAGGGTGCCAGAGATATTATTCCCATTTTACAGATGAGGAAGCGGAAGCTTCTCCGGAGTCACTGAGTTAGTAGAGCCTTAGCAGCTGCCAAGTCCAAGTCCAGCAGTCAGACCTGGGTTCAAATCCAGCCTCAGACACTTCTTTCCCCTTCCCCGCAAGGGAAACAAAACAAACCACCTGGGCCTGCCTCCATTTCCTCATCAGTAAAATGGGGATAACCATAGCACCTACCTCCCAGGGTTCTTGTGCAGATCATGTGAGATGAGTGTAAAATGTTTTACAAGCCTTACAATGCAGCCCCAAGGCTAACGACCTAACCCTTTGTGCCCTGCCCTCATCACCAATTCTGAACACTGCTCATTCTCCTTTCCTTTCCTGCCACAACAGAAGCTATGGGTGAACCAGGAGCTCTCCCTTTGGCAGGTGTCCCAGGACCCTGGCTGCTGCAACCCTCAGACCCTTCTCAGAGAGGCTTTTCAACACACAGAGGGATGGTCTCCAAGCACTGGGAATGCCCCAGTGTAGAAGGGGCTGCTGCAGCTTGCCAGGCTTCCAGCACGGAGGTTGGATGGAGGCCCTACAAGGCATATGGAAGAGTCCAGCTGACACCTGGACCTCCCTGCTCACATTTGTCTGAGGCAGTCCCTACCCCATGATCCTTGGGGCTCTCGATGAGGGAAGGCATGTTTCCCCAACAGCCAAGGAAAGCTATGGAGCTGTGCCCCTGTGGGAACTAGGGGTCACCGTGGCTGGCAGGCAGAGTATGAGTACATGCTCAACCTATGGCCAAGGAGACACCTCCCACCCCCCAAGATGTGCAGAAAGGTCACTGAAGTCATCATGGATGACGTTCCCTTCAGGCGCTATCTTCCCCACTTCTAATAAGAAGGTCCCAGGAGCTCAGGGGTCAGTGGCTCTGAATCTCCAACATGAACCGGTTGTGTTCACATACCAGCAGGAAGGGGGTTCTGGAACGATGGAGGGAGGGTGGGGAGCAGGCCAAAAGCCATCACCCATAGAAGAGGAGGCAGCTCAGGAGAGCAGAGGGCACATCGGGTTTGGAGGGTAAGGATCTGGGTTCCAATTTTGCCTGTGTGTTCCTGGACAGGTCAGCTCCCCTCAATGGGTCTTAGCCTCCCCAGCTGTAAAATGAAGGCGATACACTATTGACCTTCCATTCCAGGTCCTTCCTAGCCCTCAGGACCACATGAGTTCATATCTGCCTGTCCATTAGAACATGATGCTGTCAGATCATCTAATGTCTAGAGATAAAAATTAAGCACAGAATCAAAATCACCACGTTTTGAGGTTGGGTGAGACACCTCAGAGACCACCTGGTCTCACTTGATAAGTGGTCAAATAGGCCTTACAAGATTTCCAGGGGGTGAGTGCTCTCTCCCTCCCCTGGCAGCCCTTTCCACCTAGGTCGCCAAATGGATCCTATCTTTTAGCCTCCATGTTCCTCTTGGTAACTCCCCCTACCCCATCCCCCTTCTTCCATGCCTCTAAGCCTCAGTTTTCTTATCTGTGAAATGGGGATAATAAATTTCCTACCTACTTCAAGGGGTTGTTTTGAAGTTCAAATTGAGATAACATCCCTAAAGTGCTTTGCAGACTTTGGAGTGCTACATGTCAACTATCATCATCATCACCATCACCATCATCATGATCATCACCATCACCACCATCACCACCACCATCATCATGATCATCACCATCACCACCATCACCACCACCATCACCATCACCATCATCACCATCATCATCACTATCATCATCATCACCATCACCATCATCATGATCATCACCATCACCACCATCATCACCACCATCATGAACATCACCATCATCACCACCATCATCATGATCATCACCATCACCACCATCACCACCACCATCACCATCACCATCATCATCACTATCATCATCATCACCATCACCATCATCATGATCATCACCATCACCACCATCACCACCACCATCACCATCACCATCATCACCATCATCATCACTATCATCATCATCACCATCACCATCATCATGATCATCACCATCACCACCATCACCACCACCATCACCATCACCATCATCACCACCATCATCATGATCATCACCATCACCATCACCATCATCATCACCATCATCATCATCACCATCACCATCATCATCACTGTCAGCTTTTTTTCTTCATGGAGTTCAGACAGAAACAGTTCTAGGACAAGTTACTTCCCTCCTATTATTCCTTTATATTCCCCATTCTATGGACTATTACACAGGCAGGTGAAATAAGTGGCTAACTGGGGGCATCTGTGGCATGTTCCAGGGCTGAAGGAAATGGTTCTTGTCATTACTCCGAGAGCTCTAGCAACAACATTGCCTCTGTCTGCACTTCATGGAATAGTCCCCATGAGCAGGAAGCATTTAAGTCATGTTTGTTGCTTGGTGGATGTAAGACAAAATTTACTCTCCACAGAAATAGGAATCCCAATCACAAAAGCTCCAAGTAAGCCAGAGAATATTTACTGTACTGGGGCATTTTTATATTTTACTTTTAATAGTCGGTCTTATGTCTCCTTGCCTTTTTTCCATCACAGAGGTGTGGGTCCTGCATATGATAACAGAATTGTTGAATATGCTAGCTAAGTTGCTGCAATATTTTTTATTATAAGGGAAGGCAGTCAGGGGAAGAGGTTGGCAAAGAGTACAATGGGGAATTTAGCTGATAAAAACAAAAGATATCGATAAAATGTTAGTTTTCAAAGCTGGTCTTTTGGTGGGGGGAGGTTGGGGAAAAGAGAGGACCTGGAGTCTAGATGATAAAACAATCACCCAGGTGGATCAGTCTGGGGGTCTGATAAAAACCTGTCTTTGTTCGTCAGAATGTCTTTCATTAGCCATAGAGAGAGCTTCCGCAGTCTCTAGTTCAATAGCATTCACTTGGGTCTTGGAAGAATTATGAGGCCATCAGAGCCCCCAAGAAAATGTGTTGTAGAATGTGTTGGCAAATTCCAGTTGGAATTTGGTGGGAGGTTTTCAGGGTTTGTAAAAACCCATTTCATTCTTAGAAATAACACCACTCAGGGGATCTCCTAGGAGGGGGTGCTCTTAGAGCAGGAACGGGAAGGGGTGCCTGAGGGCAAATGGCCTTCATCACTTCCAATGACCAGTTTTTGCTATGGTCATTATTACCTCATGGGGAGCCAGAAGGCTTGCCCAGAAAGGACTTCAAACAGAGAGACTGAGGGCTCCCAGAGAGAAAGAAGAGAAGTCATGGGAGTGATTTTGGTGCCACATGACCTCTTCCACTGGTCCATGCCTCTCTGGTGTGAGCCCTCATTCTTCCTCACCTGGATCATGGCAGCAGCCTCCTAACTGATGAAGTCAACATAAGCATTGACTTGGCACCTACTGTTTGCAAGGTACCGCAGATATGACAACAGAGACAGAGACAATCCCTCCTTTCAAACTCAGAATCCTTACTGGCTCCCACCACCTCTAGGATCAGATACAGACTCCTCACCTACATGGTGTATAGCCCTCCACAGTCACTATACCCTCTTCTCTCCCATCATCTCCCCATTGTGTGCTTTTGCACAGACATGCCCCACGCCTTTCTTTGTCTTTCAGAATTCTCAGCCCCATTTTGAGGGTCAGCTCATGTCACCTTTTACAAGAAGCCCCTCCATACCCTCTCCATCCAGTATTCTCACTGTCGTCAAAACTAGAGTCCCCAGACTTGGCTGCTTCTGTGTCATGTCTCCAGCAGAACAGAAGGTGCCTCAGGGCAGCCCAGTTCTGTCTTTGCATCCTCAGCACAGGGCCTCACATGATATGGGCTCACTGGATTAGAAAGGGGAGAGGCATCAGGATGATTTAGTCTAGAAAAAGGAATTTCTGGGGTCAATTTCAGCACCTTCCATGATGTTAAACATGGCCTTGGGAACTCCATTTTTCAAGACCAGGCCATGGAATAAGGGGATAGAGATCCATCAAAGAATCAAGATCCCTAGAGAGCTCCCTGCTGCACAGAATTCACCATGGCAGGTCTGTTCTGGGGAAATTCTTGTAGCAACATACCAGTTATCTCATTTGCAAAGAGAAGAGAATGAAAAGGAGCAACCTCATGGAAAGACCACTGGGCTGGTGGTCAGCAGACACAGGATTGGGGACCAATTCTGTTATTAGGTAGCTGTGGAATCTCTCTTCAGATGTCAATTCCCTCCTCTGCAAAAGAAGAGGGAATTCTCACTTAGACTTGGAGGGTGAAGACACTAGTGACCAAGCCGGGGGGCCATCATAATCTTCAATGGAAAGTACTAGCAGCACAGAAATGCTTCCTAGAATGTTTCATTTTTGGTGGGTAGATCCCAAATACCAGCTTGTGCTATGGGGTCCTTTCCCCAGCATAAGCTCTGAAAATAAGCTCCAACCAACAAGTATCCATCAGTTAATTAGGTTTATACTCCATTATGGCTGTTTCGCAGATGGGGAAACGAAGACCCAGAGCTGGGATGTGCCTTGGCTAAATTTAGGGGCAGAACCTGACGCTGAATTCTGAGGATGTATGAGACCAGATGGTCAGTGGAAAAGAGGGATCTGGCTCAGAGGCCTGAGCTCTATAGGGGTATCAGCTCCTAAAAGCAACATGAAAGTCCAACCCTAAGAAACCTACACACCCTAAGAATGACAACATTAAAACAGAACACAGTTCACTATCAGGCTCAGTGTGTGTACGTGTGTGAGTGTGTGTGTGTACACTCCTGAAAAGCAAGAAAACAGACAGAGAAGAGCTCTAGTTTACACTTGGGCTCAGTCTACCCAGTGCCAAAACATCTGGTCAATTCAGTGCCAAAAAACAATTTATGTGCATGTCACGGCAGACTGGTTGACTGAGTGAATAATGCTCCCTTTTCAACCAACAGTTGTAGCACTAGATTTGGGTTGTTTTTCTTTTTAATATGATTAATTATGTTAATTGTTTCCTAATGTTGATTCATCCAAGCATCCCTGGTATAAATCCAACTCATCCATTGTGAAGATTTTGTATACTACTGAGGTCTTTCTGTAAGTATTTTATGAAGAAATTTTGCATCCATTTTCAGTGGAGCTATTGGTCTGATGTTCTCTTTCTTGGCTTTATCCCTCCCTGGTTTAAATCTTAGGGACATATTTGCCTCATAAAAAGAGTCGAGTAGCATGCTTTCTCAATTACTGAGAATTTCTGTAGCACAGCTATTGTTCCTACAACATCAGATAGATGTTCTAAGTCTGTGTGGACTACAGTTGGTGTTTGTTCTTTTTAGAACTTTTTTAAAAATACAATTTCATTTTCTGACACCGAGTCTTAAGGACTATTTCTTGTTTTTGTAATGTGGGTATTTTATATTTTGCTGGTAATCCTTCATTTCCTTTACTTGCCAATTTTGCAAGCACATAATTGTGTAGAGTCGATTTGGATCATTTTTTATACTTTCTCTCTTGCGAATTTGCCTTGTTCACTTTCTATTTTGGTAAAGTGATTTTCCTTTTTTTTGTGTGGGGGAAAGTTTGTGAATGGTTTTTATTATTTTCTTATATTCTCAAAGAATCAAGTTTTAGCTTTTTCTTTTCTTCTTTTGTATAGCTTCTCCCCTGCCAAAATTTTCTCCAGTTTCTAATTTTCAAGATTTTTGTCTTTTTTAAACTACATCCTTAGTTAAATCATAGTCAGTTAGTTTTAGTCTTTTAACACGCCCCCCCAAACCCCCTTTCACTGCCCTGTAGTCCTTCCCAGGGGCCGCTGAGCCCCAGACTTTCTTTTGAAAGAGACTAGGATGGTGAAACAGTTAAAATGCTGCCAGGAGATTGCCTCTTTTCTGCCTTTATCCAAGCCAAGCTTTGCCAAGGCTTCCCCTCACTCACTTGTATCCACTGTGGTGTTAAAACAAGGGATGACTTAGACTAGAGTTCCAATACTGTCATGGAGTATTTAGCTATGACATGAATGTGTATGTATGCACATACACATATACATCTATAGAGACATCTATCCATAACATTACCCACATACATACACACACACACACACTCCTTCTGAGGATGTGAAATGACCCTCTGCCCCCATCACCGTCCCCTCTGAATAAGGCATCTGTCACTGAGCTAGTTCTAGTGTAATGGGGACCACCTTCTCACTGCACCTGACATCTCATTATCTGGCTTCAAGAGGCATCTGACTGTAGCTCCTACCTCACTCTCCATACCCTCCTGACTTCCAGACTAACGAATCGTAAATGGCGTGGTTGGATTCAGCAAGTCCTGTGTCCCAGAGAGCTCCTGAGGTCTGAGGAGTGGTCCTGGACTTCTGACTCATTTTCATCTCAGCTGGTGAGCAATGACACACTTGGGGAGGCCCTGAGCTCTTCTTCCCCCCTCCGCCATTTCCTACTATTTCACCATATAATTTAGCCATCTCTCTTAAGTTAGCCAATTTCCCCTCTGGCATATTGCTGTCCACAGCTGGCTGCCCATGTGTGTGCGTGCAGAATTGTCCAATACGCTGTATATCAAACCTCATCAAAGGCCCCGCAGGACAGAGGAGCCGCGGGGCCGTCCAACTTTCTTGCATTAAAAAGATTTTATAAAAGTCCTTGATAAAACGAGTGTTTCCTGCTTTTTGATGTGTGTAAGTAGAGAAACGTTTTCTTGTCAGGGGCCAAGAGTCTCAACAGGTCCTTTCTTAAAGCTATAGTCGCCACTGTCAGTCTGAATACATTAATGACAAAAATACAAAAACAGGCTTAAAAGGGGTCTTTGGGACAGAAATGAGTTGTCTTTCAACTGAAACAAGGAGATCAAAGCCTAGCTTCTTTTAGGAGAAGGCAGATTAAATGCTGAGGAGATTTTAGAAAGCAGTCAGCTGTTCACTAAGCTGAAAGATGGTGCGGACTCCCACCCAGTGGCTGACCAGGGAAGAATTCAAGTCTCCATCTGGTGATGACTGTCAGCCCTTGGCACACACTGCTCCAGGGCATCATCTCTGTGAAACAGGGCTGCCCTGACTGACCCTGGGCCTCCTTTGCTCAGAGGGGAGTCCTGAGGAAAAACCCCAGATGCTGCAGAGACATGAGCTACAGGTCCCAACCTCAGACTATTGAGGCTTCCATGGCCACTGAGATTGGTGGCTTTGGGGAGATGACCTTGGGCTGGTCACCTAAGTTCCCTCAGTCTCTCCCTTTCTCTGTAACTAAGCTCTGCCAAACCCTTTCTACAATCTCATTTCAACAACCTTGGAAGAGGAACTAGAGGCATCACTAGCCCCATTTTATGGGGCATTTTATGGATGAGGGAGGGAAAGAGAGCTCCTAAGTGGTCCCTGGTCACAAAATGAACCAATCAATTAGCATTTATGAAGTGACTACTGTGTGCCTAAACTGTGCTAAGTGCTGGAGAAAGAAAGGCAAAAGCCAGTGCCTTCTCCCAAGGAGAGCCCAATCCAGTAGGGGAGACAATAATAGGCAGACAAGTCTGTATAGACAACCTAGGGCCTGGGCCAAATGGATACCAGCTCAGAGGGAAGGCACCAGGATGAAGGATGATGGGCAGAACCTCTCGTAGAAAGTGGGATGAAGGAAGGAGGAAGAGGTGGGGGGAAAGGGAAAGGGAAGAGAAGGGAGGAAAAGCAGGGAGAAGAGGAAGGAGCAGCATTCCAGGCATGAAGTAGAGTCAGGGAAAAGGCCTGGAATTGGAAGAGAGAGGGTTTGAGGGGGCAACAGAGGAAGAAGGGGAGCATAAGGAGTAAGAAGACTGGGAAGGTAAGAAGGGACTGGCCTGTGAAAGGTATTTCCCACTGGTTCCTCAGAACTCAGGGACCGTTGCCAGTTGAGTCAGACAGGCTGTTTGGGCTAGTGTGTTCCTGACCAGGAAGGCTGAGGGGGCTGGATGGAAGGGGAGATGCCTTCCCTGGGCTCCCCCAGCCATTTTTGGATTGAAGAAAAGGAGATGAGAATGTGGAATAGAAGCATATTGGGCAGTAAGCTCCCAGAGGTCAGGGCCTGTCTCCCTCCTCTCTGCATCTCCAGCACCTAGGACAGGACCAGGCGCACAGTAGGAACTTAATTAATGAGGCCTGGTAGTAGATTTGGGGCTGAATGGGATCTTGGAAAGGAAGTCCAAGTCTGTCATTTTACAGATGGGAAGATGAAGGCCCACTTGGCCTGGTGATGGAGCCAGGTTAGAACCTGGGCAGATACACCTGTCAAGGCCTAAGCCCACCGTGTGGGCTCTGGAACCGAGTTTTTACTGGCAAGGGGTCCTTCAAGTGTGAAAGCTCCATCCACGAGGGCAAGCCAGCACCTCACCTGTACTTTGGGGGCAGTGAGTCAGGATTCCCCTACAGGTGTCTAAGGTAGGCCTCGAATCTCCCCCCACCCCACTTTCTGTCTGGCCCTTTATCCTGGGCCACACTGTCACAGAGAAGAGGCCTGTGGAGCCTGGGAAAGACATCTGTCCCTGCCTTCTTACTTTACAGATGGTGGCCCCAGAAGCGGGGCACCAACCTCGGTCACAGCATGGGTCAGAACCCCGCCCTCGGGAGCCTTCCTTCACTCTCAGCCTCGTTTGTGGGGGTTCCCAGAGTGGCTTGGGCCACCTCAGAGGTGGGGGCTGACTGACCACTTCTAGGGTCCCTCGCAAACCCGGGGTTCTGGTTGAGTCAAGCTCAATTCAGAGACAGATTGGGTAAGTCGTCTTTGAATGAGAGGGTTAAGTACATATTATCTCCAGAAATCCAGCGAAACACGCACAAACACACACGCACATGTGTGTACATGCACATGAAGACAGGCTCTCACTGAGCAGCAGTCCACAATGATCCCCAGCAGGCTGGCTGGTGACAGCGGGCTCTGTGGAATGAGCATCAGCGGATGGCCACAGCTTTTGGGTGGGGATTCTCTTCTCTTGGGGCTCAGTCTCCTCATGAGTAAGACCAGCAGTGCTGAGGATGCCACATCTGGGTCTGTCTGGGGGAGGAGACCCCTCCCTCACATAAAAGGACTCCACGAGCATCTGAGGAGTGATGCTAGCCAAGGGAGGACAGGATTTTCTTTCTGGGTTTGGGAGCAAGAGTGGAACCAGTAGGCATGGATTCAAATTCTGGTTCCTAGAACTTTGGGTGCAGATTGGATTATAAACACTTGGGCCTTCAGAGGGAGAGAGAAGGTATGGTAGAGAGGAGGAACCAGCCCCAGGCTTAGTATGTGCTGTGTGATCTTGGGCAAAGCTATCAGTTTCTCTGAAGGACAATGACCGTGGTGAGCACAGAGCCAAGCATCCCACTGGCTATTACTCCCCACGCTTCTGGCCTGATCCAGCTCCCTGCTGGTCCTCCTTAACCAGCCAGGCATGAAGTCCTCAGGGACCCCTGCTCCTCTGGCTGTACTTCTGCCTGGCACTGGTGAGAGTGGTCTGAGGGGGTCTCTGGAGCCAAGAAGACCATAGTTCAGATACTAACAAAGCCTGGCTGTGATCCTCCCAGAGTCTCCCATCACTCCCTTTTCTCTGGGCTCCTCTTTCCCTAAAATAGGTTCCAGCCTCTCCATTCTAAGAAGGTAGCCTCCTGCTCTGGTCAGCTCCTTCTTGTCCACACGGTCAGCTCCCCTCCTCTGGAGAATCCAGTCAACATTCACAGCCTCTGCCTTCTCCCTGTCCTTTCTCACTGTCTCCCCCCACTTCCCAAGACCCTTGGGATTTGGCTTTCCTTTCATGCCTCCCCCCAAGGCCCTGCTTACTGGCCAAAGCCCTTTCCCTATCTTCAACCTCCTTGGGATGCCTGGCAGCCTCTGACACTGGATCCCACCTCTCCTCACTTATGGGTCTTGTCCTCCCTCACTGATCTCCTGGCACCCAAGAGGAGGGGCCTTCTCACCACTTTCTCTCCTGTGTCCCCTCAGTCAGACTCATGGCCTTCATTCCCAGCTTAGCTCCAGCCGCAACCTTGGCACTCCGCCCCACCATCACCCACTACTGTTGACGGTCCATTCCCAAGCTGAGCTGTCTGACGCTATCAAGGTCCTCCCTCTTGTGCCCAATCTGTCTTCTTCAGTGCTCAAGAACTGCTAATCAGCACCTTCCCTCTACAACCCATCCTCCACAGAGTCCAAAACAGTTCAAAAGAACCACACCAATTCACAGGGCTGTCCTCAAGCCCCCTCAGTTACGACCTTGACCATGAAGCTTTGGGATCAGCAACTCTGCAGCCCAGCCTGATAAACCTTCTCTCAGCAGCCCTAGCATCATGCCCCATCTCCCACTGCTGTGTCTTTGCCCAGGCTGTGACCCCTAACTAAACACATTCCTTTCTCACTTCTGCCTCCTAGGATTTTAACTTTCCTTCAAAGCTCAGCTAAAGCATCCCCAGGGGACTCTCCTGACATTGCTCATGGCCCCAACTTGTATCACTCAGTATGTAGGTGGGCACTATGACAGAGTGGAAGCTAGCTGAGGGCAGGGCCTGGTCCTCAGCAGACTCAGAAGAGCTGGTGGCTTGGCCTAGTAGGGAGTCTGTCCCTCACCTTCCCAGACCCTGCCATGTACTCCATCAGGGTGGCCTGTGTTCATCTTTCCTTCCTCCCCCCGCTCCAATCCGATCAGAAGCCCTTGAAGGTAGGCAGAGGCAACCCGATTGGTCACTTTGGGCTCTGTAGGGGAAGCAGCAGCAAGTTCCCTGAGCCAGAGCCTGGTTTGAGCCTCAGCTTGGTTCTGTGAACATATCAGAGAGGTGATGGGAGGCCCTCTCTCTGGGTCTTGTTTATGGCAGAGTCAGGGTGCTGGGGGGCCTGGCAGGGACCACTCCGATTAAACAGAGCCAGCCCCTCCTCCAGGTGTTTCAGGGCTTTATTCTCCAGAAAAGCTGGCAGATTGCTCCCCCAGAACCAGCTTCGCTGTCTGTTCAGATGCAAATCCTTCTGTAAACACTCTTTGGAGTCAGGAATCCCCGAGTTCAAATCCAGCTTCAGACACTTACTAGTCGTGTGACCCCAAGCGAGGCCCTTTAACCCTCTGAACCTCATTTTTTTAGCTTTAAAAGGGTCCCATGAGGAGTGAAGGCTTAAGTGCTAAGGCTACTGTCTGGCTCATTAGGAAATAATGCCCACCCAATGTTCCACACACCTTCGAGAGCTAGACTCAGGAAAAAGAGGTGCCTCAGTCTACCCAAGAGGTGGTCCCATCCCACCTGAAGGCCCAGGCGGCCCCTGGGGGGTGCACCTCACCTTAGAGCTGGAAGAGCCAGCTCTGACCCCCACCTGCTTTCTACCTGGGACACTGGGCAGGACCCTCCCTCTCTGGGTCCTGTGGGGTGCTTGGTTGCCGTTGCCCTTTGAACGGTCCCCAGCACCTTCACTGTCTTCCTACCTCATTCCCCAGTAAGGCTGAAACACACGCCTCCGACGCATCGCAGATGGCGGTCAGGTCATGGCCTCCTTCCAGGGCCAGGACAACTCGGCCACCAGCCAATCCCATGAGCTGCTTCGTCAGGTACCCGAAACCTGCAGGAGAGGGGCAAAGGTCAGTTGCTGAGCGGGCTCCTGGCAAGTGATCAAAGCAGCCTCAAGAGGTATTACATCATATTAAAAAAGCCGCAAGGAGGCTGGGGCTGAGCTGCCTAATGGGAGCCAGCTCTGCGCTTAATCAGTTCAGCTCAGGATCTCGGGCTGGATTCCTCCTTTTGATCTGCATGAACAGAGGAACGATGTTTTCGATGCTTTGAGTTTGCTAAAGTGAAAAAATGATCTGTTGGAGGGGGTAAGGAAAGATCTAACGGTTAGCGACTACGAGAGCCTTAGCAACTCTGGGACAGTGTGTGTGAGTGTGTGTGTAAGAGAGTGTATAAAAATGTGTGTATGTCAACATGTGTGTGCTCACCAACGTATGTGTGTGTGCACCAGTGTGTGGGAGTGTAAAAATGTGTGCGCGCCAATGTGTGTGTGAAAATGTGTGTGCATGTGTGTGAATGAATGTGTGTGTATGAATGTGCATTTGCATGTGTACAAGTGTGTGGACATGTGTTCATGTGAGAAGGTGTGCACATGTGTGTGTAAGAGAGGGAAGGGAGGGCATAGAGCCAGGCAGGGTCTCTCTGAAGGAGGCCCAAAGAACAGTAGCCAGACTGACCCTGCTGCTGGGCTATCCTCTCCTTCATCAGGGAAGGCAGGGGCCCCCTTGGCCCCACGGGGCAAAGTTCCAGAGAGATCCTCTCACACAGGGGCCTGACAAGGGATAGAAAAGAGACCCCCCTGGGCATCTACAGCATGGAGTCAGCTATGGATGGTGCAGGCCCTGTCCTGGTCTCCCATCCTCCCCTTGGACCACGTGCCCACAGGATCCACATGTTCTAGAAAAACATCCCAAGGCATGATGCTAATTAATGACATCATCTGTGGGTTCCTGACCAAGCCAATAATGTCCTGATGATCTCCATCCTCAAGGTCTCCCCTCTGAAGCAAAGCTGCAGAGATGGAGTGCAGTGGCTTGGCTGGCGCTGCCGGCTCACTGAGATCAAGGCCGCAAGATCCCGGGAGTCCAAGGGCCTCGACTGGCAGAAGGTACGAGAAGGTGGGATGCCAGCCCTGGAGCAGGCAATACAGAACAGACACCCTGGGAGGGCAGGGACTTTCAGTTCTGTCTTTGTAGCTTGGGTCTCTAGCACGGTGCCCGGCACACAATGGGGGAGCAGGGGCTATGTTACCTTTTTGGGCATCTACACGGCCCAGTCAGCACAGCTCACGGGCCTGGACTGGAAACAGGCCTCACATATCACTTAGGATCAGAAATGAAAACAACAGGGCAAAACAAGCCTTGTTTGTCCCCATCACTCCCTCAGTGCCCGGGCAGCATGGACTCTCTCCACAGTTGGCATTTTTTGTTTTGGGGATGGGAGTGGCAGGAAAGGTCTGGCCCTATCTGGCTTCACCAGCATCAGGAAAACAACAGGCCATGTACCTGGAGAGGGTCCCTGGAGGCAACCCAGGAGTTGGTGCTCATGGATGGACGACAAGACCCAAAGGCAGTCTTGCATGATTCAAAGGCCTCTTTTATAGTTCATTACCCACAAGGTAGGGATATGTCAAGGCCACGGGGCAGGGATCTGGAGGCAGAAGGGTCACTGAAGCAGTCATCACAAAAAGAAAAGCCCAAACTGAAATTGAACAGCTGGGCACCTTGGTGTTGACAGAAGGGGCACAGTGCTGCCAACCCCCCCTGCCCACCTCCTTTCCAAAGTGCTAAAACTGGAGCAAAGCTTGGGAATCTTCTGAAAACTTACACTTTGCTGACAGGTTATAGCCACCAAGAGGTGTGGGGTGACCCTCCACGGCATCGAAACCAGAAGAAACCAGCACAACATCGGGGGCAAATTCGTTAGCCACCGGCATGACGACCGTTCTGCAACATGCAAGGAGAGGCGTGTTAACCCTGCCGGCCCTCCACTCCGCCTGGGGCAGTGGGCCCAGAAATGCAGCAAGGGCTACTTCTCTCAAAGCCTCTGAGAAACACACAGACCTGTTTGCACCCTGGGCAGGTGGACCTGGGCAGGTTCTGAGTTAAAGAACTCAGAACAATGAAGATGGGCTAGTTGTGAGCCAAGGGGAGGCAGGAGAAAGCCAGACAGGCCCCAGTATTTCTAAGGGGACCCTGGATAAGAGTCACACAGCACGGGAGCCCAAGGATGGTCTGCAATTAACCCTCCAGGGTCCATGCTGATGGGTCTACTTATGGTTTCCTATATGTGGTGTTCCATCTCCCATCTCCAGGCTTTTGCACTGGCTGTGCCCCCTGGCTGGGATGGACTCCCTCCTCACCTCTGCCTTGTAGATTTCCTTCACAGCTAAAGGAGATGGCCCATTCCATCCCCCACCCCTCCACTACCAGCTACTTTGTGTCTTCTTAGAGTCGTAGGACCCTGGGCAAACCTCCCTGAACCTCAGTTTCCTCCTCTGTCAAAGGATGGGGCAGGCTGCAAAACCTTCATACCTGAGATCCCAGGACCCCATTTTGCACCCAGTTTTCTGGGCACACACTTTCTCCAACAGACCCCTTGTGCTGACTGCAGGGTGAGCCTAGAGAGTATCTCCAGGAGCCATACATGCCCAGCTGCCCTGGGCTAGGGGGTCTGGGTTCACCCACAAGCCCTCAGGAGCTGGGGAGGGAAGGGCCTGACCCCCCATGGGCTCTGTCCATCCTGCAGTCTTCATAATCACAAAGTAGGAGTAGGCCAGGATGTGCACCGGAAGTGGGCTCTCCCTCTGGGGCCAGGCTGGACACCCAGGCCATTCCCAGCTCGCCATGACTGTCACGGTGTGGGCAGCACCAGGGCCAAGGACGGGAGCATTTCCTTTCCAAGGACTGTAACTTTCTAAAGCATCTATTTCTAGGCCATTACAAGGAGGGTTTGAAGCCTTTTGATGACCTTGAACAAATTCAGACGTCCCCCAAGGAAGTATGTGCTTTGGGGTTTGTTCCTCTGGAGCCCTGGCAGGAATGGAGCCTGGCAGCCTGGGTGGGGAGGGAGCTGTGCTTCCCATTCTTTCACCCCGTGGAGTTGATGTCTTCAAGAACACAGGGTCTGAAAGGATCGGAGACCACCAGAGATGTGTGACTGCAGAGGACATAAATATGACCAGCCCAGGAACCAGGCAGTTTTCTCCACACACAACCCTCCTACATGAGTCTGGACACTTCTCAGAGCTCAGAGGCAGTCACAGGGTCATCCCCAGGACCTTTGCCTTTGAAACTGACCCGGCTATTGTTGGTCGGACATTGTCGAAATGGTTGGCCTCCACTCTGGGTACATGTACTTGAGAGACTCTGTGAACATCTCGGCTCTAATCGACTAGGCCCTGGGTCTGCTTTGACTCATCTGTGGATGGCTGGTCTCCCAGTAGGACAGGGACTGTCTTTGTAGTTTCAGTAGGACTTAGTGCAGTGCATGGCTTGAATGGATGGAGAGAGAGAGAGGGACAGCAGAGGAGACATGGCCAGATGGGTGGAGGCAAGATGAATGTACTAGATGCTAGACAGATGGATGGCAATATAAGAGACAAACAGGTGGACAGAGAGACAAAGGATGGACGGACGGGTATCTGAATGATCTGAAAAGAATGGAAAGGGGAGGAACCACCACAGGAATGTGCTAACCCAGCAGACTGTCTCTTTCTTCCCCCAGGTCCTCCATGATCCCTGTGCTAGGGGTCCTGGAAGGAGGAATTCTCCTTTTCTCAGCTTGCCCATGGCCCTGTGGGGAGGCTGGTCCTGCTGGATTCCTTCACCAAATGATTCCAACAGCACTCTGACTTGTCCAGGCTGGGGGATCCGAGCCAGTGGAGGCTGAAGCCATCTCCCTCACAAAGGGCCTGAGGGGGGGCTGCGGCTCATTTCCCTTCTCCTCTTTGGGCCAGAAAGAAACTGCTAAAATCATCATTTCCCTGAGTGATTACCACAAGAGGCACTAACACCTCAGCCTGCTGTGTGGGGTCCCTCCAAAGTGGATCAGAACAAAGTAGGAAACACAATTCACATGTGCACGTGTGTATATGTGTGTGCATGCACACCCCAGCCCATCAAAGAGCAGGTCAAGCAGCTGAAATAGCCACATACACACATGCACATGCATGTACACACATAAGCATACACACGCATACATTTGCACATGCGCTCCCCGCACTTTATGCAGAGGTTTGGGCCCCACTCCCCACTGCAATTCCAAGTGTTTGCCCAAAGCCCAGAGAGCTTGGAAGGATGCTGGCATGAGACACCATGCTGGGCCCGTGGCCGCCAGTGGGGCTTGTTGCCTGTGCCAGCTACAAGCCTTCCAGTGTGAGCAGGCTAAGTCTCCATCCCTGCTTGACTCACCTATAATCACCCCTGGGTCAGGGAGGTCAAAGGCCCCTTAGATCGAGCAGACAAAGGGACAGGAGGACCCTGAAAACACCAGGCAGGAGGAGGGCCCTGGAGCCCCTTGATCAGAGGGTTGGGGGGTGGGGATGGAGGCCAGTGATGATGATGATGGTGATGGTGATAACAGGGATGGGGTCTGCCTACAAGAGGCCAGGGATCAGAGAACATGAGGGCAAGGGTCTTTCCTACTCTACCCTCCCACGGCCAGTCTATACGCGAACCCAGATCTCCCCAACAACCAGATAACATCATATCACATTGACCGAGGCACAGGTCACCTCATTTGGTCCTCCCAGTGACCCTGTGAAGGAGGTGCTGCTGCTATTCCATCAGAGACAGGGCTTTGAGGATTCTCTAGCTGGGCCAGGAGGCAGCAGGGAGGAATCGACGTGGTCAGTGTGTTCTGGAGTGGGGGGTGGTGGGCTAAGACAGGGGGATTACTCCCCAGGTGGGGACAGGGTCAGAAGAGAGGAGGAGGAAGTCTGGGTGTGAGCCTGGGGAATGGCCTTTGATAATCATGGGGAAGTTCAGAGAGCAGGCAGATTTGGGGACAAGGTCATGGGATCAGTTCTGGAGATGTTGGTCTGAAGATGTCTACAGGATGCCAGGTGGAGATGCCAACCCATAGGTTAGCACAGGGATGGGGCTGGATATGTTGATCAGTCATTTCAGAGATGCTGACTGAACCCTCAGGAGCTGCTGAGATGGCCAATGAGGGCCCAGGATAGGGCCTGAGGGATGTCTGTGAGTGGCCTCAAGGACCCAGCAAAGCAAACAAGAGGCGCCCCAGGAGGGGCTCTTCCCCAGGATCCAGAAAGAAGAGTGACCCACAGTGTCTATGGTCCCAGAGAGAGCAAGGAGGAGGAGACCCCTGGCTACCATGGACAGGGCAGATGGGGGAGGCGGGGCATGAAGAGAGGAGAGTAAGGGTCATTCAGCAGAAAAGTAACCACAAGAGGGAGGAGAGATGGTCCTATTCATGTGTGTTGCTCTGGGAGGCAGCCCCACCCCACTGTGCTCCACCCATGCTCAACACTTTTTAGACTCATTCCAGAACAGAAGTGATGGTGGAGGATGTGGAACATGGGCATTTCTCTCACACTCTGGTGAGTTTGGCCCAGGATCAGCCCCCCTGGCACTCTCCTCAGCAAGCTTCTCTGGGGACCCCTTCATGCCGCAGGAGATCCTGGGAGTCCTGCACTAGAAATCAAAAGAATCTCCCCAACATTTAGAGCAAACGCTGTCTCTGTCTTCTCTGTCCTTCCTCCTGTGGCCCAACACTGGAACCCTCCTTTGTAACATCAGCACACTGGCAATGTCTGCCTCACTATGCACCCACAGGCCACCACCTTTATGCCACTCCAGAGACAAAGACTTCCCCAAGCCCCCACCCCATCCTGATCCAAAGAACCTCAAGTCAGTTGCCTGATTTTAGGTAAGAATTAAGAAAAAAAAATGCCACCAAATCCAGCCCAGTTGTGTGGGGTGACAGGTACTGTCGGAACCCTCCAGAGTGCGCCCACTCCTTTCCTCGTCTCTTCTGCTGTGGGCTCTCAGTGAGAGTCACTATAATGCTCTTGGCCTTGGTTTCCCCTTGTGTAGTTTAAATGAGCTGGCTGCTAATTTCCCTTCCAGCACTGGAGCTAAGCCCCCTTGTGGCAGTGCATCGCCCTCTCTTCCAACACGCCTTTTCTCTGGGAGATCTGGATTTCATGACATTTCACAGCTCTCAAGAAGAAAAGAGGTGGTTCGATCAAATCCTTGCCCTTCTAAGAAAATATCAATAATGAAGGCATGAGGACTCATGTGGAAAGCATGCATCGATAAGCAAAGGATGGCCGGCAGACCTGGGCTCAAATATACCAGCTCTTCCAGGGTCATCGGCCGCCATTTTCCAGGACTGCGTTCTGCAAAGGTTAGTGGGACTCCGCTGCCTCTGCACCAAGCGCCTGATGTAGGGGCGGGCTCTTGTTGGGGGCCAACAGGAAGGTGGGCAGGGGCCGGGTAAAGGAAGGGGTTAATGGAGCCAGGCCGACATTCTCCCCCTCCTGGTCCATCTGCAAACTTCAAAGACTCCCTGTTCAGCGTCAGGGCTGGTTCAAATTAGAGCACCCTGCTCTCGGCTGCGAGCTTCCCCGGTCCTGGGGAAAGTGCCGCTGCCTCTGGATTTCATTAGTGCCCACGCTCTTATCTTTGCTTCATCTTGGGCCTGATCCCCTGCAAATGCAACATGGCAGGCATCGGCTGCGTAACAAGGTGCAGCCTTGAAGGCCTGTGCTGTCTCCAGGGGCTCGCAAAGAGGAGGAAAAAGCAGAAGAAAGGGAGAAAAAGGGATATATGAGCCCTCTTTCCACAGCCATAAATTGTGAACATCAAAGCCCCATCTTACATTAAAATCAATAAAAACCTATGACGATTTTCCTTTCCAAGCAGGCCGCTCAAGCTTTAATGAGCTTACTTGATACGGTGGCATCCCGGATGGACTTGGCATGAGATTAAACGGAATTTCTGGAGGTCGAAGGGGAAGGACAGGGCTCCAGAGAGGGACAGATGGAGCCCAAGAGAGATGGATGGAACCCAGCACACTGCCCCAGGAGGGGTGCAGGCGGCCACAGGAGAGTGAGGAAACCTGCCTGGCACGAGGTTGTGCCCCCAGGGCAGAGTTGGGGCTGGCCTTCCTCACTGTGCACCACAGAGAGAGCTCTGAATCCGTAGGCCGCCCCCAAGGCCTCCACTAAGGGAGAAGGCTGGTGTGTCCAGAACTACCAAGAGTGCGGGGCGGGGGTGAGGGTCATCTGAACTGGACCTCTGCTTTTGCAGATGAAGGGGAAGGGGCCCAGAGAGGACAAGCTGCTAGCCCAAGGTTTCTCAGGGAATAAGGAAGATGGCACTTGTTGGCTCACAATTTAGAGGCCCTGAGTTCAAATTGCACTTGGGCTGTTTACAGTCTCTAAGTGACTTTGGACAGGTCACTCAGGGCCTTAGTTTCATCTGCATAATGAATTAACTGGATTTAATGTCCTCTCCATCTATATGTCTGGTATCTCATGGTCCTAAGCAGCACAGGTAGGATTGAAACCCAGATCCTTTGGCCCCACAGTTTTTGAGTTTCTCCTGGTTCTTTGGCTACCATTCAAAATGTCCTTATAGAAGTGGCTATTCAGAGATTGAGTCAATCAGTTTTGTGTTAACTCCAGGCTGAAGAAACACTGTCCCAAGGGATCCAAGGTCCAAGTCTTTGAACCACTTATTTTTAAACACTGGCAAAGTTGTTCCTTCTTAGCCTGGAGGAGGAAGAAACCAAATAGTACCCTCTCCCTTTTTCTGTCACTGCTCTGGAGAGTCCTTCCCTATTCAAATTATGTCCAGAAAGCCTGAGGCCCATTAAATCTGATCAAGAGCTGAGGAAAAAAGAAAACCCCGAATATTTCTGCCAGGTAGAGCTTCCCAGGGCACCTCCCCAACTTATGAGACTAGTCAGTGTCAAAGGTTGGATTAGCACTCGGGGTTCCTGACTCTAGGCCCAGCACTCTGCACCCCAGACCCCCAGGGTCCCCTGAAGGCCACAAGGAGGTCCGAAACAGGCTCCTCTCTGTTGTGCTTCACCACTGGTCTTCGTACCTACATCCTGGCTGAGTGCCTGCTCAGCAGTCCACATTCTCAAGCAGCTGCTAACATGCATTCGTGGAGAGAACAGTCCCCCTGGGGAAGTCTCGACACCGAGGATGTCACAGGTCAGGACAAATCATCACAGTAGTTACTATTACCTGGCCTCTTCACACATCCATGGTGCCTCAGTTTCCTGAGGTGCTGTCCTCAAAACACTCTTGTGGACTAGCCTAAATCTGATGAGTCATGACTAGATACATTTGACCTAAGAAGACACTGAGATCCAGAGAAGCCACTTGTCCTACACAGGGTCCCCAGTAAGGCCCCATACAGAGAGGATACCAGGGAAGTGGTGGTTCTTTGTGTGTCTGCACTGCCCCTGAGACAAGGCTGAGGCCATCCAGAAAGGAAGAAGGGGCTGGGCTGGGGTCCTGGCTTTGGGCAGATGAGGACACAAGGTGGGAGGTCCCAGGACAGAAACCATCTCAAGGTGGGGTAGGCCTCATGTGCCTGGCACTTCTTTCTAATTCCCTGTACTCAAACACTGGAGGCCAATGGCTAAGATCATAAAGATGGCAAAGACTCAGAGAGGTGATCACCAAGCACACAGGAGGTATGCTTAATTGGGAAGATTGGGGGGCACCCCATCCATCACCAGGGAGATGAGCTTTGGGGCCTTCCCCCATACAGAGCTACCTACCCAGCAACAGAAGAGGAAGGACCTGTCCAAGGTCACACAGAGAGGACTGTCAGATATCAGTCCACATCCTGCCTCCAAGCACAAGAGGAGAGGCTGAAACCATTGACCTCTGCAATCTCCCTCAGCTCTGAAATGATGGACCTCAAGCCCTAAATGCGTGATAACTCAGTTTACTCACCTGTGAAATGACTCTCTTCTGCCTCTCTCACCAGGGTTAGAAAAATCCCACATCTCACAAAACACAGGAGAGAAAGTCAAGGTTCGACTGGCTTCACAGACCCATGAGCATGCCTCCCAGAGGACCTGAACTTCATGACATTTCACCGTGCTCCCAGGAGCATGCTGGCTACTGCCCTTGGGCAGGTGGCCCCTTGAGCTCTTGTGAGGCTTGGCTGTTGGCCAGGTGTGTGTCCCTCTACCTCCAACAAACAATGATGAAAACGACCAACATGTCATTGGATATCAACAATGGCAGGCACACTGTTTGAGCCCAAGGGCTAAGGAGAGATCCACAACACAGACAGACAGACAGACAGACTTGGCAACAGCGAGCCTGGAGGCTTACCTGAAGGCAGTTAGATATTCTGTATCTCCCATGGGTGGGTCCAAGCCACCAGTGAATGCCATGTTCACATTGAAGCCAACGCCAGGTCCCGTGCCAACCTAGGATGAGGAAGGGGAGGAGGATGGAGACAGTTATATGATGGAGCTATCAATCCAATGGCTGTCGGGCTTTTAAAGTGTCTTTGCAGCTGGTGGGTGCCCAATCAGAAGCCTAAAGCAGACCTCTCTGTTTTCTGTTGGTTTCACTGTGGGCAGCACCGAGACACCAGTGCCAAGAGCCCAATGTGGAAACAGGCTACCCCTGCTTGTCTTGCACTGGGCTCTGGAAGCCCTGGCACTCCCGTAGGGGCTCCTGATATGGCCTTTGAAGAAATTACGTAGCCTGAGCAGTGAACATCTTTAGTGGGAAGTCCCATTCTCTTGTCCTGGGACATTTCAGATTCACAGGCATTCTGTTTCTCCAAGGTCCCTCAAGCTCCTGGGTCCGTTAGTCTGAGGGACACCTTGGGCTGCTTTGACCTGGGCTGATGTCATGTCATCTTCCCCCCCACGAGGAGTCCTATCCATGAGGGCTCCTTGCACCCCTGGCAGACACATGGCCAGACAGGGCTAAGGGCTCCAGTGGGACAGGGCTGGATGGGTGTCCTTGGCACAGAAATTCTGCCAAGACCTCCTGACTCTGTGACTGTTCTGGTGACAGCCCACTTGAAACCCAAGCTGATGGGCTGGGGCTTCTCATCCTCACTCAGCTGTGGCAGCATCATGTTTTGTTCAGAGGGTGAGCACCCTCTGCTGGTGAGCAGCAGGCAGGAGCCGCTCAGTGGACCTTCCAGCCCAGCTAGTAAGCGTTGCCCTTCTGGAGGTTGGGTGGTGGTCGCCATGGGAGGGTAGGCCAGGGGAAAGAGGTGGAATGGGAGAGCCTTCTTGGCTTGCATGCCAGAAATGATTTTCCAGAACTGGCACTTGTATTTGGGACAAAAATAAAAATAAAGGGCACATGGGAGACAGCCAGGCTTGCACACCTGAAATGGATGCCAGCCTTTCCAGCCCCCCTTGCCTCTTACCATTCCAGAACTCCTCCAAAGCTCTGCTCAAGCCATGGGGGCCAGGGAACAAGTACTGAGAATGGGGTCACAAAGTGGGAGCTCAAATGCGGGGCCTGCCAGTTCTACACAGGTGGCACTAGGGGTATCGCTTCACATTTCCACAGGTGTGGCAGGGCACCAGGCTTGGTATCAGCAAGACCTGAGTTCAAATGTTGCCTCAGACCCTCAGTAGCTGGGTGATCCTGGGCAAGTCACTTAACTACCATATGCCTCAGTTTCCTTATTGGTAAAACACAGATGATAATAGCACCAATCACACAAGATTGTTTTAAGTACTAAATGAGATATTTGTTAAACATTTAGCAAGATGCCCGTCACAAAGTAGCCACATAATAATCCTTCCTGCATTCCTCCCTCTCTTCCTTCCCTCCTTCATCTGTAAAATCAGGAAGGCTGGACCACAGGCAGCTTCTAAGAGTCTTCCCAATTCTGAACATAGACATTTGTCTCCCCTCTCCAAACAGAAGCTCCCAAAGGGTCGGGACTGCTTTGTTTTTGTCTCTGCGTTTCGCATGAGCACCATCCGCTAGGCTCCTACTGTGTGCTGCTGACGGAGCAACTGGGAAAGACCATATAAAGTTCAGCAAAAAAAGTTCAAAGAGCATTTACTAAGCCCGTACTATGGGCGGGGTGCTACAGTATCGGGGTTCTACTGTGCTAGAACCCCATGACATGTTTAAAATAGAAAGCTCATTACAGATTCATTTTAAAAAGCTGCCTCTTAAAGTCTAGACCTAAATAAAAGTAAGCTCAGACATTTAGTCAGCATTCATTAAGCCCCTACTGTGTGTCAGACACTGTTTTAGGCTCTGGGTATGCAAAGACAAAACCATCTTTGCCCCCAGGCAGTTTATATTCTGGTGGGAGAAAGAGACCCTGTGTACACAATAGATTTGTCCACCAAGCATTCACTCAGCCCCTACTGTGTGCTCAGATGTTGTGAGGCACTGGACATGAGACACACTGACCTTCACCTAAGCACCCTGCCATGGCTCTGCGTCCAGGCTCATCAGAAGCCCAGCTCCTGGAGCCTGTGGCCAGTGCATAGCCAGGATCTCGCTCACCTCATCAGGGGCTCCGCTGCCAGGGAAGAAATTGCCATCATCATAGCGATGCAGGGAGATGTACAGCACGTTGGGGTCGCTGTAGAAGGCCTGCTGGGTGCCATTGCCGTGATGTACATCCTGGGGGAGGACAAGACGTGACCAAGTCAGCACCTGGACTGGGGTTGGTCATCTAGGAGTACCCAAGGGCTCCCAAGCTGCCACCCTTCCCTCTGGCCCAGTCACCCGACCAGTCCCCTTGTCTCCTCCCTTCCATCTTCCACTGTGAATCAAAGAAGGGCACTGGGCAGCAGGAGTGATGGGATGGGCAGGAGCCTCCGAGGGCTCAGACAGATTTCGCACATTGCTCTTATTTAAAAATAAATATAATTATAATCTAGGAAGAAAAGCAGAGGACTCCACTGTTCACATGAAGTTTGCTCAAAGACTGAAGAAAAAGAATCAAGGCTTTTCCCAACTTAATCTTGGTGACTCATGGAGCAAGTGATCTGTGTTACATGGCCCCTGGGTCTGGCTGTCCTCTCTGGTGACAGCTGGGAGCTGGGCATGTGTGTGAACAGGACACATGGCTGGACAGTTCCTTCACTCACTGTCTGTGGGACCTGACTCTCAGTTTCCTCACCTGTAAAAGGAGGAGGCTGAACTGGTCTCCTCTGAGGTCCCTTTTGCACAGAGGTCCAGGACCTGATGTCTTGGATGTAGGAGGGCCTGGGTTCCAATCTCGCCTCTGACACTTACAATAAGAGCTCCCATGGCCATAGCAGGCCTTTCCCCACCCAATCCTCCAATAATGGGCATCTCAGGGCACGGCCAGAGATGGTATCATGTGTGGGCCTCAAAAGAGCTCCATGTGACGTTAACAATGAGTAAAAAGGTCCATTTTACAGATGAGAACACAGGGTCCGAGAGGAGCGTCAGGCCTGGGATCCTTCTGTGATAGGTACAAGAAGTGTGTGCTTCTAAAGTAGAAGGAACACTCCCGAGGACAGGCGCAGAGCCTGGCACACAATAGGCGATTGCTAGAAACTCGATGAATGAGGGAGTTTGCTTTCACTTTATAAAGGAAAACCAGGGTGGGGAGAGAAGTGAGCCTTCTGATTCCCATTTCTCACAGGAGTCCAGGTGCCCAGGTCTGCTCATTTACAGATGAGGAAACAGGCCCCCTCTGGGGGGCAAACATTGGAGGCAGGATCTGAACCCAGAGCTCCTGGCTTGAGTGCCAGGCAGTTCTAACCATGCCCCATCCACTACCTCACTTATCCAGGACCCAGGACCCAAAACCTAGTTAGGAGTAGGGCACAGGGTTCCAAGCCAGGTCACTCAGTTCCAAAAGATCACTTTTCTGATCTTTCTACCTGATGGCATTGGGAAGACCCATGATGGCAGGCAGGGGATTCCTGCAAGCAGGCTGCCTTCCCATTGCATCCTCACCAGGCATACGCAGTGGCAGCTGTGAGTGGCCATGTGACCCATGCACTTGGGAGGGTCACCACTGCCCCTGAGCAGGGCTGAGCTCACAGATCTTTCAAGGCCTCTCACAGGCAGAGGAGCCAAGTCGAAATGACCACTGGCTGAGGCCGGCCAAGATTAATGAAGATCCCTGGAGGCCCTGGAGCTATGGCCCCAGGGGACCCTGCACAGAACTGCCAGAGCTCTGGGGTGGAAGAGAGGACATGGCTGCAGGCAAAGGGAGGCCTTCTGAAAAGCCCACATCCATCCCCCTGGAAGCGACTGGGAAGGGGAGCAGTTCTCTAGGGGGTCCCAGAGCTTGTGCATGGACTGTCCCCAGGCAGTTGAACGCCGGAGACACATGCAAACCTCAGTGGGGGGAGACAGAGCCAAGGTGCCTTTAGAAGGAAGACCTTTAGGGTTGAGAGGGCAACGTGGCTCTGGCTAGAGATCTTAGAGCAAAGGAAAAACCACACCATTCCAGGCTAACACCCAAAGGGGCATTTCTGAGCTGTCGTCTCCACTCCTTGGCATGAGTCCAGGGCCATGGGTGCTGTCCCTGTCACGCCAACAATGCCACCTGGAAAAGCCTGCTATGTCTGGGTTCTGCTCCCAAACATCGACTTTGTCTTTAGCTCTCTCTGTGCCCACTGGCTCCCCCAAGAGAATCTAAGCTCCCTGAGGGCAGGCTTTTTCATTTCTAATGTTGTACCCCTGGAGTCTGGCCCTTAGTAGGTGCTTAAGTCTGAAATGGCATTGGGACCCTTCTCCCTCTTGTGTTTTTATTAGTTAGCAAGCTAAGATTCCTGGAGAACAAAGCAAGGGAGGGATATCTCATCCACAGGCATCCTCCAGAACTGAAGCTCAGTCCCTCTCAGGGGGTGCCAAGGCAGCAATCTTTTCTTCACTCACCCAGTCCACGATGAGTATCTTGTTCACATTCAACCTTTGCTGAAGCAGCTTGGCTGCGATTGCCACAGAATTGAAATAGCAAAACCCCCTGGGGAGAGAATCGGGAAAAGGGAAGGAAGAACAGGGTTGGAGGGGTAAGACAGCCCATCTCCTCCATGATCAGTCAGCTTTGGGTCTAGGGGCCTCTGGAGATGGTCCTGTCCTCAAGGGCAGGGGCACTCCCTCATTGTCACTTAGTGTGAGAATCCATTAGGGCTGTGGGTCCCTCCTGGACCCCCCCCAAAATCCAAGGGGGGCATTTGCATCTCTCTTAGTGACTAACTCAGGGTCACCCAGGAAACAAGCAGCCAGGGGCCACAGAGGTGGGGGCTTCCTCAGGCCCCTCCAAGGAAGTGGCTGAAGCTGGCTCTGCCCCTTTTCCTTCCTTTCAACTAGAGTCGTCTTTACTCCTAGGGAGGTACTATCAGTGCCCAGCAATGTGCTGGCACACTGTGGGTAGCTGCTGGAGGACTGAATTAAGTGCAGTGCCGAAAGACAGAGGAAGAGATCCTCACTGTAGACCTGGACCAGAAACATGGGTACAAGAAACAGGTTGAGGGGGAGGGGCAGGGAGAGGGAAGTGGTGATATTTGATCAATGAAGTGACACCATCTTTCTAGTCCGGCCAGGCCCTTCCCTGCCCTGGCCAGCCCAGGAATCTGGCCTCTCCCCTACTGCTTTGGTGCAGACCCCATGTCAGCCTGAGACTCGCCATTGTGTCCAGGGTGGAAGGGGCCTTAAGAGCTGTCTGCCCAGGTCCCTCATTTTCCCAGAGGGGACTCCAATGCCCATGGAGGTGAGGTGATATTGAACGAGCGACAAGCAGCATAGGCACCTGATCATTTCCAGTAGCTTTTCAATGACCTTTTCCCATCTAACCTTAGTGTTCCCTGTGTCTCTCTGGGGGTCTCCCTCTCCTCTGACCTCTTAACTCTTTCTAACTTTATCCTCGGCTCCTCTCCAGATGCCCATGACCAAGAGATCTCTGTGTGCCCACCATCAACGAGCTTGAGGGAACAAAGGCATTGCAGGGGTCCCTCCCTGAGACTGAACTCAATCCTGAGCCAAGGTTACTGTATCCTGGACCCAGGAAGGACATCAGGCGGAGGTCAGTACTCACATGGGTGTGCTCTCTTCGGCATGATGGCCAGGGGGCCGAACTACAGCAAAGCCATTCTGCAAACCAGACCAGAGCAAAGTGCGTCAGGAGGGAGGGTCCCAGAGAGAGTGCCCATGGGACCAGTCTGGGTGTGGTCATCGTTGCAGAGCCACAGCTTGTCCAGGGGGCTTGTTAAAGGCTCATGGGAGGTCACTGGCCTCATCATCAGGATGGAATGGTTCCTGTGAACATGTGTTTGTGGATACGTATGCATGTGGGCGTGTGTGGCTGAAAATGTGGGCATCTGTAAATGTCTATGTGCACAAATGTGTTCGTGCATGTGAGTAAACGTGTGTGTGTGTGTGTGTGTGTGTGTGTGTGTATGTGTAGCTGGGGGATAGAGGACAGCAGAGGCCACTTAGGCTGCGATGAGCCTTTGTGTTCCATCCAAACCCCTGTAAGCTGAAGCCTGTCAACAGAGAAGCCGTGTGCCTTGGGGACTGGCCCATTTCTCTTTCTTGCCCAGAGACCTGGTCCCTCAGAGAGCACTAGGGATGAAGGGGACATGGGAGACAGTTCTGTCCTTTGCCAGGACAGGCAGCTTCCTTAGCTGAGACTTGCTTCTTTATCTATGAGCTCCCTAAGTGCACGGACTGGATGTCACTTCTCTCGGTAGCATCAAACCCACAAGACAGGTCCTTGACCCATGTGGAAGAATGGCTGGGCCCAGGGAGAAGGGGCACAGGCTGGACATGTGCCATGGGGTCAGAGTCAAGGTTCACCATCATCCCCCTGGAGCTGAGGGAGCTGTCTACACCTGCCCACACTCCTACCCACCTTCAGCTCTCCGGTGGCCACCTTGAAGACCAGCTCCACCACGCAGCCCACAGCCAGGCGAGCAGCTCCAGAGGAATGTACTTCATTCCAGATGGTGTCACTGTCCACCTGCAGAGATAGAACAAGGCAGGTCCTTGGGTGAATCCCTCTTGGGTGACCATCACTGTGGCCTAGAAGGAAGGCACACCCCTGCCTCCATACCTGCTGAGACCCTGCTCGCTCATGGAGGCCAATGAGGCGGGGCCCTTCTGCTAGCAAGGTCCTCTCCAGGGTCACCATCCCCCTACCCTGCATGTGACATAAGACTAAGACTTTGGGGAGGTCTGTATGACTGAACACTGTCTCCCCACCAGAACTTGGCATTCCACCTGGAACATAGCAGGGACTTAATAAAAACTTCTTGCTGGCCCTGCTCTCCAAAGCACCTGCCACCTTCTCTGACCACCAGGATTCAGCCCTGTGTCTGACGCTTTCCTTGTGGGGTCACGTCCTCTCGGTTCCCCCTTGTGTGGAGCAGGCAGCATGGCTTCTGACGCACATTCGTGAAGAGTCTCTGTGTGCCAGGCTCAAAT
Source organism: Bettongia penicillata ogilbyi (assembly GCA_023548195.1). Lineage (NCBI taxonomy): Eukaryota > Metazoa > Chordata > Mammalia > Diprotodontia > Potoroidae > Bettongia > Bettongia penicillata. Next base: position 7,409,021 of record JAJHZJ010000134.1, on the reverse strand, counting down.
GGACTCATGGAGCACTCGCTTGTCCTCAGACACTCAAGAAGTGTTGCCAGTGCCCATGCACCCTGACCCAGGGCCTGGCACACAGTAAGCACTTCACATGTTGCCTATGTTCTTTGTCCTGAGGGATGGTGCACTGATTAGGAAGGGGAAGGGCCAGAGTCGGAAATAAAGGTGGAGAGGGGAAACAAGGCGATCGATGACTTTAATAGAGGAGAACCAGGAAGAGGGCATTTCCTTCTTTCTGTCTGTGTGTCTCTGGTGTGGGACCTCCTCCTAATGCAGACTAGCACTCACTCTGAAGCCAAGGGTCACTGAGAGTGGTTGGCTGTGGCAGAGTCTTGAAGCCCAGTCTCCCTGACATGAGGCCCACACTCCATTTCCCTGTCGTGTCATCTATCTATGCAGATGCTGATGGTGCCAGGCGCTTCTAACCCAAGGTCACAGGCTCATGGGGGAGGGTACACAGAAGTCCTTCTTCCTTCAGGAGTGTGGCTCATGATCCCATGAAAGGGATGGTTAGAGGGGGCACACTGTGGCCCTTTGACCTCCTGATGACCTCTCACTGCCAGCCAGAGGTGGCTGGATTCTAAGGGGGAGGGCATTTAGCAAACTGTTTTCCAGTCCCCAAGCTCACATCCATCTACACGCTTTCTGCGGATGGGAGGTATCCTGGTCAAAGGATACTACATCCTGTGTACTGGCAGACACCTCCAGGCCTTGCTTGTGGCTGAACTTGGTCTGGAGGGAGAGGACTACGGTCTTGGGGAGAGAACTTGGGAAACAGCCAGAGCAGTCAATGGGGCCATGCAAGAACAAGACGCAACATGGCGGGTGGTCTATGGACACTCCTTGGGATGCAGTTGATGGGTGTCTGGTGGCAGTCTTCTGCCTGAGGGGTCCCCTAGGATGTGCCACAAGTTCTGAGTCTCTCCTGGCATCACAGAGACAGCCTTGGTGGGGGTCGGGGTTGCACTGCCCTCGGATGATCTCCGCATATCCAACATGTACTCTGTCCAAGATAGTGGAGTGAGAGCATTGAGGACCGCCATGACCGCAGGAGTGCAAGTGTTTGTGGCCCGGGGTTCGCTCTAAAGCCCCCTCTATCCAGAGGAGGACCAGCCCAGCCAGAGGGCCCTGGCTTGTTAAAAAGAGATGGGGGGAGGGGCACAGAGTCCTGGATCTGGGTTCTAATCCTGCCCGCGTCTGCGCTGCCTTGGACAAGGAACGCCTCCTCTCTGGGTTCACATCTTGTTTCTCTGGATCACCTGGGGCTGGGTGAGCAGGAGGAAAGGCTTGACTCAACTCTCCCAGACAGATGTGGCCTGGTCAAGACTGGCACTGGGGCCTGCCCAAAGGAGCCCCAAGACCTCGCGAATTTTCTGGTTGCTGACTGATATCCAGACTCAGCCTCCGAAGTATCTGGGGATTCACAGGGTGGGCTCTCTCCTGAGGGGATGGATATAAGCTTCTGCAGGATGGGGCACTACAATCCTTGTGCTTGTATCTCTGAGTCTGGCACCGTGCCTGGCACAGAGCAAGCACTCCATAAATGCATGGTAGAAGGGGCCATTCCCAGGCTCCACATGGGCCCTAGTACACAGTAAACACTCCATAAATACAAGGTAGAAGAGGTCATTTCCAGGCTACACATGGTACACAATAAACACTCCATAAGTGCATGGTAGAAGGGTCATTTCTAGGCTCTACCTGGGCCTTGGATAGATGCACAACCTCTTGAGTCTAAAGACCCCAAATCCTTGGACCTGGTTTCTGGCTGCCCCTCCCATCTGAGGTACAGCTAGGGCAGAGAGAGAGAAGGGTCACTCTCACAGAGGCTGCAGACAGGCTGGAGGTCTCACTCACTGGTCACTCAGTGCAGGACAAGCGTGGGTGTGGCTGGCAGCCTCGGTGGGAAGGCCGCTTGGGGTCTCTAGGCCAGGGCCCTCATTTGCTCCAGAAAGAACCAGGCCTACATGATGTGAGCAACTTAATCCCGGTCACACCGTGGAGGAGCTGTGATTTGAACCCAGGGCCTCTGACTCCCAGACAAGTCGATTTTTTTTAGAATTTCACTGGCGATGAAGCCCTACCCTGGGAGGAAAACAGTCACATGCAGAGGTATCCACATCCATACGCACACACACATCTACACACCCATGCACACATCTGCGTAAGCATACCCACATTTACAACACACACACTCACACAATCACACACATTTGCCTCATGGACACACACACACACGCACATGCATCTACACACCCATGCACGGTCGCCTCACACTTGCAAAATCTCAGGATGCATAAACAGTAACGCAGGCTCTGGCAGTGGGGGAGGGGTGTGCAGACCAGGCTAGTGCCTTCCAGGTTCGCTGGGGCCCAGGCTGGGCTCAGGCTGCTCTGCAGCCTTCAGTTTGCTATGTGTTTCTGCTGGATCTCCTTGGCGCTGCTCTGACAGCGGCTCAGGAGCGCAGCTGCTGAGTCTGGGGGCAGGATCGGATGAGACACTATCGGCAGGTGCTCAGAGCAGGGCCTGTGGTCTCGTCCACCACTGTTGGCTCTGCTGTATCATCTGACTCTCACCAACAAAAAGAGCCTCATTTGGGAGGCTGGGATCATGGGATTAAATCTTGCCTTTGCCTCATATCGCTCTGTGACTTGACATGCCCTCTCCCTGGGCCTCAGTTTCTTACTCTGAAATGAGCTGCTTGACCTCGATGTTCTCAGGGTCCCTTCTAGCCCCAAATCTGTGATTCTTGTGATCTGTGAACCCTGGCTCAAAAGTCACAAGATCTGCATCTGATGCATCTGCTCTGGCTATGCAAGCTTGAGCAAGCTGCCTCAGTTTCCTGATCTGTAAAATGGGACACCCTCTACTTTCCTTCTGTAGGAAGGAGGCTCATGTTGGGTAGCACAGGTGAATGCTGCCTAAACACTGTGGAGGGAATACAGGATTATTCCTGGCACAGATTGGCCTTGGGATCCTGGCAGGTTCCTTGACCTTGGGGGCCTCCTGGCGACTGCAGAAAAGGTGCACACCTGCGGAGATGAATGCACCCTCCCGACCTGGAAGTTCCTTGCACCCAGGAAGGTGTTGGTTCAGGGTTTGTCCTCCACTATTTCTACTACTGTTATCATAGAGGCCTGAGTATCAGACCTACCTCTGACCCATTATCAACCACAAAACCCTGGATAGGTCCCAAGCCTCTCATTGCTGTGGGCCACACTCTGGTCGAGAAAGTGACAACCTGCACTGGTGGAGAGACTTTTTTCATGGAATTTCCTCAGAGTCCTTATCCCTGACTGTGTATTATGTGTATTATTCCTGTGACTGACATCAGGTATAGAGGGTCCCATCCGCAGCCCTGAAAGCATTTAAAAGCTAAAGCACCACAGACACCAAATGCCCCATTCAGAAAAGTGGCCTTCCAATGCTGGGTCCTGCCCTGTTATTTTAGATCCTGGCCCTGTGCCTCAATTTACCTGTTATGCTCCTTATTAACATTCAGTTTTCATTTGCAAATTGGAAATATGGCTGTGCATGCCCCACCCCCCATACAAATGCAAACTTTTTCAAGTCCAGCCAGAATTGCCCTGAATTAAGCAGCTGCAGCCGCCCTTGCAGGGCCCAGCCATCCCCCCCACTCTCAGGGTGCTTGGTGGCGGAATGAGGGACAGTCACTTGGGTTCTTTCTGACGGGATAATTTTCAAAGCAGCGATTTTGTCAAGACTCAGGAAGAAAACAATTTTGTCTCATTTCCCTAACAGAATCCAGACTTGTGGCTGCAGCCTCCTCAACTGTAATTATGCCTCCAGTTCCCAATCCCGCAAACTCCACTGCACAATGTGTTTGGTCGTTGGTGCTCTTGGAGCAGGGGGGCTGCCCTTTCCGGGAGGTAGGCAGTGAAGGTCCCCCACCAAGTGAAGATGAAGTGAGGTAGGGGGACTATGCAGAGCAGACTCAGATTGTGACACTGGCACTGATAATGGATGGATGGATGGACAGATGTGAGATGGGGGCACAGTTCAGGTCAGAGTCAGATTGTAATGTTGGCACTGATGGATGGATGGACAGATGGGAGATGGGGGCACAGTTCAGGTCAGAGTCAGACTGTAATGTTGGCACGGATGGATGGATGGAGGGATGGATGGGAGAAAGGGGCACTGTCCAGGGTAGAATCAGATCGTGGTGCTGATGCTGCTGATGCACAGCCAGACAGGCACTGGGAATGCGCTTTTTCATTTCCGCACCATCACCCGGATGTTCAACACCATGCTGCCTGTAGTTTTACGGGTTTGCTGCTAGGACACCCCCCTGCCCCTTTCTGACCCCAGGTCTTGGCAGGGTCCACAGAGGCAGATATATGTGGAATACTTGCCACCTGTCACTGGCTCAGTCAATGATCCTGGGGCTTCTGCTTCTGACCCAACCTGGCAGTCAGAAATGATACCTTAGTGGATAAAGTGTCTATACCGGATGCTCCTTCTATTAATGAAGTCAGTCAGAAAGCATTCATGAAGCTCCTACTGTGTACCAGGAATGGTGCCAGGCGTAGGCTTTGAGGGGACACCCAAGCTCCTACCAAGCTATTTTGTCCACCAGGACACCTCGACTTTGGCCAGGCAGGATCTCCAAGCCCCAGGGAGGATGGCAGAGAGGCCCAGGCTGCGTCAAGGGGCCAGCCCCAATCTGGAAGCCCCCACCCCTTCCCTGGCCCGGCCAGACCCACTGAGGGGGAACATCTGGCAGCAATTCTCCCTCCTAGGAGGAGAGCAAAGCAACCATGGCCATTACTGTAGCAGGGAGAACAAATGAGCCTTTCTTGGGACATCAAAGCAAACACTTACCCCGACGCCCCCACAGGGGAGCCTGACGAACATGGATGTTAAGGAACCTGTGGGGGAGACAAGAGGGACAAGTGAGCACAGGGTCAAGGGCTCCCTCCCCTTCCCCCAACCGTAAGGAGCCATGAGCTCCCTCCAGGCTCTGATGGGGGCTGAGGGAGGGGCTCTAGGACCATGTCTGGGCAGCTTCCCTGACCCCATCAGTGGGCAAACCCCATGCCATCTGTCCATCTGCAGCCACATCCTTCCTCCAGCTTTCCTCCTGACTGACCTATTCCAGACCCACTGCCTCTCAGTGATGAAGGTGGCCTCAAAGGTATCTGGTCTGGCCGGACACTGGCCACCCTGTCCTTGACCACAGCCCTGTGAGCCTCTGACCTCACTGATTCAAGGGCCCATTGGGTGAAGCTGCCTGCCCTGATGAAGGCCCATCCATCCGGATGCTCCAACTGCCCAGAGGAGAAGTCACTAGAAATGGGCTGAAAAAGGAAGGATATTCCCCATGGCTGCATAGCCAGGGAGTATCTGTGTCGATTTGAATACAGGTCTTCCTGACTCTGAGCCCAGGGCTCTGTGCCCGGTGGTACCCCCTGGCAACCAACTTTGTTCCGTGTGTGAAGTATGAGGGAGGCACCTTGAGGTGCCAGGACCACCCATGCTGGCATGGTGACGATGGATTCCCCCAAAGCACCTGGACAGGTCTGAGTATTGGGCTTTCCTCCAGGGTGGCAGGTGGAGGGAGGACATCTATCAAGGGACAGTGGCTTCTGAGTCCTTTGCTCTCTGTGTTCCCATTGCTGGACTCTGCCAGCTTCCCCATAGGCCTGCCCCAGGGGCAGCGGGGGATAATGGGAAGCCCCTTCGCTGGGGTGACCTCAGGCCAACAAGGTATTCCTGCCCCTGTGTCTCAGACTCTCCCCAATAGAATGAGGGGCTCCTGGAACCCCAGGCTGGTTAGAGGCAGGAGTGCAGGGTTTCCTTTGCACCTGATACCATACCTGGTACACAGTAAGTGTTTAATAGATGCTTATTAACTGACTGACCAAGGCTAGCAGGCTAGACCAGGCCACCTCTCAGTTCGGTAACTATTATCATTAACAGCACAGAGGCTCAGGAGCATGGACTGTCTCCAATTCAGCAAGCACTGGACAGACGTTTCCTGACCATGTGACCCTGGGTAAGTCACTGCCCCAGGAGGGCCTGGCCACCCCCTGAGGCTCTAGGCCTCACTGGAGGATAAGACTGAGGGTCTAGCCCCCAGGACAGCATCAACAATCCAATGTGTCCGAGGCCTGAAACATTTCATTGCTGCTGTCACAGAGTGTGGGGACCATAAAAGCAGCTGAGGAGTATGGCAGTGACAGTGACCACGGGAGAGGATGGAGGGAGGGGGTATGGAGGGGAGAGGGGATGGAGGGGGGGATGGAGGGGAGGGGCTATGGAGGGGAGGGGGTATGGAGGGGGGGATGGAGGGAGGGGGTATGGAGGGGGGGATGGAGGGAGGGGGTATGGAGGGGGGGATGGAGGGAGGCGGGATGGAGGGGGGGATGGAGGGGAGGGGGGATGGAGGGGGGGATGGAGGGGGGATGGAGGGGGGGATGGAGGGAGGGGGGATGGAGGGGGGATGGAGGGAGGGGGGGATGGAGGGGGGATGGAGGGGGGGGATGGAGGGGGTGGAAAGGGGAAGCAGGGGAGAGGGAGGAGGGGAGAGGGGAAGGAGTGCAAAGAGCTAGCTCGGGTGGCACCAGTTTCTTGCTGCAAAGCCCAGGGAAGGAGAGCAGCACCTGAGAAGGGGCAGGAGCCCCCTGACTAGGCTTGGGCAGAAGGAGGGCAGCGGCCATGGTCAGTGGAGTCAGATCATTCTCTGCCAAGTGGAGATCCTAAGTGATTCATGTTGGACACTAGACTTTCCCTTTCACTGGGGCAACAGACACCAAGGGTAAGCTGGCGGGGAGGGGGCCTCGCTTGGAGTCAGGGAGGCCTGAGTTCAAATCTTAATTCAGACACTTACTTGCAGTGAGGCCCAGGGCAAGTCACTTACTAGCCTCTGTCTGCCTCAGTTTCCTTCTGTAGAATGGGTACAAGAGCACTTCCCTTGCAGGGCGGCTGTTGTGAGGACCAAACGATACCATATGGAAGGGTCCCATGGACTCCTCAGTGCTCGCTCTGCCCTGGCTTGGAGTCATGGTGACGGGCACTGTTTATTCCTCAATGCTCTGCGCCCATGCCCGGCTGTGCCCTGTACAGTGCATCAGGGGCTCCTGCTCACTCCCCTGGGACCTCAGGGGGCTATGCTAATGCTCAGATCCTCACCCACTGCCCCAACTCTGTGTCTGGCAGATGGGGTGCCTGGTCTGGAGTCAGGAGGATTTGTGTTCAAATCTGGCCCCAGACCACCTGGGTGACGCACTGCTGGCCTCAGTTTCCTCACCTATCTCCCTCAGGGTTGTGATGATTAAACATGATGCCTGGCACGTGACAGGCACCAGGAACATTCGCTCTTACTCCCAGAACCCTGAGGAACTCTCTTCTGAAAACAGTTTTAAGAACTGCCCTTCTCCCTCCCCTCCAGGCCCAGAAAAACAAGGTTCAAAGAGAAACCCATGGTGAGCCTGATCCTGATCCTGCACTGCGCACATAGACGTGGGGCCAAATGAGGAGAGGTCCAGTCACGCCAGGCACGGGGTCTTGGAGAAGTAGGGGCTGGGCTCCCCCTCACTGATTCGCCGGGGTCAGTGACAGGGGCTCAGTCCTGCTCACTGCCTCCTCCACCGGACCAGCCCTCACGGCTCAGGCTCAAACCAAGGATGGCTGAGCTTGCTGAGGGTCGCCTGCGGAGCAGGTGGTCCCTCTGAAGGGAGCAGCCTTGTGGGATGGTGGGGCGAAAGCGAGCGCAACGGTGGAGCTGCCCAGGCATGAGCATCCTGCAATAAATACCTAGAAGTTTCTTACTGTCCAATTTCTGTCTGTTCAGGGGGTTGGTGCCGTAGAGCAGGGCGTGGGCCTCTGAGTGCACTGTCTGCAGTTCTTCCAGTGTGGCCTTCCGTCCCCGAATGCACTGGAAAGGAGCAGAAAGGGGAGGGGAAAGACTGTTAGCACCATCCAGTTAACAGATGCCCACCTGGACCCCCAGAGCAGACAAGCCCAGGGCCTCAGCACTCTACATGTCAGAGCTAACTTCAGGTGACAGGGCATCGTCAAAGCCCGAGGATTCCTGTTTGCCATTTCCTTCTCCAGGTCATTTTACACAAAAGGAAACCGAGGCAAACAGGGTGAAGTGACTTGGCCAGGGTCACATAGCTAGGAAGTGTCTGACTGAGGCTGGATTTGAACTCTGAGTCCAGGCCCAGTTCTCTAACCCCTGGGTCACCCAGCTGCCCAATGCTGACATGTCCAGTGTGACTGGGGGCATAAAATCAGGGAGATGGCCTAGAAGGCTTCTGAGATCCCGCTACATTTATGATGTGATTCCTCTCTAGGCCTCAGTTTCCTCATGTATAAAATGAGAAGACTGGTTTCATTGGCCTCTGAGGTTCCCCTCACCCCAGGTTCTAGTTCTATGAGCCCAGAACCCCATATATGGCACAAATACTCCTAAACTGAAATGGGGCCCTGAAGGGTTGGGGCAGTGGTGGTGGGAACAGAGAACCGTCTGCAAGCAAGGAAGGCAAACAGGATTTGAGTGTAGTGATTGCTGCTGCCTCCAACCAATACTGGAGTCATGGGTCCTGTTTCTGCAGGGTAGCATCAGGCCTGGGTCTGATCCCAGGCTCTCATTCCCAAGGTAGATCACTTAGGGCCTCCTGACATCCACCATGTGTTCTCTAAAATGGAGACTGCACCCAGGGCCAAGCCTGGGTCCGCAAGGCCTAGTACGCAGCCACACTCCCTGTTCCCACCAGGAAGCACACCTCTGATGACAGGACATTTAAAAAGAAAAAGGGGAATTTCCACTAAAATCTGCTTTATAAATATCTACCTCTGAAGGTTGATCACTTCTCCTTATTTCCTGGGGTACTCTGGCAGGTAGAAGCCAAGAGTTGGGAGCCTGAGGCCACCCTTGGGAGGAGAAGGACAAGCAGTGTGGGGGCCGAACCCCAGGGAAGGCCACCATGAGCCAACCGGGGATAGACGGGGGCCCAGGGCTCCGGGAGGAGAGGACACAGCGTCCATCTCCAGGAGGTGGTTTGGCTGGATCCATATTCTGCTCAGTGGCAGAAAAGCTGGCATTTGTTCTGAGTGGCCAAAACTGAGTAGCCTCTTCCAGGTCATTCACCCAGACCTGTTATCTTACAGCAGAGGAAACTGAGGAGCCAACAAGTGAAGTGCTCACGGTCTCAGAGGTGGGAGGAAGCGTCGGTGATGGGATGTGAATGCAGGGCTCCTGATGCCCTACTGGGCACCTTCTCTGCCTTCCGTCACTTTCCTCCTTCCTTGGCCAAGGCCTGGGCACAGGGCCAGCCACCACTCCTGTCCTCTCACAGTGGCCGAGGAGAGAGATATCAAGTGGAAATAATCGGGAGTTATCCAAGCGGCCGCTGCCACCTGCTTCACGCTAACCAGTGTAAGCCTCTGGGAGCCGACTTCCAAAAAGTGGATGCTGAGGGTTAAAGTCCTGATGGACCTAACCAGCCACAGAGGATTTTGGGAATGGTCACCAAAAGGCCAGATTCACTCAGTCATGGACCAGGCGCTGGAGCTGGGTCATCCACAGGTTGCAGGGCTACTGCAGGAAGCCTTGCCTTGCCTGGAGCACCGACTGTGCCATCAGCAGGCACTGCCTCGTAGGGTGGACACACCTGCCTCCTTGACTTTGCCTCACTCCCCAGTAACTGCTGTGTTAGATCTGGCTGTGTCCCCCAAGTGAAAGCCAGAATCCAGCAGGGACAAGCCTGGAGGAGGCTGAGGAGCCAATGCCTCCTGTCCATGTGGAGCCCTGGTGGGCATGAAGGGAGTGAACAAGTTCTAGCAGGGTCGTGGGCTGAGTGTGAGTGGTGCTTCTTTTGGGGGAAGGTGAGAAGACCAGGGCCTGCCCTGGGTTTCATGAGCAAACTTCCAGCACTCCCTTCACCAACAGAGGTAGTGGCTCATCTCTAATTGTCTTAGAGAGCAGTGGTCCTATTCCTGTAGGACCTGGGACACCTCTGAGAAGTTGAGTTCAGACCCTGCCTTAGACACCTACTGCGTGACCCTGGGCAGGTCACTACCTCTCTGAGCTCAGTTTCCCCATATGTAAAAAAGAGACAATCCTGCACATGCCCTACAGGGCTACTGTGAGGATGCCCTGTGAGGGTCATTACCACCCCCGCCTGGCCACAGTGGGGTCTGCCCCATGGGGAGCCAAGCTGGCCTTCACAATTCAACTCTAACCTACATGCATTTATCCACTCAGTGCCTACCACACACTAGGTGCCATGGCGGGGGGATGGGGGTTGCCAGGGGTACAGGAAGAAAAGCATGCCAGTGCTTGCTGTGGGACATCCAGAGCTGTGAAGGGGGAAACTCAGGTCCAGGAGGTCAAGCCCCTGACCTAGGGCTGGGCCTCAGGGAGAGGAGGGGTCGCTGGCACCATCTGGGCAGACAAGGCCAGGGGCTTGGCTTATTAAATTCTTCTGGTGTCTCCCAAGGAATTTCCCCCTAAGCCCCCCAATCATCCCACGCTTGCTTCAGCTTGTGGGACACAGGGCAAGTCCCTTGCACACTACACCTGGGGCCTCAGTTTCCTTCTCTGTAAAATGGCAGGTGGCACTGAAGTGTCTGATGCTACAGTATTGTCACACTTGGGTTCAAGCTCCAGGAGTGGCCCCATCTCACTTTTTTTGTACCAGTGGCCAGCGCTGTGCAGCGGGTGCTTCATAATGCTTGTAGACAAAGTTCATCCCCATCCAAAGTTACTATGCTTGGATCCAAAGACCACCCCCTGCCTCAGTTTCTTCTGTAAAATGAGGTTCAATTCAATGGCCTCTGAGGGCCCTGCCAGCCCACGAGGCCATAAGAGGGCTTTTACACAGGCTTCCAATTTTTCTCATGGAAGTCCTTCCTCGCCATCAGGTATCTAGGCCCTTGCAAGCTCCTCTCTTCAGACCAATCAGAAATGGAGGGGTCCTTGGGGTCACTGAGGCCACACCCTAGCCACTGGGCCCAGGAAAGGTCAGCCAACTCCACCACTTCATTTTACAGATGAGAAAACTGAGGCGGGGAGAGGGGTATGCTCAGCGTCAGGATGTGAACCCACTTTAAGTCTCCCCACTGTCTTCAGGGAAACCCTGGAACTAGTGACCAGAGTGGTCAGTGTCCCCCATTCTGTCTAGAGCCTGGGCTGAAGACCTTCGGGGGGTCCTGGGGGAAGGAGTAGGGAAAAGGGCTGGGGGCCCTCATCTGTAAAGAGAGGTATGAACCAGACCCCAGTGGTGGGCAGTGGAGACAGGCCTCAGGGAGAAGCTCTGCTTGGCCCAGGCCAATGCTGCCCTCCAGTGGTCACATGCAGCCTGTGCGGGAGGTGAGGCCCATCTGCCAGCCCCAGGCCAGGCTGGCTGAGGGTGCAGGGGAGGGAGGCTGGGACAGTTGCCCGGCTCCCAGCGCCAAGCCCCCCCCCCCCCAAAAAAAAAAAACTCCTTAAAGGGAATTTTAAACAGAAATGTCAGCAATGAAGCTGACATCCTTGGGGAAATGGACAGGAAGCCTCCCCTTCATGGCGGCAGGATGGCCGGGGGAGGGAGACATCCCACACTATCTAGTGTGGGAGGGAGAACATCCCGGGGATGCAGCTCAGACCATCTGACTCTGCTCGCTTGGTCTTACTAAACTTTTTTCTTTCTTCCTCAACCCAAGGGTGATTGTGTGGAAGGACACACTGGGAAAGGCAGGCGGCAACAGAAACTGAAGATACAAAGTGGGAGGGTGTCCTAGCTGGAGAGCCAGGTGCTGGCCCCAGGATGAAGTGAGTCCGTGAGACCCTGGTGAAATCACTGCATCCCAGACTGCCGGCCTTGATGACATCACCCCATCTCCCCAGTCACCCCTCACACAAGGTCATCCCCATCTGGGGCTCATTAGGCCAACCCTGTCATTTCAGAAATCAAGAACAGACGTGGCCAAAGTCGCACACGGGACTCTGAACCTTCCTCGTTGCACATCCCCCACTGAGGGCCAGTCAGCTGCCTAGGAACATGGAGAAACTGGAACCCAGAACCACCCCCCACCCCGACACCAAATTTGTCTGGGGTGGGCAAGGGCAGGGGGCACAGAGAAGGGAATTCCAAAGTAAAAATGCTTAAGCCTCCCAGGGAGGCAGTCAGGGCCCACCTGACTCAAAAAAGGTTGGAGCCCTGAGATACGGACCTGCGAGGGAGGAGGAGGGAAGGAGCCCAAGCAGTTCAAGTACCTCATTTCAGAGATAGGAAACTGAGGCCCAGGGAACTGAAGCAATTTTCCAAAGGTCACAAAGGCAGCTTGTAGCAGGGGCAGAATTTGAACCCAGACTGACTTTTAGCAGTTCTATCTAAGCATCCTTCCCTACTCTCACAACCCAGCCAAAATGATCTCTTCCTGGTCCTCATCTGTGCGATGCTGTCTCCTGACTCTTTGCTTGGGATGTGCCTCATGCCTGGCATGCCATCCCTCCACCTCAGCCCCTTGCACCTCCCCTTTGCAGACTCCCTGGCTCTCCTGAAGTGCCAGCTTGGGGCGGCAGCTTACATGCAGCCTCTCCCACAGGAATGGCTCTGTATTCTGTGTGGACGTAATAGTGTCGGTGATGTTTCTCTGCACAGAGTGCAGGGAGGGCAGGGACAGCCTCCTTTGGGAGTTGTCTCCCATTTAATCAATGCCTGATGGGATCGGGAACTCTTCTGGGTCTCGGAGCTGGCGAGCCACTGAGGCAGGAGTCACAGATGGACAGACGTCTGTAGGACGTGACAGTTCAGCCCTCTGGGGGAAAGTGGGCAGGTGGCTGAAGGACAATTATGGGGGGAGGCTGTGGCGGCCAGTTCAGGCCACAGTGGGAAGCAATGGATGCTGATGGCTGGCCCAGGGGCTTCTGTGTCCACATCACAGCCAGTAGAGAAGGGGATCTGAGCAGCCCCCACCGCGTGAGCTCAATGTGGCTGCACTTGCCCAGGTCCCAGGCCGGTCTCTGACCCTGTTCTTGGGAGTGCCTGCCCCACACCCCACAGGCACCCTCCCCCTGATCTGCTTTCGTTACCTCGCACTTGCTGCGCAGGCCCGTCTCTTGAAGCCGGGACCAGATGCTCTGAATTCGGCCAGCGTGCTCTGGGTGACTGTTAGTGTTTCCACAGGTGCATTGGTGCTTCAGCATCAAGGTGTCGTACACAAGGCCTGGGAGGTCACAGACAGGGGTCACGGTCAGTGAAGCTGCTGAGAAATGTCCCCTGTGGGCACCTGGAGTCCCTCAGTCCCGACTGTGTGTTTAATGTGAGGGATCCTTAGACAGTTGGATAACTGCCCACAGGAGGGTCCACCGGATGAAGGGAGGGAAGGGAGGAGTGGGGGACCCCCATGAGCCATCCCCTTCCTGCAGGGTTTCAGGGGAATACACCCTCCCAGGAGGGGTGGCCACACTGGAGAAACTGGACAAGGGATCATGTGATCTGGGGATGAATCCCACCCAGGACCATGGACAACGCAGACTTCTTAGAACCTCAGTCTCCTTTTCCAATCAGTGAGGACAGGCCCTGCACTCAAGAAGCTGATGTTCCAATGGAGACACACACCTAGAGGGGTCTAAGCCCCTGGTGGGTGCAGGGGGGATGGTGAGCAGAGACCTGCAAGACCCTGGGGACCCTGAGAGGTAGATGGAGGAGGCACGGCCCAGAGGGTGGAGAGATGTGGGTAAGAGAGGGGAGGGTGCCAGCAAGCTAATGTCCTTAGAAGGCCAGGACCAGACCCCATGTTCACAGGATGAGGGCGCCAACGTGGCTGGGCAGGACCTCAGCTGCCCACGATGCCCACTGGCCCTAAATCCTGGGCCTCTGGTCAAAGAACCTCACCCTGAACATGAAGGCAGAGCAAGGGGCTGGAAGGGGCCTTCAAGGTCCTCTGATGCAAGCCCCCATTCTACAGATGTGGAGACTGAGGAGGTCCTGAGACACACAAGAGACTCACTCAAAGTCAGAGCAGACAGAATTGGAACTCAGGTCCCTGGACTCCATGCCCTGTGCTGTTCACCAACCTCCAATGCCTCTAGGAGGAAGTTCCTGTCTAGGAGGACTCTCCACCAACCCCATCCACAGACCCTCAACTGGACCCCAGCAGGCTGTGGCTCCTGAATCCTTCTCTCTGATGAAGGCAACTCACATTTTCTGGACCTGGAGGCCCCCACTAGGGTCCTAATCCCAGGGTCACTAGCTGGGATCCATCTTCTTATTTATAGATGGGAAAACTGAGGCCCAGAGCAAGGAAAGGGCATGTTCAAGGTCACCCATTCTGTGTCTCCCAACAGTAAGGAGCACAGTTTAATTAGTATGTCTGATGAACTCTATTAGGATTTGTAATAAATTGCTGAGCACAGGGATTTAAAGAACACCTGGATCTGGGATGTGTGTGTTGGGGGAATTTCCAGGTAAGGAAAGCCCCTCCACTGGCACAGGGAGACACTTGGCCTTCTCCCTGAGAAATGACCGGGCAGCCTGGGGAGCAGCGAGCCTCTTGTGCTGGGGAGCCTCAAGGCAGGGCTTCCTGGCCTCAAGTCTGCTCTTGTCCATCAACGACCCCAGCTGGAGACAGACTGCTCATATAGGGTCAGTAGACCACTCACTACCCACAGGAGGGTGAGCCCACCAGTCTTCCAAAGTCCCACGCTATTCCTCCCACGCTATTCCTCCCACTCAATTCTCCCTCCTCAGGCCTGGCTGCTCCCCTGCTCGAGTGGTCAGTGGCTCAGCTTGGCCTTACTCCAGTCCACAGTCCTGGACATGTCTCTCGAGGCCCGTCCCTACCACCCTGGGGGGGTTGAATTCCCTCCCTCCTCTGGGTGCCTGCCTGCCTCAGCATTCCTGGGTCCTCAGTCAGTCTCTGTTTCTAGGGGTATAGCTCATGCTTCCCAATAGAGCGTGAGCTCCTGGGGGCAGAGGCTGGTTGGTGCTTTTTAAGCGGTCAGTCCCAGGGCCTGACAGGAGAGGGTGGAGCCCTGGCCTGGGGCAGCGAGGTTGCCCTCAATGCCACCCCCATGCTGCCCCCTGCCCCCAACACCTTACCTGTTGTGAACCTCGGCTTGGCAGGGGGCTCCTGCACAGACATGGGGAATGTAGCCGATGCGGGTGATGACTGCGCACGGGACAGGGGTCGGTGGCCACCAAAGGAGACAGGGATGCCCGCGGCCTCCATAGAGGCCTGGTAGTTTCTCAGCTGATGGATGCGCTGCTGTTCGAGCAGAAGGGCTTGCTGTGGACAGGAGGACGGGCGGTCAGCAGAGCCGCCAGCACATATCCCCTCACTTGATGCAAGTGGGCACAAAGACCACCCAAATGGGGAAGCTCCTGACTTGAGGACCAGGAGAGCAGCGCCATCCACAGACACTTGCTGTGTGCTAAGGATAAGAGGGCCCTGGCTCAGGTGGCCCTGGTACTGACCATGGCCTCCACATGGGTGTGCATCATTGAACCTGGCAGCTGTCACCAGGCTCGGGGGTTGTGGGATGCAGGAAACTTGGTGGCCATGGAGCCCAGCCCCCTGATTTACAGAGCAGGAGACTGAAGCCTGGTGAGCCCAAGTGCCCCCTGACCTCTGAGATCACTCAGTGTGACCCTTTGTTTTCAGGATTTACATAAACTTGGGGCCTTGGGCTCCTGGCCAGCCATCTTCCCTCACTCTTGTCCTGTGGCCTCTGATCAGCAGTGGCCTCCCACTTGAACCCTGAATCACACTTGGCTCCTCTTGCTCTGTAAAGGGGCGAGGGCTGGAGGGCAAGGCCTCCCACTGGGCATAGCCGCCCTCCCTCAGAGCTGCTTCCTGTGTGGCTGATCATCCACCCTGCCTTACCTGGCGGAAGAGCAGTTCCTGCTCAGCCTGTCGCTGCCCAGGTTCGGTCTCATGGCCTGCCTCGACCTCCTCCCCATCACTCTCTGCGGGCTCCTGCTTGACTTGCACCGGCTCCTTATGGCTGGCCAGACGTTCAGGGTATGGCTCCTCCAGCAGTGCCTGGTGCTCACGCAGCTCCTCTTCCGTCTCCTCGGGGTGGCTCTCATGCTGGCGGGCTGGCTCAGCAGGCTTCGGGAGCATCTGTTGGCATGGGGAGGAGGCAGGTTAGGGACGGATGGCGAGGACCGGCCACCAGGTGGGGGACCCAGAACCATGTGTTGGGGCTGCCATCAATGGTGACGATATAGTGACCGAGCTGACGGGGACTGGGGGAGCATGTGTGGGGGGAAGTACACATGCACAATCACACATGCACCCACACATGTGTGCACACTCAAACCTCTACTGCAAGTCCTCAGCAGAAATCCTGTGGTCCCTTCCCCATCCTGCCCAGGCACAGGTCCTGACCTCTGGCTGGAAGTACTGCCCTCTCAGCCTCACTGGTAATGTCCTTTGTTCTTTGGTTCCCAGACTCCAGAGTTTGTGTCCCAGGAGCCAGGCAGTGGACACAGGCGTGGCTCTCACTGTGGGAGGGGCTGGGACTGGGCAGTGGCCCCCTTATTCTGCAGAGGCTGTGGGACAGGCATGCCAAGACCACCGAGCTGAGATTAGAACTCGCATTCTGGGTACTCTGGTTCCACTGTGGACCAGGGAGGGGGTCAAAGACAGCTCCATGTGGGCATGGCCCCATGGACAGAAGAAGATCCCATGAGGCTAAGAGCTGGAAGCTCCTGATTCTCCAGGGCCATGGACCTGCCTGCTTGCCCCTGCCGCATCAGGTGGCACCACCCAGGCTGTGTCCACATGCCTGCTGGGAGATGTCCCATCCTCCTCTGAGGAGCCCTCCATGCGGAGCTGCATGGTGAGGAGACATGTGGTCACACCACCAGGGATACTAGTGCACTTGGCCTTATGGCACCCCGGCTAGAGTACGCTTGAGAGCACTGTCCAGATGTGCTGCCCGACACGGAATGCCAGTAGCTCTGGTTCTAGGATCCAAGGGGTGGCAGGACCTGAGGCAGCATCTGGCCCAACATGATTTGAGCAGGTTCTTGGCTAAGGTCATCTGGCCTCTGCTTGCAGACCTCTCATGACAGGGAGCTCACTACCTAACAAATCAGCCTATTGGAAGTGGAGAGCGGAAGGGAAAGGGATGGTTTCTGAGAACTCTGTTGGCTGATCCAGGAGACACAGAACAGGAAGGAACAGATGCAAAAGCATGCACTAGGTGCCTACTGAGTGCCAGGCAGCGAGTGCACAAGTACTGGAGAGGCAAAGAATGGCAAACAAGGCCTAGCCCTTGGGGAGACCCCAGGGAATGGCTCAGAGCCTAAGGGGGTATGGGGAAGGGAGGAAGGAAGGTGAGGAGGGGGCCACGAGGGTGGCACAAGGACACCCTCCACCCCTACAGCCCAGACCTCCTAAGGACAGCCAGGGAGGGAGCCATTATGCACACAAGGTCCTGAGTGGAGTCCAAAGCCAGGGGAGACAGGGCTGGGGGACAAAGGGCCGGAGGAGATAGGGCTGGGGGACACAGGGCTGGTGGCTGGGCTGACACCAGGGACTTAGGCAGGCAGGGCCTCCCAGACCTGCAAGGTGACCTCAGTTTTTGGCATCCCCTGAGCACAGGCTCCTTCCCAAGCCTGCCCTAAACGAGGCCACAGTGATTTACAGAACTGCTCTCTCTGTTCAGCTTCTGTCTCAGAGCAGAGACAGTCAGGGGTGTTAGCAGCAGAGGCTGCTTGTACAGGACCGAAGGAAATGTGGATGATTTTCTTCAAAGAGGGGTCCAGCGTGGGCCAAATCCGCACTCCACACATCCCCTCACAATCAGGTCACAGCCTCAAGAAATACTTTACTGTGCAATGCCCAGGCTTTGATCTGCACTGGCAGCAAGCTCCCCCTAAGTGTGGGGGAGGCCCTGAGCCTAGCATCCCACCGTGGCTTGGCTGCTCGCTACCAGCTTCTCTGGGCCTCCATTCCCTTGACTGTTAAAGGGTAGAGCTAATTAGAGGACCCCCAGGGTCCCTTCTGGTTCTAAATTCACAATCTCATGATCCTCTCTCCAGGCCTCAGTTTCCTTATCTTTCCAATGGAGGAAGTGAGTTCAATCTCCTCTGAGATTCTTTGAGATTCTCTGTCTGGGATCTGTGCCTTACCCAGAGTCATCCAAGTAATGAGAGGAAGAGCCAGAATTTGAACCCAGGTCCCTGGACCCCACAGGCAGAGCTCTTCCATTGCACTAGCTACTGCTGAGTGACAGACGGCTTACCAGGACAAGGCTGCTATTGGAACCAAAGGGCTGACGACAGAAATGGAATGAGCTGTCTCTTGACCAGATTTCTCTAAAAATTGCTATCAAATAAATGGGTATCTATTTCAGCAGTAGACTTTGGTGGGAGGTGTGGTCCCAACAGGAGTCATAGCCCCTGATGTGGAAGCGAAGCAGGCTTGAGCTGGGCCCCAGGTGGCCTGGATCGGCTTTCATCCAGCAGCACAGGGTCCTCACCCCCAGAGGGCAGCTCTTGGAAATATGGGGCTCAGAGCCTGTCAGTGTCTTGCATCTCTGCACCCCCCAAGTCCTTGGGGTGGGAGAGTGGTGTTCTTGCCAAGGTGTTCACCCTGGCAGACAAAGAGGTGCAGTGGGAGGGTGATGTTCTCATTGACATGGTCACAGTGGCAGATAGAGGGGTACAGTGGGAAGGGCTCTGGCTCAGGGCTCCAAGGACCAGGCTGGCCCCCAACTACTTGGGCAACAAGCCAGCTGACCTTCCTGGGCCTCAGGCTGGTCTTAAGGGCTGCAGGGCCCTGTAGCTCTATATCCCTTGTCTCAAATGAGTTCTAAACATCCGACTTAGAATGAGCTTTGGAAGAACCGGAGGCAGATGGAGGGCTAGGCCTGGAGTCAGGAAGGTGAGCTGAAGTCCAGCCTTAGCCGTGGACATGTCGTGTGACCCCAGGTGAGTCACTGGACTTGTCTGCCTTCATGTCACCTGGGAAAGGGGAATCAAGAGAGCACTTGCCCCCCAGGGCCATGGGGAGGATCCAGCAAGGTGACCTCCACAAAGGGCACATTTTCATCTCTGCAGCCCAGACTTAGCACCATGCTCGGCATGCAGCTGGCACTTTCTAAATGCTTACTGGCTGACTGATTTGTTTCTGAGCAAACAGAACATAAACTCCTTAAGGGCAGAGACTGGCTGTTACATTTTTGTCTTTCTATCCTGAGCACAGAGTACAGAGCCTAGCACCCAGCAGGTGCATTATAAATGTACAGTGATCCACTGCCTCCTGATTGTTTTGTTCAACCAAGGCAAACTCAGCTGTCTTCAGCCAGCTGCCCCATCATCCTGCTTTCAGAGCCCATGGAAAGGGAAGACACAGAATCCAGCAAAGGACAGAGGTCCGCCCTTGTGGTCAAGAACACACTTTCACCAAGTAAAGCGCAGCTTTATAAGATGCAGAGAGATGAGACAAGGTCCAAGCATTTTCTTTGGGTCATGATGAAGTTCATGCCAGGCCAGGAAAAGGATCTGGCACACAGTAGGCCCTTTAAGCGCACTTGCTGAAGGACAGAGGCTCTGTGGCCCAGTGGGGAGAGGGCAGGATCTGGAGCCCAGAAGCTCTCAACTCAAACGATGCCTCAGGTGGATGACCATAGCTCAGGGTCACCCTCTCGCCTCAGTTTTCTCATCTGCAAAATGGGGATCATAACAGCCCCTTCCAAAGAGAGGCGCTGTGAAATTTAAATAAGATGACGTTTGTAAAGTGTCCTCAAAGCTTGTGGCCCTATGTAAGTGTGAGAGGCTGCCACGGTCTTTGCCACTATTATCACTTGCATCATAACTGATCTGCTAGGGTTTCATTACCTTCTCCAGGACCAGCCTCGCCTGCTCACCCCTGCCCCCAACAGACCACCAGGAGCCCTGGCCCTGCTCCCCTGGAAGACTGTGACAGAGGGGTCACAGGCAGTACCCGGCTCTCCTGGGAGGCCTGACAAGGAGAGCCAGAGCACTCAGCTCCCCTGGGAAGCTGCAATGGGGAGTGCCAGTTATGACAAAGAATACCAGCATTGCCTGGCTCCTGTGGGAGGCTGAGACAAGGAGTGCCCGGCTCCCGGGGAGGCCACAATGGGGAGTACCTGCCGTGCAGTTACTACCTTGTTAAGGTGCATTTGCTGCTGCTGAAACTGTTGCTTGTGTTTCTCCAGGAACTGCTGGTGCTGCTGCTGGATGACAAGCTGCTGCAGGGCCTGTGTGTTCTGGGGCAGGGGGGCCGACTGTGTGCGCCCCAAGGGTCGGTGCTGCCGTAGCTTGTGGATGGATGGGGACAACCGGTCTGCACCCACCAGGGGCTGTGCGTGGAGGGGCAATGCTCCCAGGCCTGAAAGACAGTCTGACGGTAACACGGAGGAAAGAACAGTAGGGAAAGGGGAGTGGCATAGCCTGCCCTTGTCCTCTGGTGCTCCCCATTCAGGATGTCCCGGGCCACAGCTTTACCACTTGACTGGCCCAGCACCCTGCCCCCTCATATGCATGTCGCAGGGTGGCTGGCCCCAGGTCAGTGCCCTTTCTGAGCAGGTGTGGGCCCCCAGAGAGCTCCACCCTCACTTTAGAAACATTCAGGTAACAGAAACACCAACACCAATGGAAGCACGCCAAGCAGTGCAGTGGGTTTGTCCCCACGCACTCTGTCTCTCCAGGCCATGACTGTCTAGCATTTCTATGAGTCTCTGTACTTGGTGGCCAGGAGAATGGAAGCTGCATGGAGGCAGGGTTGATTTTGCTTGTATCTCTGCCTACTGTGCCCAGCACAGGGCTGCTGGACTCCAGAGTCCCAGGGTGGGCTCAGGAGGAGGGAGTGAGAAGGTTCAAAGGAAAAAGCTGCAAGGAAGGGGATAAGGCGGGGAAACATCCCCCAGGACAGGGTGCAAAATGGGGCCTGGTGTTGTGAGAGCCAATTCTAATCTTGGATGGTCTACAGAGGCACCATGATGTGGACACATGGGGCTGGCCAGCTAGAGGCAGAAGGTGCTCCTTATGGGAACCTGGGAAAGTCAGTCTCATCGTGTCTCAAGCAACTGCAACAGTAAGTTATGTTGGAGGAGGGAGCTTTGACACCTGAAAATCCCCCTTGTCTCATTCATTCTGTGCTGCCACCAGGACTATAGCAGTGGGTGAGGGGACAACGGGAAGGATCCTCCCCGCATATCATCAGGTCCAGCAAAGTGCCCAGTCTGATTATGGGGGCCCTTTTGCCCTGGCCAAGGATCGGTTTTTCCAGGAGGGCTTGGGGACAGGGGTCAAGGTCAATGCTGGATGCCCACTCCCAGGCCTCTGCTTGGTACAAGAGTTCTTGTTCATGAGACTTCAAAGACATTGGCACTGTTTACTCAGCTCCCCCAAGATGCCAGCAAGGGTCTTCCTAGCTCAGCTGTGGCAGGCAGTGAAATCAGCCTGGAAATGAGGTTTGAATCAGCAGGCAGCAACATAAAACGGGGAGAGATATGAATAGTGGAGAGCTCAAGCCCTGATTCAACAGAATTGTCCAGCTCCCAAACAAACATGGAATTCAGGCTGGCCTGTGCCGACAGGCACACTGACACCAAGGGAGGGCACTGGGGTTGTGTTGTTAACGGTCCAAATCAGGCAGGAGGCGTCCTGCCAAAGAAAACTCTGAAAGCCTCAAGACAGATGAGGTGGGAGGATGATGGGCACTTTTAGTCTGCCACTCTCCTGAGTGGACGGGAGAAAACAAGAAGGGCTTTTCCACCAGCCTGGCACAGTGAAACCAGCATATGGGTACCTAAGCCTGCACTCCCAAGAGCTTTAACCAGAGAAATTGTTTTCTCCTTGTCCTTGTATTAAAGTTCATCAATTCAGAACAGGAATCTGACCGCAGAACACAAGGCAAAGCATGAGCAGCACCAGAAGACAGCGCCATCTCCCTCACCCCCCGCTCCTAACCTTCCAGTTGCTGCTTTCACATCTCCGTCCTTGGATGCCCAAGTGTGGCCTGCGCTACCCCCTCACCCCCCACTGCAAGAGTCTTAGCTGACTGCGCACAGGTAGGTGCTCTTGCAGCTGAGAAGGAGGCTGACTGTGCGCAGGTGCTCTCAGAGCCAGAGGGGAGGCAGCCAAAAGCTCATGGGTCACGTGGGCACCTACAGCCAAAGGGGGAGCGCCTCTGCCCCACCCCCAGCTCTAATCACTTGTTCTTTTCATGACACATTCATCCTCAACTGGTCTCTGCGATGTCCACCCACAGCTAATTCTGCACTCTGGGGGCCAACAGAAAGAAGCAAATTCATTTTCCATGTGATGCCACCCTGTCCCCTGATCCCCAGATTCTTTTCAATGACCCTTGTATGGCATGGACTGAAGGCCTTCAGTGCCCTTCCTGAACTAAACATCCAGGCAGCACACAGTGGGGCTGCTGCCTTCATCTAGGAAGCCCTAGGCCCTAAAGCAAGCCTGGCATCTACTAGATCTGGCAGTTGCCCGCACACCAGCCACCCTACCCTAACGAGGGCTTCCTTAAACTTCCCGCAGACTGAAAAACGGCTCCCAGGAAACCTTTCTTGGTCTCACACTTCAACGTGAGGGGCACTGAAAGGAGGCAGATACTCCCTGTGAGCCCTCAGGGCAGCTCCAAGATCACTGCGGGCTCCACTGTGTCCTCCACTTTGGGAGTCTTGGCTCCACCTTGGGGTCTCAGCTCCACCTGGCTCTGGCTCTAGAGATCTGGAGTGCTAAGGCTAGCTCTACCTGATCCTGGCTCTACTAACCTGCAGCACCAAGGCAGGCTCCGCCCTGGCTATGGCAGATGACAGGTGTCACGCTCACCTGTGACTAAGGGCGTCTGGGCTGAGGGCTGCTCCAGGAGCACCATGTGCTGCAAAAGAGGGTTGTGTGTGCTGCTCCCATCCCTGTCCAGCGCGGCGGCCGTAGTGCTCAAGTAGGAAGTGAGGTGGGTACCGGGAAAGAGGGAGATGCGTTGCTGAAGGGCTGGGATTGCAAGTCGCTCGGCTTCCTGCTGTGCGGATGCCCCCTGGGAGGGAGGGAAGAGGGAGGGGTTACTTACACCAAGAGCCCTTGAGGGATGCCATGGCCACCCCTGCCCCTAGACCCAGCCATCCTTACGCTCGAAGGGCCAGTAGCAGGCAGGCCTAGCGTGATGTTGGGCAGGGAGGGTGACGTGTAGAGGGGCAGCTGCGTCACAGAGCCTTCGCGGGTCACCAGTCGATGAGCCAGGTTGGTCTGGAAAAGGCACAGAAGATAGATGTTAGAGTTGCGGCTGGACCCGAAGCCGGCCCAGAACACTCTAAGTGCACTCAGGCCACTGGAAGAAGAGAACAGCTTTTGGGAAAGGACACCAAGACCCTTGGCACAGGAGTCAGTTCCCAAATGGCCAACACCTTGCCAAGGAACAAAGCAGCTGATTTCCTAGAGTACCTGGTTCAGGCTCAGAGCATCTGGGATGAGTCTCTGCCTTGGAATCAGAAATAGCTCCAGGTGAGGACCGGCTCCCCACCAAATACTGACAAGGACTCCCTGCAACAGCATCTTAGGAAGATTTACACCTGAGAACTTGATGAAATAGGTTCTATGGATACTCCCATTTTACAGATGAGGAAACCGAGGCTGAGAATGATGAAGGGAATTGCCCGGGGACACCCAGATAGTAGGGGACCAAAATGTGATTACAATCAAGTTTTCTTGTGTGCTGACCTCGGGGTCCAAACTGAGGGTCTGACATGTGACTGAATGTGGGACACAGAAGGTAAGTCGCACATCTAAGTGAGTGTGTGTGTGTGAGAGAGAGAGAGAGTGTGTGCATATGTGTGTGTGTGCATGTGAATGAGTGTGGGCATGCATGTGTGTGAGTGTATGTGTAAGAGTATGTGAGAATGTATCTGAGTGCATGTGCAAGTATATGTGTATGCATGTGTGTGTATGTATGCATGCATGTGTGTGCGCATCTGTGTGGAGACAAAAGTGATGAAAAACCTTTGCACCCCACCGCTGGCCTCAAGAGGGGGCGTGGCTACTTTTCCTCATGGAGGTGGGTTTGTTTCCTGAAGGGGTGGTGGTAGGGGGCCTTCCTGATGTGGAGACCACAGAATCATAGCATTAAAGCAGGAGGGGCCCGAGAGGCCTCCTGGTCCAAGTCTCTCACTTGACAGAGGAGGAAACTGAGACCCAGGATGATCAGGTGACTGCCAAGCCTCTTGGAGGAGGCCACATTGGAGCAGAGCAACTGTCTCTGCTTCCCCTGCGATGGCCAAGTGCCGCCGGGAGGCTGCGGCCCATTCTCTCAGTCCAGAAAGCTTGGTGGGTTGGGGGGCTCCCCTCAGAACTTCATAAATGCGTGAGACGATGAACTATTGCAGCCTCACAAAGAGAGCCAGTGACACAGATATGCAGTATATGGCTGTTTTCACAAACAAGTTCTGAACACCAGGTGAAGAATCCCACTTAGGATCCAGGCTGGCATCCCCAGGGCAGTCACTGAAGCCCCTTCAGCAGTGCCAAAGGTAACTTTCACTGGGGAAGCCAGCAGGACATATGGTGGACAGGGTGACCCTCTCATCTTCTGGTTCCAAGAGAGCAGACCTCCAGGGACCCCCAGGTGGCGGCTTGCAGAACAGGCCAACGAAGACTGGCGGAAGTCACGAGGGTCCCACAGGACCAGGGAGGGCAGATCAGGTCAAGGACAAAGAAAAGTGCAAGATCCAGCAGATGAGGGCAGCCATGGTAGCCCTGGGAGCCAGTCAGGACATCTGCCCTGAAGGAAAGATGACATGCTGGGTGGGGCAGGGGGGATCTCCAAGGAGGGAAAAGGCTGTCACCTGGAGAAATATCAGCCCCAGAGGGCAGCTTGGGGGCACACAGTAGAGCTTGTAAACATCCCGTGGCCAGGGACACCCTGGGGGCAGCTGCCAACCCAGAGGTGGTCGATGCCTGTGTTGATTGCAAGCAAATCGAATTAAGCACTTTAAAAAAATTAGAGATTCTATAAGGAATGTGAGTCAGGCAGTGACTGGCCATCTTAGGGGAGCACAGGGATGTCCCCTCTGAGCCCCTGGCCAATCCCAATTATTCTCTAATAGTCCATGGATGCACCCTTCACAAGACATCCATTTCCAAAGAGTAAGGACAGGAAAAGCCTCCTCCCCCTTCGGACGAGGCACGAGGCAGCCAGAGTCTCTCAGGGGCTCAGACCCCTCCTTCATCAATGACCTATGGGCTGCGAGGTTCCAGGACACCAAAGGCTGGCTCACAGCTCACGGCAGAAATATGGAAAATGGCTAAGTGTTTTTCCATTAACTCTGGCTCTGCCCTGGGAGCAAATCTTCTCAGGTGGGAGGATGGAGGATGGGAGCCCTCTGTGGAAGCATCCACCACTCGGGTTGCCTTTCACTTCATTTCTAGGGACAGCAATTCCAAAGTGGAAGGTTCCGTCCAAGTCACTGCATCTGATGGGGAAGCACCCATGCCTTGGGTGAGGGAGTCATTTCTCCATCTCTGTGGATGGAGGGCCAACAACCTGCTGAGGCTGGCATAGCCCCATTCAGCCAAATCTCTCCACTGGCCCTTCTCTACATATGTCTGAAGCTCCTCCCTTGTTCAGATAGTCATCCCTTCCAGGTTTTTACCCTCACACTGGGAGAACAGAATGGAAAATGATACTTTCCATTTCTTCTGCAGAGGAGCTCAGCTTGGTGTATTCCAACCCTGAGAAATTGCCCTAAACATTTCCGGATTTACACACGCACACAATGGGTCGGGATGCTTAGCATGATGGTTTGAAAGGCAATTTCCTAGACAGAAATTTCTGCTCAAAGGAAAACAAACTCCGGTAAAATGATCCATAAAGAGCAAGGCTGAGATCAGCCAATTAAGCCGCGTGACTCCCCATTACGGGAAACCAGCCCCCGCGACCTGGGAAAGACAGAGTCATGCTGGGAATGTTCGTGAGCACTCATGCCTTCCTCCTAAAGGAAGAGAGTGGGGCCTGGGGCAGGGGCCCCCTTGGTGGCTCCTTCCAGCCCCACCTGCTCCTGGACTGGGGCCCTCGGTTTTTCTGCTTTCTGAGCCAGGTGCCCTCCCTCTCACAGAGGTCCCTGGTCACCTTCCTAAGAGTGGTTTGGGGGGGTGTCACCGTGCTGGGGACTATCTCTGTTTGCTCTTGACAATTCTCTTGGGTATCATTCCTAGAGGGAAATGCTCATATTAGAGGCTACAGGTGTGTGAAGTGGAATGGGATGCCTTGGGGGGTGGTGAGTTCCTCATCAGGGGAGGTATCCAAGCTTAGGGTGGATGGACAATTCCCAGGGATACCACAGAGGGGGTCCTGGGATAGTCCCAGGTCAGGGTTGACACCTAGGGAACACTGACGGCTCCTTCATCTTTACTCATGTGACTTCTGTGGCTAAAGGCAACAAGGCAGCAGTAAGCCTGGTATCTGTGTGTTTGTTCTTTTTCCCTGGTCCTGAGCTTGCTCTTTATGGCTCTGAAGGCTGCCTGCCCACGAGGAGCTCCCATGGGAAGACCCAGGATCAAGTGAGATGGCACTGACCTCTGCCTGGAGGCCGGCGGCGGAGCTGGCCAGCCCGTTCTCGGCACTAATGCTGCTGGAACTATTGTTGGGGGAACTTGGGCCTGATCCAGGGGCACTGCTGCACGCGGAGTCTAGAACAAAGCAGAAGCATTAGAGGCAGTTCATGTGGGGCCCAGAGAGAAGGATCCAGATCCCACTCTGGTCTTCTACGGAGTACCCCCCAAGCAGTACCCATGGGAGAGGCTGCCATTTTAAATTCCTCTTCTAAGACTCAAGTCTGACACCAACCTGAGCATGAATCACTGTCCCTCTACTTCAAAGTCAGCCTTCCTGGCCTCCTGAGGAAAGGGTCTCCCACCTGCAAATACCTGAACGACAGGAAGGCAGGGAGCCTTCCCAGGGCACCAGGAACTCTCAACTCCCAATGAACCTTGACCCTTGCTTAGCACTGATGATGGAGCAGACCCAGCTTCCTGTCTCTGCCCTCTCCAGCCTTGCACCAGTGCCATCCCCCAACACAGTGCTTAATATGAAGACACATCCTTGTGACCAAGTGATTTACCAACCCTCTGGGAAAACACACATATGTGGCACACAAACATGCACACTCACAAGCACACACATTCTCTCTCTCCTTCTCTCTCTCTCTCATACACACACACACACACACAGTCTTCACACCATGCAGAAATATTCTCTGATCAGGTGAAATCAACCGTCCCTGAGACTGAAGCAGTCAAAAGAAAGGTGGTTCCGATTCAAGGAACCATTCAAGAAGTCCTCGCCTTTCAACTCCCACGTTGGTCTGCATCACCTTCTTCTGTGGTCCTAAGCTGGGGTTCAGGTGAAGGGAGGAGTGCTAGCCAACACAGTAAAGGCCATGGCTGATCCACTACAAGTTACGCAGCCTTCAGTGAATGAGCCGAAGAATCCATCAGCCTTCTGAACTCAGGGCCCAACGCCCATAGACAGTCTTAGAATGCAACAAAGTAAGGGGGTCTTTCAATTCAGTTTCACCCAACCAACCCAACTCAGTCAGCACCAGACACAGAGGATACACAGACAAAACCCAAACAGTCCCTGCCTTCAAGGGGCACAAATGGATTAATAAATACCAAACAAATACCAAAGGAAATTCAGGAGGAGGGGGAGCACTGGCGACTGGGGGGAGCACTGGAGACTGTAGAGGAGGGGCGGCTGAGCAGTGCCATGAAGTTAATTGCAAAGTTTACATTCAGCAGCAATGCCTCTACTGGGCTTGTGTCCCAAAGAGATCAAAGAAAAGGGAAAAGGACCCACATGGACAAAAATATTTATAGTGGCTCTTTCAGAGGTGACCAAGAATCAGAAATTGAGGGGATGCCCATCCACTGGGGAATGGCTGAACAAGTCATGGTACGTGAATGTCATGGAATACTAGGGTTTCACAAGACATGATGAGCAGGATGGTTTCAGAAAAACCTGGAAAGACTTGTATGAACTGATGCAGTGAAGTGAGCAGAAGCAGGACATTGTGCACAGTAACAGTAACATTTTAACAATGATCAACTGTGAATGACTTAGCTGTTCCCAGCAATTGAAGGATCCAAGACAATCCCAAATGGCTCGTGATGAAAAATGCTCTCCACCTCCAGAAAAAGAACTGATGGAGTCTGAATGCAGACTGAAGCAAAATTCTTTGCATTTTCTCTTCCTTCCTTCCTTCCTTCCTTCCTTCCTTCCTTCCTTCCTTCCTTCCTTCCTTCCTTCCTTCCTTCCTTCCTTCCTTCCTTCCTTCCTTCCTTCCTTCCTTCCTTCCTTCCTTCCTTCCCTTCCTTCCTTCCTTCCTTCCTTCCTTCCTTCCTTCCTTCCTTCCTTCCTTCCTTCCTTCCTTCCTTCCTTCCTTCCTTCCTTCCTTCCTTCCTTCCTTCCTTCCTTCCTTCTTTTTCTGTCTCTTCCTTCTTTCTTTTCTTCCAACATAGCTGATAAGGAAATGTTCTGCGTGACTTCAAAACCAAACCAAACCAAGCAAACAAAGACAAAGTATGTGGTCAAGCCAAGACCACAGAGAAGGCAGGGAAGAATGTGATGGGGCCAGGGTGGATGGAAAGAGCGGGAGTGCTGCACTGGCAGAACTTCCCCAGGGGTCGCTTGGGTCCTGCATCCCAGGAGCTGACTGTTTAAAGGTCAGGGTGTTCAGCCTCTTCAGATACCTCAGAGACTGACCCACACACTAACGCCCAACCGAGGAAGCCTCAGCAACACAGCTCAGTCCAGAAACTGTTTCTGACTCTAGTATCCTAGAGAATCAAGCCTTTTTAGATTCTCCAGGGCCTTAAAGGGCAGCACAGACCCAGACTGGTCAGAGGAAATGAAATCATTTCCTCGGAGGTCAAGGAGCTTGCCTCTATTTCTCCAATGGCATTGAGGGTTGCACTGAGACTGAAAAATACCAGTTAATGAAGGAGAGGTTTTGGACCAAAGAGAATTAATTCCAGGAAAGGAAGAACCTGCCACCTTCCTCAAGGCTTCCAAGGGACCTGGTTTTGGTCTGCTCCACTCCTGAAATCTGACCTGTTGTCATGGACCCCCCAAGCACCCCTAGGGCATGGGCCCAGAGCCCTCCTTGAATCTCTGGCTAAGGCAGGGAAGACTTTCTGAGGTGAAGGCTGCACTCTGCCCATGCTGGGACGAGAATCCTGGCACCCCACAATACAGAGTGTAGACATGTTATATGCAGATGGAATGAGACCCCATTAGTTGAGATTTTACTAAAACAAGGAGGGTAAGGGACTAGAATGAGATCTGTGACTTTGCTGACATGGGGGAACCCCCTCTCCTGATGGAGGCCAGAACCTGCTTTGCAAATCGAGAGTCTTAAGAGAACTGCTTGGAGCACTGAGAGGTGAGGGGCTGGCACAGTCAGGAGGGGTCAGAGGTGAGCTTTGAACCCTGTCCCTCTGGCTTTGAGGCCAGCTCTGGCTCCACTACACCCCTCTCACTGCAGGATCCTCACGTTGAATCTGCCTAATTCAGCTCTGCCCACACACAAGCCGTCCCCTTGCCCTGGCCCAAAACCTCCCTTTATATACACATGCCTCCCTGGGTATCTCCCCCCTCCCCTACCAGTTTTCCTAACTCTGCAGAGGTCTCCACTCTTCTCAGCTGCCCGAGTCCCTCCCTTTCAACTCTGGATGTGGTCATCTGCCAGGAGTCACCAAGTCTTCCTCCAGGAGAGCGGCACCCGTGGTCCCTGCCAACCCTACTCCTCCTTGCCTCCTTCATCCCTAACACTCCATGGCAGCCTCCAGCCTTTCTCTGTGAATGGACCCCATATTCTACTCTCCTTATTCATCAGACGCATGTTATTCTATCCAGGCACCTCTCATGAGGGCCTGCTGTAGAGTATGGAATTCCTCTTGGCTTTCAAGGCTCCAGGCCTTCCGCCATCTTGCTGAGCAGCCTGGCTTTTTTTCCTCCAGGTCTCTTGTCTGGAATGCTTCATGGTAGTCTCAGCAGCCTTTTGATAGCTGTGGGCCAGAAGCAATGAATGCCAGGGCAGGCCCGGGCCTGAACAAGACAGCCCTTCACAAACTACTGGCCTTACTTAATCCAGTCTTTGCTTGAAGACCAGCATTTGTTAGGAGGGGGAGTTCCCTGTTCTCTTCCATCCAAACACTCCTTGCCTTCCATGTCCCAGCTTGAGTCTTGGCTCTTACCATCAAGGCCAAAACATGCCATGGGTCTGGTGCCATTTAGCAGTGACCAAGACCGAGTCCCATCTTGGGAGTGGTTTCAAGTACTGGTCTGGTCTCTCCAATGTCTAACTTCTGTGTGGTGAGAGATCTAGCACTGAGGCGTGACAGTAGTCAGCACAGTGTTGGAGATATTTGGGGAAAAGGCAGAAATCATCTCATGTGAGGTGCTGGAGCTGAAGGAAAATTTGCTGATGAATTAACTACATTGATTACCGGATTACAGATGTGACAAATGAGCTCCTGTTTCACTGAACCAAAGAGTTACAGTCTGAGGAATCAACAGATGAGGATGCTGATGTTGGGCCAGAGGTAAAATGGCAGGATCTGAACCCAGGTTGTTCTGGCTGACTTGGAAGGCCACCCGCTCCCCCAGAGGCAGGTTTTCCACACTCAGGGGTGAGGTCAGAAGCTGCCTTGTCCAACCTCTCACTATACAGGTAAGAATGCAAAGGCCTGGAGTGGCAAAAGGACCCGCCCAAGATGACCTGGATGAGATTTGAACCCAGGACCTTTGAGTCCAGGGCTAGGGAGGCTTCCTGGCCGCCCTCTGAGAAGCATGTTTAACAAAACCTCTTTCCTGGAAAGAGCTTACCAGATAAGCAGGACCCTTGGAAGCCAGGACTTTCCCATCCCCCACAACCCTCCTCCTCCTCCATGAGTTCCTTTCTGGACAAGGGAAGGCCAGGAACCTCGGGCTTGGTTTCCTTGTGCTGCCGCCTCACGGCCTCTAGAGGGCACTCAGTATCAACAAGTCTGACACTCCAGCTTCCTCCCTGGGTATCATGCCTGCTCCCCCCACCCAAGGCCACTACTCCAGGCAAGGCTGACTTAGGGCAGTCCAGGGATGGAGCCACATGTCCCTGGCAAAGACTCCCATGGCGCAGGTCAAAGCAGCCCCAGCAGACTGGTTAACTGCCCAGAGACCCTCAAAGGACCTGTGCCAGGCTCCCCTCATGTCTGGTGGCCCACAGGAGGTTCTCTGACTAGGAAATCCAGTTTGACTGCCCCATGTGCCGCATAGAGAGCAGAACCTCGCTCTGCCAAGGCAGCTCAGCCCCAGCCTGGGGGAAAAGGTGGGGCTGGCGCTCAGCTCACCCTTGAAGCCAGAAGAAATCTCACTGGAAGTATGGCAGAGGGGACAAGAACACAAAAGGGGAGAGGTGTGGTCTCTGACGTACCTGTGACATCCAATGGACGCTTTTTAAGAGCAGTCACCACTGGGCCATCCTTCCTGCGCAAGAGGGGGCTGCTCCGTCTCTCGGCCACCTTCTGCTTTAGCCTGGATCGTAATTTCAGATTGGGTTCAGATGCTGCATAGAAAGAAGATGTGGTCGTTAGGGCCAGAGAAACACAGGGTACTTCAAGAGCAGCTCATTTACAGTATTATTTTCCTTTAAAAGATATACATAGGATAAATATTAGCTTAACACGGATGCATTCCCCTGGAGTGTGAACGAAAGCATTCACTCGGGATGTGGTATTGAGCATTATCAGTGAAATCCATCAGCCAAGAGCAACAAATAGAAATGATCTGATGTCTTTGGCAGCAGTTTTGTGAGCACAGAGGGCTGAGTGTGTGTGTGTGTGTGTGCGTGCATGTTTCTGTGCATGTGCATGTCTGTGTGTGCACACATGTGGAGGGACAATAATGCTGCTGTCACACTTTGCCAAATGGATGGGACATAAGAGCCTGAAAGTAAGCTGATATTGGGCGTGGCTGCAGGGCCCAGAGGGAAGGAAGCGGGGAGGTCAGCTTTCCTGGGCTTCTTCACCCTTACAGAACTCACAGAGCCTCACATGTCTCTCCTGCTTACCCAGCATTCACAACGATGGTCTCCTTACCTTTCTCTAAGGTGCGGTAGACTCTCAACATTGAGGGAGTTAGATTCCAAATGTCAACTTAAAAACCCCCAGTGAACGGTCACCAGAAGACCTGATTCACTGCCCACCAACGTGGCCTCCTGCCGGGCCAGGCTCTGGCTCTCCAGTGAAGGCCCCAGTAGCCATGGGCATGGAGCATGGCACCATGGGAAAGGCATGCACGTGGAGTCAAAGGACCAAGGACAGATCATTCTAGGACAGCTAGCTGGCAGAGTGGACAGAGTGCCAGGCCTCAGACACTTTACTAGCTGTGTGACCCTGTCAAGGGCAAGTCACTTAATCCTGTTTGCCTCAGTTTTCTAATTTGTAAAATGAGCTGAAGAAGGAAATGGAAAACCACTTCAGTATCTTTGCCAAGATGAGTCTAAATGGGGTCATGGAGAGTCTGCAGGACTGAAACAAGTGGCCAAGAAGAGCAATGTCCTCCTTAGGGGTCAGAGGACCACGGGTAAGGTCATTTCACTTCTCTAGGCCTCAGCTTTCTTATTTGTAAAAAAAGACTGGGTTAGATTACATTATCTAAAAGACTTCTTCCGGTTTAAATTCATGGCCTAGGCAAACCAGACATCATCTCCCACCTCCAGGCATGTGTCTGCCTGGAACATGCTCCTTACTCCTCTCTTTTAACACTCAGTTCAGCTGCTACTAAGCCTTTCAGCAGAAACAGGCTCCCCACCCCCCACCCCCCCCACATGCTTTCAACTGATCCAGGCCCATGATATATATCCCATGTCTAGCATTTACTCTGAGGGTAGGAGAGGGGTCTGAGTGCCACATCTCAGTTCTGAAACTACCGCTTCTCATCCCAGAACTTGAGTCGGAAGGGCCTTTACCAGCAGCTTTCAGAAAAATGCCTCAGCCTGCGGGTCTCCACTGGGGCTGTCTAGTCCAGAAGGGTCTGCATTTCTGCCCCTGTCCTATCTAGAATTACCATGAGGTGGGTCACAGCCACACAAAGGCTTTCTGGGAAAGGGGAGTGATCCTGAAGATCCAAGAGGGGTCAGACAGAACACTGGTTCACTGCAGCATAGGGCTAGGAAGGATAGCAGAGAGATAGCACCCAGGCCAGGAGGCTTGGTCAAATACTGCGGTGCTACGCAGGGAAAGTGTCTCGACCTCTCCAAGATGCTATCTGTCTATCTGTAATGGCAAAGGAGTGGCAGCCAGTTTCCACCCTAGGAGTCACTGAAAAGCTCCATGCCATCACCACTCGAGTGTGTGCCAATCACTAATGAATTAGTTGGGGTGAGGGAACCTTATGAGTGATAGGGACAACTAGGAGGAGACTGAGTCAATGAATGACAGAGATCCAGGAGAAGATGCAAGGCCGCTGGCCCCGTGCTCTGGCTCTATCTGTCCCTCTGAAAGCTCCTCCACGCCCAGCACCTCAAGTTCACAGCATCCCTTGGGAAAGTGGATGGGGCCCAAAGACGTTCGGTGACTCCCCATTGCCCTGAAGATGTCATACAACCCTTCAGTGTGGCACTGAAGAGCCTTGCCAACCTGGCTCCTGTCTCCTTTCCAATCTGGCACAAGTCCCCATTTTCCCCATTCCTCTGAACAGGTGGTTGCCCTGGTCTGGAGGGAACAGGCTTTTTCCTGCCACCTTTGCTGAATGCCAGCCTCCTTCTAAGCACAGCTCAGGGGCTCCATACCTCCCCTGCCTCCGGTTCCTTCAGCTGCAGTCTTTCCAAAGGTGGATCCCTCCCGACATGACCTTCCCACACGCAGCTGGCACGTACAGAGTTACTGACAACCTGTTTTCCTCACTGGGCAGGGCTTTGTCCTTCTCTGCAGCACTAGTGCCAGGTGTAGTGCCTGGCATACAGCAGGTGCTGAATAGATGCTTGATGACTGACTGAGTAGCAGAAGCCTTTCAAGACTTCCCCTCTCCATTTCCTTTTCCTCTTGAAAGGCCTTGGCCAGTTCTGCCAATACTTGGTCTTCACCCATCTGTGCCTGTGTTACTGCCCTCTTCCCCATGGGTAGAAATTCAAACCACTGAGGCCTCCTTTCTGTCTTTACACACCCCACCCCACCCCCTGACCACTGCGCTTCCTACCGTGATCAAGCTTGGCTCTAAGGCAAAGACGAGAGGGGTAGGGGAGGCCAAGGGCAGCGCAGGGCAGACACCATTGTCAGACTGGGCTGCCTGCTTGTTTGGTTTGATGCAACTCCCTTTTACCATCATGAAGCAGGGCAGGGACCCATTCTAAAATGGGGGTGACTTAAGAACATGAGCATCAGCATGGACTCTCTGGCCAACCAAGGCTCCTTGGGCCCATGTTGTCAGGGACTGGACATGCCAAGGGCAGCTGGGAGGGACAGAGCTCCTATCCTGGGCCTTCCAAGTCAGGTTTGGGTAGAACATGGAGAGGTCAGACCCAGCACGCCTGGCCCTTCCTAACTCTGCCCTCTCCTGAGATGCTCTCAATTCCTGACCAGCCACAATGGAGCTACCCGGCCATAGCACTCCCTCTCCCAGATTTGTGGGGCTGTGGGCTGGCTGTCATCTGGGCCCGAGTGTCCTCAGGGCCCTATGGTACCCTCCGGTCCTGGGGTGTCCTCTGGTCTTAGGGTATCCTCTGGACCTGGGTGTCATCCAGGCCTTGGAATGTCCTCCAGGCAATGAGGTGCACTCTGGGCCTAGGGTGTTCATTTTCTGTGCCTTCCCTTCTCAGGTGACCTTTCATCTACTCTGTTTGTACTCAGTTAGTTCTGTGTGGCCCCCCATGAGATGGTGAATTCCTGGAGGGCAGGCCCTGACATTTGGTCCTCCTTTTATGCCTAGGGATGCTAGTCACAGATGAAGTGCTCAGCAAGGCTTTGCTGTCCATCACCTTCTCTTTACTTTTCTGTGTCCTCCCTTTTCCTGGAGGACAGGGGTAACTTCATTTGGAAGGCAATTAGGTGGTGAGGTGGAGAGACCACAGCCCTGGGGGATGAGAAGACCTCAGTCTGAATCCTAGCTGAGACACACGCCAGCCATTGTGTGACCCTACCCAAGTTACCCCTTTCTTAGCTCTATTTTCCTCATCTATAAAATGGGGGTGAAGTACCGGTACAAGGAAAGGAATAAACAGGTCCACTGTTATGAGAATCAAACAAGATGGCTTACCTGCATCGAGATACCCAGACACCCCCCACACACAAACACACCCACATCCACCCCTACAGTGCTAACCTTGGAGCACTCAATAAGAGCAGTTGTGGACACACAGTAGGCAGCACGGGCCTGGCCTGCACTTAGTAGGAGCTCGGTGACTGGCTCCTTCCTGGATGCCCCTTGTGGTGGTCCTTGCTATCAAAGGAGCGTTACTTGAGGAGCCCCCAGCCCCCTTCTTGGCTTATGACTCTGGGGCAATGAAGTCTGGATCAAAGTGGGGGAAGGTGGCAGTTCCCTGACCAGGTCATCGTCTCCAAAGCCCCAGCCCCAGACACCATCCTTCTCCAAGACCTGACATAACAGTGCAGTTCTGGAGTCCCCATAATCCTCCAAGGGGCCCAGGGGCTGGGCTGGGCTGGACTGCTGCATGAATCCAAATCAAAAATCCATACTATCAGACCCCTAGGCCCCAGTTGGAGGATCCTGAGTTGGAAGGGAAGTCAGCAGTCATCTCAAACCAAGTGAGTCAGCCATGGGCTAAAGAGAAGTGGCAGCTTGGACCCAGGTCCTCGGATTCCAGATCCAAAGTTATTTGTGGGACAGGAGGCCGCCTTGTCTTCATCAGCTCAAGGACTCAAGGCCGACTGGGTGTGGCTGTCCTCAAAAGCAGCCAAGTATAGGAGAAATGGAGGCAGTCCTAACTACCACCCAAGCTGTTAGGGTGACGCTCCACATGCATTGCATCTCATGGGAACCCTGTAACAACTGTGTGATCTGGGGAGCCCCACCAAAAAGAGCCTGGCGTAGAGTGAGCACTTTCAAATAACTGTCTCATTATTCATTTAGTGTCTCACTCACAAAATGATCCAGAGGATTCTAGAGCTCTCTAGAGCTGTCAGGGACCTCAGCACCTTTGTTTTACAGACAAGAAGACTAGAGGCTGGAGATGGGAGGGCCTCAAGGACAGAAAGACCACGGGGGCAACTCCACTGGTGAGGATCCTTTGAGCTAGATATTAACAGTCAATGGATACCTCGGACTGGACAAAGCTCTTAGTCTCTTTGGCTGTGAATGACAGAAGGACAACAAGTCAGACGAGGAATCCAACAGAATTCCACAAGGAGTTACCTATTTTGTTTTGGGAGGGGTCAGAAGAGGACAAGGGTGTGTGTGTGGGGCTTCCCATTCAATTGCAAGGACAGCCCCCCCACCCCCAAGAGAAGTGGTCTGGGATTTCCATGTCCTTCCCCCACCTGAAGGATCCTGTATCGACCTCTCTCCTCCTAGGGATTATTCAGAGGTTAGACTTCTGTTCCTTGAGGGGAGGGATCATCTTTGGACCCCAGCCCACAGCAGACCTTCTCTTTAGCTTTCCTCTCAAACTCTCCTTTGTAGCTAGCTTCCCTCTGCTGTTAAGGGCATCACCATCTTCCCAGTCACCCAGTCATGTCCACTCTCCCTTATCCATCCACTGCCAAATACTACCTACCATTTCTACCTTCATGACATGTCTCTTATCATCCCTTCTCTCTGCTTCCGCAGCCATCACTCAAGGAGAAGTCTTCATCATCCCCCACCCAGACTTTGGCCATATCCACCTGGTGGCCCTACCTTGAGCACTTCCCCGAAATTTTTCTAAATTCCCGGATTATTTCACATTACTTACTACCCCAAACTTCATGACTCCCCTTTGGCCCCTGGTCACAAGCATTTGGGCTGTATATTCATCTGCATCTTGGGAAACAAAGAGCTCAGCTCCTCTGGATCCCAGTGTCTCTGATCAAGAAATGCGGGGAGCTCCTCTTTCTAACTGCTCTCCCATTTCCCATCAGAGGGCCAGCCTGCTCTGCTTTCTGTAAACAATGCTGGCCACAAAACCGTCCTCCAAGTGAGCACCCCCAAGTTCTCTGCTCCTCAGCCAAGTGCCATGTGGCCTCATCTCTTCCCTAAGCAACTTGGGCTAGTGACCAGTCAAGCACCAGACTTCTGCACTACCCAGGGCATTGAGTAGTCTGGACAACGCCTTAGCCAGGCTGGATGAATACAGAATCTGGGTGACTTTCTGAAATTCTATTTCATGGCTTACAGTCTTCACATGCTGTTACAAGAACATGGGAAACTACAATTCGATAGAAACACTTAATGGAAAAAGGGGATGGAGCCATCATCAACTGGAAAGACCAAACTGAACAGGAGAAAGAAGAGTGAGTGCAGCTCCATCTGACAAGGAGCCGCAGCCATGGTGGAGGACATGGCCACGTGCCCTTGTCACAGCCAGATCTTGGGTCTGGTGGTTAGGTGCTCCTCCTGCAATCCAGGCTCTGCCCTTGGCACCCAGGACAGATCCCTTTTCTGCACTGGTGATACAAGGAGGCTCAATCAGATCACTGCTATGCTGGATCCCTCAAAACCTTCTGGTGCACTTAAATTTGACAAACAGCAACTCAGCCCCAGGAACCAGAATCACACTAGCAGTGGGAGAGAGACCTAGGACACACAGGCAGATGGGACAGGCACAAGCCAGCTGGAGAAGAGCAGGAGAGGCAGTAGCAGGGGTGGGGACAGAAGCTGGGCAAACACAGGGAGGCAGGGGACAAAGGGCTGAGTCTGAGGAGTAACAGGAAGCCACAGGCAACAGGTAACATTTGCCTAATAACTGGACAACAAGGTGGAGAAGTGGATAGGACAACAGACCTGGAGTCAGGAAGTCCCGAGTTCAAATCTGGCCTCAGACAGTAATTGGCCTTACTAGCTGGGTGACCTAGACAAATAATATAACCTGTTTGCCTCAGTTTCCTCATCTGCAAAATAGGGATGATAACCCCTGTCTCCCAGGTTACTGTGAAGACCAAATGAGACGCTGGCCCTTAAGGGCTCTAGTGCCTGTACACTGTGGACTTGGCAATCAGGTTAGTTGTTACTAAGGCTGGAAAAGAAGGTGGGAGCCAGTGACACTGTTCTGGGCTTTAAGACAGAATCTGGGGTCCTGAAACTGTGCATGGGGAAGGCCCCGGGCAGATAGCTCCTGACTCTACCTGACACCAGGGAGCATCCGAGGCATCCTTGGAAGGCAGGTCTTCTGTCCACAAGCCCAGTTGTCTAACCATTAAGTTACACCACCTCTCTAGCCAATCCTCATTCCTATTAGTGCCCTACGTACACTGGCGCACACCACCAGATGTTTGCTCTATTTTAGAAAAGAAGAGTAATAGGAACCAAAGGTCAGGGGAGCTTAAATAGGCCTTTTTTCAGATGAGTAAACTGAGGCCCAGAGACACCATAATTTGTCTATGGTAAGAGGAGGCAGTAATTCCTCGATCATGATGATGCCATGGGGTGAGGGACAGACTGGGATATCCTCTCCAAAAGGTAGCCCTAGCCCCCATCTTCTGCATACAATGCTTCTGGATCTGCTGTCCCCCCCACCCAACCTTGTAGCAACAAGGGCCTGGATTTGAGCCTTGCCTCTGATCTGCCACCTGTGGGCCAATTAAGCTTCTAGTGGCCCTGTTGGCTTCTGAGATGCAGAGGAGTGTGGCCCGGCCTTCCCCTTGAGTGAATCTGCTGGGCCTTGTGAGAGCCTCAGTGGCTCCCTTGGGAACCCTTGGGAAGGGGATGGTCACCCACTGTCTGAGCTGGTGCCTGGAATGTTGTGGGTACTCAATAGGTACTCACTGATTAACTGATGGCAATAATAACATGTTGGAAAAATACTTTCTGTCTGTCCTCTCACTATAATCTTGGGAAAAAGAAATCAGATTATCTGAGTTCTTGGGTAGTTTGGTATCCAGAGGAAAGGTGAAGGGTTTGTTGTGAAACCACAGTGTCCCTTGATCCCCTGGCCCAGCATCCGAGGTCCCAAAGGTGGACAGAGGAGAGCTGTCCTGGTTAGATTTCCCTTTTCTTCCTCCCTGGAGACTCACCCCATGCAGACCAGACGGGGAAGCCCCCAGCATAGCCTCTGTTATAGTTGGCCAAATGTATGGATCTGTCTTTCTCCTGCAAAGGTCTCCTCCTTCCCTCCCTGCATCCACTCTCCTCACCCCATACACACTCATAACCCTTTGCACTCCAAAGATGAGTGAGAGAATCTGTGTGAGAAGAAAGGCTCTGTCTATGGTCATGGTAACAACATGGGCCTGCAAGCCAGAGGCTATGGGTTCTGAGACCTCCCCCACCCTGAGCCTTGGCTTTCTCGTTCACCAAGAGGACCCACTCTGTGTGTCTCTAGCCTTTCTGGGGGAACAGGGATGGATGTGAAGGTCCCACGGTACCCTCCAAACTGGAAGGCATGTAATTAAATTGGAAGGAAAACCACTCACTGACTGAGCAGAGTCCAGGCCGGAGCCTTACCCACCAAGCTGCAGATCGAAGATATGGGACAGCTGTAGGGTCCAGATGGGCAAGAAGAGATGACTCCCCCTGTATGGCCGAAGCCAAGAGGGAATGATGTCAGTGAGCATCAGTGCATGGGGGCTCCTTTAGGTTATCCCAGAGATAAAGTCCAGTCATTGCTCTGGAAAGCAATCAGCCAATCACTGAACTTTCATGCTCACCTCAAAATGGAACACAGAGACATCTGTCCAGCCATAAGTGTTGTAGGACCCTGTCTTGCTCATTCAGCAGAAGTAGCTACTGGGCCTGTGAACCAGATTTGAGGAAGGACCCAGCTCTGCTCTCCACCCCTCCCTACTCTCTGCATCCTTCAGATTTCAATAATTAACAAACCACATAAAAGGCATTTGTTAATGAGGTTATGGTTATGGAAAAAGAGCGCAATCTAATGGCAGATAGCTTTCTGGGTTCTAAGATGAGGCCTCTCCTTGGGGAACCCCCACCCCTCTTCCAAAGTCCAGCAAGATTAGGAATTTTTGTGGGTGAGTTTTTGAAAGATATGAGACAATGCATTCAGCAGTTAGAAGAGATCAGTACAGCTAATGTTTCTAGTTAGCTGGGGATTAACCTATTTTACACAGGGAAAATTCCCCCAAGAAAGACGCTGTACAAAAGGATGTAGTGGGCAACATCAGAACTGCTGGTTATCTTCTAAGCACTATCACACGCACACACACGTATACATGCACCACTTATAAAAAACTCATAAAAATTCAGTCAAGTCTATCTCTGGGGAGAAGAGATGAGGAGAGAAAGAAATGATACGGACATGGAGTGGAAGCAAGGAATGCACTGTGCATACACATGACAACTCTCTCCCATTCTGCTTGCCCTGGAAGGGAGGGAAATCACTTGTTGTACCGTATTGATAGGATCGGGGCTTGGAGAAGAACACCAGATGAATTCCTGTCCTGGGAATCCATTTCCCTATTCCAGCTCAGAAGGTTGTGAGCATCACTCTTCTCGATCCAAGTCTGAGGGCTGGTGAGGGCCAAATGATGGAACGGAGCCAGAGAGTGAGTGAGTGCCCTGGGGACATCAGCATACGCTCTAAACCTGAGACAAACAAGGCTTCACAGGTAAAGGCAGCTGGAAAGGGATGGGATCTTTTTGTGTAGCCAAAAGTACAAAATTTGGAAAATATAGTCACTGACTAGTCAAGAAAAGGGAGAAGAATGACAGAAAAAGAATGACATAGTTTCCAAGAGAATTCTTGACATTCTCTGTCTGAAAATGCACATTGAATTAAATCCAGCTACTGATTAGTGCATTAAAGTTCAGATTCTGTCTTGGATACTTCTTAGCTGTGTGACCCTGGGCAAGTCACTTCACCTTTGTTTTTCTCAGTTTCCTCATCTGTAAAATGAGGGAGTAAGACTGGGTGGCCTCCAATGTCCCTTCCAGTTTGAAATCCAAGAGGCAATGACTAGATGAAGATTGGTGGTTAACACAAACCTGGGAGGGTTACCTAATTTGAAACAGTGATCACAGTCAACTGAAACAATGGAATAAATCCATATAATTTAAGACTACTATGAAGGATAAATGTAAAGTCCTTCACTTAGGCTCAAAAAATGAAGAGTTCAGAAACAGGTAAGTGGGAAAAGATACATAGAGAACTGATTCAAATGCATAAGAATGAGAGCCATTCCCCAATTGATAAATGGTCAAATGATATAAATGGTAAGTTTTCAGAAGAGATCCAAGTTATTAGTACTCATATGGGGGAAAATGCTCTAAATCACTACTAATTAGGGAAATGTAAATAAGAAAAGCTCTGAGATTCTACCTCATATCCACACACTGGCAATACTGACCCGTCCTCCCCAGAAAAGATAAATTGGGTGGGGCTCCAGAAAACAGTTCTACCAATAACTAAGTGACTAATGAACTGGTCTAACTATTCTGGAAAGTAGTTGGGAATGATGCCCCCAAAACTACAGAAGGATGCCCGGTACTGGTGTCCATCCAGTGATCCATCTGTACCACTGCAAGGTCTTTACCTCAAAGAGATCAAAAAAGAAGAAAAGGACCCATATGGACAAAACTAATTCAAGCAGTTCTTTTTGTGGTGACAAAGAATTGGAAACGGAGGGGATGCTCATCCACTGGGGGTCACATGAGCAAGTTATGAAATATGAATAGGATGGATTGCTATTGCGCAGTAGAAAATGAAGAAACCAGAGGGGATCTGTACGAATCAAGGCAGGATGTGCTGAGCAGAACCAGTAGAACAAGTCACACAGTAACAACAATACTGTAGGGGCAGAGAGCCTGAGAGGCCAGCACGAGGAGCATTTAAACTATGGCTCCTGAGACATGATGAACCGTGCTGCCCATCCCCTGATAAAGCCGATGGACTGACGGCAGACTGAGGCAGCCAGGTTTGGTGGGCCCAGGCAAGGCTGTGATTTGGCCCTTGCAATAATCCACCTTAGAAAAGGCAGAGATCTTCATTTGGAAATAAAATTAAATTAAATGTAAACAGATCAACTGTTCATGCAGAGGTCTGTGAAAGGCCAGCAGCTGACACCGGGAAACCCATAACAAAAGAACTGGTGGTTTTAGTGGACAGCACGGTTTGTGAATCACCCTTGATCCCCTCCTCATCAATGC
Organism: Bettongia penicillata ogilbyi; assembly: GCA_023548195.1. Classification (NCBI taxonomy): domain Eukaryota; kingdom Metazoa; phylum Chordata; class Mammalia; order Diprotodontia; family Potoroidae; genus Bettongia; species Bettongia penicillata. Next base: position 7,366,781 of record JAJHZJ010000134.1, on the reverse strand, counting down.
CATTCCCTTAAGTAACAGAGGCGTAGCATCCACAAGCAAGGCCTTATTTCTTACTGCCCAGATTTGGTCAGACCACACAAGCCTGCAGGATTATTGAGTTTTATGGAGCATGCGTGTCCAGAGGGGTGAGGATTTAGTATCTAATGAACCCTAAAGACAAGCCTGGGGCCTGAAGGAGTGGGGAAGGGGAAGGTGGTTGGAGGGTGGGCCAGGCAAGGGCCAGGGCAGTTTGATGTCTCCAGAGTGAAAAGGGAGAGGTTACAGAGGGGAAGATTTCAGTTTCTGGTGCTCATAATTAGCTCTGACCTTGGATGAAGTAAGCTCCTGGTCCCCTTCACTGTTGGAATTCTAGCAGAGTTGATAGAGGGGGAGTCACATGTCCATTAGGGTTTGGACCCAAGGAGTTCTAAAGGCTCTTCCTCCATGCCAAAGATGCCATGAAACCTTAGGCTTCTCACTCCCAGTGGTCTTGGGGCACCCCCTCCCACTTGGCTGTCAGAAAGGTCCCTGATAGCTGAAGGGCAGTCAGAATCTTCTGGGTCTCAGTGTTCCCATCAATAAAAGGAAAGGGTTGGCATCTGCTCTCCAAGACCCCTGGAGTTCCTAGCCATTGGAATTTGTGAGGCCATAAATTAGACACATCTAGATTCCACAAGCCAATAGCATCACCATCCTCCCCACAGGACCTCTAAAACTCAATTTCCTCATCTGTAAAATGGGACTGTATACCTCTCTCATGGGTTCACTGGGCAAACTTTAAAGCCTCCTAGAATGAAAGTCACTGCTTTCTTCTGCATGAGGGCAAGAACCTATACCAGGGTGTTCAATAATAGAAAAATTCACCTGAACTTTGCCAGCAGAAGGGAAGCTCTCTGAAGGCAGGGGCCATCTCACCCTTGTGAGGCAAGGGTCTGGCCCGAGGAGGCTGGGATCTCCCAAATATCTGCCCTTTTACTCACTTGGTCACTTTGGACAGAAGAGGGGAAAAGGTACCACAAAGTCTCAAGAACTCAGACTCACTTCAAGCAGGGCCAGTGGGATTAGGGAAGGCGGGGATGGGGAAGGCCCTGAGGCTCCCTGTGGGCAAGGACCACAGGACTTTGGCCTTGGATTCCCATTGATGAATGTTTGTTGACTGACAACACAAATATTATCCAACTTTCTTTCAAGAGCATCCTCTAACCAGAACCAAGTTAATGAGGGGGCTGTCTTGGGGAAGGTCCTGAGGACTGGCTTCTAGGAAGTGAGAAGGATTGAGAACCCAAGTACCAACTATTTGTAAACAGATACTTCTTAAACACTTGAGGGTGCTTGAAAAGTCTGCCTTCTAAGTAGTTTAAACATTCCCCTTGAACAGGGTTTACACAAGCACTGGCTGGGCCAACCCTTTCTTTAGAGATAATGTAAACTTTTGCTCTGTGGCTTCCTGAATCATCTCGGCTAGCTCAGAGGCTCCTCTCCCACAGCAACATCATCAGGTCTGTTAGAGGGCCTGAAGAGGCGGGAAGGGCAAGACGGGGGCTGGGCCCAAGGGGGCGAGCCTTCCCGGACAAGCTCACGGCCACCACACAGGAAAGAGCGGGCTGGCCACAGCTGGGGGCCCTGGGCCCTGGCTCACAAAGGAGGCCTTTTCCAGGAATGCTCCTAGAGCTTACTCAAGCCCAGTCACGTGTTTTTTCTGAGAAAAGCTGCACTGGGTGGGGGGGGGTGGTGGGGAAGGGGAGGGAGAGGCCTGGCCCAAGCAGCTGGCTGGACAGCAGGCCACTTGCCCCCACCCTGCGCCCCTCCTCCTTCCCCTTCTTCTCTTTTTTATTTTTAAAACTATTTCACAAGCCCAGGCACTCACGATTACCAGGGAAACAGGAACCTGCCCTCAGTACTGGCCTTGGGGAGGTGGCATTTCCGGGAGGCTGCCAAGGAGCCATCACCTGGGTCCTCCGTCCAGCCCCTTAACAAAACCCCAGGGCCTGGGGTCCCTGCAGCCCAAGTCTGACCCCGACATCCCCTATTCCCCCCCAACTCCCATCACCACCAGGACCAGACAAAATCTCCCTTCCTCACCTGGTCCCCTACTACCTGTCTGGGCTTCTCCCACCCACCTACTCTGATCCAGGGACCCTGGCCTCCTTACCCAAGACCCACCACCTTGTGACTCAGGGCACATGCAGAACTGGCTATCTGGCCCCAATGTATCTTCCCCACAAACCCCATTTTCTACAAAAATACTTCCACATCCCCGCTCTGGGTTAGTGGGCAGCTGAGTGGCCCAGCGGAGGTGGCACTAGCCTCAGACCTTTCTTAGCCACGTGACTTGGAGCAAATCACTTTGTCTCTGCCTGCCTCAGCTTCCTTCTCTGTCAAAGGGGATCACAGCTGCGCCTCCTTCGCAGGGCTGTTCAGAGGTTCCAACGAGATCATATTTATAAAGGAGTTAGAATGGTGCACATAGTAGGCTCCATAGAGATGTACCTACTATGATCATTATCATTACTGAGGCAGTCAGGAGGTGCCAGGGCACTCAGAGCACTGGGCACACAGTCAGGACGACCTGAGTTCAAAGCCAGCCTCAGACACACATGAGCTGTGTGACCCTGGGCAAGTCATGTCATGCTATTTGCCTCAGTTTCCTCACCTGTAATGAGCTGCAGAAGGAAATGGCAATACACTGCAAGAACTTTACCAAGAAAAGACCAGATGGGGTCAGGAAGCGCCAGTCACAACTGATGAGTGACCAGCAACAAGGCTGTTCTACCATTATCCTCAGTGCTTTCTCTCTGCTGATTATCCCCAAAGATGCTGTATCTTGTGTATACATAGTTGCTGCAAGTGTCTCCCCCAAGTGCCTAGTGAGTGTCTGGCACACAGTGGGCTCCCTTCTTCTCTGGGTGACCTTGGGTCAGCCCCTCAGCCTCTGGGAGCATCAGTGCCAACTCAGAGAGAGAAGGGCTGGCCATTTCTAACTCCCCACATTGGTCTGACAGGCACAGGATGGACAGGTACAATGGCAGGAGCAGGGAACCTGGGTTCAAAGTCCAGCTCTCCTCCTCCCTAGGTGGGCCAGGCCTCAATTTATTCATCTGTAAGACTGGGATAGAGGACTGAATAACCTCTGTGGTCCAAAGGTCTTGGAGGTTCCACGTCCTCCCATGAATGCTGATAGCTCCGAGATAGGCATGTTGCAGGGCATCAGACCATATGCCCCCCCACCCCCTTACCACTGTAACATAGAGCCAGGCCAAAAGTAAGACACAGATGTGTATCTATGGCATCTCATGGCAGCTCCATGATCAGTCTGGATGCTTAGGGCTATCCCTCACCCCACCCCCAATGCTCCCTGCATTCCTACCCCAACCTGGCGGGAGCCCTAATTCTCCACTGTCCCTGAAGCTGAGGTGCCACCAGGACTGACCTGTTTTTCTAAGAGGAAAGTCGTCTTTGGAGTCATACATTCCCAGCACAGGGTGATTGTAGGCTGCAGGGCCCCCACTTTGTGGGGGTGAGCTCTGATCCAAGCTGCTGTGCTGAGTTTTCCTGTATATGAGAAAAAGAGGAAAGAAATTTAGCTCACCAGAGGGTTCAGCTGACCTCCACCAGCGATGCTCAGGATGCTCAGCAGGCACATTTCTGGGTCTCAGAGAACTCCACTCACACCTTTATTCCCAACTGAGAGCCCAGGAGAGAGAGTGGCCATAGCAGCGGGCCATCGACAGCCAAACAGCCTCTCCTCCTCACCAGCCACTCCTCATAGTGAGAATGTCTCCTCTCACCTCACCTCCAAGAACAATGTCTTCATTATAGTGTAAGCGCAAGTACCACTCTTTTCCAGGAGCTTTTCCTAGGCCCCCCAAATGCTGGAGCCCCCTTGTGTTTATGAGTACAGACATATTTGTGTGGGCATTATTTCCTGGGGGGAATGGAAGCTGCTGGAGGGCAGGCCCCAAGCCTGTCACCTGCCACCCCTTCCTACATCCCTGAATTCCACAGGGACAGATTCACTGGAAAGCTGACTATCCCCTGGGAGACCAGAAGGGAGGGAGGAGAAAGGATAGACTCCTCCCTCAGGCCAGCTCAGAATTCCTTTGGAGTTATCTGTATGTATTTCTGTGAGAAGCAACACGTGTAGCACTATGTAAATCAAATGGAGAGATGGAAACATCCACCCATCATTGCTGCTCTCCTTTCTACCCCTGCCCCTCATCTCACTGAAAACTGGGTGGGAGGAGAGAAAGGTTGATGCCCTGCGGGATGGAGGGCAAACCTCCCTGGGTCTCAGTTTCTTTCTTAGTACAAGGACAGGGTTGGACAAAATGGCCTGAGATCTCTTTCAGCAAGTTCTCAGAACCACAAGGAGAGGAGAGGGACTCCTGGGGGCTGATGGGCAGGAAGGTGATGGATGGGAGGTGTGCTGACTGTTGTTTCCACTTGCATTTTAAATGTATTCTGATGAACCTAATCTACTTAATGACTTGGAGCAAATTTGCCAGTTTGCTCATATGGCGCATTGGAGATGACTTATCGGAACAAGCAAACACCTGCACCTGCAGGTCCTGACAAAGGGGAGTCCTGAAACACCTGCAGGTGCCCAGGGAGACAGCAGCCGCCACAGGGCAAGTCAGTTCAGGGGTCCCATGTCCTCAGAGACTGGGTCTGTCCCACCAAACCCCTCAGAAGCCTCAAAAGTCTGCGCCCTTAACCCTGGGACCCAGTACTGTAGGGTGGGGAGTAACCTCAGAATTCACCACTGCGTTTTACAGATGAGGAAAGTGAGGCTGGGAAAGAAAAGGCCTTTACCACGTCTTACTTTACGGGAAGTGAATGAGTGGCAAAATCAGGATGTGCCTGACTGAGAGGTTCAAAGCTGCATTCACCTTTGATGGATGCCGCCAAGGGGTGCTCTCTTTTGTTCTCTCTCCTTTCTCCCCAGTTTCCTCATTAGCTAAACCCTTTTGGCAGCCTCCAGGGACCTAGGTTCATGTTGCAATGGACCAAACTCCAAGAACAGCCTGGGTGAGGGGCTGCAGGGGGAGGGAGGGGAGAGAGAGGGAAGGCAGTCCATGGCTTCCCTGCCTCAGGGCTCCACAGACCCTGCAGACCCTCCAGGATAACCGGTGGCCCCCACTTACCCATACCAGTAGCGGGGGTCACTGGAGATGCAGTGATTCAGATTGCGATGGGCCAGCGCCTTCTTCTTATTCAGGACAAACTCCTGGAGTTTCATCTTTACTTCCGTGCTGGCCACAGCACCTGAAACAAGGAGGGGTGGTTCAATTGGGGGGCCCAGGGCGTTGGGGGAGGGGCTGCCAGGGAGGCCTCAGGGAATCTCTGCAAAGACTTTTCTGTGCTGGCCCCATCCCCTGCAGCCACCCCCCACACATCAAGGGATTTTTCTGTTCTTACAGGGAAGTGGGCTCTGAGTACCCCTCCCAAGGGCCAAGTGGGGGAGGGACTCATCTGCAAGAAAGACATAGGTCCAAACTCTAAGCCTTGCACCGCAGGGGTTGGGCAAAGAAGTCTTCATAGGCAAAGTGTCATGAAAGCACATACATGTACATGTACATGCCCTCACTCCAGACATGTGTGCACAGAGACACATACTCACACATGCACTACATACAAACACATGGGCACAGACACACTCACATACACCAACACACAAAGAAACACACATACCTCGCACTGGCACTTACACACTTGCACACACACACACACACAGTCCTGGGAGATGACCTATCATGTGTCTACACTGGCTATAGTCTGCATATACTCAGTTGTTGCAGGCTGCCTTCCCCTTAGACTGGGTGTTCCCTGAGGGCAGGGAAGGCTTTTGTTTTTCTTCGTTTCCTCAGGCCTTAGCATGATGTGCAGCACACAGTAGAAGCTTAATAAATGCTTGTTATCTGCTTTTGGACAACGGTATTCTGTGGCCAAGAGGCCTTCTCTTCTCCAGGAGAAACCCTCCCCAGTGCCCAAACGATGCCCCTTCTCAATCATCTCAGCCCATCTCCTATGGGTACATCAGTCAGGTCCTTCCTTACTGAGAAACCTGGTCTGAGGGGCTCAGGGTGGTGAGCCGGATGGGAGGAAAGCCCATGGCCCAGCGTACTCTGACAGGAATGAGAGCGGGCACTCAGGATAGCAATGTCACCATCCCTGGGTCTCTGGCTCCTCAGAGAAGTGGGAGGGTGGGTGAAAGGAGGCTGGTGGAAGAGAGATGGAGAGGTGGAGGGGGGGCACCATGGAGTCCCTCCCACAAAGAAGGAAAAGGTTGTTCTCACTTGTTTACAGAAGAACCAAAAGTGTTCTATGGAGCTAAAACCTTCCATATTTTCTAAGCCTCCAGACAATACTTTGCTGGAAAATTTGAACAAGGTCCTGATTTGGAATAAGTAAGAGACTTTCGTTGTTTAAGTGGAAAAATGAGGATTTGCTGGGTTTCTGTCTTGCTGGAAATCAGTAAGCTGGCCACTCCAGTCTTAGTTTCATACTCCCTACTGGATGCCCAAGGAAGGGAACCTTGCCCCCTGTGTACCAGCAGGCACCATACCCACAGCGAGCTAGACCATGCCCAGTCACTCCCATGGCTGCGGGCCAGTGGGTCCCCTCTTTGGCCTGGAGACGCCTCATCCAGAACCTGAGGAGCAGGGATGCTGCAAACCCTCGACCCACATGTGCCCCTTTGCTGTCTGGCTTTCCCACCAGAAAGGGGCCTGCCTATCCCTGCATCCTCCAGGGCTAGGCAAGGGAGGCTGAGGTCCCAGGGGGTCCTCAGGCCTCTGGAACTTGGAGATCAGGCCCAGTAAATCCCTGGTGGGAAGGATGGGGCCTGGTCATACACAACTCTTTGTAAATAGTGTGGGGCATGTGTGTGATGTGGTGTGGTATGGTATGTGTGTGTGTGTATGTGTATGTGTGTGTGTGTGTGTGAATGGTGTACTGACATGTGCGAGTGCTGTGTGCCTTGTGTGATGTGTATGTGCATGCATGTGTGCCTGTGTGCACATGTGAGTAGCAGGTGCAATGTGTAGGGAATAGGATGAGGACATGGAGGAGCATGTGTAAACGCTTCCCAGACGCTCCTGTTTGAACTGACAACTGCACTAGAAGGACACTGCAAAGGAAGCAGCTGGTGGCCTGCCCAGCATCTCCCAAGACAACCCAGAAACGGGGATGGTCACACTGGGGGTGCCTGTGGCTCTCTGAGCTCAGGAGGAATCCCCAGAACCTAGGAAGAAGGGCCATAGGGCCTCCAGGAGGGAGGACACACATCTGTGTACATGTATACATGTACGCACATGTGTGTACATGGCTATCTATGTAGTGTGTGCATGTGCACACACCTATTCACAAATCACAAAACTTCCTACAACCAGCTCTGCTCAGTCTGGGTGTAGGGGGCTTTCACGGATTTCTCGCTGCTCCGCAGATATTTTCTATGGGCCCAGTTATTCACATGTCACTTCCTCCATCAATATAATGATAGCTGACATTTATACAGAACCTACTATGTACCAGGTACTTTACAAAGAAGATCTCACCAGATGTTCACAACAACCCACACAGGGAGGGGCTGTGAGCCTCACTTTACAGTTGAGGAAACTGAGGCAGACATGGGTTAAGTAGCTTGCCCAGGATCACACAGCTACGAAAGTGGCTGAGGATACATTTGAACTCAGGTCTTGGGATCCACAATGGTCTCCCCTCATAGTGGGAGCAAGCACTCCTGGAGAACAGACAGCGGTCTATGCCTTTCTCCAAATGCCCAGCACTGGCAGGATGTCTCGTATGCAGTAAGCACCTAACAGATACTGACTGACTGACCACAGGACTGTATGTTGTTAAGGGAATCCTCTTGTGGATGTGGGCTGGGCCAGATGCCACCATTCCTCTGGGTTCCAGGCATCTGGACTGCTCTGGCTGGGCAGCCCCATGCAGGCTCATCCATTTAGGTGAGGGGTGGGTTTGACAAAAAATGCCAATGGGCTATGCCCCAGGACATGCTTGGACACACAGCAGAGAGCCCAGAGTTGCGCTGGGGGCAAGACTGTTTTTCCTATTTCAGGGGTGTTACAAGTTGAAATAGTCAATCAACATTTACTAAGCATTTACTGTATGTGCCAGGTGGCAGCTGGGTAGTGCAGCGGATAGAGTGCCAGGCCTGGACTTTGAAGGACCTGAGTTCAAATCTGACCTCAACACTAGCTATGTGACCCTAGGCAAGTCACTTCACCCTGTTTGCCTCAGTTTCCTCATCTGTAAAATGAGTTGGAGAAGGACATGGAAAACCTCTCTAGTATCTGTCAAGAAAACCAGGAGAGTCAGACATGGTTGAAATGACTGAGTGACAGCATGTGCCAGGGGGCTGGGCTGAGTGCCAGGGACACAAAAAGATGCAGAAGACAGACCCTGTCCTCAAGGAGACACAAACAGGACAAGCAGGAAATCAGGAGCAGGGGAGGCCTTGGAGTAAAGAGGTGTGGGGAGGCTTCCAGGAGGTTGGATTATGATGGGTACTCGAAGACAGGAAACTCAGTTGTCAGAGTAGAGGAGGGGGAGTGTTTCAGGCCAGGGACAGTCACAGGCAGGAGGCTAGTGCCTATGCACTGACCAGTGAGCCACCATAGCTTCTGCAGGCTGCCCAAGGCTGGTCCCACTCCTGGTAGTCTCCTGGCAGCTGCTAGGAGCCATGAGGGGTAAACCCTGTAAAAAAGTCTTCCTCGATTTACTTCTGGTTCCCTCCAACAGGCTGCAAGCTCCCTGAGGGCAGGTGCAGCCTCCCAGCATCTGGCACAGACGTGCCCATACAAGGTATCTATCAAGTGCTTGGGATGGGTTGAAGGGCTAGAGATCTGCAGTAGAGCCTATCTCCCTCCAGATTCCTTGGACTCGTTCAATCTTAGGTCTGAAACACGCCCACACACTCGCATACACACACACCTCACACACATCCACACTTAAATAAACTTACATTCATACATACACATTTCACATACATACTCACCCACATTTACACACTCAAACACACATTCACATTTTCCACACGCTTCCATACACACTCACAACACACATATACACACTTGCACATAATGGATCAACACCAAACCAGCTCTAAGTCCTGCACCAACCCTACTCTCAATGATTTCATTGATGGGCCCAGAGAGAAAAGATTCCCTCATGGGTGGGCTGGATCCACCATCAGGCCTGCTGGGAAATCCAGGAGCTCCACCCTGCATTGAGTGGGGAAGCCAGTAGGGTGTGGGGTCCAGGAGCTGGGCAGTATAGGGGGAGGGCTCAAATGGATGGCACAACCTTTATCCTAGCCATCTTTCTTCCAGGGACCTGTTCTGGAATCATGATAGAACAAGGTAACAGTGAAGGAGAACGCCCCTCAGATGTCACTTCCCCTGAGCACCAACCCAGACTGCCTGAAGCTCCTGTGAGACCCTCGTATCCCTGGGCACAGAGAAGGATGTGCCACCTCCAAGGTGGTGGTCTCAGTCCAGCCTCCAGACCAAGTCCTTTACTAGACACATCTAGACCAGACTGAACATACAGACTCAGGGAAAGAAACGAACACATTGTGGAGACAAGATGAGGGTCGGATCATTAGCAGCCCCTTGTCTGCTACAGGCACAGTGCTCCCCAGAGGAGACAGATATCCTGGAAATGTGAAGGGAGAGAGAGAGAGAAGGAGGGGAGGAAAAAGAAAAGGAGGGGAGGACGGAAGGGTGAGGAGGAAGAAGGGAAGGAGGGAAGGAAAGAAAGGAGGGAGGGGAGGAGGGAAGGAGGGAAGGAAGGAAAGGAGGGAGGGAAGAAAGAAAGGAAGGAAAAAAAGGACGAAAGGAAGGAGGGAAGGAACTGTGTAGCAGGCTCTGTGCTGAGCTTTCCAAATATTTTTTCCACGAGGGCCTACTGAGATCCCATTTTACAGTTGAGGAAAGTGAGGAAGCTTCTCCCTCTCTGTCTCTCACACACACTCTACTGAACCTTCTAGAAAAGCAAGGCGCCTTGCACAAATCTCTCCCAGAGTTCAGGGAGCAAGCATTAGGTGCACCTGGTACTTTCTGGTTTTTAATATTCTCTATCCATTACAATGGATTTTACATTTAAATCCAATCAGAAGCCATATTCAGCTTCCACTTATTTAAACATCAGTAAGGAACGTGCAGACCCAAAAGGGGCCGGCCACCCTCCTATGCCTCAGTTTCCCTGCCATGCACTCACTCTCCTTGCCCTTCTCCTTGTTCTTCAGCTGCTGCAGCTTCTGCTCACGATGTTGCTTCTCCAGCTCCTGCTCCTGGCGATGCTGCTCGAGCTTCCGCTGGTGCTCCAGCAGCTCCTGCTGGTGCTTCATCGCCAGCATCTCCTGCTGCTGCTGTGGGCGTGAGAGATGGGGGGCAGGTCAGTCACTCAAGGCTGGAAGTCATCCTCCCCTCCCACCCTCGGGGGGCCCCTGCGAAGGTGGCTGGGGATGGGGGGGGCAGACCACAGCTGGAGCAGACCCACAGAAGCTTCAGCTGCTTCTAACTCTGACAGCTTCTTTGGTCATCATGACACTGGAAATTCAGAAGAGAGAGGATGGGATAGCCCCTGCTCTCATGGAGACTACCAGGGCTAACCCTGTCTCTGTGGCTTTTGATAGAGGCAGTGAAGGGAAAAGGGCTGGGTCCAGCCTAATCAGTTACTGACCCCCACAGCCAGGGTGCTGGGAAAGGGAGGACATGTGTTCACATCTTGTTTGGGGGGCTTATTCACTGTATGACCTTGGTCAAGTCCCTTCACTTGCCTAGGGCTGCCTGAGTTTTCTAGCATCTGAGGCTTCTTCCCGCTCCAGGGCCAGGGTCCCAGGAGGCTGCCATTCAAGGTCGAGATGCCAACTTTGCCAACACTTGCACTCCTTGGTTAGAAGCCATATCTCATGCCCCACTTAGGACTAAACCATGTAATGCAGACCCTGAGTGGGTACACCCCTGCCTCCCCATCAGAGCCTGGCACACAAGAGAGGCCCACATAAGCTGGGGGTGCTGCTGTCTCAAGGGGGATTTGCTTCTGCATGAGAGACAGAATCACAGCTGGGGCCCCCTCCTCACCACTAGCATCACTTGTTACAGCAAGAGTGGCTGGGACCACCAGCCCTGCAGTCATAGTGCTACACATGATGAGGGAAATGAGGCCAGGCAACTGCCCATGATGCACTACTGCTCCCCCAGCACCATCCACCATTCCCTAGCTCTCCAGGAACCACTGCAGGAAACACAACTGCTAAGGACCCAGCAGAGGTCCACCCTTGGCGCTGTCAGATGGTGCATCACCCAAGGTACATGGGTTTGGTCAGTGGAGGCAGCTACAGAAGAAGAGGCCTTGCTGTCTGGACCTCGGCCTGGGGCCTACAGGGCTGGCTCAACTGCTGGCTGCTGAGCTCTCCTCTGTGTGCAGAGAGCAGAGCTGGCTTTTTCCTCCACCCACATCCCAATAATTACCACACATTAAGCAATAAATCAATACTTTTCATGTCTCCATTTATTCAACTGGGCAGCACCATGGACAGAGGGTTGGGCTTGAAGTGAGGAAGGCCTGAGTGCAAATTTCACCTCAGACATTTACTAGCTATGTGACCCTGGGCAAGACTTTTCACCTCTTCTATCTACCTCAGTTTAGCAATTGTAAAATGGGACAATCCAAGGCCCACATCTCCTCCCAGGGATCAGCCTCAAAGCCTCCCTTCCCTGGGGACACTTTGTGACTACACCAGCCTCACCTATGGCCCCCTCAGTGACTGGAGCAGACCCCAGCAGCTTCAGCTGCTTCTAACTGAGCTTCTTTGGTCATCATGACACTGGAAATTCAGGAGAGAGAAGCAGCAATTTGAGCAAAACGCCAAGGGGTGACGAAAGCTCTCAAGAAGACAGTGGGGGAGAGTCACACCCACCCCTCCTCACCCAGCCCCTTATCCCAGGACTTCAATTAGGTGCTGCTTCCTGAACACTGGCCAGGAGCTAAGGGATGAGTTGACCCCCAATGTCAGAGGTCTCCCTGCCCTCAAGGATCCTGACAGTCGGGAGGTGGGGGCGGGGGCACAAACCCTGGTTAAGGAGGCAGATACCCTCAGGCTGCTGAAGGACATAGTCCTGGATGTGCAGGAGAAGGTTCACCTGACTAGGGGGTCTGAGGTTGCTGACCACACTGATGCTGGACAGGCCTTGTCTCTGGGGGTAATGCATCTGGCCTTTGCAAACTCTGACCCACAAACTGGCTTCTAGACCATCCCAGAGGGCAGGTCCTCACTCTGTCTTGGGTTTCTCTTGTTCTTTTCCTCATTCTTCCTCCAAGAACACAAAATCCTTCCAGGAAGCGAGAGGCACCTTGGGTGCAGACAGTTAAAAGCTCAAGGGAAAGGTTTTCCTTTACTATAAATTTATTCTGAAATTAGGCAAACTCAGATAAATGGCCTAAAAGCTTGCTCCAGCAAGATGACAGCTCTTAGGAGGGTCTCCTCCCAAAATGGCTCCATTATCCCTTGTTCCTAGCATGTTTCCTGTGGTTTCTTAAGCCACCAAGCAGAAGGTCTGGGTCAAAGCCACACAGGGAGAGCTTTGGCCAAGGGGGTCAGCAGGGAGCCCTGCTTCTGCTTCCAGGACAGGGGCCTGGGGCAGATGATGAGATGGGGTGCTCAAGTGCCCACTAGGCTCTGCCCCACAGGGGCATCAGCCGCTGCTCAAGATGGGAGCCATGAGCTGAACAGTGCAGCCAGAAGAGAGTGGGCAACCAGTAGGGCCAGAGACATCATGAGACAGGTGAGAAAACTCTGTGGGGAGGGGACACAACTATCTCTTGAACTCTGAGAGGCTATCCTGGAGGAGGGGACCTCTCTTTGGCTCTGGACAGGGAGAATAAGCATGAAAGCTGCTCCCAGTGGAAGGGAGGGGCTGCTCAGGGGTGGCCTGCACCCCTTCTCAGAATGTTCCTGGGTAAAGGCTGGAGAACCATCTCGCGATCAGTCCCATGAGAACACTGCATGTGATAACGTATTTGGCATTGACTGAGTACCAAGAGATGGTGGTGCAAGGGCAGAAATGGAAAAGTCTCTGTCCTCAGGAGCTTCTGGCCTACCCAACATCCTAGAGCTGCCCTTCCTGGGATAACTGATGGGCCAAGGGGGCAAGCTCCGGTTCTGTAGAGCACAGCAAAGGTGATGGGAGTCAGATCCTTTGGCTAACACTAACATCTGTCAATATTTATACCATCCCAGACTTCTGCATTTGTTCCATGTCATTCCTCCTACTAGTGAAGATGGTGTCTGTGCTCTGGGACATCCTTGCAGGGCTGAATGTTAATGGTTGGGTGTGCCTGGTTGGGTGGGGCTATCCTTTGGTACTGACTGGCCCCTGTGCTCAGTGCGACCACTCTGAACAGCCAGGCCCTCCATCATCTTTCCCCTTCTCCATCTCTCCAAAACTGCCTCTCAGAATATTTGTTTTTCAAGCAGTATCCAGGGAGAGGGCTGCAAGGGATCTTTCAAGTGTCATAAAAGGATCAGGAAGCAGAAAAAAAAGAAAAGAAGTAGCAGACATTAGTGATGAAAACTTTTAGGAACAACCTGGCTCCTAGAGAAACAAGAGAAACTCCCAGAGTTGAGACCTAATGTGTAGAGACACCGAGCCTTCAATTACCCCTCAATGACCCCCAACTTCCAGGCAAGATCTCCCACTCTGTCAGCCCCTGGGAATGAGACAGGAATTATGGGGGAGAGTTTCCATCAAACTAGAAAGGCTGCAATCAGCAAAAGCTGCTTAATAATTTCTGATATTTATAGAGAAGGGAGAGGAGGAGGGAGGGAGAGAAGGAGAGAAGGAAGGAAGGAAGGAAGGAAGGAAGGAAGGAAGGAAGGAAGGAAGGAAGGAAGGAAGGAAGGAAGGAAGGAAGGAAGGAAGGAAGGAAGAAGGGAGGGAGGAAGGGAGAGGAAGTGCATTTTAAACAAAATATCTTTACATGGTTGAAGCAGTCGAAACTTTGGATTCCCCAGGGTGGGCACCTCCCCATCTAAACCACTCGAACCCTTGACATCTCATGGAAAACTAGAAAAAGCCCTAAATTTGTAGGCAGTCACTACACATACACCCTTGGGCTGGGGTTTAGTTCCTTCTCCTTCCTGGTCTGGTTTCCTTCTCTGTCAAATGGAAGGGCTGGTCCTACTAGTCTCTGGGGCTCACGCCCACTTTAAAGGGATGCCCTGAGGTTCTCTCAAGATGGTCCTTTTGGGCCACTGTGGCTGAAGAAAGTGACAGTTCTCAAGATGAGGAGATTGAGGCATTGAGACCAATCCAAGCTGGGACTAAAGACCCACTGTGGTCCTTGAAACAGGCTAGCTCAGGATGGCATGGTCATCCAGTGGACTCTGAGTCGGTGAGAGGACCCATAAGAAAACCAGCCCCACTGGCTGGGCGTTCTAGGTTGGCGGGGGGCGGGGGAGCCAATCTGGCAAAGTAGCCAAACCTTTGCCTGCCCCAGTCGCTCAGCTAGCAATGGCAACAGGAGGCAGATGGGTCAAGGATCCATTCTTGCAGGCACAGGGATGGGCAGAGTTTCCATATTATTCAGCAATTATGACCTAGGCAGTTCTGTGGATGTCTTTGCGTAGAAGTCCAGCCTTCCCTGGGCTGGGGCAACAGGCCACCCCATCCCTCAATCTCTCTGCTCTGCTTGAACGAGGGTGAAAAGAGGTACTGGAGTAATGGGGGAGTGACTGTCCCATTGGAAACCAACGCCCCCTCCAACATACACAGGGACTTCTGCTGAGGTGGGGGGGTCAGGGGTGTTTCTGCTTAAACCCCATTAAACACAGGGAGAAGCTGTAGCTGACTTTCATCACACCCAAAGAATGCATACACCAACACCAACGACACATTACTCATCGACACAGGTCCAAGTGTGAAAGAGCAAGTCCAGAGAAAAGAAACTGGAAATCATTATTTATAGACTTTAGGAGGAAAGCCTGCACGTGCCTCCTCCGGTATCCAAGGTGCAGGGCCCAGGCCAGCAGGGTTCAGAGGCTCAGCAGTACAGACATCTACACAGCTTCCACACAGGACGACATGAAAGGACCTCTGAGTTCCATCCACCTCCAAGTTCAGGGATCCTTCTTTGCTGGCTGGTGAGAGGCAGAGAGCCAGCTTCAGGTCAAAAGATCTGGATTTGAGTCCTGCCTCTGATATGGGGAGAGTCTGGGATCTTCCCCCAGCAAAGACTCATGCCCATGGCATCAGTACAGGATGTAGCACTTAGGGGACCTGGGTTCCAATCCTGACTCTGTCCCTTCCTCCCTGGGACTTACTTTACCTCTGGGCCCATCTTCCCACTCATAAAACAAGGATTTGGACCAGACCCGTTCATTTGCCAGCAAGCACCCTGTGAGGGGTGCGGGCTGGAGAGAAGGCCCACACCCACAACTTTGTCGGGCACCTTCACCATCAGCTCTTAGAGCACAGGGCTCCAAGGAGAGGGCCACACAGCAAATATTTATCCGAGAAGAACTCAAATGCAGGTCGTTCTGATTCTCAGGCCCCTGTGGATGTTTCTGAAGGGCTGATGCTGTGATGATGACCTGAACACAATCAGGAATGCATACCTCCTGTTCCTTAAGGGGATCAGTCAGGGGAGCAGGAGGGAGCAGGCACAGGGCTGGTAGAGGGCCTGGCAGCCCAGGCTGGGCTGAGCAGCAGGATGAACCACCAGCCACATCTGGGGCCATCATCATGGGAGCCAGAAGAGCCAGAGAGTGAGGAAAAGTCACTCAGCTGGCTTGGCATCTGTGGTCCTCAGTTTCTTCATCTGGAAAATGTGGGGTTTGAATGGGAGGTCCTTCCAGATCAACAATTCCTTTCACCTCTGATTTATACTCTGCAGGCAGGTGAGGTTCACTGGTGACGGGCATCTCCCAATGGCCACAGAGTTAGCACAGCTATCTGCTCTGAGATGCCCGGACACGCTGACTCAGCGGGCAGAGGACTTTCAGATGGTCTACACCTGTGGCAGAGAACCAATGTGGTATTCACCAACATAAGACTACTATACCCCTGTGCTGGGGGCAGGATGGAAAGGCACCCAAGGCCCATAGATCAAGCCTTGTTATGGGTGCAATAAACTTGGGCAAGACACCAGGTGCATCCCTCCATCCTGGGGGCACCCACTGGGCCTGCAGTAGCAGCAGTACTTTGACATTAATTCAACTTCACAAGTACTTATCAAGTGTCTGGAGGGGGCTGGGTCCTGGGCATTCAGGGAGGAGAGGAAAGTCAAAGTCCAACCACTGGACAGTTTCCATTTGGTCAGAGGGGAGATCCTGGGCATCCAATCCAAGGACTGAAGGCTGTTTGGCAGAGGTGGCAGCTGAACTGAGCCTCAAAGGCCATGAGGAGTAACATGGTACCCAGGACCATGTGAGAGCAGGCACAATTCTGTCTAACCTCTGGCCTCCAAGGGTTGAGCTACCCCCTACCTGCCTGGGGCACCTCACCAGCCAATGGCTAATCAGCCCTAGCATTGCCCAGTGAGTCACGAGCCAGTAGCTGCAAGCACCAGCTAGCCCAGGGAACGCTGACCTTTCTCTTTTTAAAGAAGAGAGCAGATCTTGACCAAATTCTCTGTTCAGGCCTGTGCCAGCTGGGCCCCATCTCTCTGGGAATAACACAAGGGAGGATTTTGCTTGACCCAGCAGAAGGGCCTCACTCAGGCAGTTGACACTGTCTAACTCATGTCTGTCTGTCCCTGTGGCTCTCACTCTCCTTTCTCTGCCTCTGTCACACACATGGATATACTGGTACACTCACACATCCATGCACACCCCATTTGCACCCAGGAGAATGTAAGATCTTGATGAACCGACATGGTTTTTCTGTTTTGATTTATTTTTGCATGCAGTGACTGGCACTTAGGGTAGAAAGGACCCAGAGCTGCTGGTCCAGTGGTGAGGCCCCATGCTGGCACCAGAGGAATGTTTATGGTATGCCCACCTGCCCTGCCTAGGCACAGCCAGTGCTCCCCGCCATGTGCGAAAAGCCCCAGGGCCTGAGTCATTGGCGACTGACAGAGAGCCCCCTCAACTCCCCCTACCCGTACCCTGCCGACATCTGCGCTGGGCAGAGACAGAAGCATGAACTAGCAGGCCACTGCAGACCCTGTGGTCCTCAGCCCCTCCCTTGGCATATGTCCCCCTTTTTTTTTTAAAGCATCTCTGCCTTCCCCAGAGACACCTCCCTCATCTGGCACACCCTACGCCTCCTTATCTCATGCAACCCTACACATCCTTCCAGGTCGGGCTGAAATGCCATCTCTTCCCAGGATCCCTGTCCCATCACCCTGAGCTGTAAGCGATCCCCTCTCCATCAGCACCTGGCCAGGGCCAGGTCTGTTCTGGGCTATACCTATCAGCACCCCATATCATCTGCCCCTCGGGAATTCTAAGCTGGGTGAGGCAGGGCTGCTCCATCTGGCTCAACTGATTACGGGTCTTCCAGGGGAAGGAAAGAGGAAAATGCTTTGTGGGACGAATGCAAAGGTGGAGACTACGTGTTTACTGTAGAACGCTTATTTTTCAGATACTGTGCTTACAGCACAGGAGACCGTGGAAAGAAACAGGGCAGCACCTGGGGCCCCTCGCAAACATCAGAAAGACTGAGCTGGGTGTCCTCCTTTAGCCAGGCCTTGGCCCCACACTATCCAGAGAGTAGCAGAATGGGCAGGGCTCGCTTCCAGGCCATGGGGTTCAGGTTGCAGCAGACCTGATGTCATCATCACCAGCATTGCTAACATTCACACAGTTCCTACTATGTGTTGGCAATACAGTCCTCTCTCAAAGTGGTCAGTGGACAAACGTGGCTGAAGAGAAGTGCTGGGGAATAGGATTCTGGCCAGAAAACATAAAATCTGATGTCCAAACCAGGGTGAGGACTGAACTGACCTGGGAAGCACTAGTCGCCCCCATCATGGGTGAGGGCCGGGATGTCTCCATGGTGGAAACTGGAATTTTGGTTCCGAGATGCTGCCTACCTTTGTGGCTGCCCAGGAGAGCCCATGCCTTCAGGAATCAGGGGCTGCTCCCAGAGCCCACTGGGGCTGGGAAGCTACAAGAGAGAGTTGCTGATGCCACCTCAAGACTGCGCTCCTGGGGAGGAAGCTGGCTGTGCCCCCCAGGACCTGTCTCCCCAGGGCCTCCCCAGGATGGGCCCCAAATGTTCCAAGACAGTTTAGCTGTGTCTCCAAGGTCTTCTCCAGGTTAATCACACCCACCAACTTCAACTGCAGCTGCCCTCCGGGGACTGTTATCACCATCCACATCATCACCTTCAACAGCACCTACTATGTGCCAGCACATACTGAGTAACTCATGGATATTCATGTATTTGACCCTCATCACTCAGGGTTTGTGAATGCCATCATCTCCACTTGACAGATGAGAAAACTGAGAGCTTAACTGCCTTGTCCAGGGTTATACAGCTAGTTAAGTGTGTGAGGCTGGATTCACACGTCCTCAGGCCCAATCCTTTCCTTTTACAGAGGAGTCTGGGGCTCAGGAGGGTCTTAACAGGAGTGTTGGAAGCAGGATTCCATATTTGCTGCCAGGCTGGTGCTCTGCCCACCACACTACTGGGCTGCTTCTGGTGTGTCCGTACAGGGCTCTGGGCACTTCCAGGAGCTGCATGGATGTCCACCTAACTAATATCACCATCATCATCCCCAAAGGGGCCTGTCATCCCCAGTGACTGTTTCCTAGCATTCGGCCAGCAATAGCCCACTTCTATGCCTTTGTACAGCTGGCCCAAAGGAGGGGACTCAGCTCACATGCTTCCTCTAGAGCAGGCAGGACAGTGGCAAGAGCCTGGAGTGTGGACCCAGTCAGTCCTCCAGAGAGTGAGCTCCCCATTCTGCTGCCTTCCCCCTGTCCTAGGCCACTCCCTTCCTGTCCCAGTGGCTTGGGGCCTCAGCTCCCTGTGGAAATGCCTGCTCTGGAGTCTTCCAATGTGGGGGTGGAGGAGGGATGTGCAGAATCCATCCCTGGATTTATGGTACAGGAGCTTTTCTTTAAGGAATACAGACAGGATGGAGGGAAGCCCATGATCATCTTGTCCACCCTCTTTAAGTCACTGATTTTAAACTAATAAGCGGTGTTTCCAGTTCCATTCTTCCACCTGAATATCTAAGACAAAGGAGGGGAACAGCAGGAAAGCCCTGTAAATGCTGCCCACATCACATCTGCACAGTCCAATACCTACCAATCACCGTAGAGCAGATGACACCCTTTCTGGTAAAAAATGATGTCCCCAGGCCTGGGTCCTTCTGGACAAGTACAGGGGGTGCCCTCCCTTCACTTTTGTTTAAGAGAATGGGAAACTGAGGCCAGGGAGTTTGCCCAACATCCTCAGACAGGAAGCCAGCCCTCACCCAGTACTATGGAAATGACCCTGGCTTGTCTTGACATGCTCTGGGCATACTCTAAGCCCTTTGGCTGAGCTTGGAGGAAGGTCATTCTAGGCCTGGGTGCAGGAGAAGCTGTGCACAGGCCTGAGGGCCCTCCTGCCTAGATGCCTGTGGGTGATAAGGCTCAAAGAGGAGGATAGAGTCTGGTGAGGGGTCTGGATTTGAGCCTAGGGGTGCTAGGGAGCCAGTGCAGTGAGAGCCAGAACCAAGTGTCAGGAACAAGATGATACCTGCGACCATAAAAACCCCATGGGCTTGATCCCCAGAGTCTTTCCTTTGAGCCTTAGCCCAGCCCCAGGTGCCCTGTGACAGTTATCCCCATTGGACAGATGAGAAAAAACAGCCTCGATGCCCATCTCATCACTACGCTGAGGACAAAGGAGACACAGCTGCGGAATGAAGGCATTGGGGGCTGAGAGGCAGCTGCCACAGTCCAGGGAGGAGGCAGGAAGCCCTGTGTTCCAATGCCACCTTGGGCCCTTTTTGGCTGGGTGATGCTGGGCAAGTCATCTCTGATGTTGCAGAGAAGGTGCCAACCAGCACTGGGAGAGGAAGTTTGCTCTAACCCTAAGATAGCCCTAAGGACCCCCAGGGGATGGCTAGGAGAGAGAGACCCTGCCCAGGTCCATAGGCATTAAGCAGGACCCTGCTCTGGTAATCCCACTGGGGCCCTGTCCCCTCAAAGGTGCTCTGGGGCCTGGCTGACCTCTTGCCTTCAGGGGGTCACCTCCCTCAGACTAATGTTTATTAGCTCAGCAGGACCTGAAGAGCTGAGACTTGCACCTCAGAGGGGACTTTCTCCCTGGCCTTAGGTCTCCTTCACCCCACAATCTAACAATTTCTCAGCTTTTGCCCAAGTAGGCTAGGCCAATGCACCATGAAGAGGCAGGTTCGAACCTACCCAGAAGAGAAGGAGCCACTGACCACACGCTCCCTGGACCATGAGCCCATGGGCCACCTCAAAACTGCAGCTCCCGAGGCAAAGCCTGGAGCTCAACCAGAAACAGAACAACTTCCAGAGAAGGGAAACATCAGGAATAATGCCTTGGGGAGCCTGGAATCTCCAAAAGACTAGAGCCTGGCCCAGTCAAAAGATCACCAATCTGGACATTGTGGATTAGGAACTGGACCAGACACCTAAACACCTTACTGTTGAAATGGGGAAACTGAGGCACTACCTACAAGTCTAGGGACTTATGCCCCCATTTTATAGGAGAAGAAAATGAGGCCCAGATATGGTGACTTGAACTTTCTTTGTCACTGAACAAACAACTGAACTGCTTCAAACTTATTGTATGGGCGAGAGTGTGTGCGTGTGTGGTTATGTGTGTGTGAGTATGTGTGAGTGTATGAGTGAATATATGTGGATACATGTATAGACGGAGGGTGTACATGTGAGTGGAAGTGGGGGAGTGTGGAGGACCCTGCCTGCCCCACCTCTTCCCCACCTGGCTCTGGGACATGGGGGCTTCCCCTGTGGATGCAGTGCAAGGGGGCACATGGTGCAGGATGTCAGCTGATGGCAGTGGGCAGCAAAGGGAGGAAGACTTATTAAGGGCCTACTATGTGCAGGCAACCTGACGATGCTCCAGGAGGCATGCTATCTCCCTTTTACAGGTGAGGAAACTGAGGCAAGTTAAGGTGCCCAGGGTCACCCAGCTGGTAAGTGCCTGAAGCTGGATACAAATCCAGGTCTTCCTCTGTGCCACCAGCTGCCTGGGAGCAAAGGCCCCTGGATTGTGGGGTGACGTCAGCTGTCTGGGCCTGTTTCCTCCCCTGTGCACACGCCTGACTCTCACCAGCACTCCTCCTGCTACAATTTAATCTGCATCAGTGTCTTCAACCATAAAACAGGGGCTGGGCTAGTCAGGGGGCCTCAAACTGGAACCAATGAGTGTATTTTTAGAACATTTTGATGGCTACATGGCAATACAACTGGCCTCTCCCATCCTCTCAGTATTGTTTTGTGTACTAAAATGCATGATTCTGAGAAGGAGGGGGGCAGGATACAGGAGGTGTGAAGAGTTCTCAGCCTGGGGAGGCTCTCTGGGGCTGCCACAGCATCCTTGGGCAATGATTCAGGGCCCCTGTGCCTCAGTTTCCTCATGGATAAAGGGAAGGGAGGGGGGCTGGGTGATTGCCTCCTGCCCCCACCCCCTCTGCCTCCAGATCCCATGCTCAGGTTCCACACAGAACTGAGGGCTCCTGGGGGAGGAGGCTAGGGGCTGGCACCCTCACCCACCTTGATGTGCTCATGGAGCTGGGCCTCATGCTGGCGTGAGAGCTGCTCATGCTGGCGCTGGAATTCAGCGATAAGAATCTGCCGCTGAATCTGCTGCTTCTGCTTCAAGGCCAGCAGCTCCTGCTGCAGCTGCTGCTCGCGCAGTGTGGGTTCCGTCACCGGCAGCGAGAACTGGTGGTCCAGGCGGAGGTCCATGGGCACGGCTGGGGGAGCCACTTGGAGGGGCAGTGCTGGGCTCACGTCCACTGTAGCCAGGAAAAAGAAAGGGACATGCAGACAGTCAGGCAGCTGTGGTGGATGGCCATGCTACACAAACCACTGACCCGGCTGGCATGTCACAGAGGCCATGGCTGCCTCCTCCCAAAGGCCTTCGCATACATTTGGTATTGGACACAGCGTCTCCCTGAGGGCAGAGACTTTCATGTGTGTCTTTATAGCTCCAGAACCCAGCACAATGCCATGCATGCAGTGGGAGCTTCATAAATGCTGGCTTAAGGGGACTCCTAGGGTACCAGAAGACCTGAGAAAGGCCCAGAGAGGAGGATCAGACTCATCTGATGACCCCTTTGGGGGGAGGCTCTGAGGTCACTGAGTAGGCATGAAAGCAGAAGCGCACCAGTCCATCCTCCCCACCCCTCACTCCATGCAGTGCTCTGATGGGTCTTGCCCCATGCAATCCTCCTTACCAGACATTCCCACTCTCCCCAACTCACACACAAATAGGAAGGTAAGAGAGGGCCCATTTAAGATGGCAGAAGAGGGCATAGCATCACTTGAGGGCAAGGATGGAATGTGCCCACGAGGGTTCCAGCAGGAGCAGACAAGGGCCCTCTTCAAAAGCATGTTTACCAGGCCGGGCCAACCAAGTGCCCTGTGCCACTCGGGGCTAAAGTGTTTTCACAGAGACTCGGGCCAGGCCAGAGTTTTCACTTTCAAACGCAAACCAATGCATTGAAAAATAAAGCAGAAGCCAAACCTATCTCAGGAGGCTTCAGGTTTACTGAAGAAGGTTGGAAAATGAAGCTAACCTGCTGGGCTGCAGAGGCTGCTAGCCCCCGGGGACCCCCAACTTTGGCCACACTGGTGAAGAGATGCTGGGGGGCCCAGCTGGGCGTGGCAAGTGCTAGTGATGCTCCCCCAAACCAAACCAAAGTTTACATGCTGGCATAGGGAGGACATGAAGAGACAACAAGCAGAAGCAGACATCCCACTGGCCCACAAGGAACATGAGGAAACAACTTCTACTGAGAAGCAGAAACAACATGGAGAACAAGTAACTAGAAGGCAATGGTGGAGGGGCACCAGAAGCTGGGAGTGGGGGAGGGGACACATTCTGAGCAGAGTCCTGAGCCAGATGAGGTGGGAGGAGATTGCAGGTATCACCTACCAGCTTAGCCAAGAAGGCCAGTTGGTCTGGCCATAAAATCTATAATCCAAATAAGCCTGGAAGAGTCTGGGGCTGCAATGGAATGGTCCATGATATTTTGTCCTAGTGAATCCTGGCAGCCCCTGGAATTTTGATTCAGAACTGGGTTTCAGGAGCAGTCAGACAGGAGCTATGGGGTATGGAGGGGACGGACTGGAGAAGGTATCGGACCTTCATGACCTGGGTCTCACATCTCTACCTATACACACACTTTTTTTTTTTTTGGAGTGGGGGAAGTCTTTCCAAGACTAATATCTGATAGGTGAGATGGCTCTCTGGAAGGAAAGGGGGAGGGACACTGATGAGCAATGAGAGCAGTCAGGTGCCAACTTGGAAGGGTGGACAGTGATGAGCCCATGACGGTGACAACTCCCACCTGAGCAGCCCGAAGACAAAAGGGATGACCACATTCCCAATTAGTGAGCTGAAGAAAAGGCAATGTGCCTGGTGCTCGAGGTAAGCAGACCTGGAGAATGTGGTCAAAAGAACTGAGAACATCGATGCAGTGACCAAGCTGGTTCCCGAGGACCACCTCCTGACACAGAGTAGGTGGCTGCTGGGGCTGACTGAGATGCGGGTCTGAGGATGCAGTCAGTACAGAAATGTGCTTCGTCTGATTGCCTCGACATTCTGGGTGGGGGTCAGCTTGCCCAAACTCCAAATCTGGACTTCAGGGGTGGGGAGGCCTCATAATCTACAGCAAACAATCCCACTCAATGAGGCTTTCCCAAAGTTCATACTCCTTCCATTCCAGCTAATCCTCAGGACAACCCTGTCTAAGTAAGATCCACTTCCAGAACTCGAACCAAGAAAGGCCCTAGGGTCATCCCGAATAGGGGTGGGGTTTCCTTAGCAGCCAGGTCACCCAGCCTCTGCCCTTCTGAGAGCCTGGCAAGGCCCCAGACACAGACAGGGGATGGCTGAGACTTGGCTCCAAGTTGGAAAGTCTGAGGTCCAGGGCTGGAAGGGACCACAAAGGTTGTGCTGATGAAGCCCCTCATTTTATAGAAAACTGGCCAATAACACATGGGCACTAGATGGCATAGGCACCATCTGAACCTAGATCCTGTGAATGCAAAGCCACTGTGATGCCCACCAGGATGCCTCCCTGCCCTAAGCTGCCACCATTGCTTCTAAGGGCTGAGTCGGGAGAAGCAGCAGCAGGCAAGGGGTTTCTTTCCTCCCCCATGGAGCCTCGATCTTGCCTGGAGGGATTTTTATAATAATTTCCAAAGCATATCAGGCCTAACATGTCTGCTGGTTTTATCTCCTGTGCTATATTTAAGACAGGTTGTCTTCATTCAGACTTTTCCCCTCCACCCCATTAACAATCTGGAGCCAACCCAAAAACAAACAACTGTTTCTTATGAGACACTAAACAGAAATACCACCCAGCTTGGGCTCTAACTCCTGGTCACCCAAAGGCTGAAAAGCACATCCAGTCAGCCCTGCCTGGTCCCACCAGACACCAGGCACCTGAAGGTCATCCCACACATGCCAGGGGGCCAGTCCCACCAGACACTGGGCTCCCGAAGGTCATTCCACACACACTAGGGGCCCGGTTCCACCGATGCAGGGCCCAATCCCACATGAGTGCTGGGGCACTGCCCACGAAGTCTTAGTTGAGCTGAGGCTCCGGTGTAGATGCACTGAATCTCTATCTGCCTTCTAAGAAAGCAAGGTGGTCACTGAGCCAGCCATAGAGTCAGGGCTTCCTGACTGTCCAGAGCTGGTGGTTCATGTTTTCCAATCTGTTCATGGCAAGGGGGCCCTCTTTCACTGCTCAGCTATGCACACAGTAGGAGTGTATGGAATATATACTTGTCTACTAAGGTAATGATGATGTGCCAAGGGTCCAAGTCTGACTCCGACTGCCTGACCAGCGTTGTCAGTAAAGGGGCCAGGGCGTCACTAGAGACACATCTTTCTTGGTGTTTACTTCACCCAAGATGAACTAGTTCATACAGCTGAGTGGCTCTGGGGTGCACCCAGGCCAAACACCACCCATCCTGAAGAGAAGTGTGTCCACGGAGGGGTCTCAAGCCTGAAGAGATGAAGGGGGTCGATGCAGGGCCTTGAGGGAGAGCCACAGTGAATAAGCAAAAAGCAGATGAACATCCTGCACAGATCAAGAAGGAACCATCAGGTGGGTAGAAGGAACACTGGACAAGAGCAGCACCACAAAAACCCAGAGAGGAAGGGGATCGACAACAGTCGTTTCAGTCTGGCGGCTGGGTGGCCCAGTGGATGGAATGCTGGGCCTGGAGTCAGAAAGATGTGTTCAAATCCAGCCTCAGACTGTGTGACCCTGGGCAGAGCACTTATCCACTGTTTGCCTCAGTTTCCTCATCTATAAAATGGGGATCACAATAAGCCTCCCTCCCAGGGTTGTTGTGAACACCAAATGAGATAATAATCGTAAAGCGTTTTGTGTAGTGTCTGCGAAGTGTTACAGAAACATCAGCACTCATCACTGTGGAGAAAGCAGTTTGGGCTGGAGACTAAGGTGGAAGCTGGAGCTCAGAGGAAGAGCAGAGGAGCCCAAATGGCAGGGCACAGAAGGGAGGAGAGAGAAGAGAGGAAGGTGCCAGGGCCCAGAGGGACCAAGGGCCAGGCCTGGGAGCAAGTAGTGGATTTCTAGGGGCAGCCAGCAGGCAGCCAAGGCCCCCACCCTCCATCCCTAGACCCTCAGGGCCCCTCATCTACACAGACCCTCCAAGACATTCACTTCCACACTCTACAATCCCACTGGGGCAGGCTGGCTCTTCTGTGGACACAATACCCCATTCAGCAGCTCTGATGGCAGCCCCCCGTGTAGAGGTGCTCTCCTTTCCTCCTCCCTCCCCTCCCTCCCTTTCCTCTCTCCCACCCTCCTCCTCTTCTCTCCCCTCCTCCCCCTCCCACTGAGCCTCGGATGCAGAGGGGCCTCCTCTGGACATCTCCAGGAGTCAGTATCACCTCTTTCTCCTCCCTACATTCATCCCTGAGTATTTGTTCTCTGGCTGCTCAGGGAACATGCCATCCTCCCAGAGCAGGAGGCAGCACCCTGAGATAGGAGATGGCCTCACTTCTGTGCCTGTCCCCTTAGAGCTCAACAGCGTCTGGTCCACAGCAAGAACTTGAAAAGGAGCTGCTGATGGGGGAGCCCCACATCCTTGGTCAGGGCCTGTTCTGCCCCATCCCCACCTCCTAGGCTGACCTTTCCTCCCTTCCCCAGACCCCACGGTCACAGATGGGCCCTGCTGGACCCCAGGGATGTTTCTACTGCCTCCACATAAGGTCCATTCCCCAGGGTACTCTTACATGGGATAAATGAGGTGAGACTCCCTCAGGTCAGAGCCCAGGATCCCACATGAAGAACCTTCAAAGGATAGTGGGAATGCCATGTTCAGAAGTTCAGGATGTTCAGAAGTAGAACACTGTTACATCCGAACAGTGAAATGGACAACCATAGATCAGAAATGAGTTCCCCTGAGCACAGCCTTGCTTGTGACCCTCTGCTGTGCCCTGGGGGTGCAAATGCAGGCAGAGAGGGCATGAGCTCCAGCCTCCCTTTGCAGGCAGGAGCCTCCCAAGCTTTCCCTATACCTCTTCCCCCACCCCTTCCAAGCACCAGAACTGTCCAGGTGCTCACCAGGAGAGTGACCCATGGAAGATGAAGCTGGAAACAGAGAGCTAAAGCCAGCCCTGGTACATCTGGCCCCCACAGGACTCCATTCTCCTTCCCCTTCCCCTCCTGGGTCAGAGGCAGCTAGCACGCTGGCTGAGATGCTGTCACTGTTGCCTCTAAACAGGGAAAACCAGGCACCTGGCCTTGGATTCGGCCTCTAGCTTTTCATGAATGAGGAGTTTTCTTTCCTTCTGTTCTCTCCTAATGAAGCCAGTAATCGCCAGCCACACCTTCTGCGCTGCTCCAAGTCCAAGTCACTCCAATCTCACAGAAGTCCTTGCTTCCCTTCCGACCCCCTCCCCACTGGACCCAGCTTCTCCAGTTAATGGTCAGCGTCAAATACTTAAATGCACTCTGGAATCTCCCTATTTAAAGGAATCCAGAGGCATATCCTTTTATAAAGTCAAGAAACCTCTTATAGTGCACATCATTGCTTCCTAATTCATGGCGGTTAGGTCCGAGTTGGGGCATATCAGGTTTCCTACAAGTGGGCACCATACAATTCCATCTCCATTAAAGCTCTGAGAATTAAGAGTCACTTCCTGAGAGCACCACTTTGTCAGTGGTCAAACAAGACCAACAAGGCTGATCGTGAAGGGTGACCCTGCTAGGCACTTGACAATACCCAAAAGGCTAGTGGAGGTTTCAGGACTCCCATCTGGGAGGGGTGCCTTCCCGGACAAGGGGTCAGGAAGAGAAGACAAGCCAGGAGGAAGGCGGTACCAAACATGCTTGATTCTGGGATATGGGCTGACCCCAGGCTGAGTCCTGGCCAGCCTAAGTAAATTGGGGCTGAATGTTTCTTTAGCAACTTTTCAAAGCTGACACCAACTCAAATGGCTGCCTGGGGACCCAAATATTAAACAGAATGGAGAGAAACCTGCCTGTCACTGATGTCAGAATCTAGGAGCTGGCACTGCCTGGCACCGGAGGGAATTCAGAAGGTGGCTGTGCACTTGCTGTTTGGCCACACACACACACACACACACACACAGACCTGGCTGTGGACTGGCCTTGTGGGTGGGCAGGGAGGTGGGGAATCCCCTCCCACCCCCTCTGATGACAGCAGTGTGCCAGCTGCTGAGAACAGAGGCACAAGCGCCATTCATCCCATTCACGGCATGGTACGTCAAACAGGACCACGACTATTTCGGGCTCAAAAACCCAATGTGAATCCCGCCCCCCCAAGCAGCTGAGGGTTCTGACCTACAGAGGCCCACAGAGCACAATGCGACCTTCTCTCCTGGAAGAATGCAGCGGTCCAACAAAAAAGGCTTGTATTCACAGGAAGATTTTATGGCCAACTTGAAAATTGCTTTTATAGGTTCTGCCTTGAGAACATATTAATACAATCCGATACATGACGTCAGCAAGCCACAAAGCCCCCATTCAGGGTGATGCTGAGAGACAGCCAGCTTGGGGAGGAATGGGAGAAGACGTCTCCATCCCAAAGCAGAAGCAACCAGAGGGAACAGATGCCATAGCATTCTCTTCATCATGTTACTGTTGGGATTGGTCACAAACCAGCCTAAATGGGGTGCTCAGCTTTGCCGTTGGGTCGGAACAGATGGACGGAAGAAGCCTATCATGTCTCACTGAATTCACAGGGAGACCAAGGAAAATGTAATCATCTCAGCCTCTCAAGGCCGGGAGAAACCACGAATCTTCAGCCTCACCCTAGCAGCAGCAGGACTGGAAACAGCATCTCCAACATCCAAGGCTTCCAGATGTGGTCTCCAAACCCAGAGACTACCCCTAGCCCCTAGCCCCTGGCCCCCTTCTGAGGACAAAAGCAGGCGATGGTCCAGAGAAATGGCTAACAGCACATGAGTGACAAGGGACACAAGATAAACCAGACTATCGAGAGACTGGGCTCCACTGAGATGATCAGTAATCTTAGCTGGCATTTCTATATTATAAAGCTGGTGCTTTAAGGTCTGCAGAAAGCTCTACCATTATTACCTTGTTTGGTGCTCACAACAAGCCCAGCAGTCGGTGATTCTGTGATCCCCAGTTTACAGAGAAGGAAACTGAGGCAGACAGCAGTAAAAGGACTTGCCCAGGGTCATACAACCAGTACGTGTCTGAATGTGGATTTGAACTCTGGTCTAGCTGACTCCAGGCTCAGTCCTCTGCCCACTGCCCTGTCATATTATTAACATGATTACTATAAACAGCAATAACAAAATGGCACAGTGGTGGACGAGAGGCTGGCTCTGCAGAGAGGCAGACTGACCATGGAGACTGGGGAAGGCGGCTTCTGGGCTAAAGGTTCCAGACCCACCCTCGCCCTCTTGGCGGGCCTATCGCTTCAATGGCATCTCCAGTTTCCTTCTAGGATTTTTCACTGGCTGCAAAATGGCAAGATGGGGGGTGATTCTTTGGAAACTTACGCTGCTCCCTGAGCAAGGGAAGCTTGCTCCCACACAAGTGAGCCCTCTGGCACCCTGGGGATGTGTGGGGATGGAGCCAGACACAAAAGAACCCATTCTTCCCCCTCGGGATCCCCCCACCCCCACTGGGGCTCTTTGGATCATTATTTAAAAGAAAACCAAGAGATGAATGCATTGGAAAGGGGGGGAGGAAGGGGAGTCCAAGTGATTCTGAAAAAATCCAGGCCCAGATGCCAATTTTTTCAATGCCTCCCCTCCCAGCCCCCAAGTTTCATGCTGCCCTTTTGCAAATGCAAGTTTCCTGGGGCTGATTTATCTGTTTTATTTGGGGAGGAGTAGAAAAAAAGGAATGAAGGTGACCTTTCAGGGAGAGTCACTGTCCAAGAGACTGGAAGAAAGAAGAGTATCTATACCTTCCTCCCGGTGTAGACTCTGGGGTCAGCTCCCAGGCACAGATGGGCCCAAGCCCCTAGACTGGCGTTTGGGGCCTGCCCAGCCAGCCGACTTCTCTCTGGCCATGCCGATCTCTCTCCCCCCTTGTGCCCACACTAAGCTATAAATATACTCAAGGTGTGCTTGAGCTCTATTGGTGGGGGGAGGTCTGAAAGGGAGATGGGAGGTGGGGGAGACAGGAGGGATTATCAGCAGCCGTAAGAGGAGAAGCAAGCAGGGATAGATTTCAAAGGCACCACATGCTGGGGAGGGGGTGAGGAAGACAAACATCCCAGATGAAGGTGTCTGAGCTTACCCAAACGGAGCTTCATGGCCCTCCCTCCTTCCCCGGGTTCTGCCTTCATTCAGCTGGGGCTGGCTCTGCTCCCAGCCAATGAGGCCCTGGCATCCTCCTTCTCCTATGGACGCCAGGGAAGCGATGCCCTGACGATTAACTGGGCCGATTACTAGACCATCGATCCTCCCTCGAACACGGCGACAAGCACCTGAATTCACCCCTGTGGGGCTCTAGCTCCGAAGTGCCCAGCCAGCGGAGCCCAGCCAGCCCAGCCCAATCCCAGCCCAGGGTGGAGAAACGCTGATAACAGCTGACTGAGCAGAAGGAAAAGGCATTTCCCGGAAGGATTATTTTCAGCTGCTTTCATTGCGAAAAAAAGCCAGAAATAGCTCGGTGGTGGGTGTCAGGGGGGGCTGCTTCGCACCCTGCCTGTTTTCCTTTTCTCTGTTTTTCCTCGGTCTCCCTCCCTTGCCTTTGGTACTGTCTTTCCCTTGGTCCCTGATCAGAGGCTTTCTCACATCAGAAGCTCTGTTCTCAGGAATCACTTACAGGATCACCTCAGGTCCCCCAGAAAGGCCAAGGAGATGATGTTCTGCCCCGCCCCCCGCCCCAGCAGCCCCAAGTCAGGACAGCTGCCCCCATAAGTGCCCAGATCCTGGCCAAGGGTGCACACACTACCCAGCCAGCCCCACATCTCCAAGCAGGGCCACCCTGTCTTCTGGAGAATCAGAAGGGAAGATGATACACTGATAAATAAATAAACCCATTAAAAGAGACAAAGCTATTTCCAGAAGGGTTCATTGTGTATGCGAGGCACTCGCCCCGCTGTCTACACTTCAGAGAATGTCACAACTCCCCGAAACGTGGAGAGACAGTGAGATTGGGGCTATTTATAGAACCCACTTCTGCAATCTCCAACTCCAGCTCTGGGAGGGAGCAGGGGAGCGGGCCGAGGAAAACAAAGGGCGGTGGCCACCAGCCCCCCCAAACCCCTCATCCCAGGCGTCTGTGTAGCAAGGACCTATGCAGAGAAGGGAGGGAGTCCACTATACTGCATGACCAGGAAAGAAAAGGGACCACTGAGAAAAAGTGGTAGGAAACCGAGGCAGATTGACGCCCCTCCACCAGGCCCAGGGTCAAGGACTGATGGGAAGCTGCTGTCCACACATCAGGTGCTAGCTCCCGACAACCAGGGAAGGCCAGGCTTTAGGCCAGGGCCAGGGCAAGAGTGTTGGCCTGGTGGCTTCTACATGGAGAGCATGTCAGCCATGGGGACAATTCTCTCAAATATTCAGGTTATGAATCCAGTGCTCGATGGCAGGAAGGAGACTGAGGATGGGGAGGAAAGCAAAGTACTTTGCAAAGCTTTGATCATGACACCCACTCAGAAGGTCACTGTGTGGAAGCAAGAGACCCAAGGCAGAGCGCGCAGTCACCCGGGAGAATGCCCACACATATGTGCACAAATGCACATAAAAGCAGACTCCGCTTTTTTAATAAACCAATATCTGAGCAAACACGGAGAGCAGGGTAAGGGTCTCAAGGAAGTCTGGGATTCATTCCTTCCCTCCCTCTCTCCCCCCATCTCTCTCTCTCTCTCTCTTTTTCTCTTTCCCTCCCTTCCCTCCTTCTCTGTCTCTCTCTCCCTCCCTTCTCTCCTTTTCCTCCCTCCCTCTCCCCCTCTATCCTCTCCTTCCCCTCCCTCCTTCCTGTCTTGTGGCAAGGAGAACAGACACCAGACAGATAGGTCCTCACTGCTACTGGGAAGAGGAAGACACCTGGCCCTGTAGCCAGCCTTGGCTCTCCTGCCTCAGGAGGTTCCAAGGCCAACAAGATGACTCCAGGAAGGAGGCCGGTCTCTGTGTAATTGGAAAGCAATGTCTTCCTCCTCATAGCCCCTGAGGATCTGAATGGAGGGCTCAGTCCTGGTCACCAGGGCTGGGGTAGGGGGGCTGAAGTCTGTCATTGTGGAGGAAACCTTGTTTTACGGCCAGAGAACAGAAGACAGAGATGGAAGAGGCCTCTGAAGCTCAACCCTCTCGGTCTGTAGGTGCTTAGGATCAAGCCAAGCACACAGTAGGTGCTCCATAGATGCTTGCTGAGAGACTGCCGGCCCACCCATGATGACGCAGGTGGAAAGGGACAAGAGCAAACCCCCAGTGTCTGCAGGAACATCCCTCCTCTCAGACCACTGCAGGGAGAAGTCAGGGAAGCAGACAACCTGGGGGTTTCAGGAGCAGCAGCAGCAGCTCCATCTGGGTCCCCCTGATCCCCTTTCCTATGCAGTGGATATCCTCTGATGTTTGGGAAGGTTTGGGCTTCAGAGGAGGCCTGCCAACAGGAACCCGTGGCCTGGAAGGTCTGGGCTTGGAGGTGAAAGCCTCCTCCTCACCTAGTCAGCATCATGAGTGGCCTGATGCACTGAGGGTGACCTGCGTGGATCCAGAGGCTGCCACAGTCACAGATGAGCCCATCTAGGGCCTGAGGAGGAGGCCACATGTGCCCACCCATGGACCTCACCCAGCAACCGTCAGGAAGTGGAAACATGTGTGAGAGAAGTGATCATTGCTGGGGGCCCAGCACCCCACCTCCCCTCCTGGGGACCTGCAAGCATCAGAGGAGAGGGATGGATGATGGTGGCTCAGCCACAGTCCACGAGTCCTGCAGGGCCACAGAGCCTCTGTGACACTAATACGGACCTGGAGGGGGACAGATGCTGCTTGCCATGTCCCTAGGCCATGGGAAAAGGGGTTGGGTGAGACCCTCAGTGCCTCCAGGCAACCGTTCTTCCTTCCTCCCATGTCCTCCGAGGAGGAGGAGCTCCCACCACCTTCCAGGCTTGGCCCATGTTGGGCCAGCCAGCACGCTAGAAGCTTTACCAACAGTATTACATTTGATCCCCGAAGGGAGGGCCTATGATGATCCCCATTTTACAGACAAGGAAGCCAAGGCAGACAGTCGTAAGATTAGGGAGAGAGTAAGCGTCTGAGGTCAAATTCGAACTTGGGCCTTCCTGACCTCAAGTCAGACCCTCTATCCACTGTGGCACCATTAGTGCCACTTAATTGTCCCAGCTCATTCCTCATCCTGAGGGCAGGGCAGTGCTTCTTTGAGAAGAGAAGGTGGGTGTAGACATGCCATGGGAACCTCAGCCTGCTGAACAAGGTGCCGGGCAGAACCAGTAAGAAAGGCCTGCTCCATCCCTCCTGCTTCATTTTACAGATGAGGAAACAGAGGCTTGGGGAACTCAAAGGACAGACCTCAGAGGCTGCTTAGTCCAAACCCTGAGAAAGCTGACATTCAGGGAAGGTAGGTGATGTCCCCACCTCATGCAGGGCACAACAGCCCAGATGACTGCAGTGGCAGCATGGAATCAGGAGAAGTAGGAGAACTGGTCAGTCCTGATGAGGCCACTCAGGTGCAACCAAGGCTCCAGGGCAAGAGTCTGGGGCTCTCTGGTGTCCTGGAGGAACAGGACTCACTAGGTCAAGGAACATTTATTATGCACCTACTAAGCTCCAGGCACAGTGCTGAGGATCCAAGCAAGTGGGGGAGGGGCAAGTTGATGGGAGTTCCCCAACAGAGGGAAAGATCTAGCATGAAGTGGGGTGGGGCAGGGCCCCCTGACTAATGGACAAGTGCTTGTCTTCAGGGACACCTTCCTGTTTGTCTCTCTATCCAGGTCTGGCATATAGCGGGTGTTTAATAAATGCTTAGAGATGAATGGATCTGTCAAACCTTTAAGTCTGGACACCTGCTTGGTAGCAGCTTGGGGCAAGGCGGGCAGCCTGCACTGCAGCCTGAGCCAGCGCAGCACCCTCCAGGAAAAAAAAGTGGGCATTCACAAAATAGAAGACCTGGTCTGAGTGGGGAAGGGGGCCATGGCCTTGGGCTGGTCAAGTGCTGGCAAGAGCCACAGCTGGTGGGAGCCACAGTCAGCAGGGTCCACAGCTGGTGGGGGTCCACAGCCCATGGGATCCACAGCTGGCGGGGTCCAGGGCTGGCAGGATCCACAGCCAGCGAGATCCACAGGAGGCAAGAAGGAAGAGGAACATGGGGCTGGAGGCCTGGGCTAGCAGCAACATCCTGAGGGTCTTCCAAGCAGAAGGATGGCAGAGGAAGGCCTTGAGCCAGATGGCCAAAGCAGAGGGGAAGGAGACAGGCAGCCCACAACAGCACCTTGGCCAGAGTCAATTTTGTTTAAAGCAGAGGCATAAAGAGATCAAGGAGTTAGTTAACTATAAACAACTTATTTACATGTGTCTGTGGATGATCTCTAGCTACCCAAGAAAGGTTCACACATGCGCACATACACTCCAAGGGCAGAGTCTGAATCCTGTAAAACAGACCACTTGGTGTAGCCAAAATGGGGCAGGATTTGGAGCCAGAGGCCCTGTTCAAAACCCAGCTCAGTCATTTGTGGCTAAGTGACTTGGGGTAAGTCATAAACTCATTCAAACTAACCCTCTGTTTTTACAGAGGAGAAAACTGAGGCCCAGATTGAGTAAAGTTACTTGTGCTGGGGCAGACAGAATAATCAGGCAGGAAGCCATTATTTCCCTGGGCCTCAGTTTCCTTCTCTGGGTAGATGGTTTCTCTCAGATCTTGGATCTAATAATCCTTCCCTGGCCAGTGTACCACTATTCAAAATAACGGCCTGCTAGTGGTACTGTAAGATTTTAGCCAGGGACAAGGAGATGCAAACCTATTTCCTGCACTTGCTTACTGGGGTGGCCAAGGGCACCAATGTATTTTGCAAAAATTTCCAGCAAAGACCGAAACAAACAAGACTTCCTCATTAGCCTTCAGAAGAGCAGAAAATCCAGTTAACCCCACAGCCCCATCATCCTGTGTTTAGTCAACTGAGAAAACAGCGCCCTCCCTCTCCTTCATGTGACGGCAGTGAGAGGATGCCACCATGCACAGAGCGAGGGCCTGGAATCAGGAAGACCTGAGTTCAAATGTGGCCTCCAACTGAGAAAGCCACTTCACTTTCCTTGCCTTGGTTTCCCCAACTATCACCTACCTCCCAAGATTGTTGGATCAAATAAGGTGTTTGTAAAGTGCTTAGTACAGGGCTTGGTATATAGTAGGAGCTTAATAAATGCTTATTCCATCCCCTCCCCCAAACCCTGACAGACTGCAGACAATGTGAGTGTAGATAGCAACATTTCTGTGGTACATTTGAAGGTTTGCTTTCCAGATATTATCTCACCTGAGGCTCACTGGAAACGTGGGAGGAGGTCCCCACAGGGCCTGGCCTCACCCTGTCCTTACAAAGGAGATCTAGGGTCAGAAAGCGGAAGTGATTTTCCCAGGGTCTCTCAGTTGGAGCACCTGGAGGTAAGATGTGGTGAGGACCACCACCCATCCCCCTCACTCCCTGCTGCTCTGGGTCAGGGTGGTCAGAGGGAAGCAGAAATAATTGTTTCAAATAAAGATGACAGTAGATTAGGGCTGCCAGGGCCCTGGGAGGGCCCTCTTTTTAACAAATGGAGAAACCAAGGCCCAGGGAGTGATATGCCCAAGTTCTAAATGACAGAGTAGCCCAGCGCTGGCAATGCTATGGAATGGAGGTGGAAACAGCCTTTGCACCCAGCTCCTCAGACTTCCAAGTCAGTCAGCCCCTTTCTGGTCTAGCACACTACTTTCTATCGGATGAGGAGAGACGGAAACAGTAGTTCTTTGTCTACTGACTTGTATTTAAGGCAGAAACACCACGACTCTTCCTTATGTGGAGGTAAACATTTGCCCACGCTCAGATCTGGATCCCTGGACAACTCAGAGCTGGCAGTGTGGTGTTGCGGGGAGAGAGCCGGACCGCATCCCAGCCACCAGACCTCTCTGGGATGAAGTCTGCACTAGATTCAGTAGAGAGCCTGGAGTCAGCAAGACCTAGCCTCAGAAGACACTCACAAGTCGCTTCACTCTGCCTCCGTTTCCTAATTGGTCAAGTGACCTGGAGAAGGAAATGGCAAACTTCTCCAGCGTCTCTGCCGAGAAAATTCCAAATGGGGTCACAGAGTCATACAGAACTGAACAACAAGGAAAGTCTCTGATCCAAACTGACTGAGAGCCGTTTTATTCCACTAGGGGTCAGTCAGAAGGCCAGCTTGTCCAGCCCTCTCATCTTGCAGTTTGAGAAACTGAGGCCCAGTGAGGGCTAAAG
This sequence comes from Bettongia penicillata ogilbyi, assembly GCA_023548195.1. NCBI lineage: Eukaryota > Metazoa > Chordata > Mammalia > Diprotodontia > Potoroidae > Bettongia > Bettongia penicillata. Next base: position 7,330,681 of record JAJHZJ010000134.1, on the reverse strand, counting down.
AATCTATCATTACTAAGATTTGAACCCAGGTCCTCTGCTCCCCAAGACAAGGTTCACTCCTGCAGCTGGCCAGTCCTTCCTGGCCTCCCCTCTCCTTCTGGGCCTTTATTTGCATTTTTGTAAGCTTGGTGGGTTGGGTTTTTGGCTTTTCCCTTTTCATCTCTGGGCTCCTACTGCTCAACACAGTGCCTAGCACATAGCAAGACTTCTGGTTCATTGATTCTTGAATAAAATCCTGTCTCTAGGCATCCGTCACCACCCACTCGAGGTATTCTCAGGGCTTTGCACCTTACCCCCTTTTCCAGGTCAGTCTCTAGTGCCAGTCCTTCCTTAGCCAATGGGTCCCAGAGGACAGACCGGCTGAGACACCCAGGCTGCCCTCTCAAGGGGAAAGGCCCCATCCTCTCGTTTGCCTAGCCAACGGCACCCCTGACGCTCAGATTCACTTTCCTTCCTTGTTGACCTACTTGGTGTGGGTGACCAGAACCAGGAATTCCGGGGGCCCCACTCTGCAGAGCCAGCGGCAGCTCTTTCCAGGACCTGGGGCCAAGCCTGCTTGGCCCTGATGCCTTCCTGAAGCCAGTCACTGGGGCAATGACCCGAGGGACCCTCAAGACAAGCCTTTCCTGCCTCTTTTCTAACTCAGGAGTTACCTGGAAAAGCTGGCATTGACTGGTTCCTTCCAGGAGACAGAGGGAAGTGACAAGTGCTTAAGGTCACATGGCCAGTCAAATGTCTAAATCTGAAATCCAACCCTGGCCTGACCCTCACTGCCCAGCTGCAGGGATATGGGCAAGTGGGCAAATCAGCAATCTCCTGTTGCACTCTGATGCTGCCCAGCATGGTTTTCTTGCCCACCACAATAGGGCTGCTCTGCCCTGCAGTCATCTAAGAAGCCCCCTTCCCCATCTCACCAGACAGGGGTGCCAATATCAATTAGCACTCCCAAGTGCCAGGCCCAGGCTAGATCAGGGACACACAGTCTATGGGCTCTATAAATGGGTTTCCTAAATGACATGTTCACGTGGGGATTCCCAAGGCACTGAGACATCTGTGGTCACAGCTGACCCTTTAGTCTGGACATGCCCTATCACTCAAGAGGGCACTGGAAGAGAAATGGGAAAGAAGCAGGTGAGGTCATGGGCTCTCCAGCACCATGAACCTTGGCCTCCCTCTTCCTGTGTCTGGGCCTTTGGCCAGGCGGGCTCCCACACTTGGCATACCCTCCCTCCCCTTCCCAGCTCAGGCCAAGCACCTGCCTTTCCCAGGAGGCCATCCCAAAGGTTAGAAAAAGAGAAAAATCACTCGAAATGAATCTGTCCAGACACATGTGTGAGAGAAAGTCTGGGAGCCAGTGAGGTCTGAGGTGAAAACCTCATTTGTGAAATGGAGACAGTCATGAGAGTGGCTGCCTCCTCAGGGTTCCTGTGAGGATGGGGTGGAGAAGGGCTGGGTGTAAGGGCAGCCATCCTTTTCATCCGGTTCTGCTGCCTCACTGACATCTCTGCCGGAGCGCTGGAGAATGTGGGCTCTGAGGCCCGGGCTGAGGACACTGGCTGCTTGGGCACCGTGTACCATGTCTCCACTGGCGCATCCAGGAGTCTGGGGATTGTTGGAATCCACCACCTCTCCCACCCCTCCCACGTGTCATAGGCCCACTGGGAGTGTGGGACACGGACGGTCAGAGTGGTCTGGGGAACAAAGAAGCAGGGGGAAGGAAAGGGAAGGGGAGAGGAAAAGGGAGAAGGGGGAGTAGGGGGAAGGGAAAGAGGGGGAGGGAGGGGGAGCAGGGGGAAGGGAAAGAGGGGGAGGGAGGGGGAGCAGGGGGCTTCCCTAGCCTCCTCGAGGCTGGATTAGGCCCCAGGGTTGGTGCTGTAGCTGCAGCTCAGACAAAAGTCCTTCTGGGCAATCACTGCAAGGCCTGGGTGCAGCTGGGCATCTCCCAGAAAGGGAACAGTGTTGGCAAGACTGACTTGGGGAGCAGCAAGGCCCACGGGAAGTCTTCCTCACTCCCAGCACATGTGCGCACTCTCACACACACACACCCTCATATCTTGACCAGTCTTTGCTTTGAACAAAGTGTCTGTAGCCTGGCCTGTTCCATACAACCCAGCAGTGCCCCCTCTCTAGTGCTCTGTGAGACCCCTCCTCCCCTGCCTCAGCTCTCACGCTGACCTTTTAGGGAGAAATTACACAAATAAGTGTTGGTGACCAGAGGTCCCAGTGCAATCCTCCCTCCCCTGGGGGTCTTCAAGCAGAGGCTCGCAGCCCTGGTAATTGTGGGGCTGGAGCACAGGTCCTTCCTTTACCCTTTCTGGGCTAGGCCCCCCCCGCCCAGGGGTGTTCCTTCTCAAAACCACATCTGTAAATGCACCAAACCAAACAAACAGGATTGAAGAGGCAATCTGTATTCCTGAAATACACTCAGCATTTTTAAAAGTCCTGGACCCGAGATTAAGTCCCTGGGGCCTCAGTGACTCTCAGATTGGGGCAGGTAGGGGATCTGTACAAGGGCCCAAGCAGGCTACCTCCTCTTCCCCTTTTAGGGGCACTCCTGGTCAGTAATGCAGCTCCTAGATCTGGGGCCACAGTTAGCAAGCCAAGGCTTCCAGTCCTAGGGAGCACATAGTCAGCTGGGCTCAGGAGTTCAGCAGCCCCAGTTATTTGCCACAAAAGTGCTCCGTCCCCCCAGAAGCATGGAAATGCATGAAGGGAGGGAATATTTTTGTCATTTTTGGCCAGTGCTGAGCACATGGCCTGACATGGAGACCAGCTGACTGACTGACCACCTGCAGGGGCTGGCTGGGGAGACAAGGGTCTTGGGTTCAGCACCGACTTTGCCTCTGACCCTCCCCTATGGAAGCTTGGCCAACTTGGTTTTCCCCCCACCATCTCAGTTTCTTCCCCTATAAAAGAGGGGGAAGGGGAAGTGACCTCTAAAGTCCTTCCAACTCCATCAGATGACCAAGCCCCTGTGACTGTCCCAAGAGGTTGTCTGGGATGGACTCCCTTGGGACCCCCTGAAGCCGAGGTAGGCCAGGGCCTCCTCACAGCTTTCTAAGTCTATATTCCAGATGTCAGGATGATGTCCCACCGAAAAGCCTACAGTTCTGGTGGAATATTCCTCAGAATTGAAGATCTCAGTGCCCTTCCATCCCACCGGTCACTCCCCACAGCCCAGAAGCACTGGGCTCCTCTGCCAGTCAGTTAGCTTGAAGGCCTAACCCACCCTGGACCTCCCCTGGCATGTCAGGGACCATGAGCATACCATTCAGTGACCCCTGGCCACTCCTGAAGGCAGGAAAGGCAGCCTTGTAGGGAAAGGCTTCCGTGAAAGCTCAGCTACCCGGTGACCCTGCTGACTCAGTGAAGCACAGTCAGGAGAGCCAGGTTCAAACGTGACCTCTGCCCTTTGCTACTTAGTCAATCTTGGGACCTCAGTCATGGTCCTTGCAGGTGTCCACTGAGGATGGTGAACCAGCCCTGTCACCTAGGCCTTAGTTTCCTTCTCTGTAAGGTGAGAAGGTGGGGCTTCTAATGCCAGGATCTTAAGGCAAAGTCCTTCCTTATAAAAAGCTGAGAGTCAGGAAGACAACCCACCCACCAAGCTGGCCTGAGCCACCCCACTCCCACCCTGCCCTGGAGGAGGCGTCCCAAGGGGTTGCCTCTTTGGCTGGAACACTGAACCTGGAGTTCCCCTCAGACACCAAACCTTTGTCTGTCTCAGCTTCTTCATCTGTAAAAATGGGGGTGAGGGGACACGTCTGGACTAGAAGTACTTGAAGGTCACTGCCAGCTCTAAATCTATGACCTGGGGGCCAAGGAACCCTCAAATCAGAACCAAGAAGGCTCTGTGGCTGCTGGCCTGGCTGCCCCAGCCTGTGGTATCTTGGCCTTGCCAGACATCAGTGAGATCACCCTTTAATGGGACTGATGGGTGCGTGGAGCAGATGTTCCTGGCTGACCAGGCGCTGCCAGCTTTGTCCTTGAGCCTGCAGGGCCAAGAGGGGTCTACTCTCTCCTCCTCCTCTAACCTCCTCCTCTTTCTTCCTCCTATTCCAAGCCTCTGAAGTTACTCTTTCTAAACCCCTTTAATGCCTGTAATTTGCTCTTCATCCCTGGAGAAGAAAAGCTGTCTCTGGGAAGGGATGTGAGAGCTTGGCTTCAGCAAGAGATGCGAAGAAAGGCCCGGAACAGTAGCTCAGGAATTTGGCTTTCACACAGGACTCCAGTCGACTTCCTGGAAATGATACATAGCCTGCAATGTGCGTGGAAGGTTCTCGGGACTGAGCCCCTGGAAGGTAAGCAGACCCCAAGAAGAAAGAAGGGGTTGTGGCTGGTGGGAGATTCCCCAACTCTGTGGGCGTCACCAACTTCCTGGGATGGGATCGGGCAAGTCATGAAAAAGAGGGGAACCCTGGGGACCAGAGAGCTCTGGAGCCCTGACTGCTGACCCCAAAGCCACCAGCTGCCTCCCCCTGATTCTCGAATTGAATCTGTGGCCAATCTCTGTTCTCCTCATCCTGCCCCCAGCCTGGACCCTTCCACCACACTCCCCTACCCCTCCAGGAGGGCTCAAGACCCCAGATGTACACGGAGGGCTCACAGCTCCCCTAACTCACCATGGGAAGTGACTCCCTGCTAAGGGGTCACTTGGTAACATTGGACTTTCTCATTCATTCAATAAATCAATCCACAAAGCTCCATGAGATGTCCATTAGTGGCAGACACCAGCCAGGACTTCGTAAAAGACTATACAGATCATCTGTGTGGCCATGATGTGGTGATGTCCACTTCCCCTCTCATTTCCTCATCTGTAAAATGGGGACAATGGCTGGGGCATCCCTTGGGCTCCCAGGTTAGCTGGAAGTTCAGACCTGAAAGTGCTCCATGGAAGGCAGTGACTCTCCTTACCAAGAGAGGCTGAAAGCCATGGACGTTTCAGGACTGGGCCCACCTGAAGACAGGAAGACACAGCTTCAAGTTTGGCTTCTTGAAGGTAGATGGGAAACCACAGGAAAGCTGCAAGGCAGACAAACCCTCTCTGTGGCCTTGGCTACTCCAGAAGCACCTAAGTCTGGGTCGCTATTAAGCCCAGCTCGCTCTCTCAGGTCCCAGGCCCAATGAGTTGCCCGCTCAACTATACTCCAGGACCACCTGCCCAGGGGCACAGTGCCGAGAGAACCAACCATCGAACTCCAGCTAAAACAAGACTCCCTGGGCACCCTCCCCAGGCCATCCTCAGAGGCTGGAAATGAGCAGTGAGAGCCCTAAGCTTCCCCCCTTCAATAATAGCCTTTTGAGTTATTAAGAAGTGCCAGGGAGAGTGCGCCTGCTCTGGGTTGGTCTGGGGGCACGCACTATATGAAGGTAATGCCCAGAGGGCATCTTAATTAATACAGAAGGTTTTCTGGCCTCAGGACAGGGAAGATACTCCAGTCATCAAACACTAGATTGCACCCTCTGAGCCCCTCTCCACAATAGCCAGTGAGTACCTCTGTAACAGAAATGGAAGGGGCTAACCCTCTTATCCCCACAGTACCTGAGATCTAGCCCTATAAGGCACAGCCCTAGGCACAAATGAGCTCTCAGATCCCCTCTCCAAAGACCCTCCCCCAGACCAATGACAGAAACGCGGATGAGGACCGGTGTAACAGCAAGGGCCCCAGCACAGAGAGGAGGGCCTGCTGCACAGATTCTTGGAGCTGCTTTTCTGAAAGGAAAGCAGCTTCTGAGGGGTCAACAATTTCCTTTAATCAAGCACACATATCATTCACTTAGTTCAGGAGAAAAGTCAGCATCCCTGGACTTCAGAGAAAATATAGAGAAATAAAGACCAACAGGCAGGGCTTCCTGCTGTCTGACCATAGACAATACATACATCATTACCACAGAGACAAGCATCATAATCTGGATTTTCAAAGCCGGGGGGCTTCTTAAAACGGCTGCCCACAGTCTCATCTGGTACAGGAAACTTCTTCCAAAAAAGAAGCCCCAAAGCAAAACCTCACCTCGGAGTACAGATACATGTTTCAGGGCTGGAGGGCACAACCCTCATGACCGTGTGCCTCATTAGAAATTAATAAAAGGTGTCTGAGGCCTATTAATGGGTGGGGAAAATGTCTGACTCTTCCCCCTCACCCCTACTATTAACCTTACAACTAGAGGGTGCTGATGTCACTGCCAAAGATGATGCCAAAGTGGAGCAATGTCCTTCACTTAACCAGAGGCACTCCTGTACCTGACAGCACATCTGCACCACAGTCTTTGCCCAAGCTGACTTCTGCCATGCAGGGGCAGGAGAAAACTCCAGAGTCCAAAGGATGCAGGGGGGCATCACTCAGTAGTATCTAAGTGACCAGTAGGACAAGTCTCTTGCCTTCTCTAGCCTCAGTTCCTCATCACAAGCCTGCTTCAGAGATCCCATGCCCAGCTGGATGCCCAACCACACAGAGAAGAGTGTTGCTCAAGGACGGAAGGTGATTCCTGAAATAGGGAGGGGGATAGCCTAGGTCCGAATCCCATCCTCCTCAATTTCTAACTGTGAGCCCAGGTAAGTCAGGAAACATGCTTAAACCTCAGTCTTCCCCTGTGTAGAGTGGGAGAGAGTGAGGACAGGGAGGAGGGAAGTGACAGGCAGAAGCTCTGGAGCAGTTAGTTTTAACTTAAAGTCCAATCTGTGGCCACACGTCAAGGGTCTGTGACCTTGTCTGGGGAAAAATGGTTCTATCATTCTTCCGTTCTTTGTAACACTGCGCATTCTGTCTGAGGCCTTCCTGAATCCAGTTCTGAGCAGGGCTGCACCTGCACCAGGGGAACTGGGCCCCTGACAAAGAGCATCACCCTCAGCTCTGGGGAAGAGGTGGGAATCACCAGTCTGGGCATCCGTTTCTTAAACAGCAGTGTAGACTTTCCAAGTCACTGCAGGGGGGCACGTAGAGCCTGGGGGCAGAGGCATGGGGAGAGACAGGGACAAGTCTACTGCCCTGGTAGTCACAGGAGGGAGGCTCCTTGGGACCCTGGCAGCACAGTCCTTGGGAAACCAAAATCTGAGGGTGCAGTGATGTCTTAAAGAGACCTCCCCATGACAGGCGTGTTTGGACAGACAGGCAAGAATGCCTGTTCTGACTGAATCCTCATCAAGCCAGGAGGACTCAGACATTCATTAGTGGTGGTGTCACTTTGGCCAAGTCATCTCTCCTCTCTGGCTTTGGTTTCATCATCTTGAAACTGAAGGACTTGGGGAAGAGGGCAAGCCCAGACCTCTGATCTTTACCAGCCCTGATTAAGGGTTCTCCTTTCAACTGAAAGCACCATCTTTGGAACAGATTTCATCATTAGGCGTTCTCTTTGTCTAGGGGTTCACGATGACTCTGCATTTGTCCATTCCTCCAACTCCTGGCTACAGAGAAGAAAACTGGCTGCCCTTCCCCCATGCCACCCTTTCCTGGCAATGGTTCCTGACCCTGACCGGACACGGTTTGCTCATCAATGCTTTAGGGTTGGTGCATGATGACCCAAGTCCCTCCCCCCTCTCCCCCATCCTGGGGAGCCCATGATCTCAAGATTGCTTTCCAGTCAGAAATCCGAGCATGCAAGAGCACTTTCTGCCCCGAAACTCTAGGAATGCCAAGTCAGTGGTCAGAGGAGAAAGCACTGCTTTTAACTGCTTTACAATGGGCTGTGAACTAGTGCTTCAAGGCTCCAAGGGTTTGTGTAGATGTGGTCTGGCCTGGTGGTAGTCTGGGATAAGAAGGTAAATTCAAATTGGAAAGTCAAAAATGCCAGACACTAGGAAGTCCCCTGGACAAATGAGGGATGTCTGGCCCCATGGTTGGCCAACCTGCCTGGGCACTATTAACCACTGCCCCCACAGGCCTGGGAAAGCCTGGAGGGAAGGGATCCCAGCACCTCCTAGCTCTCCCAGATCTAGCAGAGAAAGCAAAGCCCCCAAGTCCAGGATCTGCTCCCATGCAATATTAATGGCTTATCTTCAGCCCACTGCCTATTCTTGTTACTTTGACATGAGCTGGAGGCATCAAGAAGACAAATCTTTCTCTAGTCTCTCTCATGCCCCTTTCTACCCCAGACCACTCCCCACCCTGCCCAGTATAATAAGCCAACAAAGTGCTGTCCTGGAGAATTCATGGGGTGGAGGTAAAACCAGTGAACAGCCTGCATTTATGAAGTGCCCATTATATACAGGTTCTGAATGTGGGATGCTTGGTGTCTTTCTCTTTTGCCTGGGGCAGGGGAGGGTGAAAGACCAGAAAAAGAAGGGAAAGATGATGGAGCCGGTTAGTTTGGACCCTAGAATTGAACCAGGCCCTGCTAGGCCACGAAGTAAATGAAGAAAGTCAGCATCCAAGTGGCAGACCAAAGGCAAGGGAACTGGAAGCTGGTGGTCTATGCCCCGAGGGCCTCTTTGCAGAACCACTGGACAGAGCCCAGCGAGAAATGCAGAACTGAAATCCTGCTGGTCTACCCCCAACTCTGCTGTTAGGAGTCTGTCCTGATGGCGCCAGAAGGAGCCATTCAGAAATGATCTCAGGATGGGATAGGAATCCAGAAGGGACAGGACTCATGGTCTTCATCCCCAATCCCATATCCCTGTGCCCTCCCACCATGCTCCCAGGCCCTTGGCTCCCAACCTGGAGTCACTGTGCACTCTTCACCCTCTCTCACCATCCCCAGATCCAAGATGGCGGCAGGGCCCATTGACCTTGGCACCTTCTCTCCAGTATAGATCCTTCTCTCCTCTGACTTGGAACCTACCCTGGCGCAGGCCCTGGTCACCTTGGTCTGTATCATGGCAGTAGCTGCTGGGGGTTCTGCCCACCCCAAGGCTCTCCAATCCACCCTCAATTCAGATACTGCAGGTGTGACCATGTCACCCCCTCACTCAGTAAACTCCAGTGGCTCCCCATGGACTCCAGGATCCAATACAAATAGCTTGCATCACTGGCCCCCTTCTCCCTTTCCAGTCTCCTTACACCTCATCCCCCACAGTGTTCTCTTCACTCCAGGGACACTGGCCTCCTGACTCGGGGCATTTTTTCTGGCTATGCCCTCTGACTGGGATGTTCTCCTTCCTCATCTCCTACTCCTGGCCTACTTCAAGTTCAACTAAAATGCTGCCTTCTAGAGAAGCCTTCTCTGATCCCCCTTAATGTTAATGTCTTCCCTCCAGTGATTGTTTCCAATTTACTCTGGGTACATCTCACTTGTACAGAAGTCTCTCTCCCATCAGGCTATGGGCTCCCTGAGGGAAGGAACTGTCACTTAGCCTTTCTCTGCACATGTTCTCAAGAGCACCATGACATCAGGGAGGTAATTCCTTGACATGTAAGTGAGGCAGGGCTGTGCCAGGTCAGCAGCCTCACTCTCTCCTCCAGAGCCATCTGGGTCCAGTAACAGATGATGGATCAGATAAGATGGCCTAGGATGCAGTGGGAATCTTGGCCTTTGCAAGCTAAAGTCTTCCCCAGGCCTCAGTTTGACTAAGGCATTCAGTGATTAAGGCTAGGTAAGAAATAAGGCAGAGAATGGCCGCTTTTACCTAGTCAAAAAAAATCAATCTGGGTGGGGAAGCCTCAGGATCTCTGGCTAAAACAGAAACAATTGCTATGTATATTCATTCTGGGCCAATCATGGCCCAAACAATGGCCAAGCAAGGCTTAGCCAGAACCTCTAGATGGCCAATCCATGAGAGCCAATGGGCATTGTATACCAGCTCTCAGCATAGTACCTGGTACACAATAGGTGCTTAATCAATGTTTGTTGACCTGGTTTTAACAACCAATGAAGGTCATCATCTTTTTTACAACTTCCTGGGACTCCTGAGAAATGCAGTGATCTGCACCCCTTCATACAGGCAGTCCTGTACTGGGGAGAGAGGATCTCCTGGAACCCACCTACATGCAAAAGGGGAAGTTGGAATTGGCTGTGGCATATTAGTGTAATGGAACATGAGAATGCATTTAGGCATGATAAGCAGGAGGGATAGAAGGAAATAGGGAGAGACTTTTATTAAATAATGCAAACCAGAACACACTAATTATGATCAAAGTGACTGAACGGGCAAACCAACATCTTGTTGGAGACTTAGGAACAATCAAAAAGTTTTAAGGATATTTGTAGGCTGAATTTCTGCAACAGGATGGAAACAGCTGCAAAAAACTTGTAACAAAGCACTTAGATTCAATAGCATGTATAATGTACATGTGTACAGTCTGATACACATGCATGTAAAAGTTCTGCACATACACATGCACACACACGTCCCTTCAGCACCACCAATTGGAAACTGAATTTGTAGCCATTACCCACGAGAGTAGCTTCCAAATGATTCTGCCCAGGAACAGACAAGCCTTGATGAAGACTGGCCAGCCTGGCTGCTCAGAGGGGCTCAGAGGGGCCAACGCCAGGTGTGGCACAAGAAGCAGACCATCCTTGTTCAGTGTCACACAAATGGGGCCCTCCACAGGCAGCTTCTGCTCATCCCTCTTGGGGCAGTGCTCTCCTATCGAGCCTACATCTGTCTCTCTCCAAAAGCTGCCTACCTCACCACTATCTGGTGGACCTCACACTTACAACATCTGCCCCAAAGTCCCCGACTGCCCCCTGTAATGACAGGGGTCATTATAATGGTGGGGTGCCGCACAACTGATTCATTCTATTAGGCCAGCCCTCTCCTCTGTGGAGGAAAAGGTTCCTTGGGTTTTCTAATAAGGGAAGAGAATAGAAACTGTCCACCAGAGAGCTATTAACCTGACTGTGTTTTCTGGGAAAATGCTTGGGGCCCCTCTTCAAAGTGCCTATCTGACTTCATCCACAATGCACCTGGGCAGACTTGCCTCTCCCCCTTCCTGGAACGTTACAGGTGGGCAGATTCAGAGAACTCTCTGTGTGCCTGGGTATTGCCAAGGCAACGGACAAAAAGATGGCAAGATGGAGGCTGGAGGACAAGGACAGCGGTATACTTAGCTCTTGGCCAAAGAGTGGAATCCAAAGAACAGACCCATGGGTAGTTCAAGGTCGCCTGACAGGGTCTCTAAAGGAGAGCCTCAGCAATATCAGCTTTTCTCCCTGCTGGTCAAGATGTACACCAGGGATCCAGATGAAGGCAGAGAAGACAAGCTGATCTATTTTGCAGATGAGAGGAGACTGTATCATCCTATTTATCCCGTGCAGAGGGAGCATGCTTTGCATACATTTGTTTGCGTGTTGTCTCCCCTATGAGACTGAGCTCCTTGAAGGCAGGGAGGCCCTTTTGCCTGAGCTACTTAAAGTAGCTTAACAGATATTTATTAACTGGTTTGTTGGTTGTTGTCCTTCGTTCTCGAAAACGACCAAAATGACATCTCTGTGCTAGTCAAGTTTCAGCATGTCTGACTGTGGCTGATCACACCAGTATGAGCTCGGAACGCTCTACAATAGATTGGGCACAGATACTCTGTGCGAATATTTAGGGTGGATACTACAAATCTGCACATCCTACATTTCCTTTAATTGAAACAACACAAAGGAAAAGGAAATGTATTAACTAATAGACTGACCTTGAAGAGCTGGCTAAGGTCACATGACCTCCATTTGCTAGTGATGGGCCTTGCCTAAAACCTTCTAGCTTCAGTGAGGGTTTGCTTCCCTTCCCTCCACGCCTGGCACTCTAGCTCACTGTATCATTGGGAGATGGAAGGCAGGAGCGCAGGCTCAGGAGCAGGTGAGGGCCCAGTGGGGCACAGTCACATGGCCAGTGGGTTCCCCAAAGACCATGGCAGTGGCACCTAAGCCCAGAGGAGAATCTGCCAGTGAGGAACATGCATGATGTACTTCTACAGATGTTAAGGCAGTAAGTGCTCAACTAAAGCTCATAGGTCATGATATTCAGAGCATCTCTTGAATATGCTTGATCAAAGAAAGCCCCGTTCCCTTCACCCCCTCACCCAAAGGGTGCTCTAGGCACCCCCAATAACCCAAAACCCAAGCCTGATGCCAGGATGGGGAGGATGAGGGTCTCCACACTGACCTTCAGTAAAATGCCCAAAGGGATGCTCAGCAGACCAGCCATGCCAGGTAACTGATCTTGCCAGTGAAAATTTCAGTACACTGAAAGTTCCCATTGATTTCTTCCTTTTCACTTTAAAGGGGGGATAAGGAGGGAGAACGGGATCAAGGCATCTAAGGATGCACAGGTCTAGGTCCAGGTTGGAGTCCCTTCAAAAGGAACAAGCACCAAAGGGTAGATGCCTTGGACCATGCCATTAACCAGGAAGACAAAGATAGCAAGGGGCCACTCAGGCACCAGGCTTGTTTCTTCAAGAGCCTAACACTGCCTGGCTGGCACACAGTAGGTGCTCTATTAATGCTGGAATTGCCCTGAAATGAACTAAAAACAATCAGATTCAAAGTGGGCAGGGATAACTCCTGGGGGGCTGCTGCTAAAATGGTGATCATGAAGATCATCTCCAGAAACACAGCATGAGGATGACTCTGGAGCCCGGAGCCTGGTTAGAAGTGGGTGGGCATGGACTGCAACAGCACAAGATAAGGGTGCTTGCAGTTGGCCCACCCTACCTCACCAGCTCCTTCCTTCACCTGTGATCCTCACACAGTGGCCACCCTGGAGGCAAGGACAGCAGGCTTCCACATAGGCACACATGCATATGCCAAGGACACGGGTCTGTGTTTTCGGCTCAGCTCCCACAACCACAGTGGCAAGAAGAGTGTTAAGCAGGTCTCCCCTGGGTGGGCCCCCAAGTCTAACCCGCAGCTGCAGCCAAGACCCAACCAAGAAAGTGCTTGCGTCCGGGTCTCCTCGGCCACTCTTTCAAGGAAGAGGAAAGCATGCTCTGAGAACGCGCTGGCCACAGGAGCCCTTCCGTCTACTAGGCAGGGCTCTGAACTCAAAGTCGGGGAGCTGACCCACCCTGGGGCTCCACTGCTTCTGGGAGATGGTCGCACTTTTCTAGGACTAAGTTTCCTCCTCAGTAAAATGAGGAAGTAGACTATTTCTTGGTCTCCAAGCCTACAACTCAGAGTCCTCAGAGTCCTAAAACTCCAGAGTCTCAGGGTCCTCACAGCAGCCTTTTCCCAAGAATAAGTATCTTCTTTAAAGGGCAAGAAGATGAAAAAATAGAAAACACCCCTTCCCCACATACACACACTAGCTCCTGTCCTGACTGCCCTTCCCAGCCTCACAGGTCTGAGTACCACCCTACGAACCCCACAGGAGGCTCCTGTCCTGGGTGGCACAGGGCAGGATGAGGCAGAGGGTGCAAGATAGAGATGTTTCTCACTTACCTGTACTAGGCATGTGGTTCACTCTCGGTGGGTTCAGCAGTTCGACTGGCTGGTCTCGGCCAGAAAGTCCATCTGGAAAAGGGAGAAAAAAAAGACAGTGTCATTATAAGCCGTCTGAGGTCCAAACTCTTCTCGGCTAATGGGTGAGGAGAGGTTCAATCAAATCCCACAGCAAGCATATGCCCAATTCCAAGTGGGGCTGAGGTGATCGGTTATCTTTGGGACTGGCCATAGGCATGGAGCAGACCCATAATGGGATACTCTGGGCAGGGACCTCCAAGTGCGGAGAGTCTCCCCATGACCCACCTGGAGCCCCAAGAGGCCAAGGGAGCCGGCCCCTGCCACATAGCTACTAATGTCAGAGGTAGCTGTCTCTCTGACCACTAAACCACGTGGCCTGGTTAGAAATGTCAGGCTCCCCCTAGTCATGACCAGCACAAAAAAAAAGAATGGTGGACATGGAGATGAGAACCCAGCTTGTACCCTCATCTCAGCCACTTACAACTGATGGCAATCTCTCTGGTCCTCAGTTTTCTTGTCTATAAAACAAAGGCACTGACCTAGATGGCCTATGGCCCTTCCTGGCTCTAAATCTCCTGTGCAGTGAGCCACCCTCCTCCTGCAGAGAGGGCCTGTGACCAGACACCAAAAGCGAGAGTGGACATTCCCCCTTGCCCCATTGCACAACATGGCTAACAACACCATGGCTGCTTAGGAAACCATACAAGTAAGGAACTTGAGACGTGTCCAGACCGCCAATGCGGGGAATGAGGTTGACCTGCAGAATGGCTCAGGGGGATTTCAGAGTCATACCATGCTGAGCAGGAACTAGCCTCCAGGCTTCTACTCCAGGCTCACAAAGAAACCCCCACCAAGATGACACCAACAGCCTTCTCTGGAGGTAGCCCCTGGAGGTCTTCAAGCCCATGTGGGATAACTTGACCTCTTTGAGGGCTCTGGAGAATAGATCCACTCTGGATTAAAGCAGAATTGCCATTCAAGTTGGGATTGGAATAGATGCCTCTAAGGAAGCAGATGCCACAGGCCATCCCAGGGAACTAGCACTGGAGCTGACCATGCTTTTGTGATCTCTCTCCAAGCTCCAAGGGTACTGACCATCCTGGTCAGGGAGCCTTGTATTCTGGCTGTTCCCGGACAAGCGACCTGCTCCCAGAGGGGCTACAGCCAAGTAGACTTTGGGAAAGGTGTGGTCTGCCCTTGAAAGAAAAGGTCCAACTATCCCCTCTGCCTTGTAGGTATCTCCCTTCCATCTGAGGACCTGAGCTCTACAAATAAAAATACCTGACACATGTGGTGCATTTTCAAGTTTGCCAAATTCTGCTCAGGCATCATCTCATTTGAACCCCTCGACATTTTCACTGCTCCTGATTAGCTGGAGTGAAGTCTCTTTACCAGCGGACACCTGTCCACAGCTTCAGAAACCACATTTTAGAAAGAAATGCTCTGACCACAGTGGGCAGCAAAGGTCTGGCACCCCTGCAGGATTTTGATGGCACCTCTCTGATGACCCGGGCCAAAGCGGAGGAGAAGCCAGTAAGGTGTCCCAGCAGCCCATGGAAAACTGCCCAGTAGAAAATGATGTCAACTGCCTTGTGGCATTCTAGTGAACGTGGAGGAGAATCCATCCACCTGGGGGGATTCACTGCTGTGAGAACATCTGTCCAGACTTACTCAAGGGCCCAGATCTATCGCTCCCACATTCTCTGCCCTACAATCCTCAGAGTTAATACAATGCACAGCTCACAGGAGGTGCCTAAGCAATGTGCATGGGTTGGACGGCACGATCCCCGCTGGCTCTGAGTGTGGTAGGCAGGGCAGGAAGGGTTTGCAGGCCAACAACTGCCCACCTCCATCTTTTCTTAGGATCCAGGACCAGGACGTTTTTGGTGTGGTGAGTCAGAAAGCTGCATCTTGCTAGCACCAAAATGGGGCGACCCGCTCCTATTCTCTCTTCCACTGCCTCTTACTCCCCTACTCTATCTAGGTCTGCTTCCTCCTCCTCCCTGTGTCTGAGCACAGGAATGCAGAGACTTTGCTGAGAAGACTGACCACAGAACCTGATGCCTGGGCTGTCTCTGTTCATCTGTAACAAACATGAGGAGCAGGCCTGTCTGCGGCCACCAAGGCTGGGGGCAGACGGGCCAGGCGGAAACCTTGAGTTCCCAGCCAGGGCAGCCATGCCATCCCTAGCAGGGGCTCTGAGTCATTCATTCATTGGGGAAAGCTGCAATGAGGCCTTGGTGAGGAGAAGGAAGAGTCTCTGGCCTTCTGATGGGGCTCAGGCCAGAAACTTTTGGAGTTAACCCTAAACATGCTGAAGTATTGTTCTCTACACTCCTGCAGCACATTCCTAGAGGGCCAGTACCCAAAAAGAGAGAGTACTACCTGACTCCTCAGAGAGTTTTCCCCTGAAAAATTCCATTTAGTGAAATTCACTCATGACACTGGACATCTGTTAGGGCCAAGGACAGACAGACAATGTCAAACCACCTCTGTCCTCAGGGAGCCTGAACTTTGCTGAGAAGCATCAAAATACATGCCTAAGTAAGAAAACACAAAGTACTGAAATTTAGGACCAGACTCATGACTCCCCAGGTAGCAGGAGTCTCTCTAGTGATTCAGGCCAGCAATTAAAAAAACGAGAAAGCATAGGAATAAATGGACCTCTCCTCAACAGAGTGAGGGGTATCTATCTACAGGAGGCAGCTAAGTGGCTCAGTAGACAAAGCGCTGGGCCTGGAGTCAGGATGAACTGAGTTCATATCCAGTCTCACACACTTTCTAGCTGTGTGACCTTGGGCAAGTCACTTAACCCTATTGGTCTCAATCCACCAGATAAAGAAATGGCAAACCACTCCAGTATCTTTGCCAAGAAAAGTCCCATGGGCAGCTCTGGCATGCGATGGTCTGCAGGTTCCCAAAGAGCTGGACACTACTGAAAATCATCTATCCACAGCCCAGAGTCAACATGATGTGTAACAGAGAAAGGGTGGAAGTGTTTCCAATCAGACCAGGAAGAAAGAAAGGATGTCCACTGTCACCACTGCTACTCCTTAATACAGGTCTAGAAGAGCTCACGATACCAATGAGACAAGGAAGTTACATCAAGGAACAAACCAAGGCAAACAGGCTCGGAGAGCATCACCCTGTGCAGATGATCTGATGATTCTCATGAAAATCCAGAAGAGCTGACAAGAAAGAAACAGCAACTGCAGCAAAGAAACCCACACAAGTCCTGGGCATCTCAGGAGCTTCCCAGCAGTGACAACAGGAAAACTCAGACAGATAAATTCCACTCAAGACAACTACAGAACTAGACAATGTTGGAGAGGCTGGGCTGGTCAGCCGTAAATAAATGTGCCTTAATAAAGCACCCACTGCCTGTCAGGCATTGGAACCAAAGCATTCACAGAAATGATCTGACTCTAAGAACAAGTGATGCTCCATATAACATAACAGAGAAAGGGGAGAAGGAAGGAGGAGAGGTGCACGCACACACGTGCACACATAAACATGTATGAAAATGAAATGTGTAAGAAATAAACACAAAGCTGTGCATACCCTTTGATCCAGTGATCCCATTACTAAGTCTGTATCCCAAAGAGATCAAAGAAAAAAGACAAAAATATTTATAGCAGCCAAAAACTGGAAATCAAGGGGATGCCCATCCGCTGGAGAATGGCTGAACAATGATGTACATGTACATGATGGTAAGGGAGCATGTCATAAAAAATAAAAAATGATGAGGACACTGCTCTCAGACAAAACTGGAAAGATTTACATGAACTGCTAACAAAGTGAAGTGAGCAGAACCAGGAGAACATTGTACACAGTAACAGCAACTTTGTAACAGTGATCCACTGTGAATGCCTTAGCTCTTCTCAGCAATAATGATCCACAGCAATTTCAAAGGACTCAGGGTGAAAAATGCTGTCTCCAGACAAAGAACTGATGAAGTCTGTTTATCTCTTTTATTCCAACATTTCTTTTTTTCTTTTTGTTCTATATTTTTAATAGTATCATCTATTTTCCAATTACACATAAAGATAATTTTTCAATATTTTTTAAGAGTCTGAGTTTTGAATCTTCCTTTCTCCCCTCCCCCTGCACAAGAGAGAAAGCATTCTGATATAGGTTACACATGTGCAATCATGTAAAACATATTTCCTCATTAGTCATGTGGTGAAGGAAGTAACAGAAAAGGAAACAACCAAAACAACAAGGTGAAAACAGTCTGCCTCAGTCTACATTCAGACTGAAATGAGGGTGTGCTATTTTTTTTTTACCCCTTTTATTTTTGCTTTATTTTGTTTGGGTTTTCTTTTGCAACATGGTTAATATGGAAATATGTATAATTGATATCAAATTGCTTACCTTCTCAAGGAGGGGGTAGGATTTTGGAACGTTAAAAAGAATATTCATGTGAATATTCAAATAAAGTATAATTATTTTTACAAAGTAATTGGGATGGGTGGACCAGCAGATGGGGGAAATCAGGAGGAGACTCCCATGGGGGGAGTGTCTGAGTGGTGCTTTAGGGTGGCAGGATGGATGAAGGAAATGAGTTGTGATCACCCATCATTATGATCTCACATCTAGCTCTCTGACCATCAGAAGGCTCCACCATCTTTTAGTCTCTCACACAGCCCATCTTGGGGAGGTTGGCCCAAGGCATTTTGGGAATGCGCTAAGCCCTGGTCCCATCCGATAAAGGTCAGCAGTGACGCGGATTAAGCGCAACTGGAAAGGAGAAAGAACAGAAGGAACAAAGGTTCAAGCCTCAGCCAAGGGCTTGGAGGGCAGAACCAACCAAAGACCACAAGAGTCAGGGACAATACAGTTCAATTGCCTCATTTTACAAAGAAGGAAACGGAGGCCAGAGAAGCAGCCTGCCCCAGGTCACACTCCCTGAGGTGCTCCAGGCCAATGCCGCTGTAAAGATGAGTGAGCCAAGGATATGCCAGGAGGTGATAAGGGAGTGAATGTCAGGGCTAGGCTTCCCCCGAGCTCTGACTGAGGATCCCTGCCTCCTTCCACCAGCTCCAAAACCCTTCTCTAGTCCCCAGAGAATAGAACGCTGCCCAGTCATGGCTGGTTGGGATGCTCCAGGCTGACACCCAACCTCCAAGTGCAAAAGATACTCAGTCCTCCAACAATCCCTCAGATCCACCCCACTTTGTTGCACCAGTCTCCCCCAGGCCAGCCCCATCTGCTTCAAACAACTGGTAGCCCTGAGCCCACTCCAAGATGGAAGTCAGTTTTTCTGAAGAAGATTGAGTTTGTGACCTGGGCTCTGCCCTGAGAATTAAGGAGTCCAGTCCAAGGCCTTGCAGAAAGCCATACAACCAATCTGGACTGACTGTGTGTTGGCTGCATCCACACCACCTTGACATGCCCAAAGCCGGGGTCTGGAGTTGCTTTGCTCTGATTCACCATGACTCACACCCCGAAGGCCCCTAGACAGCAGAGCCTGTGCTGGGATCATAGAAAGCTGCGCTTACAGGGTAGCCCCATAATAGTCCATCTCTCAGCTTCTTGTCCAGCCAGTCTCCACACATGGCTTCATCCACTCCTGCCTCTGTCAGTGAGGCCTGAGCCCCTCTGGCCAGGAAGCTGTTGGACCCCTGACAGAGTGGAATCCAGCCTGTGGTTAGCAGGACCACAGGCAAGCTCAGGGTGTGAAAGCCACTCATCTGGCTTAAGAAAGGCAGTAAAGGGCTGGCTTAAGAACCAAGGGAAAGGCTGAGTCGCCCCCTCCCTCTCCCACCCATGAGGACAGGACAAGAGCAGAAAGGTCCCTCTTTGGTCACACCTCAGATTCTGCAGGTTCCTCAATTTTGTTACTGCAAATTTCTTTTCTAGGCATTCTGATGAAGCTGCCCAAGGAAATGTACCCAGCAAGCATGACCATGAGCTTATGGCAGATGCTTGGATGTCACCAGGCACAGCCTTCCAGTAAAGATATTGGTGGCATTCCAAGTCATCAAGTCAAGAAAATCCTAGGAGATTCTTGGGAGGGAAAGGCAGTGCATATCATTCGAGCCCCAGCACCTCCACCTTTTCCTGCCAACACCTTCACCCTGAGTGACTATGGATAGGCCAATGCCTGCCCTGAAGCACCTGGGCACTGCAGATGGCTGAAGGGAGTGCAGGCTTCACCAGCACAGGATCAACCTGAGTAACAAACTCCCATGTCCCCAGGCTATGTCAATGTTGCCAAGGGAAGCTGGCTGGGTGGTTGCCACACCCCCAAGCAGGCCATGCCTCTCCAGGCCTCAGTTTCCTCATCTGTACCATGGGGGAGCTGGCATAGTTCTCTCTCCAGTTCCCTTCATGCACGGAGGGTGTCATAGGATACACTTTCTTCAGTTCACAAAGCAGCCTCCTGAGCATGCAGAGGCGTCAATGGATGCTAGACTTCTAGCCTCTAGGCTCAGTTTTCTCTCAGTGGGGACTGGCTCCTCTGGGTGTTATTTTCCAGGTTTCAGATGGCGGCCATAGCAGCAGCAGCAGCAGCACATGGATCCCGCTGGGCCCTGCTCTAAACGCCAATGGCTCTTCAGTAAATGAATCATTCATATTTAAAATATCAGACCATACCACTCATCTATTAATGACTGGGAGGAGGGGGCCTGCTGAGAAGGTCGCCAGGGAGAGGAAGCCACAGGGGAGCAGCAGGACCCGCCACTCACCCAGAAACTGTGAGCTTCCAGCCCCACATTTCCCATCAAACACCATCTGTGCATTCAGGGCTGGGTAGGAGCAGCCAGAGACAGGTCTCACTGCTAATGGATGGAGAGACACAGCAGACTGCTGCCACTGCTGCCATCCTCCTTGGGTCCTCATCTCGCCTTTAATTCATTTTCATTCAAATCCGTTCCACTCCCAATTGAACTTCCCCAGGTCAGAAGGTAAGGGCAGGCTCTCCACCTTTCAGAAATCCAAAGAGAATGTGGGAGAGGTGGAGGAAGGGGGTGAACATGGGGCTTCAGACCTAGCAGTGTGACCTTGGGCAAGCCCCACCTCCTGAGCTTTAGTTTCCTTATTTCTAAAATAGGGGGCTGGATTTGGTGAGCCCTGGGCTCCTGCCAGCTCTGAGTCTGAGCTTCCGTAATGCTTCTTACAGTAGACCATGATCCCCAACAAGGCCCTTCAAGCCAAACCAAGGAAAGAAACCTTTCTCTCTGTGACATCCAGAGACAGTCAGGGTGACCCACTCTCCTCAACATGACCTCATATGTGCTTTCTATCTACTTACACACACACATGTGGGTGGGTGTTGTTTCCCCTGGGAAGATGGACAGCTCACTTATGTCTTCATGTTTGCAATGGCTAGCTCAGTATCTGACACACAGTAAGTGCTGATTGGTGGGATGAGAGAAGCACCTCTTCCAACAGTAGGAAGACAAGGCTCAAGTTCCCTTGTTACCCATCCCCATAACATCCCTTGGGTGAGTCACTTAACCTGGGTGCCCCAGGCAACTCTCAGGGACCATCTGTGTTAGCACA
This sequence comes from Bettongia penicillata ogilbyi, assembly GCA_023548195.1. Classification (NCBI taxonomy): domain Eukaryota; kingdom Metazoa; phylum Chordata; class Mammalia; order Diprotodontia; family Potoroidae; genus Bettongia; species Bettongia penicillata. The sequence goes on along the minus strand of JAJHZJ010000134.1, from coordinate 7,309,849 downwards.
TCAGTGAAGGCACTGCACCAACAGAAAAGCTACTAAAAATGCCACTGGGCTGAAGCAATAAAAGTAAGCAAAGAACATGAAAAATAATTTTGAGGATTCCTTTTTTTGTCCTTTAGAAATGACACACTTAAAAAAAAAAAGAAAAAAGGACACCCTTGACAGGAGGGCAATGTGGATTCTAACGGGCCTCAAGGCCACATGGGGCTGCATGCTGGGGGAAATGGATGAAGGGGGCACATCGCCTTCTTCCTTAAATCTAGCCAATCAAAAATGGAAACGATTCAAGCCTCGAGCTTAGCAGAGCCCTCACTTCCTGCCCAGTTTACCACTCCACAGAAAGAGCTTCTCTCAAGATTCTCCACTGTCTGTGCTGTGGGGCCTCTCAAAATCCTTGTCAGAAGGGCTCCATCCCACATCTCCACCTTCTGCCCTGACCTCTGGTGCCACATCTCCCTCTGCCTGCCAGTTGGATGCAGGCTGTCTAACATCTCAAGCTCCCCCTGTACACCATGGGGTTCACCACAGCTCCCTCCAACCTTGCCCATCCATCTGTTCAAGGTGCCACCATCCTTCCAACTCACGCAGATTTGCAACCTCAGAAAGGAGTCACCTTGGAACCTTACCTCAGCCTTCAATCTCCATCCCAAGCAACTGGTAGCTCTCCCTGGTGGCCTCTTCAAGATCCCTCATGCCTGCTTCCTTTTCCCAATGGTCTAGAAAAGGACCTCAAGACCTCCCATCTGAGCCATCTCAGGATGTCCTTCCCCTCTCCAACCAAAGTGCCAAAAGCATACATCTTAACCTGGTACTCCCCTGCTCAAGAATCCTCAAGGACCTCTGTTGCTCAGATAAAATACAGATTCACTATGCAGCATGTAAAGCCATTAGGGTCTGACTCTCCTGTCTGCCATATTCTGCCCCTTCTCAAGAGCTCTGAGTTCTAACCAGTGCTGCTTTCTTCACCTGCCTCTGGTCAGACGGACCTCATGTGTGGGCCATACTCCCTCTTCATCTTCATGTCCCAGTGGCAGGTGGTGAACCTCAGAAGGGCCCAATTATGGAAGAAGATCACACTGGTTCTGTCTGATCCCAAAGCATAGAACTTGGAGGTGCAGGCTTTGGACAACCAAGGCTAGACAAGAGCTTCCTAACAATGAGGGACATCCATACATAGAGTGGGGTGCCCTTGGAGGTACTGGGTGTTTTCCTAACTGAAAAATAAAGTCTGGCAATGACCCCTGGAGAATTGCTCAGGCCTGGGGGAGCACAGACTACCCTCGGAGGATCCTTTCAACCACAAGACCAGGAGACAAGAACTTCTGGCTGAGGCAATCCAGACGCCTGGGCCCCCTTGTCCCAAGATGGAGCCATGGCCCATGGTACTGGAAAGGGCTGAGTGGTGGAGAATAAATAGGGAAAATGAACCATCTGTGACACTCAACATTAACACCTGTCGACAGGCAGGCCCACAAACATTTTTGAGCCATGTTTCCTATTCTATTTCTCAGATATTTTACACCAGAGTGAGTTAAAAATGAAATTACTAACGACAAGAGTAATTACCATAAATGTATTATTTATCTGCCTCTTTGCTGGAAGTTTACAAGATTGGGGGTACAGAGGGTGGGAGAGTTCTAAAACATTTATGAGGGAGAAAGCAATTATGAAGGGCACTGATGTAGAATTTCCCCTCAAACCTATGACAAACACACTCCATGCACGCTTCCTCTCTAATTTGTCTGCACTCAAGAAGCTATTTTTGGAAGTCTCCCCGGACTGTACAGTAGCATCCCATGTACCGTAATGGCATTTTAATTAGCCCAGGGAGCTGGAAGATGAGCCCACATCCCAAAGTGAAGATGCCGACAAAAACGAAAACCTCCTTCCCTGGATTCCCACAATAGGATTTACAAGCCTCGATCCAGGAACACCAAGGACACCTTCTCTTGCAAGGGGCTGCTGGAAGCCTGTCTCAAGACCAGAAAGTTCAGATGACAACGGACAGGCTGGAATCCACTCTGCCAGTCAAGCAAGTCATGTTCAGGAGTGAAGAGGAGGGCCAAGGCTAATAATACAGGAAACTGATAATAAAGTCTATTTTGTTGATAGACTGCCATTCAGCTAGCCTGGCATGGCAAACACTGACTGAGTGCAAACTAGGGTTCCCACTGAGGGGAACCCCATGGGATAACACCATGGACTTTGTCAACAGTGTGGCATGGCAGGCAGGCATGTGAGGTGAGTCTTGCAGAGAGATTCACCTTGTTCTGCCTGGAGCAGAGACCAGGAACAAGGGGTGCATGTCACAGAGAGGCAAACTGAGGCCTGAGGTGGGGAAAAATGCCTGCCCAACAATGACAGTGATGCAAAAGTGCAGGGGGCCTCCGGATCACTATGGTTCCTGAAAGTTGCGGAGCTGGCCTTGTTCAAGTGTGGACTGACCCAGCGCCTAGAGGCTCCATGGACTTGTCTCTCCCTAGCCATTCTCTCTGCTCTCCACGTTCAGCTCATCACCATGACTTCTTTGCTCCCTCCTTACCCCACTGTGCCCCAATCGAAAGGAAGCCCCTGGAGAACATCAGCCTTCTCACTGATTCCTCAATGTCTGCATCCTGAGCTGTTAGGACAGTACCTGGCACACAGTAAGCACTTAATAAATGCTTGATCTATCTACTCATTCTTCATTAAATGCCAGGTCTGGGAGGTCAGGAGCCATCTGTCTCTCTTCTGTTTCTCTGCACCCCCGGATTGTGCACATTACATTGCTAATGAACGCTTGCTGCTGGCTTGAGACCATCTCAGTCCCCCAAAACTGTGAACACCCCTGATGGCAACATCTGATCTGTACCGAATGTTTAAGTTCTATGCACCCCAAGAAGTGGATGGAACTCCATGCAACTTTAGTGCCCAAAGGGGACATGACTGGTCCAATCAGCTACTAATGATGCCAACAGGAGGCAGGTGTGGGTGACAATCATACACTCCATCAATCTTTCAACACCAACACCTCCCACTCAGGCCAAGAAGGGGTAGCCTTGCCAGGACTTGAACGGCCCAATCCTTCTCCCAATGCTGGGAGGACATTTCCAACCAAAACAAGGGAACTCAAAACACAAGTCAATGAGCAAGGCAAACTTTGTAAGGGCCTTGGCCCAGCTTCCCTGGAAATAAGCGCCTTCTAAACACCTAGAACTCCTCTGGAGAGTCCACAAAATAAAGGAGCCTTTCATGTCCAGAGTGGCCCTCCACAATGCAAGAGACTGACCTTCAGGACATGGAAGGAAAGAGAGCTCTCCATTATAAACCATAAAGATGGCACCTGAGGAGCATGTTGGATTCCCAGGAATGTTCCCCCATGTCAGATTCCCAGGAATGCTCCAAAGAAAGACCTTCCCTCTGCCCCCACCCAGCCATGCTCCATCTCACCCACTTCACACGCACATGCAAGTACATACATGCACATACCACCATCCCTTTTGGAAACACAAAGAAAATCTGTCCTCTGTTACCAGAGAAATAATTTTCTTTCCTAGAATTAGGGAAAGTCTAAAGACCCACAATCATTGTCCTCAGCAGGCAGCTGCTTGCTAGCAACCCCCAATGGAGCAGAACTTGAACTTCGCCCAGACTAGGTACTTGGTAAATCAACATTTAACTGAATTAATCAAAATGAGTCACTTGTCTATCAATAAGATATTGACCTTTCCAGTCTACGTAGCTGAAGCTTTCTCTTTCAGTCCTGCCTTGGCACCCACACAACAGAAAGAGTTTGGAAACCCCCAAATCTTGAGCATGAGCAGAAGTCATCCCTTCCCTTCTCCTTCCCAGATATCCTTCTAGAACATAAGGGAAGGGGAGTGAGAAGCAGCTATGCTAGGGGAGAGAGAGCTAGGTTTAGAATAAGGAAGGCTGGGGTGAGAATAAATAAGAGCTTCCTAAGGATTAAGCCTGGTGCCAGGTGGGCATAAGACCCACTCCTAACACCCACTTGTTGAGACCCTGGGCAAGTCCTCTCCCTCACAGGGTCAGAGGCAACTCTCTTGAAGAAGCTGGCTTGGCCATGTGTACTGACATCAGATGAAGAAAAGTCTACCCCTGAGTGGAGTCCAGGGGAAAGTGGAGCAATGCTCCATTGAGAACAGACCTCTTGGAGGCTAAAACCTGGGGCTTCCAAGGGTACATGGGAAGCTACTTCCAGAACTAGATTTGGTTTGCCCTAATTTGTGGGATCCAGACCAGTTGGGTCTTTTAAAAAAAGTAGCATCCCAAGAACAGAAGTGGCCCAGACTTAGGGCCGGGACTGGCTCACTTTGTATTTTGGGGCCTGCCCTAGAGGAGGAGCTTAGCAGACACTTGTTGAATTGACCATGGTTGCTGAAGTGGCTCATGGCCAGGGACTTGCAAGGGCCCTTCCAGAAGAGTGGGCACTTGAAGGTTGGCGAGGCTCTCTCTCTTTGTCCTCACACCCACCCTGTGGAGGAGGTACTGTTGTTGTTACCACCCTCAGTTTTATAGCTGGGGAAACTGAGGCACAGTGAGCCTGTCACCCAGTGCAAATTCAACACTCTATCCACCATCCACTCAGCTTTATTTAATGTGTCCTCAAAAAGGCTCCTTTCCACAGAGCCCCCAAACTGGCCAGAGACCAGTCATGTTCTCAGACAAATCAGCTCCCATGTGAAAGCTCAGCTCCTTCCCTTGCTGGACTAACCTCAGCACACAATGCTACAGTCGGTTAGTTCCCTCATCTGCAAAATGGGGAGAACCTCCAGGCAGCTGGTGAGACGAAAGGAGAGAATCCCAGGAAAGTGCTTCTTAGCCCTGTGCTGACACATAGTAGGCCCTAGAGAAACATCAGCGAAATGTGAAATGCAGCTCTCAACCACGCAAACGTCTTTCTTGATGCCTCTCCGCCTCCCCCCCACCACTCCTTTCCCCTTTACTGTGACTACCTAGGACTCTCAGTTCTGTGCTCTGGGCCAAGCAGAATATCCCTCAACCTTCCAACATACCAAGACACCTAGAGAGCTCCCACAGGCCCCTGTTGTGGCCAGCAGCACCACTGAGTCTGCAGGAGACAAGCGGTCCAGAGTTTAGAGTGCCTGAGTTCAAATCCAAATTTGCACAGGTACTACCTGGACAGGCCTGGACACAGGCTCCATTCATGGAAAGTGAGGCCTTGGAGGCAGGCCCTAATCCTGCCCTATCTGGGCCTCAATATCCAGGCTCCTAGGTTGGGGCAGTTCCCCCTTTGGACAGCGCCAGACATCCCATGACCTCAGGAGTCAGCGTTTCCCCAATAAATAGTTGAATATTTTGGAAAAGTGATTAGAGGCTCAGTCCCTTGGTGGACGTTTCAGGAGCACCCAACTTTCCCAGCTGCTATTTGGGAATGGAACCTCTCCCAAAGATCAGAAAACACCTCCATGGGCAGGAAGAGGCCATGGTCTCTCAGACTTGAAAACAACTGAGGCAACAAAGAAGCCCCCACCCAACACACACACATACCAGTCAGTCTCCCACTAACTGGCAAAGTTCCTAAAGGGATTTCATCGTCTTGGAGGAAGGGCCATAATTGGGGGAGTCACTGTCAAGCAGCAGCTTGTCTCTGCTAATAGTGTGGGAGGGGAAAAATGCATATAGAGACATAAACATATATGTATGTATGTATGTATAGATGTGTGTGTGTGTGTGTGTGTAAAACACAAGATGACTGATTCAGTCCTCTCTAAGGAACAAGCTAAAACAGAAAGTACACAGGCACACTGGAGAAAAGCGAACAGAATAAAGCGGGACATGTCCTAACCAACCCTAAAAGAAGACTCAGCTTTCTAAGCTCCCATCCCGAGCCATCCAAGGCATCAGTTATCCTCTGCTGCCAGACTGTGGCTGCCGGGGAATCAGAAAGGACCTAAGCTTTCTCCACACCTTTCTCCTGACCTGACTTAGCTTACAAAAAAAGACAATCCCCCCTTTCTTACTCTGGCATTCAGAGGCCCTCTTCCTTTGGACACGTCTCCCCATGCATTCTTCAGGCCGAGGCCGGCTGAACTTTGACTGGGGTGGGGGAGGTTCAGCTGTGGGTAACTGGATAGCCTGAGGCCTCTTCCTGCTCTAGGAATCTGTGACTGAGGGCAAGCTCAGCTAGGGAAGCACTGTGTCCCCAAGTTGGGCAGATGTTATTGAACAGGAAGCAGAGATACGGCCTCCCGCCCTTGGTCTTCCTCCCTCTGAAATCCCAACGTGCTGGGATCAGCTTTCCAATGGAGTGACACTTAGCGCTAAAAACCATTTTCTATTTTTCATTCTCTAATGATTAACCCCGACTAAAACCTTCTGCTCAAAAGCAAGCCAAGTGGCCGGCAGGCTTTGAGGTGGACCGCCTGGTCCGGATGGCTGGGAGGTGGCACTAGGGCCCTTAAGCCTCCAGGGCTTCAGTCAGGGTCCAGAAAGCCTCAGCCCCCAGCAATCCTGGGGTGGACCACAAAAACACCCAGAAATCATCTGCTTGGGAGGAAAGGAGACCCATGAAGCATTTTGGAAAGTCATTGCCAGAGGGCTGTGATGGATCTGCAGCTCATCTCTACTGCTGGAGGCCCTCCTGGGACTCACCTTCCTCTTCCATCCCAATTGGGCAGGTACAGAGCCTGCTGACCCCCGGCTGGAGGCCTAGCTCCTATACCAGGGGATCACTGACTGCATCAGCTGGCCTACATCAATGACAAGATAATGGCTTTGCAGCTGGAAGAGACTCAGGAGCTATCAAAGCTACCCTTCCTCTACTTTACAAGAAGGCAGGATCTGAACCCAGTCCTCTGGATCTCCATGGCTCCTGCCCTGCTCTTAAGGGTCTATGTCCGCTTGATCGCAATAACATGTAAGGAAGTGGCTTCTGGGAGTTTCAGCAGACTCTGAAAACATCTCCCAAAGCAGACTCACAGAACAGAAGTCAGCTGAAAAGCACTGGAGGTAAAGAAAGGCAAGAATGGGGAGGCAGAGGGAGGGGGAAGCCAAGAGAGAAGCCACAGCTGATCCAAAAGCCAACAGAAAAGGGAGAGTCACAGGCCCCGGTCAGTGCATAGACCCATCTTTAAGATGAGAAAGTTGAGGCCCCGAAGTGGTTAGCACCAGGGTTCTTCCTCACCCTTAGCCCATCACCTTGTGCGCTAAATTTCAGAGCTGACCAGTAATCAGTCTGGGGGCACCACTCGGCACAAGTTGCATCAGCAAACGAGTTTTGGGGGCTCCCAACGATTATCACACAGGCTTAGAAACCTCACAGAACACACTCCAGCTTCTTCCACATTAAACGTGACATTTTTCTTTTCTTTAAGCTATTTTAAAACAAAACAATTATTTCATACCTCAGATGTGAATGAGTATGTCAGCTAAACAAAGAAGAGGCCTGAAGCACTGAAGGCAGATAGGGTCTTGCACACTGAGTCTGGCGGGCACTCTCTCCTCCTGGACCCGCTCTTCTTCCTGGGTTTTCACCCCACCTCCACCCCCAGACTAGTAGTCTTTCTGTTAGCAATCTCTCTGCCACCTGTCTTCTAGAGGAGGAGAGGGAGCAGCGGCCTGTGTCCATCATTGGCCAGCTAGGCATGGGCAGCTCTAATCTCACCCTGCTTGGGGAACATTCCTCAAGTACATTTCTCATGAAATGGGAAAAAGGGACATTCCATTCACTGGTCTTGACATTTGTAGGGGACCTTCGCATACATGCGGGATAATCTGCCATTCTAGAGCTCACCAACTCCAGATGTCCTGACTCACCATGTACAGAGCCACCATTCACCCGCCATGAATTAGCTGTTTTGTGCTAAGAAGAATAAAAAAGGCCCCAAAAACCTAATTAAAACTGCATGTCAAATGCTCCTTGGAATCAGGCTCAGTCCATGATAAATGCTAAAATAACCCCACACCCTTTGAACCCGGGCAGCATTGGCCTCCCTGGAGGTTTCTCAGGCACAGTACGATCCATATAGATCCCATGCCTGTGGCAACCTCGGTCTCTTCTCTGGAAGGGCCTTCCCGCATGACTCCCTCTAAGGGCCAGCGAGGCCCATCTCCTCCCTCTTCTGCAGAGATGAAGTCCCTCCCCGCATCCCAGCCTTCAGACCAGCTGCTGCCCAAGCTGGGGCTGCCCCTCCAACTACTGCCTTCCATCTAATGGGCTCTGGATGCACCAGTCAACTCTCTGAGATTACAGACACTTTTGGGGGTTAGGGGCTGTTGCTCTGCATGGGGCCTGGCATACAGTAGGCATTTAGTAAATACTAGGTGATAGCTGGACTATGTAATCTGGGGGTTCTCTTGGTTTGCTTTTTGTATCCATCCCAGCAACCAAGCAGAGTAGCCAGCACGCGGCTCGTGCTTAAGAAGGCTAGTTAACTTGAGTTTGGTGGTAAGAACTGGTGGAATTAAAGCAAAGGACTCTGAGTCCAAAGTCAGGCCCAAGCCTGGCCCCAGCACAGGGGAACCAGCAGCAGGGAGGGAGCTCTTGGATCAGCTTAGAAATCCTCACCATGGCGATCCATCTCAAGTGTTCCTTATTATCTGGCCATCCAGTTCTGGGCGGGTCTCTTCTGCATTCTCCCAAAATGTTGATACAACTACGTAAGCTGTCCCCTGCCCCACCCCCGCCAATACCACCAACTCTCCACGCAGAAGGAGGGGATGCAGAGCACCCCGATCTCCCCTGGGGAGTCACCCTTCCTTCACCATCTGTTTTTGTTCCTCTCTGCCACCTGGATGTGATTATCAGCCTGGGTTTCTGCGTAGATGGAGCCGGCCAACGTCACTGCCTGGGGTTATGGGCTGTGACCTTGCAAGCTAAAGGCACCTAGCCACACCTATGACATCTCTGGGCATAGTGCCATACGTAGCATAGGGGTGGGTGGGGACTTGGATAAAGGAGGAATAAGCATTTAGAGAGCACCTACTATGTGCCCAGCACGTTGCTAAGCACTTTTGACAAATATGATCTCCCAATACCCCTGCTATTTATCCTTCTTTCATAGTTGGAGGCAGGCAAAAGTTCAAAGACTCACCTAAGATCATGTAGCCAGGGAGTGTGGAAGACCAGATTTGAACTGCAGGCTCAGTTCAAATAGCTGCATCCGCTAGACTGTCTAGCTGGCTTGGGTCTGAGGGCCCAACCCTGGGAAACATCCTGGTACTCCTGCTTCTAGACTTTCTTGGGACTTGTGAGTGTCTGAGGTGATTTCCTCCAGCAGATGAGCAGCAACTTGAGGAGGGCAGGATTGGCGGTACACAGTAAACACTTAAATCTTTGCTTGGGAGACGAGGCCTCCTTGATGTCCTCAAAGGTGCCTGGACAGGACAGTGGCCTAGCATCAACTCAGTGGCACTACTGACACCTTGATGGCCAGTCTCAAGAAGAATGGGGAGCCCCAGGCTCAGCCCCAGCCTCCCCAGCCCCTGCCTCCAGCTCTGGCAATGGGCTGTCCCCCAGGGAATTCTAGGAGGAGACATTGATCAAGGGTTCCTTTGGGAGCTGGAGAACTGGAGTTCAAATCCCAACCCTGTCACCCATTTTCACCCTGTCACTTCCCCTCTCTTAGGGACCCCTGAGTTTATTCCTCTGTAAAATGAAGGGTTTGGACTAAATAACCTCTAGGGTAGGACCTGAGGCAGCACAGTGCACAGAGTGCCGGGCTTGAGTTCAAATCCAGACTCAGATGCTTCCTAGCTATGTGACCCTGGGAAAGTCACTTCATCTTGTTTGCCTCAGTTTCCTCCTCTGTAAAATGAGCTGGGGAAGGAATGACGAACTCTTCCAGTATCTTTGCCAAGAAAACCCCCATCAGATCACAGAGAGTCAGACTGAACAAAGCTCTCTAGGGCCCCCTCTGACTCCAAATTGGCCATCAGTTCTGTAACTCTTTGGGCCTCAGTTTCCTCATCTGTAAAATGATGAGGTTAGATTCCAGGACCTCTTAGTTCCTTTCCAACTCTAAGAATCCTTCAGAAAGTCTAATCATCACTCACCATAACACAAGGAAATGACAAGTAACTCTTCAAGTTGGGTCCCAGGAAAGCTCATCAGAAAAAAAGTATCGCACACTTTCCTGAAACAGAGAATTTGTTGTGTGCGTGTGTGTGCATGTGTGTATGTGCATGTGTGTGCATGCATGTGCCTGTGTGTGTATGTGTGTGCCGGGTGGGGGACAAGTGGGTCCAGCTCCCAAACAAGGGAAGTCCAACCTCCAAGCCCACTCAGCTGTGAAGACCCCTTGTCTCAGGGCCTCTGTCTCATTCCTGGTCAAGCAAGTTCACATTCTAAGTGAACCAGAGGATGTCAAGAGTCCTCAGCACTGTCATGGGTCCTGGAAAGGCCAGAGTCTGCTCAAAAACCAACAAAAACCACGTCCAGAGCTCCGTCCATGGCTACAATAGATAGATACGGCACAATCAACCCCTAAAAATGAGCAGAATGTAGGGCAACAGGACCCTCAACAGTGGCAGCAATGCCTCCCAGTGTGGAACATCCCTCCCCTGGGGCAAGGGGTGATTGGTCTGTAAGTGACCTGTTACCTGACCCAGCCATGTTCATACCAGGTACCCAGGACTTTATAAAATACAGGACACTTCTTCATTTAAACTGCTAAATCAGATAAATGCAGGGAGCAGAGGAGACAGAAAAGACCCCGGCCCATGCAGGGGCCAGTGACCACGGCTCATGTCAGAGAGCCACCTGCACCAATCCTTCAGGCTCCTTACGATGGACCTTTGGGTCCTTGACACACGGAAAGCACTGTCAGCACATGGGACAGATTTCAATCTCATCTGTAAAAGGCAGGCTGGACTAGACAAAGCCTAAGGTCTAAGAAAATGATGAGAGGGGGAATGCCACCAACCACGTTGAGGGAGCAGGGAGAGCCCGCCCTTTTCTCTCTGGCCTCTCCGGGGTTGTCCCTGGGGTGCTTTTATGGGTCACAGACAACATCCCCTCCTCACACAACCCCACCGCATGTTCCTGCTCTCCCAAGAATCACCAGCCAACGCCCTCACCTGGCTGACTTATCCTGGTCCCAGAGCCAGCAGGGACATCAAAGGCTGCCTCCTGTTATAGGTGAAGACATAGCGGGGAGGCTCTGTCCAAGGTTACATGGTCAGTAAGGGATTCACCCTGACCCTTTCTTCCACCGTACTGCACGGCCTCCCGATTTGTCACTGTCCATCTTAAATGGGGGGTCCAGACCACATCCAAACTTTGGGGATGACTATGCTGGCTGCAGCTGGTGTTCTGCTCATCACTCTGGTGCTGGCACTAAGGAGAGCTCCTGGGCAACCACATCATGCCCCCTCTCCTGCATAGTACAAGCTCTCAATGTCACCCCCAACCACATACATGCAGTGCTGCTGTGGAGGACATCTACACCCTCAAGTCTGTTACCTGAGAGACTACAACCTTTCTCAGGGTCATGTCAGTCACCAGAAAATCTGATCCGGACCTCCACCCAGGCCAAGGGGGTAAAAAGGCTGCCAACATTTGGCTGTCTGTAATGGACAGAAGTAGCTACTTGAGCCGAGGCAGTGAAAGGCAGCAGGAATAGGTGGGAGGTTTTGAGATGCACTGCAGTCTCCCTGTGGGGTCCTGGAGAACATTGGACCCCTCCTCTGCACAGCAGGGGGAGCTGGACTCACCCCAAGATCTCCCAGATCAGCTTGTGGGGCTCCAGATGGATGATCTGAGTCCCAGAATCCCCCCACCCCTTACCCTTGAATCTCTCCTCAGGCACTGATATACTGGATAACCCTGGACAAGTCCCCTGTGGGCTCCAGGCTCAAACCCTGCCTTGGCAACTTCTTGGCCTCAGTTTCTTCATGTTTAAAATAATGGGAGCTGGACCCAGTCCCCTCCAGGGTCCCTTCACACTGGGGATCTGATTCTACATCATGCAGAGCCCATGAGCATTGGGCTTAAACATGGCTCAAAGTGAGGGAGAGGACACTAGTCCTGGCGTGTGTGCGTGCATATGTGTTACCCACCCTGCCCTGAGGACCAGTGCTGACCCACTAGCTTGGGGGGGGGTGCTCTGTAGGCCCTCAGCCTCTCTTCCTTGATCTCTAACATGAGGATAATCATGGGCCCAGTGCAGTGTACAGGACCCTGCTCACAGGACCCAGGGGAGGCCCCAGCTCTAACAGCCTTTTTTTGGGGGGAATTCCTTTTCTATCAAGCATTATCTTAAGCCCACAGGATGACAGTTTCCTCATTTGTAAAATGAGAGGTTTGGATCCAATGACTGCTATGGACAATAAGATCACAAGTCAGTTGCACCCTGCAGAGACTCTCCTACAGACACCCGCCAATGCTCCCGGTCAGTCAGGAGGGAAAACATGTGTGAGAATCAAGCTAGTCTGTGCCACCCAGAGCCAGGGGAACAATTCAGGAGCCCCACTGCTGAGGTGCCTCCAAGTGTCTAGAGTCCAGGACTCCTGGCTTCCATGATTACTGGGCCCTGCACTGTAGACTGGAGATGGCAGCCCCTGGTTCAGCTCATCTCAGCTCAGGCAGGGAGGCCAACAGGCAGGTAGGGATGCACCTGCTCTTTGTGTTTGATCTCATGCTCTTGGACTCTCTCTCTCTCCTTCCTCTTTCATCCCTCTCCCTCCTCAACTTCCTCCCTTTCTCTCTGTCCCTTTTCCATACTCCAACCCTCCCCTCCAAGGCCATGCCTGCCTTCCCTTCCATGTCAACGGAGATGGGGTACCTGGTCAGGGTCACCCACAGCTGGCAGAGGTTCCAGCTTTATGGGGCAGGTACATGAGATCCCCGGGAGCTACAAAACCAGGCAGTCTACCCAAGGGAGGGAGCAGGCCAGCTGGGTGGGGCCATAGGTCAGATCAGAAACCCCACCCTGGGGTCACTCAGGAGCAGATGGGGATGAGAGAAGAAGGCCACTGGCCAGGGCCTCATCCCTCTGTTTGGCTGAGGAAAAAGGAAGCCCCACCCCAACACACACACACACACACAATCATAGACATGCACACATGTGCACACATGTATACTGGTAGGCCCAAAATATACCCACATATAGACACTGTACATATACTACACACACACACACATACACACACACATACACACACCAGGAGACCAAGCCTGTTACCACCAAAGCCCAAGCTGGGTCCCCAGAGGCACCCATCACTGGTGGGGCAGGGCTCGAGTCCATAAGGACTTCTGTTTGTGCACACCTTTCCTATATCACAAGACTGCATGATGAAAGAGGCTCCCAGCTATTACAGAAAGACCACACCCTGGGGGCTGCAACAGATCACATGCCCCACCCAGGGAGGGCAGCCAGTGCCCAGCCCTGCTGGGGGTTAGCCCAAACTGCAGCAGGGGCTTCTGGCCAGCCAGTTGGAGGGGCCAGCAAGGCAGACAGCACCTATGCCAGCCCACAGGGGAAGGGAACGTGTCTCCCATGCACACCAGTCACTTCTGTCCCCAGAGTGCCACAGGGTCCACAGGCAGTCTGCCAATATATGTGTCTCAGGTATCTCTCCTGTGCCAGGCTCTGGGCTAAGCAGAAAGGCCAGTCAGTGAAAGATGTTGGGTTTGTGGTCAATGTAGCCTTGGACATGTCACTGAACCTCCCCTGTGCCTCAATATCCCGAACTGCAAAATGAAGACAATGGACACGCTGACCACTAAGGCCTCATCTGCCTCCCTCTAGTTACAAGGGAGGAAGCAGGGACCTGCAGGGGGGCCTTACAGGGAGTGAGGGACACCCTGGGACCAGGCATGTCACCAGGACCAGGGCTCAGAAAATCTGAGCTAGAGAAAACCTTAGGCATCGTTTTACAGATGGGGAAACTGAGGCTGGGAGTGACTAGCCCAGGGTCACCCAGCTAGGAAGGGAGGTCACTGAGCATGTCCCAGTCTAAAGGAAGGCAGCCCAGGCTGGCCAAGTGAGATCACTGTTCCTCCAGGAGGCCCTTCAAGGACCCAGTGGGAAAGCTAACTACATCTTTTAAAATCCTACATGATAAAAATCCAGTTTCCTCTGGCATCCGCTTACGAGCTGACAATAAAAAAAGCAAATGAAACAACAAACCAATTCAACCGCAAAGGCTTGCGGGGCTGCTACCTGTGCTGGTGAAGGAGATACCCATACATATGAAGTGCCAGAGGAAAGGTCTGACCCCTCCTAGGTCACAGAATCCCTGCTTATCTCTGGACTCCCTCCAAGGCACAACATGACTCAGCTGAAATGTCGGGAATGACTGGTGGTAGACCCTGGCACCCAACACACACACGCACACACACTCACATGCATGCACACACATGCACACATGCATGTGCAGTCACATGCATGCACACATAGACACGCACCACTGCCTGGTGGGCCCAGACAGACAACCTCTTCCTCACGTGAATGCACAGCGCTTCACCACAATCAGAAGTAACAGGGAAAAAAGTGGGGGGAAGGGGAGGTGGAAAAGACCTGGGCAGATGGAGAAGAGCATGGTGAGGGGCACCCGGGGCCAGGCCCTTGGATGAGAACGTGCACACTGGCTCTAGCTGGGGTGGAGGCCACCAGTTATCTCAACACCCTGCCCCCAGGCCAAGCGTTCCCACGCAGTGGGTCTGTACATGCTCCTTGAACATGCTCTGTTCCTTCTTTCCCACCTCCATGCTTTGGCTCATGCTGTTCCTTACATCTGGAGGACTCTCTCCCCCACTCCCCATCTCTACCTATCAGCTCCCCACCCCATTATTTAAAAATAAACCTCCAAACCTGGCCTGACCCCCACCCCCACCACGTAGGCACTGGCTGCTTTGCCAATCTAATTGTCCGTGGCCTCTTTACTGGACATTCTAGCTAAGCTGAGATTCCTCCTGTTCTGCAAGGATGCCCTGCCACTCCCTCTTCAAGGTCTCTAGTTGTCCAGTTGAGCTAACAGGGAGCTCAGGACACTCTGGACACGGCTTGGCCAGCTTCCAGTACACCAGGCACTCTCCAGGGCTGACTGCTACCCGCACTTCCTCCAGGCCCAGGCTGCTTCCCCATGTAGGCCGCTGACCTTCTCAAAAGCAAACTGCCCTCCTACTGGGAAAGGAATTCCCAGGGAAGGGAAAGGGAGCTGGAAGGAGCATGTGTGCAAAAGCCTTAAGTGCCTACTGTGCACCAAGCACCAAGAAGGCCAGGAAAACAAAGAGACCCATGCCCACTGGAGTTTCCATTTAGCCAACCAGACAGGCAGAATGCGGGTGAAGCTATTGAGGCTTGAAAGGACCGTAAGTCCTTTAAATACAAAAGGGTTTTAGGAAGGGGGAGAGCTGTGGAGCAGCCAATGTCCTCCCCAGCCTGGGGCCCCAAGAAGTCCAGGTGCAAGACCAGCAGAGACCAAACCCAGGGCACAGCTGATGGCGGGTCAGCGTGGACAGAGTGAAGGCCTGGGGCAGAATGATGTAGCACTGGCTGGGAAAAAGGTCACAGCTCGCCAGCTTCTCCCAGAGGTTCCTGGGGCTGTTCTCAATGGGTCAGTAGTCCTACTGCCCCTTCTTGGCACTCTGCGGACAACTGGCTTGAGCACTTCTACCTCCTCAAACCCACAGGGCAGGGAGCACCTAAACCACATCTCAGGATCCCTGCCCATTCACTGTGTGTTGGCTTAGAAAATGGCCCATGAACATCATTTACGTTCTGGGGGATTTTTATTAATTTTGCTAAATACTCATCAATTTCATTTCCTCTGGTTTGGGTCACACCTGGGGTGTGTCAGATACCCGTCACCCCCTGGGCCTTCTCCTCCTGGCTCGGGCCCCAGGCCCTTCACTATACTGGCTGCACCCCTCTAGACAGCACTGGCTTGTCAGGAGCAATCAGTCCAGGGATGGGCAATCCTTAGCTACCTCCTGGCAAGCCTCTGGAGCCCTCAGCAGACCCGCCCTGTTATGGAGGGGTTAGAGGTGGCAGAAGAGCCCCACCAGCATTTATTAGGCATGCCCAGGTTCCAGGCACCCTGCCCACCCTGTGTGTGGGCCTTCCACTGTCAATAAGGCCAAGGTCCACAGTGGGTAGGGACATGGGAGGAGACATGCCCGCATCCTGAGGGATGCCCTTTCCAGGTCCACTATGCAGTGAGAACACAGGAGCAGACAGAGCTGGAAGAGAGCTCCTCTAGACCAAGCCTTCCCATTTTATGGATGAGAACAGGGAAGCCGAGAAGGAGCAGGCACGCTGCCCGTAGAGGTGGGCCGTGCACGCTGAGTCCCCAGAGTCTGCTTTCCCAAGTCTTCTCCACAACTCCTCACTCACTCTCATGAATGCTAGGTGGGCTGGGAAAAGGACCTCTTCATCCCAAAGCCTTCAGTGCCTCCAGAATACTATGATTTCAACCATGTCATGACACTCCCTGCCCACCTGGTTACAACTTAACTGATATAGACAAGCTCCTGACCACTGGCGGCAGATGCAGAGAGCTCATCCAGTGTACAAGATGCTGTGCCCACCTACCAGGGCCTTCACGGGAATAATCTGACCGTGTTCCCGGAACAGGCGAATAGTGATGGGTGGTCCAGGGACAGAACCCGGGCAGTTGAATCAAACTGCCTGTGGCTCTAGCCAGGCCACGCAGCAGCCCCCAAACAATCAGGCAAAGGACGCATCATCCTGAGCACAAGCTGCCTGCTTCCTCTGCTCCTCCACGATTCCCCATGAGCCCCACCTCAAAGACACTGCGCTCTGGGCCCTCCATCCTCTGAGTGCACTTCCTGTCTTCTTACTCTTGATGATCTAGGCCTGAATCTCAAAGCAGTGACATCTCTGTGATTCACAGATACCCACAGCATCTCAGGACAGTGCAAACCTACAGAAGGATGCAAGGAACAAGCCCCGACCTTGCTAATCAGAAGCCAGGGCCACAAGAGAGAAGACAACTCGTGGATGTCTAGGCCACATCAGCAAGGATAGAGTGAAAGAACGCCCCCCTGTTCCTGCCCCTGCGCACCTATGGCTCTCCTGCCTGGAGGCCACTCTGCTCAGGTCACGCCTCTGCCCTGCCTAGTAAGCTCTGTGGCTCCCCATTCCCCCTAAGATAAAACAGGTGCTTTTCACGGTCTCACTCTGAACAACCTTTCCAGACACAACCTCAACCTCCCCTCACACACTCCAGCTGTTTCCCACTTGTGGCATGTTATCTCCCACCTTCAGGCCTTTACCCAGGCTCTCCCTCCTGCCTCAAGAGGTTATTCTCTTTCCCTATGCCCCTTCTGGGCTCAGATCACCTTCCCCACAAGGGGCTTCACTGATCACCCCACTACCAGAAACCACCTGGCATCGCTTGCTTCTGTCCATGGCCTCTACTAACTGATCTCTAGGTGTGTCCTCCCTCCTCTCCCAGTAGAGGGGAAGTTCCCCACCTCTACCCAAACTTGGGCAGTTCTGTCCAAGAATCATGGCTTTCCTTTGCAATCTCAGAAAAGTCCAAATAAGTTTATTCTTTTTGCCCCTAAGCCCCAAATCCTTCCTGGTTTATCAATATTGCCTACATTGCTTATATAAAATCTATTTTTTTCTTTTTATTTTTTTAAGTGAAGGATGAAGTATGTTTGCAGGTCTCAGTCCCAAAGACTGGGCCCCCCAGCCCATGGAACTGAACCAAGAGGAAGGACTTAGTTCAATTGCAAAGGACCCCCATGTTATCTGTCCTCAATTCAGAGTCCCCAGGAAGGCTCCAGCCATGGCATCTGAGAGGAGGTGATACCTGAAACCTACTCCCCCCAGCTGCTTCTTCTGCACACATGGCCAAAGACTGCAATCATTCATTCTAACAAGGTCCAAAAAAACCTTCGCAGGAGGGAACACGGCCCACTGGGAAAGCCAGAGGAAGCCCCCTATTCACCATCTCTCCCTGGGTGCTCAGAAGCTGCAATCCCCTGACCCTAGAGGTGGTGCTGTCTGGACCAGATGGCTCAGCCCCTTCTCACTATCCCTCTAGGAATCCCTGATGTCCATAGCTCTGCTGGTCCAGGTGCCCCTTCCACAGATTCTCAGACTCTCCAGACCCCAGACCTCTCACCCTGAGAGCCTGAGCCACGGGAAGAAGAATGAACAGATGGCAAGGGAGGAGGTTAAGTTTCCTCTGAAACATACACCTGACTAGGCCACACCCCCAGGGATGGAGGCTCGTCCTTAAAACCACGTGGAAACAGCAGGAACAGCAAAAAGGCCAAAGCGTCCAGAAGCAGCAGCAGCATCACAGTCACCAGAGGCCAGCCATTAAGGGCCACTGATGCCCCACCCCCCAGGGGCAGGAGAACCACTCCAGGAAATCTCTTCCTCCATCTGCCTTCTCCAATACAGTGAGAGAGGAGAGGGAGAGACCAAGGGAGGGAGGGAGGAGAAAAGAGATGACGGGGAGGGAAAGAAAGGAGGATAGGAAGGAGAAGGAAGGAAGGAGAGAGGGAGGGAAGGAAGGAAGGAAGGAAGGAAGGAAGGAAGGAAGGAAGGAAGGAAGGAAGGAAGGAAGGAAGGAAGGAAGGAGGGAGGAAGGGAGGGAGGGTGGGTATCACAAGTGACTGTAGACATCTCATGGCTCTTGGGATAACAGAGCTAGGGGTGGCCTTAGAAACCACCTCTCTTCCATCTCTGTTTCCTGGACAAGGATAGCCACTGAGAGCCGGGACTGTCCATTTCATGGAAGAGGAAAGCTAAACCCCCCACAGATGAAGCAATCCACCCAAAGTCTCCCAGGTAACAAGGGGCCAAGGTAGACCAAGAACCCCACTCCCAGGATTGTCCCAGACTCTACCTGCGAAAACCAATGGCCCAAGATGTCCGTTTGGAAAGGTGAGGGGGTCCCTCTTCTCTACCTGCTGACAAAGTGGATGAGGTCGGGCCTGGCTCTTCTCTCCCCTCACCAGGGAGGAGGGGATGGGCAGGGAAGGTGGAACCACAGGAGGTAACCCGATGCATGAGAACAGCAGTCTGGCCAGGCCAGGTAGCACCAGCAGCACGTGCCAGAGCCTACAGGGGAGCTGAGAACAACAGCCTCGGGAGTTCCCTGAGGAAGGCTGACTCACTGACAGTAGCCTAGACTCAGTGCCAGGCTTCTAAGAGACATCTGCCTCTCGGAGGGGCTGGGGAGGGGGAAGGAGAGTGGTACTGTCCCCATTTTACAGATGAGGAAACTGACTCACACCAAAAGATCAATCAGTCATAACCAGAAAATGAGAGGAGCAAAGATGGCTGAGAAAGCAGCTTCCTGGCCATACAAAAACATCCTGTTTTCACAAAGACAGATTGTTTTTTCCAGTCTGATTAGGAAAAGAAGATACAACAGTGTTATTAGGGGCCAGTGAGGAGCCCCCAGGCCAACCCCCTCACCTAAGACTCCCCTGAACCCTGGTCACCCTGAGCCACCTTGAGAAGCTGTGCCCAACTGCCCCTGCTCCTCCTCCCTTACCATGTTTCATTAGAATAAAGACAGGGATTTGTCACACCTCGGGGGGACCTGCCCTGGGACACCTTCCTGCCTAAGTAACGGAAGCATGGGAGTGGATATGTATAGGCATGCTACACACAAGTACACACGCACACATGTGCACACACCACACATGCACACTGCACACACATGCACCTGCACAGGTATACATGTGCACACCATGCACTCACGCATGCACACACTATACCTGTACATACATGTGCACACATGCACTGCAACACAATACATTCACACATGTGCCAGAAGAGGGCTAGGAGGCAGGGCCTCCTCTTCTTATGGGGGCAGGTGAGTGGTGCCCCCCTGAGCCCGAGGCATCAGCCAGAGCTGATCAGCGTTTCCTGAGACCTCAGCTGGGAGGCTGCCACTCATCTAATCCCTCACTTGGCAGCCAGAGTCAGGCAGTAGATTTGAATCCAGCTCTTCTGACTTCAAATTAAGTTTCTTCCACTGCACCCACACCCAACTCCAAAGACTGGTAAAGCTGAAAAAACCCACATTTTACACAGGAGGAAACTGAGGACCAAGAAAAGGGCTTCTCCCTGGCTCCAACCATCTCTGGTGAAGCCCAGGGCCACTATCCACCAGGGTGTCATCCATGGCACCTACTCCAGGTGCTGTGGGGCAGCAGGGCAGAGCTCATTAAGGCCCAGGGTCCTGGCTGTCCCTCATTCTTTCTCCAAGGGCAGGCTTGGGACTCTTAAACTCCCCAGGGATGCAGTGGATAGAGTGACTAGAAGCCTGGGAGTCCTGGGTTCAAATCCTGCCTCAGACACTAATTAGCTGTGTGACCTGGACAAGTCACAATCTCACTATGCCTCAGTGCTCTCATCTGTAAAATGGGGGGAAAACAGACTCTCCCTCCTAGAAGCTCTTAACATTTTAATTAATATTGATATTGCTGCTGTTGTTACTATCATTATTATTTCTCATAATTGATTCGGGCGCAGAGGAAGCTGCACTCCAGGCAGACTCAACCCGGGGATATTCCTAGCGTGGAAGCGTTCAACCCAGGAGATGAAAAGGGGAGAACTCACACCCCACAACCCCATTCTCCACCCTCCAAAGGGGCTGAAATAAAAAGTTCCCAATACTTGACCCACCCATTCTAAGTTCTAATTACTGCTTATCTTAACTGTGGGCATTCAGGAAGGCCATCAGCCCGTGTCTAGTCTTTATGATCCTGGGACCAAGGTAATGCCTGAAGACAACCTTTCCGATGCAAAGCCAAGCGAACCCGGGCTCCTTCCTCTGACAAGTGAGTGAGGGCCCAAAGCTCCCTCTTGGAGCAGACAGGCTGGCTGTGTCTGTGACTGCGAAAAGCCCAGCCCAGTCTGGAAGCAACAAGAGATAAATGAGTGTTCCCAAAGACAAAATGGAAGCTGCCTGCCCTGAAGTCAGGCTCACAAGAGCTGTTCTCAGACACTGAGCCAGAGGGTTGCCCCCCTGATCCCCCTCTCCAGCTCGGGGAGGGTCTGTCCAAAGCCCAGCCTTGCTGGAGGGTTCCTAACTGGGGGAAGGACGCAGTTTTTGTCTGTTCTCATGTACAGAGCTCCTGCCGCCTCTCACCCCAACAAGTCAGCATAATGAACAGCCCCCTCCTTGGAGGATCCCGTGGAAGGGAAGCCAAGCCGGCCAGTGGCCTCTCTAACCCACGTTGCCAGCATCCTAAATACAGGCTGCTCACCACAGATCAAACACAGGAAACCAGAAAAAGCGAGGGGGGGCTCAAACCACAGTGCACCAACCTCAGCACTGGAGGGGCCACCAGACACACAAAGAGCAGAGAAGCTGCGGGCCATCTATTGGCAAAGCCACGTCCCCACTGCCCTCCTTCACATGTGGTTTGATTGACGCAAATCAGAAGGCAAATGAGTGATTCATGACTGGCAGAGTGAAGCCGATGGGAAGACAGGAGCGAGATGAACCGCTGACTCACACGGAAAAGGCAGCATGGACCGACGGCAGTGGCAGCAGCCCTGACGGGGACCTGACACCCTGCAAGCCCCCACCTTTCCCTTACTCTGTCCCTCCCTCCCCACTTCCCTTCATCCCTCCCCCTGTCCTTTCATCCCTCCCACCATCCTTCACTCCCTTCATCCCTCCCTCTATCCTTTCATCCCTTCCTCCATTCTTCACCCCTTCCCTCTCTTCATCTTTGGATCCCTCCCTCCATCCCTCTCTACATTCTCCCATAGAAGCCATCACCAGGTTGCCAGGTTGAGGGCCCTTGGGTCAGATGGCTCGTTGGGACCTAGGCTCTTCAGATCATCTCAAGCACTTCAGTTGGCTCCTCTGCCAGGGGCCTGAAGAGCATATATGAAGGCCCCACCCTGGCCCACAGATACCCCAACTGACCAGAACTTTGCTCACTGCCTCCCCTTCCAGGAAACAGAGCTTAGCTGAGTTTTCAGCAGAAATGCTCAGTGAGGCCCAGACACTGGGAGCTGATCTCCTTAAACTCAAGGCCAAAATTGTATCAATTCAAGAGGCCTTTATTAGGCACCTAATGCATATGGTAGGTCTGTTCTAGGCACTAGGGATCCAAGGCCAAAAATGATTCAAAATCAGTCCATGAAGCATAGGAATAAAGACATGAAACCGGCATCAGGTCTGTAGCCAAGGGGGGATGTCATGCACCCTCTGGGTTCTGCCTTGACTCATTCCCCACTAAGAGGAGCAGTTAGCCTGGGTGTCCTCTCAGGACCTCTCTCACTTTCTCCCTATGATCCTCAACCCTGGTCTAAGGGGCCCAGAGTTTATGAGAAGCCTTCTGGTATGGAAAAGCTAGGGCCCTTACTGGATTTGGAGCGAAGGAATCCTGGATTTGAATCTTGCCTCAGACACTGACTAAGCCAGTCATGTGCCTCAGTTTCCTCATCCGTAAAATGAAGGGCTGAGCTCCAAGGCTCTTATAATGTTCTGTCTCCTATTACCTGTAGAACAGCCATCATGATAATACCTACAAGATATCTATAAGTCTGCAAGCCACTTTACAAATATCATCCCACTTGGGAAGTGGGTGCTATTACCCTGATCCCAATTTTGCAGATGGGAAAACTGAGACCAAGGAAAGTAAAATAATTTGTCCAGAGTCACACAGAGAATGTCTGAGGCAGGATTTGAACTCAGGTTTTCCTGACTCCAGGCCCAGAGCTCTGTGATACCCCCTCACTGCCTCTCAACTTAAAGAGTGCCCCTTAAAGCCATGAGTGCCTTCTTGAGCACAGAACGGGGTGGGATGGATAAGAGGACAGGGACAGGGCATGTATGGGTCTCCTGACCAGCCCTAGCACTTGCTGCCCAGGACGGGTCAAAGTGCCATCTGTGGGGGCTTGGCACTAAGTGAGATACAGAGGGATTTTTGCAGGCAAACCTAATGAAACCTTAGATACTTTCAGAAGTCCTACCAATGCCTGACCCAATCCTCTGGGGAGACTCCCAGGTACACGTGGGAGTGTTTGACTACAGCAGATAACTATAACCACCACCACACACTTGAGCAGCTCAGAGAAAAAGCCAGAAGTCAGAGGCCTGAGATCATGAAGCTTGGCCCCATCCCTCCACCAGGCCTGCACCTGGCTCTGGGGAAGGCTAGGGGGTCACAAAAGGAAGCCTTGGCCCTTGGTGGTGCCATCCTCCTTTCCCTGCCTCCATCAGCGCTGCCACACCCACTGCTGCTGGGGCATCTAGAGATTGGCACTCTCCTGCGAAGCCCAGCATCTTCTGTATTGTGAGCAGCCTGAGATGCCCGGAGCCCTGGCTGTGTCCCCGGAGCTCTGACCATGACTATATGCCTGGAGGGCACTGTTCTGGGGTTGGCTAGCACAAATGGCCAAATAAGGTTCACTCTCCAAAACCTCAGGGAATGACACCCTGGGCACAGACAGTCCTGTGTCTGGGCTGGGTATGCACTGTGTCTAGTACATAGTAGGTAGTTCATAAATGCTGGCTGTACTGCAAGCTAAATGGGGGGAATGTGGAGACAATGGACACCGAAGGTCACAGAAGCAATGAGTCATGTGCTCTCAATGACTCTAGTTGCCTCCCTAAGGCAGGGTGGCTTGTAGGTTACCTCTCCAAGGTTCATTGCTCCCCATGGGCAGATCTCTCAGAGATGCCTTGTCCTACTGGCTCTGGCCAAGGCATTTACAGAGTCAGAGCATAGTTTGCAGAGCATTTATAGACATGAGGGCCAACCCCCTCATTCTGCAAATGAGCAAACTGATGCAACACAGCTAATGAGAAGAGCCCTTCCAAAGCACTTAGTACATATGTGTTCTCTGATTTGATTTCCTATATCACACCGGGATATGGGTGCCCTTATTACCCTCATTATACAGAGAGGAAAACTGAGGCTGGGGGAGCTTTATGTAGCCTGCACTGAGTTACAGAGCTGGTGTCCGAAACAGACTTCCAACCCAGATTTTCCAAGTCCAGGACTCTATCCACTGCATCACTGGGCAGCCAAGGCAGGATCTAAACCCTGGTCCCCAGACTCCAGATTCACTGCTTATGATCAACCTTAGTAAAGGTTGGAGAAAAATCAAAGGGAGGATGCCTTCTGGGCCACTATGGAAAAAATAGTCAAGAAAAAACTGTCCCCACCACATGATCCATTGAGAAAACGCAAAGAGTTTCCAGGGGGTGCCAACAAGTTATCCCCTGACATTCCAGATGTTGGAGGGACAGCCTGTGGTTGGGACGCATGAGCAAGTACCCTGGCTGGCTGCCCTCTCATGCATCCTGGCACATCTAGGGGCACCTCACTAACGGCCTGGACTGGTGTGCGACCTCCTTCACTCCAGGCAAGATGAGACATCAGACAACATAGAGGCCATCTATCTGGCCCAGTCTCCTCATTTGACAGATGAGGAAGCAGAGGCCCAGGAAGGGGAGCTTATCTGCCCAAGGTCACACTGAATTAGGGGCCTGTGACTCCAAAGTAAAGTACTCTGTCCACATTGGCTCATCCCAAAGAGACTCTGGCCACTGCCTTGGCTATGCCAGGGCCAGTAGCTGGTGGCCCAGCTAGGAAAGTTTCTGCATTTTTACACAGAAGTTGCAGGTAGGAGGCTGAGCCTTTCTCCAGGCCCATGTACAACAGTGAAGGGTCCAAGGTATCAGGGATAAGGGGCAATTGGAAGGGTAAACTGAGGCTGGGCATGCTTCTTCTGGCACTGCTGGCCTTGATTTTTCTAAGTCCACCTTCAAAAAACAGGGAAGTCATTGCTACATTTGATAGAAGTGGGCTGATCAGCTTGAGAGTGTAGGGAGAAGAGCATGGCAGCCAGCCATCCTTAGGAGTAGCTACGTTCAAATTCGTTCAGAAAACAGGCCAAAGTCCACCTTTCTAACCCTGGAAATGCCCACTGAGATGTTTCCAAGTGTGCTGAGCATTTCACTGCCAGTGTTTGCTTTGGGCCTCAAAACAACACTGTGAGACAGGCATTCTGACCAGCCATCCAACAGATGGGGAAACTGAGTCACTTGGTGCCAGGAAGTGTCAGGATCTGGATTTGAATCTGAGAATTGGACCTTTGCCCTGGGCCATGCCAGCTCTCCAATAGAACGCACCCGACTCAGCAGCTCCTGGAGCTGCCAGGGCCATGGAGCCCGACACAGTCAAAGACAAAATTCAGCTTGAACCCACATGGGATTGTCCCATAAGGAAGCAGGTTGGCAGTCAGCTGGTGGTGGTGCCCCAGTCCACTCCTGCCCAGAGGGGGATGCCCATTTGTCTCACTCTCCTGGTACTCTGAGAAGCCCAAGCAGGCCTCCTCCCTCTCCCTCTCCCTCTCTGCCCCTCCAGGCCAACAGCATCCCCACGAGTAACATGGAGCATTCTGAGAGGCAAACACAGCCCTCCTGTCTTGGGACCACACTGGCAAAGGGAAAGAGTAAGCAGTCCAATAAACATCTATTAATCCCCAGCTGCATGCCAGGCACTGAGGACTTGCTTTCAAGGAACACACATGGGAGGGAGGTAACCCAGAAGAGACAGGGGAACAGTGGTGGGCAGAATGGTGCAGAGCTGCCTGTGGCATGGCAGGCTGGAGCAGGGAGCAGCCACCAGGGGTCACAGACCCTTCCAACCAAGTCAAACCAGAAACTGCTCTTCATCTTCGAGGGTTTCAGAGACTTAGCTTGGGTCACCAAGGCACTCTGTCACTCTGCCCCTCGGCCTTACAAACAATTGTTTTTATGGTGTATAGGAATCTATCTCGCCCTACAAGAATGTAAGGGGGAAGGGGTGGAGGAGACCAAAGGGAGGGCAGACTGGGGGAAGGGATAATCAGAATGTATGCTATATTAGGATGGGGGAGGGGAGAAATGGGGAGAAAATCTGGAACTCAAAATCTTGTGGAAATGAATGTTGAAAACTAAAAATAAATTAATTTTAAAAATCACAGGAAAAAACTGGTTTTAATTATGAAAAGTTACTAACATCCTAAGAGCCTCCCATGGAACGTTCTTGCTTTGAACCAAGCAAAGTTTATAAGCATGAAAGGAGAAAGCACAGGAAGGAGCTACATGGGCAGGGATGGCTGAGTTTGGCATCACTGACTTTCTTTTTCCATCCCTGGTACAAGATACAGCTGTCTGCACTTTGCATGTTTTAACCAAGAACATGGAAAGAGACAATGCAAAGATGAAGATGAAATGTAGCCCCCGGTTAGGTGAAGTACATTTAAAAGGACAAGGTTCTTGACACGTAGACCTTTCCACCACTGTCCCAATCCTGGGCCTCCTGTCCAGCACCTTTTTTGGCCCCTCCTGGGCTGGCTTCCTGACCCGTACAATGAAAGGCTGGGCCTAGGAGGCTTCTCCCAGCTGTCATGTGGGTTCCCTAGATTCTTTGATATAAATGGGCTATTCATAAAATCAAGCAAATTAACGAAAACAATTTATGCACAATTTAGCCAGTCTATCTAGGAATTAATTTCCATAAAATCAATTACAGTTAGATCAGACCATTGCAACCACCCACACTATGGTAAGCTGAGGAAGAAGCTCTTTCCTGCGGAGGGTAGATGACATTCCAGAATGGCAGTGGGCCTCCTCATCTTCTGATGACCACTCTAGGACCAGGCCGTAAGGATCAGGGCGGCAGATATCCAACTCTCAGCAGACACACACACCGTCTGACCGACCAAGCAGCCTGCATCTCCCTGGGCTCCTGAGTAAGCCATGGCATCTGCCAACATGAAGTAGGTATCCTTCAACATAGCCTGTCCCTGAACCTCGTCTCTGTTTCCTTCCTTCATCATCAGCCTAAGGCCGTGGAGTCAGGAGGCTGAAGCCCAGATGGGGTTTGGGATGGCCCACAGATCACAGAGCTGGAGGCTGAAGGAGACCCAGGGCATCGAGATGGGGGCACCATCTCCGCCTGAGAGAGATGAGTCAAGGAGGGGAGTGCCCACACCTGGGGAGGGCTGGAATGGGCCAGAAGGAGGAGGGTGAGGAAGAAACAATATGGAAAATGCAATCAGAGAATCCCAGGTCAAATCCCAGCTCTCTGACACATTCCAGGGCCCTCCCCAACCTTTGTGAAATGGTGGGATAGGCCTCACCTCTGAGACTTTCTTGGCCCATGAAACAGAATCAATCAATAAACTTTTACTGGCCACTTGCTGTATGCCAAGCACTCCTGGGGATACAAAGAACAAAGAGGCTGTGCCTTCAAGGTGTATAAGGTATATATATCAGAATGGGGGAAACAACATGGAAACAGATATGCACAGACATGGGGGAAAGGGAACCTGAGGAATAGGCCCCAGGCAGGCACATCAGGAATCAAAGGTGAAACCTCCAATTAACAGACACATGGTGGCTGTGAGACCCTGGGCAAGTCCCTTACTCTGTCTCAGGCTCAACTTCCCACCCTGTAAAAAGGGTATAATCACAGCCGCTCCCTCTCAGGATTGTGGTGAGGCTCAAACAAGGCACATCCCCCTGAACTGGCCATTGGGCAAAAAGAATCTGAGGCAGCCACTGAGACTCCGAGCTTTTCCAGGACAGTCCCATCACTAGAAAGGCAGTGGGTATGGAGAAGAGGAGTAGGAGCTGGAGTCAAGGGCTGCCACTGATCCACACTGGTCATCTGGCCCTAGACAGGAACTGTGAACAGCAGAGCAGGGGCTCAGTTGCATTGGCCAGAAAGCATTTGCTCACAGGCAGTTCCCTACACCAATAAAATCACATCAGTGTCAATGGTGAAGCCCTCAGGGAACATCCTCACTCCTCCCCATCACAGGCTCCAGTCTCCTCTCCCCAGTCTCACAACAATAGCTAACCTTTATAGAGCATCTACCATGAGCCAGGCCCTGTACTAAGCACTTTACAGTGATCTCATTTGATCCGCACAATACACCTGGGAGATAGGTGCTATCATTACCTCCATTTTACAGATAAGGAAACTGAGGCAGGGAGTAGCATCCAAGCCTTCCTGACTCCATTGTGGTGCCCTTAGCTACCTACATGAGATTTAAAAAAAGCTGTAGAAGAGGCACAGATAAGATAAAGGCATCAGACAGGAAGCAGCATGAGGAAGCCACCTGTCTTCCATCTACCTCTGTCGCCCTTTGCCCAGAACACCTGGGATGTGACTGTTGGGCAGGGGACAGGGCTATGGGGTGGCTGTGAAGCCTAAGGAGGTCTGGGGGAAGGTGCTCGTTTTCTGTCCTGGCCTCACTCCCATTCAGAACCCCAAGACCAGCCTAGCCACTTCCCAGGCCAAGACTGGGGCAGGGGAGCAGAGGGAAGACACAGATGAAGGGATGGGTAGGCTGCCCCAGGGGGAGCCTTCAAAGGGAGGGCACATGGCCACATGGCTGGCTGCTGGAAGTGTTCACTGAAGGCTCTGCCTAGGATCCCCAATCCAGAGTAGGACAGGTCTCACAGGCTTTTATTGAAAACCTCTCATTTTCCGAACTTAGCTTTCTTCCCACATCCCTTACCGTATGTCAATAACAGGGGGAACAGGGGATGTAGCCCTAGAACTAACTGGTCCTTAAATTAAAGCAGAATATTCAAGTTTCTCAAAACAGCAGCAGCAGCAGCAGCAGCAGCAGTAGGACCAAAGGGAAGGGACCCAGGAAAAACCCATCTGGCTCCACTTGGAAAAAGATAATGAACAAGCTGGTGGTCTCCCTATCTCTGCCAAGAGGGGAGCCAGCTGGGCGCTCCACACAACAGCTTGCTTCTTACTTTGCTGGGGTTGTGGACAGGTGAGCAGGAGCAGGCCCCAACAGCTGAGGAGCTGAGTGCGCTCTCTCAAAATGTGGGGGGAGGCTTCTGTACCTGTTCAAACTGGAGGGGGAAGGGACAGAAGCTGGCATCTGAGTGTGGGAGAAGGGGATGGAGACCAGAATGGAAGGGAATAGGTCTGATAGATAGAGAAGCAACACTGGGAGCAGTGGGACTGGCCACGAGGTTGTCCTCCTGGAGCAATGACCAGATTTCACCTACCTTCCTTCCTTCCTTCCTTCCTTCCTTCCTTCCTTCCTTCCTTCCTTCCTTCCTTCCTTCCTTCCTTCCTCCCTCCCTCCCTCCCTCCCTTCCTTCCTTCCTTCCTTCCTTCCTTCCTTCCTTCCTTCCTCCCTCCCTCCCTCCCTCCCTCCCTTCCTTCCTTCCTTCCTTCCTTCCTTCCTTCCTCCATCCCTCTCTCCCTTCCCCACACCCCAGGGGCCCAGAACACAAACAAACAGCTTCTTTCTGGGCATGAAGTGAGCAGGTACAGCCCTCTCCGGCCCAGGTCCAGTCCATCTGTCCAGGTCCTGCTGCCCAGTCCTCTCCTTCAATCCTTAGTCTACCCTACAGACAAACTGGCCTGCATGCTACTGTTCCCCATACGCTACATGCCATTTTCCCACTGCTGTGCCTTTGCAAGAGCTGTTCTTCATGCTAGTACTGACCTCCAGCCTCACCTTCACCTTTCTAGGCTCCCTTACTTCCTCCAAAGCCCAGCTCAGATATCACCTTTTGCTAGGGGGTGGGGGAGCGGGTTGCCCTCCTCATCCCCCAGGGCCCTGCCCCACCTCCCCATAGACTTTGCCCTTGCTTTCCTTGTATGACAGAATGTAAGGTCCTCAAGAGGCAGGACCCTTCCTTCACTTCAGCCTTCATCTGTGTTTGTGGTACAGAACCGAAGGCCTCCCTGTGTCCAGCTCATTTCTCCACAGTGGAAAAGGGGAGGGGTCTCTTCTGCCAGAATGTTCCCCTGTGCACATTCTCTGACCCACATGCACGCGCACACACATCCCTGCACACATATATGCACACAACTTAGAAATACACACACCTACACACACACCCAGAGGTACATGGAGACACACACACACACACACACACACACACACACACACACTTGTGAATACACATACCCAGAGGAAAATGCAGACATACACACACACACACACACACACACACACACTCAGAGGCACACGTAGACACATGCACGCCCTCGTAGCACAGAGCAACACTAAGTGTGTCCCTCAGCACTTTCCACGCCAGATGTTTCTAGGCTCTTTCAGGGAAACAACATAGTTTCTTGGCATCAGTGGCCATATTCATGAGCTGCCAAGATTTACGTGAAACATCATCTTTGCTCTACCAGTTCACCTGCTCCCTGGCCCATTGCTCCATCTGGGCCATCTCAAGATGTAGCACCAGAACCAAGTTGTGGCTGGCAGATCCAGGAAGAGTTGTACCCCAGCCCCCCATTTCCATGTTAATGTGCAGTTACATAGGAAGAAAAGACTGAGTCAGGCCAGCCAATCCAAGTTTGCTGACCCATCCCATCAGGGAACTCAAGGCTCCATCATCCCTCCAGGCCAGAGGAACACAAAGGTCCATTCAGTGTAGCCTGGAAAATGCCCTGGCTTCTGGGCAGCCCTGATAGGAAAGCTTCCCGGCTGGACCTCTGAGAGCCCAGGATCTGGAGCCAGGGGGAACCTCAAAAGTCCCATATCCAGCCCTCCCATTTGGAAGATGTGCCCACCTTCCTGGTCCCAGAGTGCCGTGCCTGGCCCTGCTTGGGAGAGCATCCCAAATATAGCAACCTGTCTGGGCCATGATGGCTCTGGAGAGTTAGTCCTTTGTCCTAGGGGTCAGAGGGCTGCCTCCTGGACCCAGACACACCAGCCAGGTAAGCTGAAGCAGATCTAACAGCTCATCGCCCCACATCACTGGAGACTGAGAAGTTCTGGATGAGGTGCCCACCTGCCTCCATGAAGGACATTTCTGGACAAATTACAACCAGTTTCCCCAAGTAGATGAAAACACAGGTCAGTACCTTCCCCACCCCACCCCCAAAGGCCTCATACATAAATTTTAGTAAAGATCCCAAATTCCCCTCTGAAAACTGACTATGGCATTCTTGGGGAAACCAAAGCAAGGCCAGTCCGCAAGAAAGCCCAGTGACTTAAGTGGTTTATTCCACTCCCTCAGTGAGCCCCAGTGGCTGAGCAGGTGAGGCTAGCCATCAGCCCCAGTGAGAGGGGGGCCAGAAGAGCCCCTCTAGAAGTGCGAGAGCAGGAGATAGGATTCCCACCCCAGCAGGGGAGATGCTGCCAGCCCCCTGGCCATGAATGACAAGTGTCAGGGGCTCTGCCAGAGAAGCCCCTCCATTCAGACTCAGAGCTAACCACAGCAGGCAGGGGCCCTGGCTTCTCTAATCAGCCAACCAGAGCTCTCCCACCACCACCACTCCCCTGCCCCACAAATTCTTATCCTCACTTTGTCTCCAGTAGTAAACGAAAGGGGGGCAGTCCTCCAGGTCCAGCCCCAAGTGAGCTGAGCAGCTCTCCCAAGGCACTCCCCAGATCCGCCCTTACCTCCATTCCATGCTTGAGGACTGCCAGCTGCCAGCCCTCTGCCCTCCCTCCAACAGCAGCTGCTAGAGTGGCAAACCCACTCTGATCATGGGAAGGAGGGCGGACAGGAAAGAAGGGGAGCCGAGCCTGAGTGAATCAAGAGCAACTGTTTCTGATAATCCTCCGCTGGAGAGAGAGATCAATTCTCATGAAAACAAATCACGCTGTTGGAGGTTGGTGGGGTGGCAGCAGTGGCAGTGGCGGCGGCAGCATGCACCTTGAACCGGCTCACACTATAAATAGAAAGCAAGTTGCAGACTGCTATTGGCCCCCCTGCCCACCTCCTCCCTCCCTCCCTGTCAGCCTGGCCTGTCAGCTGGAAGCAGGAGACCCAAGGGAAACCACTTTTCTCCCGTACTACCATCCTACCTTCCTCCCACAAGCACAGGCACGGAGAGCCGATGCCCTCGGCACAGGGTGAGGGCTTACTATGTCAGCATGTTACTGAAGACTGTGAGCCATCTAGGTCAGACTTCCAAAGAGTCTGCTGGGGCACGAGCAGCCCCCTGCTTTGTACCCCAAGAGAGGACAAGGCACAGCCATCTCCAACCATTCACCCTCCCTTTGGACAATAGCCCCTTGATGACTGCCACTCACTGGCACAACTGTCATCATCCCTTTGATAGCTTCAGAGTTTCCAGAGTTCTTTTCTGAAAACAACAGTGGGATACACATGGCATGTCCACTGGGAAGGGGCAAAGTGGGCCGCCATTTCTAGGCCTTTGGGGCACCTTCCATCTTAGCCCAGTACTTCAGTCTGCACAGTAAGAGAAAAAGAGCCTGGCACCTCCATGCAGGGTTAGGGCCCACAAGGGCCAAAGAATAAATAGGACACTTGATAGAGTTTTTCAACATGGTGATTGGTTCTACTTTTAAAAATCTTTTTAAAAAAATTGTTTGTTCTAAAAGATGATTCTCTGGAAAAGGGGGAAATCTAGGGAATTAAAAAAGATAACCATGAAAATCTAGTCTTAAAAAAATTCTATGTACACACACACACACACACACACACACACACACTTACATACACACTCACATATAGTCACCCCAGAAAAAGAGGCCTCTAAATCCTCAAAGGCAGATATAATGGATGGTGGTTAAGGGTCTGCTTTGTGTCGAAGGCAGTCCATTTGAGGTCTACGTAGGCACCAAGTCAAGGTCTCTGGGTTCAGAGCCGGGTCTGGGGGCCCTCACAAGGTCCCTCTCAACCTATAAGAACCTGCCGGGCACAGCCTGGAGAATCCCTGGGCTCCCCCATGCTGGGAGAGGCCAACAGACAGTGGTGACCATCTTCCTTCAAGACACACATAGCTGGTCCCATCTGTCTGCCATAACTACGAATCCCCGGCCAGAAAGGCAACTGAGTCATGACATTGGCCCTGGAGGGGGAAAGAAGCTATTTTTTAATTCCCCTTCAAATTCACGGGTTTCCTTGGATACACCATTGCCAAAGCAGGAAGGAGACTGAGGAGGTCAGTAAAGGAGGGGGCAAATGGTCCAGGGGTCTTCCAGCAGATACCACCTCAGGGGAACCTCCCACGTCTGCTAACTCTCCCCATTTGGCAGAAGAGGAGACCTAGGTTTAAAGCGACCATGTGAGGTGGAGACCACAGCCTCCAGGTGACTTCTCTAAGTCTCCTCTCCCAATCACCTCAGTTCCATAAGGCTGTGCTTTCCTACTGTCCTCAAAAAGCCTGTTTCCTAAAGTCATCAGAATCTCTCCTATGCCCAGGCCACCAAGACACCCCCAAAGAATCAAGGAACTTCTCCCCCTTGGGACATCAGGGCCATAGAACAGCAAATACAAACCACAAAGAAAGCAAACACAGTCATTTGGGAGAGCGTAAACACTTGGACCACACACAGAGAGGTCCTATTCTTCCTGACCCAGAGGAGAGACACTAAAAACAGAGACTGGAAGGAAAGATCCTGACCTCAAGAAAGACTCCAAAGGCAGGAGCCACTATAGAGTGGTATGTGAGGGGGAGGCGGTACGGGGGGGAGGTATGTGGGAGAGGGCTGGGGGTATAAGGGGGCTGAGGGTCCTGGAGAAGGCTGAACTTTGGGGAAGAGCAAGTCATTGATTCATGGATACAAGGCTTCTCTAGCCAGAAGCAGGCAGAAGCAGAACAGTCCTCTCTGCACAACTATCACCAAACCCCATGCTTGTGGTATCTCTGGCCCTTGGCCAGTAGGGAAGAGTAGACCAGAGCAGACCCAGCATCACGAGGCCCAGCAACTCCCTCTAAGCTGAGCCCTGCCCAGATGCCCATCTCCCACCCCAGTCTTGTCTGCCTCCTCTTTTCCAAATCCCTGCCCAGCTCTAGGTCAGTCAAGGATGAGCAATGCCTTACCTGGACCCTCACTTCCCAGACCATGGAGTGTATTTCCACTTATCCATCCATCCATCCATCCATCCATCCATCCATCCATCCATCCATCCATCCATCCATCCTTCCAGTCATCCATCCATCCATCCATCCATCCATCCATCCATCCATCCATCCATCCTTCCAGTCATCAATCCATCCATCCATCCTTCCTTCCTTCCTTCCAGTCATCCATCCATCCATCCATCCATCCATCCATCCATCCATCCTTCCAGTCATCCATCCATCCATCCATCCTTCCAGTCATCAATCCATCCATCCATCCATCCTTCCTTCCTTCCTTCCTTCCTTCCTTCCTTCCTTCCTTCCTTCCTTCCAGTCATCCATCCATCCATCCATCCACCCATCCATCCATCCATCCATCCATCCATCCTTCCAGTCATCCATCCATTCATCCATCCATCCTTCCATCCATTCATCTATCCATCCATCCATCCATCCATCCTTCCAGTCATCCATCCATCCATCCTTCCTTCCTTCCTTCCTTCCTTCCAGTCATCCATCCATCCATCCATCCATCCATCCATCCATCCTTCCTTCCAGTCATCCATCCATCCATTCATCCATCCATCCTTCCATCCATCCATCCTTCCATCCATTCATCTATCCATCTTCCTAATCTAGCTTTATGTTTTTGTCTTTTATAAGTTATTTTATTAGTATAGAGAATGTCCTCCACTGATGTTAAGTAGCAACTGATTTTACATTTGGGTACAAATATAGGCTGTTTCCCCCCGCTAAAATCTGGCTTGTACAAACTTGATCTAGGAAAGAATGAATAATCTTAATAATGAATGAAAGGTATCATCTCATGGACTGTGAACTAGAGCTACAACATTCTTAAAATCTGTGAAGAAAAAAAACCAGTGATGGCTCCTCTCTCAGTCTCCCTCATGTTCAAAGCCAAAAGGAACTGAATTATTTCAGAAACTGCTTAGATTCCCAGCCTAGGGAGCAGCGCATGCAGGAGATTCCTGGCCCCTCCCAAACTCACCCTTTCTTTGTGTGAAATCCCGCTTCTCTTAGTGAAGTCTTAGTGAGATCAGATTGAATCAAACCTCCTGACCCTCAAGTAACTGGTCAGGAGCCCTGAATACTGTCTTGGATACCTTCTCAGATCCCAGGAGTCCAAATTGGGAGTTAGAGGCATTCTGGGAAAGCTCACAGGGCATGGTCTTCATTTTCCAAAGAGGAAACTGAGGCTGAGGTCACTGGTCACACAAGTAGTCTATAGCACAAGGAGTTTTCAGACTCTGCCCATCCTCAAAACAGCAGAAAAAAAAATGCCGCATAAAACAAAATAAAGGTCACAATGGTGAAGAAATAAAAGCAAAAAAATTAACAAACACCTTATTACCTGAATGGGTGGGGACAGCTAGGGGGCGCTGTGGACATTGGAGTTAGGAGGGCCTGAGTTCAAATTCTGACAAAGAAGCCCAAGGGGATGCTACCAATGAAAGCATGACCATGGGATCAAAGTCCTTCTGAGATTTTAGGGGGTCATTCAGTGCCATCCCTTATTTTAGAGATGACAAACCTAACGCCCCTCAAGACCAGGAACATACAGGCAGTAAAATCATTCACTTGGCCAAGTCACTTAACTCCACTGCCTCCCTATCCTCCCCAAAAAAAGAAATGTCAGGAACTTCCCCAGGCCTCAGGTTTCTTCTCTGAGAAATTAGGAAATTGGTTTCACAGAACAAATCCCCTTAATAAAAGCATTTGTTCTGTAAAACTTGGACTCAGTCAAAAAAGCCACACCCAAGGACTTAGAAGACCACGTGTGGCCTTCAGGCTGCAGGTTCCCTATCCCTGGCCTAAATGCCCACTCTGCTTCACTGCAATTCCCATTTTTTAAAAAGTCTCCTGGGGTAATCTGATGGGGTTCATTCCCTTAGCTGAGTCCCGCCCTCACCCCTGTACTTCCCCCTCACTCCCCTGTCAAAAAGGTCTTGTCTTTTAGAAGGTTGACCAGATTTGGGGATGCTGGACAAGGCTTTTCCTTGGAAGTGTCTGGCACCAATCAAAGGGAACATCCTTGGGCATCAGGTTCAGTCCCCCCCAAATAGGAATCCTTGAACATTCCAAGTGATCATTTGGCCTCTGCAGGTACACCACCACTGGGGGATCCCACTATGCCTCAGCCAATTGTCCCTCTGGCTCTGTGGCTACCAGCGGCCCCAGGTCTGACCTCTGAAGTCGGAAGGCCCAGCTACTCAGTCTTTGAGACTTATAGTCACCAAGCCTCTGGAGCTCCCACTTGCCCATCAGCCATAGGAGGATCACTCAGTTCAAAGGACCACGTGGGCCTCAGTTCCCTCCTCTGAAGAGGAGGCAGGTGCACCCGGCCATCCACATCTCTGGGACCACATCAATGGGCCCAGTCCATGAGAGAGGCCACTCAAAAAGCATGCCCCCAGTGCCATGCTCATCCTTACAGTTAGTTCTCTGTTTATTTTCATCAACGTGCAGGCTGCACACACGCAGCTCAGACAAGCGATTCTAAAGGTTATCTCAGTGACATTTACCAAATACTCAAAATACCTGCATGAGACATGGGGCCAGGGTCAGACGCTCCCTTTTTGAGGAGACTCGGCCTGGCCCACTCCCGAGGAAGCACGACTTCCCAAAGAATGTGAAAGGGATTGGCATGCCCAGAGGGCACAACAGCTTCCTGGGCCTCCCCACAGGCAAGCCCTGACTGCTGCTGCCCAACAAGGCCAGAACAAGTTGGGGCAGGAATGCGGCTCGCCTGCCATCGTCACCTGCTTTTAAATAGGAGAGATACCTGGAGAGATGAAGTAATGCCCGCCACAGCAAGCTCCCGGTAAGAGGGTTGGGGGTGCATTGCCCACGCACCGGCCCTTTCTGGCTGCCAGGGCTGCTGCCAGACCCATCTGGGGGGCATCAGTTCTCTATGCCCAGCACTGGGCTAAGGAGCTGGTACTGCAAAGGAGACTCACTAAGGGGAGGGAGGGGAAATGGGGCATTAGACACCAAGGGAGTCACTCTCTGCCCCAGAGAAGGAAGAAAATAAAACACAAAAAAATAAAGTGAGTGCAAAGTAGGGAGCCTTTCAGGAACAGCCTGGACAAGGGCAGGGAGGTCAGAGATGGACAGTCCAAGGAAACTGCTGCTTCCAGGAGTCAGTACCCATGAGGGATGCCAATTCCTTTCACACTTCTGAAAATCATGCTGGCTTGGGTGGTGGGAGAGAGAACAAGGAAGGGGAAGGTGAAGAGGAAATTCAAACATGCCAGGAGACAGGAAATGACCTGGAAATGTTCCCCAATGGGCAAGAGTCCAGAATGGCACCCTACAGAGGCAAGAAAGGTCAGGACGCAGAACGGAAATGTGGAAATGTTTCCTCGAGCCAGTGTGTGGAGAGGAGCCTTAGTCAGAACCTCGAGTGGGGAAGAGCCTCTCCTTGAAAGGAAGCCCCTGCTCTATGGAGGAAGCCTGAATCAAGGGAAGTCAAGTGACTTGGCCAGAGTCACACAGCTAGAAGTATACCAGGAAGGATTTGAACAGTGCTTTTTGACTCTGAGGGCAGCATCATGTACACCACTGCTCAACACCAAAGGAAATATGTGTCTACAAATGTTGGAAACAGAGGGGACCCCAGAAGGCATCACTGCAGAGTCTGGGGGACCCTCCAGAGCTACTGTGCCAGCTCCCCTCTGAGGAGAGTTGGTGGCCTGGGCCCTAAGGGCCAGAAACTAGTTAGGGGACCCTGGACTCGGGTTGATTCTGAAACAGTCCCGAGGAGAATAGCCAGGGCCAGCCATAGGCAGGCCCTGCAGGCAGGGATGGTGCTCCAGAAGCCATGAAGGAGCTCAGAGAGAGCCTTTACAGGGCCTGATGGGGGAGGGAGCCAGGCTCCTCACCTGCTGAGGGTCCCAAATCCCACCCAGCTCAAACCTCCAAAGACCATTAAGCATCTACAGGTCCTGGGACCCAGCACCTGCAGCTGGAAGACTGCAGACGTCAGGGCTGTCTTGTTGGATCCTTTCAATTTATAAGAGGGGAAATCAAGGCCTGAGAATCAGGAGTGACCTGCTCATTGTCACAAGAGGAAGCCAGGCTCTCCCTTTCACCATACTCTTGGTGCCTGTATCCCAGGAGCATAGCTACATGCCTGCCTACTGTCTGACCTCAATTCAAACCATCAAGGTACGAGCTCCTGCAACTGCCTGGCTCTGGTCTGCCACCCTCCTTCTGTCTAGTCCTCACTCCCACTGTCCAGGAAAGGGGCAAGTGTAACTGCACTCAGTCCCTGCCTCAGCCCTGCCTCAGTGAGCTAATCCGTGCTCAGTATATACCTGGCGAGCTGACCATGGGCCTGCACCCCCAGCTGCCTAGCCTGTGGCAGCTGCGACTACAACAAAGTCACTAATCTGGGGGCGACAACTTCTGCCCACTGGGGACTGTAAGACATCTGAGGGAAGAGGCCTCTTGACAGGGGCCTCAAGGCTAGCTCCCCAACAAAGAAGCACCAAAGCACTGCACAGGATGTGACCGGATTGGAGATGTCTGAGCACTGACCATCTGGGTGCTAAGGGTAGGCCAGGGTCTGTGACTGCACTGTGCCTGCTCAGTCAGCATGTAAGTGGAGGGACTGAACTGGGGCCATTTGCAGCTGGTTCCACTGAGTGTCATGGAGAAGGCGCAACAACAGGAAACTTAAAATTTGGGTTCAGGCATTTGCTGTGTTGTCCTCCACAAGTCCCTCACCCTCTCTGTGCCTCTGTTTCTTCATCTGCAAAATGGGGACAGTATTGTTGGTTCTACCTCCCAGGCCTGGTGATGAACTCAGTGCTCTGCCAACCCTAGGGCTCCAGCTGACCATTAGCTGTGAGTAACTGGAAGGACAGAGGCAGAGAACGGCCCCTGCCATGACCATCTGCAGTGACAATTGGACCATGCCCTTCCATCCGCGCAGATGCAGAGGTTCATGGGAGAGCCAGTCTCTGGATGGCCCCACATGGTCTCCTCTCCAGGTGATCTGGTGGCATTGCGTAGCTGGGGGCCAAGAAGGAGCCATCAGCATCAGAGAATCCTCTTTCTGAATGACAGCTAATACGTGTGCACACGTGAGTGTGTGTATGAACATGTGTGCACCCATGTGTGCATTCTGCACCATGATCTGTAAAGCTCCTTAGTGCTCTGTAGCTAACTGTGCAGGGTTTAGTAAGATCACTAAGTATGATGAGAGTTCACAGGTGTCATCCTTCATTGTTCACAATGCTCAGCAAAAAGAAATAAATGAATGAATCCCAAGACACACACAAGGCTTGAACAAGAGCTGAAGTCAACACGATCCCATGCCTGGCAGAAGGGGCTCCAGGGGTGATGCAGGCAGGCGTGAGAAGCATGGCCCAGCCCATCAGAGAGGGGGCCCTGGCCAAGGGCTCTGGTGAGCTGGGGGGCACACGCACATGTATGTACATGCACACACATGTACACACTTGGAACATCAGTTTCTCCGTAAAAGTTATTGCCCCCAGGGACCAGGCATGATCATGCCAACCAGACCACACTTGCATTCCATCCAAACCAAACTGGGGACAGGCCTCGGGCTGGTCTAGGCTCTGCCAGATCACAAACCACAAAAACTCCCTCTCCAGCAAGGCTTTGAACCACAACCAAAGTCTGACAATGGCACCCTCCTTCCTGTCTGTGCCCATCAGCAGCTGGGAACCCAAACCAAATCAGAACATGGAAGCGGGCCAGCACCAAAGGCCAAACCACTGCCTGAAGCCCATACAGGGGCTCCACAAGAGCCTTTTTCTCTGCCTGGTGGTGGAGGCTAGGGGAGGTTTCTGGGCTGGGTAAATCCACTGCTCCCTGTGAGCATCTCAGTCACATAAACATCAGTCCCTGTGTGACATCTCTCGAGGTACCGCTCCTCTGGCCACCATGCTCACGGCTCCACCATAGA
The DNA here is from genome assembly GCA_023548195.1 of Bettongia penicillata ogilbyi. Classification (NCBI taxonomy): domain Eukaryota; kingdom Metazoa; phylum Chordata; class Mammalia; order Diprotodontia; family Potoroidae; genus Bettongia; species Bettongia penicillata. Next base: position 7,270,160 of record JAJHZJ010000134.1, on the reverse strand, counting down.
GAGGTCAATGGCATCCTGGGCTGGTCGCCGGTCAGCCCTCACTCTGATCAGGCCAGCCTACCTGCCTCCAATTCTGGGCCCTGGGAGAGACCCCCCCAGCCACCAGATCCCTGAGCTGGCAGGCAGGAAGCATGCCTCCAACATGGCCTTGGACATGAGGCCTCATAAATGTCCACTGCTGTTGGAGTTATTACTGATATGGCAAACATGAGGAAATGGGCTCCCCAGGCCAGCAGAGAAGGGGTGGGGGAGGGCTAAAATAACCCAAAGAAGGCGGTAGCTCACTGACTCAGCCTGGCCGCACAAACGCTTTGTTCAAAGGAGCCAGAAGACAGGTCCTCATTGACTCTACCCCAGGACTGGCCAAAGGACCAGCCATGAGTGCACTGCCTGGGAGAAATGGGTGACCTGGGGAAGGCTGCAGGTGACTTCTCTACACTGTATGAGGCAGGAGTTTGGCTCCTCAGCCAGCTTCAGGGAAGGCCAGTAAGCCTAGGGCTCATGAAGCAGGCCAGTGTGGACATAGTCGCTGGCCTGCATAGTCTCACTCAGCGGGGAGCTTGGTGCTCCTACAGAAAAACACAGAACATGCAAGTCTAGGGTGGAGGGTCGGGGGCATGGCTGAGAGAAGGGAGTGTGATGGGGAGTGCCACAGACTGAAAAGGAAGGAACCTCTGCCAACAAGATCAGGAACAGAAGAGGGGAGCAGCTGGGGAAGCCTGGGAAGGCAGAGGTGACCAAGGAGGAGATTCAGGACACATGACTGAACTGGACAGGACATTCGCCCCTTCATTTCACAGAGAGGGAAACTGAGGCCCAGCAAAGTGAAAGGCTTTGTACGAGGCCATGAAGTGAGGTAGGGGTTCTTTGAGGCTCAGGGTGGCGGCTCCTCCCGCTGTACCCACCATGAGTGGCAGGGCCCAGGATTTGGGCCTAGCTAAGAAGAACAAGGCTGCCAGGCTGAGACACAGGAAAGTGGGAGACAAATGCCTGAACACAGAGCCCTGACATGAGCTATGACTGCCCCAAGGGTCCCAGGTGGCTGACCCTCCCATCTCCTCACTGCCATTTTCTCATCTGGCTATGAGGCAGCCCCTCCCAGGTGTCAGGGTCTCCCAGCTGGAGTGGTGGGGAGGGCCCCAAAGGCCTGGCAGGTGAGAGGTCCCGGGGTTGCCTGGCCTGGGCTTTGCAGAGAAGTCCCTGAGGGCTGCCAAGGAGCTGGGAACAGCTGCAAACAATAGGCTGGCTCCTGATTCACTTTCTCCTCCTGGCACGAGAAGGAGTCTCTCACTGAGGGCAGGTACATGATGTGGCCATCCTTGAGATGCCGGGTACCACCCTGGAGTCAAACAATTGCAGGGAAGTGTTGGAATCGCCAACTTCCTGCATTCCTGCCCACAGTTTGGGACAAGCTCTGGCCTCTGAGCTCTCACTTCAGCACCCCCTCCCCTTTGGGCATTGGCAGAAAGAAGAAAGGAGACCAAGGTGGGGGGGCCCAGAACCATTCACCCGGGACTGCCTCAGTTCAACAACATACAAAAGAAGGGACAAGAAGGAGATATCTCTGGGAATAAACACCTTGCAAATCAAGACCCAGCTCACACAGGATGGCCTGCCACCAGCGTTCTGGGGCCAGAGCAAAGGCCTGCTGTCTCCCTGCCAGCGCCTGGGCTCCCATAGTCCTCTCCCACTGGCTTCGGGGGCCGGGGCAGGTAGCGACTTCAAGCTCCCTGTGGGTCCAGATGAGGGCTCTTTATTCTCACTGGACCACACAGAGAGGGAGCTCTGAGAGTGAGGATTCAAGATGGCCTCTAGGCAGACTTTACAAAAGGGTGCCCTGTGTCAGGGCAAAGCCAGGCCCCTAATCTGCCTGGCAAACACACCCCCTGTACCTACAGGCACATGTGAACTCGCACTGGCTGGTGGATGGCGTGTGCTGTATCATCCCTACAAATGCAGGTCAGTCCCCAAGTCCTGGGGTTAAAGCTGAATGAGGCCTCCATGGTCACTGAACACCATCCCCTTACAGATGGGCAGAGTGAGGCCCACAGTGGGAAGGAAGAAGCTGCCCTGTGATCTGATGCAGGACTTTCAGTGACCAATCCTGAGCTCACGTGCCCCCCATAGGCCTTCTTGCCTCTGCAGATGTGACTACTTGTGTGTGAAGCTACAGACATAACCAGTGTAGATACACCATAGCCTAGACACAGACAATGATAAGAGACCACATGCTGCTTGGCATCTCCTGACCTCATAGATCTCACTATGAGCCAGTATCTGAGGAAATGAAAGGAGGGCCCTGGGTGAGGGCGCCAGCCCTCTGGGATGGGAGGTGGCCCACTGCACCTGGAGACCTAGGGGGGTTCTTCTGGCCCCAGTGACCAAAGAGCTGGCCATGTCAGCCCTCCACTAAAACCTTGTAGGGTCAAACCCAAGCCCTCCAGGCTGGCCTGTCACTGAGTTATACCCAAGGGCAGCCTCCCATTCCCATTCAGTCCTCACACAGTGCCTCCACCTTCCCCTCTTCTGCCTTCAGGTGACTCTCAAGGATTACTGTGGACACAGAAGCCTTTCCTGACAACCCTGGCCTCAGCTACTGGAGCCCCCTATCTTCCCCTCGATCAGGATGTCTCATCTCCTTGTTTTCTGTGGATTCTGCCCACATCGACTCTGTCCATGAACATGACACCACATTCCTTGGGAGCAGAGATCATGCTCGTGCATCCCTGGTGCCCAGCACAGAGTGGGCTGATGACACAGTCAGGTACCAAAGAAGATGGTGGGAGGCAGACGGGACCGCAGGCAAGAGCTCAAAGCTGGGCAGGGCTTCCCCAATGATGAGTCCAGAAACCAAGCCTGGCTCAGCCACCAACTAGTCAGCCCAGCCCTCTGGGCCTCAGTTTCTTCATCTGTAAACCAAGAAGTCTGGTGGAGCCAATCCCTGTGACTGTCTAGTCTGCAAAAAGCTTACCCTGCTCTCTTTGTTAAGTCAAAGGGAGAGCCCAGATTGAGCGGAAGTGGGGACCCCACCCCACCACTCTCCTCCCCCTGCAGGACTTCAAATGCTGCGCTGGCCACTGTCTCCCCAGGTTCATCATCAGAGAACCTGGACGGGGTACATCAATCCAAAAGCTACAAGCAGATGGCACTAACACCCCTCCTTTTACACAGAGAGAAAGTGAGGCCCGGGCAGCTTCAGTGATGGTCAAAAGTTGTAAAACCAGGAAGCAGTAGAGATCAGGGCCCTCAGCCTCCAACTCTTCTGCACCCCGATTTAATCCACACCACTCATGATAAGGCGGTGGCCATCTATTAAACAAGCCGCTCATCTGGGTCAACATTGAGATGAGTGAATGGACACATGCGCATACATGCAAGCACATGCATGTACACACAAACACACACACACATGCATGCACACACACGCTTCAGTCCCCACAAGATCTTGAAGGCAGAGACAAGAGTTTGAGAAGGTTACTGGAATACACTGAGTGGAATGCGTCACCCTGGGATTCCCTGCCTCTACCACCCACGGTCTTACCAGGCATGCCGCCTGCCCATAGAGCAGGGCCTTAAAGTGGATGCAGGGTGCAGACTCTCGGGCTACAGGCCCACTTGGTTTCCCATGTTACTGTACAAAGAAATCCCAGCAAGATGGCAAAAATCAAGGAGTTGCATCCTCTGCCCTCAGGTACTCACAACTGCCCCTGGAGCAGAGAGCAGGCACAGCCATGCCTCCAAACATCCCAAGTAGTTTAGGTCTAAAAGAAGCAAGTCTGTGTTTCCACCCAAAATTATCCCTGAGATTAGTTCTAGATACAATGTGGATATCATCTAACAGAGCAAGCCACAGATTCCCTCATCACCCAGCAGGCAAACTGTTTGCCAGTGGAGCTCTCTGTACCCTCATACAGTGGGGATTAAAAGAGAAAAATGAAGCCAGTCCCTGCCTTCCAGAATGCCACATTCCAGGAGGAAGGGTGGGGGGGACAGGAGGGGGTGGGGAAAGGGCATTTAACATGTGCACAAGCAAATGCAATGAGAGATGAGGAGAGATGGAGAGACAGAGACAGAGGAGAGACTGAGAAAGAGAAAGGAGAGAGAATGAGAGATGGGGAGAGATTGAAGAAAGGAGAGAGGGAGGGAAGAGGGAGGGAGAGAGAGCAAGACAGAGCCAGAGACAGTGATAGAGACAGAGACTAAGACACAGAGAGAAACCAAGAGACTGAGAAAGACAGAGAGATGAGGAGAGACACCAAGCAACTGAAAGTGCTAACCACTGGGGAAAGGAAGCCAGGGACTGGTCAGAGTTAAGGAGGGAGTAGGGCACCAGGTACGGGTGAGAGGTGAAGCCTGTGCCTGAGGAACAGGTAAAGGCTAATCCCAGGGCCAGGATGAATCTCTGAGTCTCTCCAAGAATGCAGCCATGTGGCTGGTTCCATTAGGACAAACATCTATCGACATAGATCACACCAACCTTTGATAGGCAGCTCTAAAAACAGCCCCCCTCACACCCCCTCAACATCCCCACCCCACTCCATGCATGGCATGCTGAGCAGGCTGCTGCTCTGTTTCCCAGTTCTCTGCAGGGCAGCAGGGTGTCTGGGGTGGTAGGCAGGGTACTGGCTAGTTTCTGGACTTCCCCTGAGGGGATGCCCATAAGTTCTTCCTTCTGTAACAGCCCAGGAAAAATCTCTGTTGCTTTAGAATTTATCACCAGTCACTTTTTCAGGCAGGAGTCTAAGTTTGCATGAGCTCAGAGGTTTTAGGCCAGCCTCCAGTAAGGTACAGTGCAGACTAACTAGGCTATACAACCACAAAGCCCTTCAGAGACAGGCTAGTGAAGGCCACAGAAAGGTCTACCATGGGATAAGCAGGGTCAGTGTGGCAGTGCCCGAGAAGCAGGATGCCCTGGCATGTCCAATCCATGGGAACTCCACTTGGGAGCCTTCCCACCGCCAGCATCTAAGGATACTTGAGTAAGTTCCGCATCTGGATGAGGTCAGAAAGGTGATGATAACTGATAATTGAACCATGCTTTGATAGTGGGATTGCCTGAGGGAAGTGGAGTCCCTGAGGCCCTGGTTCAAACCTGCTACAGGTCCCTGGGCCTAGCTGCTGGACTGATGAGGCCAGGGTAAAGGCATGAAGAATAGGCGCCTGTCTCCAGGGCCATCCCTGGCATTCAGGACCCTGCCTGTGTACCCTGTGACCGGCTAGACCTCCTTCCAAAGCCAGTTCTACTCCAAGCACATTTGCTCCTTCCAAAAATGGGTCTAAGGGGCAGAGTTTAGCCTCAAGGGAAGCCTCTCTCCAACAACAGTAAACCACCTTGTCCCCACTGTCAAGCATTCACCTTGTTGAGAGACCACTGCTCCAGAGCTAGGAGGGATAGCAGTCTATTCCCCTCCCCGGAAGAAGGGGACAAAAGCAGAATTTGAACCCAATTCTTTTGATTCCAGAAGCAGTCCCTTCTCCTACCACCATCTGCTATGGAAGCACACGGAGGCTGTTGTTCCAGTCGGCCGAGGTCTACAGTTAAGGCCACGTTAGTGGGAAATGGGGAGATCCAGAGCCAAACTCAATGATTCTGGGCCAAATTGGAGAGGGGCAAATCCTGCTCCCCACCCCCACTCCCCTTTGGCCCTGGGCCTTTGGCAGCCATGCCCAGAGCACTGGCCTTGGGAGCTGGACTCAAAGTCTAATGGGAAAAGGTTGACTGATCTTCCCTCAAAACAAATACAAGAGTCCCTCCCCCTTCCCCCCACAGCCCTGACCCAGCCTTCAGAGCCTAAATGGGGGCATGAACACCGATTGGCCAGGCCCAGGGAAGAAAGCTCACTTCCAAGTAAACATTGCCCTCGGGTCAACAGGAGATGGCCTGCTCCCCAGGCCGCTGCTCTGACGTCAATGTCCCACGGAACCGAAGCAAAGGGCAGGTTTCTCCAGGGTGACCCTCGCCTAGTTTTCAATCAAGATAATGTTTGTGCTTGGTTAGCTCTTGAGGAAAACCAGTGCGGCTTCAATAAACCCAGCTGTGCCGCCTGCTGACCCCTCTCCGAGAGCCCTGGAAAGAGACAGGATCCAAGGCTTCACTGACACCTGGATCCAAAGCCACATGGGTGTGTCCTTCAGATCCACAACACACACACTCAGTCACAACCACTCACATACACACGTGCACACAGACACACAAGGCAACACATGCATGCACACATGCACATACGGACACACATGTAAGGCACACACATGCACATATATGCATACACGCAGACACACAAGCATCTATACACATATCCATACATACACATGCATACACACATGTACACACATATGCATATACACATGCATAGACACACAAGTATCTATACATACAAACATACATGCATAGCACTCACTTGCACCCACATGCATACACACATGTACATGCATATGCACATACACAGATACACGAATATCTATACACACATACAAGCACACATGCATGGCACTCACTGGCACACACATGCACATGCAAGCACACACACACAGGACAGAGAAAGCACATGGATAAAATGAATCCGGGATCAGGTATGCTAAGTGTCTCCTCAACAGCGCTGCCCCCCTCCATTCTGCCTGAATTAAAAAGGTCCCATGGGGAGTGAGGGGGGGAGAGAAGAGAGCTTAGTTTTCTAACATGAATGAACCTTTAATCTGTTTCTATGTTGTTTTCTGTCAGTGTCAGGAAGCCTAGTCTGCTGCATTTCCAGGGACCAGCGGCTGAGTCACCTGCTCCTTAAGGCAAAGGAGGACAAGGGTAGCTGAACTTTGTTTCCCCTCATTACCCCTACATGTGTTTTCAGAAAATTGCCTCCCTCCCTCGGCCCCCCAAACTGGTCAGAAAATGCAGGGGTCAGATATCTAGGATTTCTGTGGGTGGGGCTTCAGGTTCTCCCTCTGTAAAAGGAGGGGGTAAGCCCCTTGTAGGCCTTTGGGCAGCCGGAGGACCAGAGTCCAGGCCCAGCAGCTGATTGCCTCCCCTCAGTGACCTTGGCCAAGGGCCTGGACTCAAGTTTCTTAATGGAGAAAACAGGAATCCAATTTGCTCCGAAGCTCTTCCCAGGAATGTGGGGAGAGTGCATTGAGCAATCTCCACCAGGAGACAGGTGCCACAGGAGTCATTATTTTTTATTTATTTTCACAGCTTCATTACTTCTTTCTCCTGCTATGAAAGCAGCAGAAAATGATAGGATGTGGAAAAACAGTTAAACTGCCTTTCATTATAGAAACAGCTGAAAGCAGACGGCCTGCCCACCCCTGCACTGGGTCTGGGAGGCATGTCCCGGGAGAACACCGACAGCCTGCCACAAACACCAGAAAGAAACTGGGATGCCTCGAGAGGCAGGCAAACGTCTGGATTCCAAATCCAGGAACGGGGTGATGGGGAGCCAAACGACTTGGGATCCTGGAAAATACTGAGCCAAGGCCACTGGATTGAACGACACAAATTCTCAGCCCACAGGGGCTCATACACATACATACCACACTTATATTCACACATCCACACACATATATACTCCCACACTCATAGTGTCATGCATCCTCATAACACATACACACATATTCACACTTGCACACATACAAACCCTCAGACACACACACATTCACCATACACACACAAACACATAAACCCACTCACACACACATACTCAAATGTACTCATACTCCTACAGACATACACATAGACCCTCATACATCTTCACACTCTCATACATGCTCATACTTACACATACTCACACATATACCCTCACACATACTATCACACATTCCCATACACACATATTCATACTCACATATATACACACCCTCACACACATACAACCACTCCCTGACATATACTCACACATACACACCCTCACACTTACCCATGCTACATACACCTAGATACACCTAGACACAGACACACACAGGCACATTCCACTACCACCACTATCACCACTACCCTCAAAGGAAAGGTGTGCAAAGTTCCCTCTCAATGTCCCTAGGCCCATAAACCTAACTTGGAAGAGCCTCGAGTGCCAAGCAATAGGACTTGAGCAGACTTTGTCAAGAATTGCAGCCCAAGGAGGGAGATGTGCTGCCCGGGGCCCCCTTGCCCTGATTCTCCCTTCCCAGCTCAGTGCCAGGGCTAACAGTCTCTTCTCCCTCTTGGACTGACACCATATTAATCTCTATTTCTTTGTGTACAAATTCAACATTCACGATGTCCCTGCCCCAGAATGCAGGCCAACTAAGGACATAGACAACTTTGCCCTTGCCCTCATCAGCCCACCTCTTTCTAGAGTCTCCAAAGGCAAAGACTTTCTGAAGTTTAAAGGTAAAAGTAGTGTGATTCCAAGAAAAGGGAAAGAGAAGCAGCTGATGTGTCCAAGCACATGCCTCAATCACCCCTTTCAATTTAACCCTTTCGCGACCAGATGTGGGGAAGCCCCAGTCAGCAACACTGGAAAGCAAGATAAAATAGCTGCCTCCTTATAAGACGGGTGTCATGGCATCTACTCAGTCTGAGGGGCGGTACATGGGGTCCAAAAGAGCTGTCTCTAAGCATGGGCTGGTCATCTTCTACCTTCTGGGCCCTTTCTCCTTTCCTTGCCTCCCACCAAGCACTTGGACCCTGAGTGCCAATCCTAAAAACGCTAGGTGGGAGGAGGTGTCCCTGCAGCTCTGGCCTCACAAAGACGCTTGCTGGCCCACAGCCTGGTGGAAGAGGGTCCTTGCAGATGGACATTTCATGCCAGGAAGATGCTGGCAAGTCCAATAAGAAGGACCATTCCTGTAAGTGGATCCCAGGCTCCCTCTCCAAAAGATGCCTTGTTCCCCCCAGGCAGCTGCTGGGAGATGTAGGCAAACACTTAACCTTCCACAGGGCCAATGTCCTCCTCTGCTGCAACTACACACGGCTTTGCTGCCAGGAAAAGTGAAAGGGAACTGGGCTGAGAAAGCCAGCCCACAACTTGAAGGCGTCATAAAAATATCTATTATCATCACATTAAAAAGGAACAGCTTGGAGAGTTTCTTCATCAAGGTCAGAAACCCAAAAGGTCCTGGGGGTGGGGGGAGAGAGAGACAAGCCCCCAGGGACAAGAATACACCAGCTGGGCCAGTTTGCCCTTGGTTGTTTGGGAATCAAGCCCGAAGCCAGGATGATGGTACACAAGCCCATCCATGATCAACATTTACCCACTTATTGGCAGAGACAGAGCTAGATACGACCAGCAGCCCTCAGCTCCTGCTTGCTAAATTAATTTTTCATAAAGCAAAAGTGACAAGAAAATAATAAGAAGTCACAGAAATGTTTTAATGGAGCAAGAAAAAAGAACGCAGACCTTGCTTGAGGTCAGCCTGGCAGATCCAACCCATCGGGTCAATTAACCTCCTGGGAGAATAGGGCAGACCCAGCACCCTAGGGCCCTGCCGGCTCGCAGGTTACGGAGCTGCCACCGGACACACACCAGGCTTAGGCCAGTCACTGCTGTCTTCCTCCTCCCCTTGGGGCACGTGGATTAAAGTGGGTGGCGGATCCCTCCCTCCCCTGCTGCCCAGGAGCTCTCCAGGCTCCAGAAAAGGAAGGAGACCGTTTCCAGAAACAAACAATTGTATCAATCAAGCTTGGGCATTACCTTGGGCCAAGACGGCTGTCCGCTCGCCCTCTGTGGTCACCGCCGAGTGCCCTGCTCGCAGGCACCGTCTGACTTAAATACACAAGGAAGGGAAGCAGCCTCACCGCTCCGTGCTCATGGACCAAGAATTCGAACGCTCCACCCTGACATCTGGTTTCTGTTCTGGGTCCGTGATGTGCGATTACATAAGCAACAGATGCCGTCCACCAAGGACCCCAGAGCCCCAGCCCGAGGCCGAGCTGGCGGGGCAGGGAGGCTGTTGACATTCTTGCCTGGGAATGCTTCAAGAAATCCAATTTGCTGCCTGACCGCTGGGAGTGGCCAGCCGACGACTGGCTCAGCCCCTGAGCCTCCCTTCCCGCCCTGCCCCACTCTGCCCCGAATTCCTAGGAAGGGGAGGCAGAGCCCAGGCTGCCCAGGCACACGGCCGTGTGACTGAGGGATGGGAAGCCAGCAGGGGCCGTGGCAGCACTGGGCTGGCGGGCAGGGCCAATTTCCTTCCCCTTCTGAGGATGGCACGTTTGCTGCTCGGGGCAACATTTGGGGAATGTGTTGAGTTAAAAATAAGACCTCTTCCCAGGGAACACAGACTGATATGGAAGGCTCTGGGTGTGTGTCTGTCCGTCTGTGCGTCAGTGCATGTGTGTGCCAGCACTAGGGCTAGGGGTGGGAGAATAACATCCTGCAGAAAAATGTGAGGGCAGCAGCTTGGGCTCACTTCAGTGCTGGGGTCAAACAGAAGGACATGGGCCAGCAGGCAGGCTGCCATCTCCTGGGGGATGAAGAGGCAGGTGCCTCCCTGCCCAGACTGTGGCCCCAGGGCAGGAAGCAGAGCCTCTGGAAGTCCTCATAGGGGAAGGGCTCAAAGGGAAGGGTACTAGGGACTAAGCCTGGGAAATGCTTTCTGCCATAGGGATGGGCACTTTCCTAAGCATCTCCCCCTCCCCATTCTTCATTCAGTGAATCCTTCCCAGAGAAGGAGCTGGGGGCAGGGGACAGGGAGCACAAGGCCCATCCCTTAGAAGACCAAAGACCTTATGGGTAAGAATCACCTCCAATCAAGAGAGCCCTCCGGGTGAAAAGGTGGAAGTCTTCATGTTACAAAAATGTCTAACCTTATGCCTGCCCAAAACACAGGCGGCCAACGCTCCAAACAAGAAGCAGAACAATGGTTGTCATCAAATAAACATACAGGGGCCAAGACCCTGCATGGCCCATGGGCAGCCCCAGCCAAGGGGGCTCCCCAAGCACCTCCCTGTCAGGAGAAGGAGGAGCCCCACACTTAGGGGGAAGGCCTGTGCTCAATTCACTGGGACAAGGAAGGAATGAGCTCCACCCATGAAATGTGCAGGAAGGCCCAAGGACATGGGCTCTTCATAAGTGAAGCACCTGCTACCTGCCCTAAGGTAGCGTACATTTTGATGGGTAAAGGAAGGACAAACCACCAAAGGAACCGAAGAGGAGGCGAGGGGGAGGGAGGAAACCAAGGGATGGGTCTGGCCGACATCTTCAAGGTGAGGTGTAGCCTGCCCTAGTGACTAAAGGTGTGTGGCTGTGGGCAAGTGCAGGGGCCATGCTCATAGGCTGATGAGAGAGCAGGGAATTTGCAGTCAGAGGATATGGGCTCAAATGCTTGCTCTGCCACCTGGATAACCTATGGTGAAACATTCAATCTTTCTGGGCCCGAGTCTGCCCAGCTCAATCCAGAGCTCTGGACTCAATCTCATCCAGTTAAAAATGATGGGGAACAGAACTTCGGCAATGATGAAATCCCAGGATCAGATCCCCACAGACACTGTGTGTGCTGGGATATACAATGACAAATGTCCTCTGCAAGTTTACAATCTACTGGGGGAAGACAATATGACCCAAAATCCTCCACTGCAGAGCAATTCACTGTTGACTGAATGTTGACCAATAAATCCATCACCAATGCTCTTGTAAGCATGTTCAACACTCCTGCCAGGAGCTGGTGTACAACAATCAGAGGGAAGGATGAACAGCCTATCCACATCCTCCTATTCAAGTACCTTCGAAATTAAAATGAGAAAACCCCTCCGCTACCCTGGAAAGCCAGAGGACCTAGGTTCAGATCCTACCTCTAGTGGCTGACTGTAATCAAGTACAAGTTGCCTCTCCTCCTTAGGCTTCAGTTTCCTATTTTGTACAATAAGAGGGGAAGGACTCAATGGCCTGGGCTGGCCCTTCTGGATCCCACTTCCAGCCCCATTTCTCATCAAAGATTATTGTGAAAGCTGTGAACTGGCACAGTCATTCTAGAAAGGAATTATGCTTTATGCCAACATTGCCAGGTATGTAAACTCCAAGAAGGTCAATGTCAACTGGAAGCTTCCATATATGCCAACACATTTATAGCAACACTTCTGATGGCAGAGGACTGGGAAGAAAGGGGATGGCCATCCACTGGGAATTCATCAAACAATGGTGATGCCCTGCTGTGAGAAATGGGGGCAGGGGATCCAAACTCTAGGACTTCCATGACCTCAGGCAAAGTCAGGCACTCAGAGACAGGAAACTGAAGGAACGATCTCCAAATAAGCAAGAGTCAATGTGGGGAAACGTGGAAGTGACCAAGTACCCTCTCTGCTGACTGTTGTAGGGTGGTGAGGGTGGGGTGGGCTCCTCTTTTTTTTTTGATAAAATTCTTACATATATGAGATGATCTGTGGGAGGAAGGGAAGTGATATGGAAGTGAAAAATAGCAATCCAAATCGTGGTGTTTTGAAATGGTGGGTGTAAAATCGATGTGGGGTCTCAGGTCCCTTCCAGCTCTAGCATCCTATAGCTTGGAGGCCAGAGACCCTGTTCAGCACTCAGCACTGTACCTGGAACACAGAAGGAACTTCATAACTACAGACTGACCATTCATTGAGTAATTAGCTACAGCTCCCTGGGTTCAATGAAAGGTGAGGCTTCAGGATGAGACGAGCCCAGGAGGAGAAGAGCCATGGGCCAAGGGGGATTACTATGGGGTTAGCATGGGTGCAGTGCCCAGATCCTCATGGCTGAAAGGGCTCTTCAGGACCACTAAGTCTGGCCCCTGGCTTTCCAGATGAGCTGCTGCATTTTGAGATAATGCACAGTGGAAGAGTGTGTTTGCCTTCTAGGGTGGTCCGCGAGCTGGGGCTGCTTAGTGATGGGGGGGTGATCACAACATCCAGATCTAGGGCTGGGAGAGCCCCTTACTTTACAAATAAGGGAACTGAGCCCTCCCCCACCCCAAGAAAGAAGCAAGAGACACAGACAGGCCCTCTAACACAAAAATTGCCACTCTTTCCACTTCACCAAGTTGCCTCTTGGCAAATCATTCAACTGCTCTTAGCCTCAGTCATCTCACCTATAAAATGGGGATAATCTAGGGCTTTTGGGAGGACAGATGACAAAGGAATGGCAAACCTTTAAGTGCTATAGAAATTCCTGTTGTATCCCCAGCATGAACCTTCCATTCACTGGTCGAAATCAGCACCACTGCCCACACCCAACACGGCTCCAGACTCCTTTATGTCCTTCTGGAAGGCAGGTCCTTGCGTGGTCACCACAGGGGACAGCATCAGAGGCGACTGAACGTATATTATCATCTGAGACGCTCACTGCTTCCTCAGGCCTTTTCCTGGGTGTGGCCCAGTGTGTCTCTGGCATGAGATGCTGCCTTGCAGTATGTGGATAGGCCCTGGGGCCTGAGGAGCCAACACAGAGTGCAGGCTGGACACCTCAGAGCCAAACTTCTCTCCTCACACTGAATCTTGAGCCAGAGACTCTATTTCAGCATCCAGGGCAGTGGGCAGGGGTTCAGAAAGGAAGCACGCACGCACACCCACCCACACACACACACCAAGGCCCTCAGACATGACCCCAGCTGGGGCTGGGGTCAGTCAAGCAGTGCAGAGTCAGCAAGAAATGTCCTGGGGGAAACATGGCAGAGCCTCAAGTCCCCCCCGCCCCAGATGCTGAGATTTGATGGTGCTTGGACCAAGGGCTGAAAAATCAATGTTCCCCCTTCAATTATTGATGACTCTCTTGAACGATTTTGTCATTATTTCATGAACAATGTGGCATGTGGGCCAAGGAACAAAGAATGCTGGAGGGTGACACCAAGCTTCGATGAACATCCCTGAGAAGGTTGGTGTCTGCAAAGAACAAAGACCAACACACGTAGGTCCTAGATTTCTTCTTTATATTTTTATATGCACCCCCAATCCTGTGACCTTCATGTACAATTGGAATCAGAGGTTTGTAGCATCTGAAAGGGGCAGCCCTATCTGCTCCAACCCTCAGTCTACCAACAACAGCATTTTCTAACAAATGAGAAAACTGAAGTCTAGAGACGAGGGGACAGAGGGAAAGAAGGAAAGAAGGAAGGAAAGAAGGGAAGGAGGAAGGGGGGAAGAAAAAAAGGAAGGAAGGAAGGAAGGAAGGAAGGAAGGAAGGAAGGAAGGAAGGAAGGAAGGAAGGAAGGAAGGAAGGAAGGAAGGAAGGAAAGGAGGGAGGGAGGGAAGGAGAAAGGAAGGAAGGAAAGAAAGAAGGGAGGGAGGGGGGAGAGAGGGAACAATTTATTAAATGCTTACTATGTGCCAGACTCAGTTTGAAACAAATAGAAATACACAAATACAAGCAGCAAAGCAGTCCCTACCCTCAAGAGGCTTCTATTCTAATGGGGAACCATGCATAAAGAACACTACAAAGTGGTCTGAATGCCAGGTTCCCACTGGACGTGGGGAAAGCTCTCTCTCCTGCTGGAGCCAGAGGACCTAAATTGTCCCAGACTATAATACAAGGATAAGTGGCTTCTTCAAGGACACTCAGAAACTTTATATCAGAGAGAAAACTGGTACTTCTTTACTCCTAAACCAAGAATTTCATAAATATCTGAAGAATTTCTCCCAAATAGCATGTGGAAGAAGGCCCAACCTCAGAGTCAAGAAGACTACCTATAGCTATACACATACCGTGTCTACATGACCCAGGCCCAATCACTCACTCTCTCACAGATGCCAGGAACCATCTAAGCTCTAAGTTGCAGGTGAAAAAGGGAGTTTCCACACCAGAAGTTCATTTCCCTGACAAAATCACCAGTAGTCTGACAGAAAAGCATGGGAGGCTGGGAGCAAAGGGACTAAAGAACTCAAACTCAAAGCAGCAACAACACTATCTCATATCTGACACTGTGAAAGAAACGACATTCTACTGGGGCTCAGATCCTGGCTGTGCTCCCAAATAATGCACCTATTCACTCATCCATGTGTCTCCCATTCATTCATCCACCCATCCACCCATCCACTCATCCATGTGCCTACCTCATTCATTCATCCATCCACTCACCCTTCCATCTGTCCATCCCACCCTTCCATCTGTCCATCCCACCCTTTCACATCCATCCTACCCTTCTATCCATCCATCCTACCCTTCTATCTATCTTTCTCACCCTTTCACCTGTCTATCCTACCCTGTCACCCATCCATCCCACCCTTCTATCTGTCCTCCCACCCTACCATCCATCCATCCCACCTACCCATACATTACCCATGGTCACTTCTGAAGAGTGTCCTTCCCAGTGGGGAACACAAGCCTAATATGTGAAATAAAACTTACCCTCTGGTGGCTGAGGAACATAGCGCAGTCACAAAGAGGGAAGAACAGGGCGAATGCATAAACTAAGTCACACTGTGATTGGAAATGAGAAAGTAAGAACTGGGGGAATCCATTACGGCTCAATGACTTAATTAGCTAGGGGACCTTGGAAAAGTCATTTTTTTGCTCTTTGGACCTCTGGATAACCAGTTGTAAAACCGAGAGCATAGACTAGGGTGGCCCAGTGGGCAAAAGGCTGGAACTGGCATCAGAGGATGAAGCCAGGTTGGAATCATGGTTCTCCTACTTACTTTGTTTGACTATGGCCGAGTCTTTCATATGGCTATCCCCAAATTTCTTCATCTGTAAAGTGAAAGTGTTGGAGAGAAAGGCTCCCAAGTCCTTGCAACTAAATCTAGGGGAGAGCCTCACTTAGGTCTTTGGTTCCTAGGTCCAGTGGCTGGCACACAGTAGGTGTTTTAAGTGAGTGCTGATTCTTGGATTCTAGATCGATACCTATGGTCTTCAATAATCTCTGAGGTCCTTCTGTTCTAAGACATTCGCCATCACTGAAGTCAAGTGTGAAAAGTAATTAGGAGGCAGAAATTTTCCATAATAGTTTCACACAATTTTTTAAGCCAGAAGAATGAAAAGCAGGAAAACCAGTCCGGTCAGCTGTCGGAGGAGGAAATTCTGTCTCATAGAAAATCTATCAATCCACCAGAATCAGGCAAGCTCAGCAGCCCCTGGGCACAGATGATGCCCCAGGGCTCTTTCCTCTGCCCTCCGAAAAGGCCCTCGTTATCCTGAGTTAGACTCCACAGATACGAGCTCAGGTGTGGCCACAGGACGAAAAAAGCAACAAAAAAGTAGCCAACAGAATCATACCAAAAAAGAAGCAAGACCAGTGAGGGGCACAGCTCCAGGGTCTTCCTCACCTGCCCTGACAGGCTAGGTTTGTGCCCACAATCTATATTAGCCCAGGGCACTTAAAGCAAATCCCACAGAAAGCCCTCCCCCATTCACTGTGCAGAGGACACCAGGCTTTGCCCCAAAGCACCAGACACTGAAGACATAAAGGTAAAACCAAAGCTCCATAGGTCCTGCCCTCAGGAAGCTTCCCTTCTAACGTGGAAGAGAAGGGTGCACAGAGAAGCCGATACAAAGAGCGCTCAAAGGACGAGTCACCTCATCAGCACTGATGGACTCAGAGCCTCCTCAGCAACCTCCCCTCTCACCTGAGGCTGGGGGCTTTCCTTCTCACACACTCACAACTTGCCATAATCCTTCCCTTTCTATCAGTGACTCTGCCTGGTTTCAGCTCCTTGGTTTCTATGTATGTCTTTTCCTGTTCTAAAGCTCCTGGTGGGCAGGGCCTATCATCATCATCATCTTCACCATCATCAATTATCTCCATCATCATCACATCATAATCACCATCATCACCATCCTCAACATCATCATCACTGTCATCTTCATCACCACCACCACCACCCTCATCATCATCACCATCATCACTGTCATCATCACTGTCATCTTCATCATCATCATCTTCTTCTCTGTATCCCTAACACTTAGATGGCGCCTGACACATAGTACGTGCTTAAGAAATGTTCACTGAATTGAACTTAAGTTAACTTTCAGTCATTTCAGGAGGAGGGAGCATGCTTCATGAATGACTGAGTTGGCATCAAGGTAGATACGGCAGGAAGCTCAAGGTTTTAAGAGACACGGGTGGCAAAGGGACCTGGGACCACTCAAGCAAAGGCAAGAGCTAAGAGACATTCTCTCATCTGATCCTCACAACAAGTTGGCAGGAAAATACTAGGACTATCCTCATTTCACAGGTGAACAAAGTGAGGCCCCAAGAGCTAAAGTGACTTGCCCAGGGTCCCACCACTAGTAAACAGTGTCTGAGGCTGCATTTGAACCTAGATAGGTCTTCCTGACACTGGTCCCATGCTCTGTGCACTGTGGCATCCCCTAGTTGCCTAGGGGGATGCATATTAGAGATACAAGATGAGAGAGAAGGGCTCAATGACTGGCTGTAACATGCTGGACTTCTGACCCCTTCCACTGTCCTCTGGGAATAAGGGGCTTGGAGCCTGGGCCCTGAGGTGGGGGAGAGCCTGTGTCTGAGAAGAATTCACAGCAAATACAGTTTCCCTTTCAAGGGTTGGCCCTGCCACCCTTCCTTTCACATGCTAGAGACCAGACAGAACAAAGCGATGGTTCTGGAGAGAGAGGGTGGAGCTCTAGACATGTGGAGCAGGAAGATGGTGAGCAGAGCTGGACCACAGGGTGGGGGAAGGAGAGCTGTGTCCAGTGAGGCCAGGCTGGCATGAAGGGCTCAAAAAACCAAACATGAGAACACTGGAACCCGGGTCTTCCTAATCTACATCCAACCCTCCAATGCTGCTGACTCAATCCCCCACCATTTCTTTGAACAATGGTCAATTCTGGCCAGTACCAACACTGACAGCTATTCCTCAGTTCTGTTTACCCAGGAGACTCTAAGACTTTTGGGATACCCTGAAGGCTCACTAAGTATGTTCCTCACTACAGCCTAGCCAGTTTCGAGAGGTCTGTATTCTGCAAAGAGAAGGAGGAACATAAACACTAAATAGATATCCTGGGAACCAGAGGTAGAAGAAGGGAGCTTTGCTCCCAGTCCCACAGGCCACCCCACAAGGTCATGGGCCAGTGGTCAGCCACTGGCAGAGCCAGGGCTCACCTCTGGCCATTGTTCTTGGGGCCCTTGCCTCCTGTGCTCCTCCTGTGGCCCTAGCTGAAAGGGCCAACCTGCCCAGTTCCAAAGGAGATGAGCTGGGTGTGTCTCTCATCCCTTGCTATGCCTCTGTGAAGCCCCACGGCGCCCGTAGTAGGGGAAACTTGGAGCCTCCAAGCCAGAGGGGCTGAGATGCATACTGGGAAGCCTGCATGACAGGAATGGTGAATCACTGAAGGGCACCCCTATGTGTCTGTTACAAAAAGCCCTGAGCAAATCTCTGCAGCAGACTACAGCCTGGCACCACTCAAGGGGGCACCCTGTGCCCTGCCCTCCCCAGCTGCAGATCTCCTGCAGAAGCACCCCCACCATGCCTCCTCCAGTATGCCAGGAGAAAAGAAAACAGAGACAGAGAGCCTGGGGCTGGGTGAGGGGCTTGCCCCTCACTCTGGGAGCCCCTGAAGAAGTCAATTCTCAGCATCTCAGAAGGGAGGGGTCCTCCTGGGGGACACCACCAGGGGAGGGGCAGAGATCAAACAGGGCCCCCTAAGGAACCCAAATGCTTCCACTCAGTCCTATCATGTATCCCAAGTCTCCTCTCCCATTGTGTATGCCCAAGTGACTCTACCCACCCTCGTGTATCACCATCTTCTCTTGGCCTCTGTTTCCACATGTGAAAATGCAGGCTGGACCTAGTGGCCCCTTCTAAGATTCAGTGCTGCACATTGCCTGGCCAGACGTCCATGCCTAGGGCAGAAATACGAGGGCCAGCTTAGGTCACCTGGGGAGCATGTGGAATGGGGAAGGCCAGCTAGTGCTCTGACCCCCAAAAGCATGGCTGTTGGCAAGGTTGCCGCAAGAGAGCAGTTATTTAAAAAACTAAGCTTCCCCAAGCTGAGCTTCCACTCCTCACTGCATGCCCCCATGGCACAGCCAACGGGGTGAACAATCTCCCATCTGGGTACAATCAGGGATGTAAACAGTGAGAATTGTTCCGGGGCTCAGTGATACCTGGCAAATGAAAACCTGGGTAATAAGAACCAGCTGCAGCATCTGCCCTGCAGAGCAGGTTGCAGGCACCAGGTAGGACTGGATTTTTAAAGAAACTTTTCATACGGATGGCTGCCAGTATAGCCTGCTCTGCCCCCACTCCTGCCTCAGCCCATTCCTCGATTTGAAAAGCTGGCCCAGTGAGTGAGAAGCTTGAAGAATGTGGCGTCTGGCTTGGGTGCAAAGGGGTGTAGGGGCTGCAGGGAAGGGGGTAAAACCCGGGAAAGAATTCCTTCAGTGCCGAAGATAAGAGCCAGAATCCATTCCAGAGAAACAGGTCTGGGCACTGCCCACACTGCATGGCCACAGGGCAAGTTAAGTTAGGGGCTGGGGGTGGGGGAAGGTGTAGCCAGGTCCAGGCTGGATGCCCTCAGCTGATCCAGATGTGCAGCAGCTGCATACTTTCTCAAGGTCACCTCCCAGGCCTGCCGATCCACGCTGCTCACTCACTATGCTTTGGATGCAGCAGAATTAACAGTTTTGTTTTTTTTTAATAGTGGTGATAATAAATCAGGATCACTTAATTAAAAGCCTGTAAAAACCAGTAGGCAACACAAACAGAGTCGCGGCCTGACCCACAACTGGAACCCCATGGACTCAAAGAGACGCCTTCTCCCACATCCTCTCCTCAAGTCCTAATCGGTCATTTGGGGTTGGAATCTTCACCACAATGACCTGGCTCTTCCTATAGACAGGGAGAGCACAGATTCAGAGCTCCTGAGCCAGGCGGATGGACCACGAGCTAGACTGGCAGAACCTCAAGTCAGTAGCACCTGCTCCTGGACGTGGTGTGGGCACCCACCACATTAGAGAGGACAGGGAGGTGGGAAGAGGACCCTCACGATGCAGACTGCTGTGGAAATGGAGGTGAAAGGCACACAATCACATTCCAGCTCATCATTCCCAAGGGTGGGGAGGAGCTAGGGAGCGTCCAAGAAGGGAGCAGGCTGGCGAGAAGCCAGATCTCTGGAAGAAACAGAGACTACTAAGGACTGAACTCATAAAGGAGTGTGTGCCAGTCAAGGCACTGTGCAGAGTGCTGCCTCCCAGAAAGACCAGGCTGGGAGGATCCCCAGGGACATAGAGAGAAGGGAAACTGAAATCTAGGTGAGAAAACGTGACCCCATTCATGGGGGCTTCAGACAAGGAAGGGTAACCACCTGGTACGGACAGTGACACAGGGATTCTTGGGCACCTCAATTTCCTGCCAACTCTGAATTTCTCTGAATAAAAGCAAAACCTACTTTGGGAGCAATTTCCTACCATTTTGATAGGGTGCAACTTCTTAGAAGGTGCCCTCAAGCAATGACAGTATAAGGCAGAGATGTGCATGCCTATGGGGGAAGGCTCAAAGGTGGGGCGGGGAGGTCTACACAGTCCTTACAGCTACCAACTGCCCCTAGAGCCTCCACTAAAGTTCCCACCACACCCCATTGGGCCCCACGAAAATAGAGATCAAGTCAGTAGGTAAGATCAGGACCAGGGAGAAAAGGTGCCTTCCCAGGCCATTGATGTGGTTCAGCAGATGTCCGCTGGCACCAACAGCTAACTGAAGCCTGAAATCAGTCACTCTGTGACTGCAGTGTGCTAAGGGTGCTGTTATCAGACACCCTCATCATTCCCTGGCATGTGAGCATGGGGGCAGAGGAGAAAAGCCCCATGTGGGAAGGGGCCCTCAGCCTGCCCCAGGAGGAGGCAGCTTGGCCCATCCCTCAATGGGCTCTATGCTGCCAAAAACAGAGGGGGAGAGTCCTGAGCCTTCTGAGGAGGCATTCTCCTCCTAGCCTGCATCCATAGCCTAAAGCCCTGGAATTCCCAAGAGAGGTTTATGGGCCAAGCATTCAGTTCCAGTCAGTCTGGGGAGCCACCACTGAAAGTGCTGGGCCAGTGAAGGGCTCAGAGCTAAAGGGGCTGTGGGCACCATACTCAGTTCCACTCTTGACAGGCAGCTAAGTGGCACAGTGAATACAGTGCCAGGCCTGATGGCAGGAAGACTCACCTTCTGGGGTTCAAATCTGGCTTCAGACACTTACCAGCCAGATGGCTCTGAGCAAGTCACTTCCCCTGGTCTGCCTCAGTTTCCTCATCTGTCATATGAGCTGGAGAAGGAAATAGCAAACCCCTCCAGTATCTCTGCCAAGAAAATCCCAAATAGGGTCATGGAGAGTTGGACACAACTAAAACAATCTCTTGACATACTTGATTTCATTCTTCTGGTCCCACCTGGGCCTAAGAATGGTCTATACAACATGAAGGCAATGTGGAAAGAAGGTTGGATTTGGAGCCAAAGTGGAGACCAGGGTCCAAATTCCAGCTCTGATGCTCACTGCCTGGGTGACCCTGGCTCTTCTTTCATCTCTGATCCTCAGTTTCCCTGACAATGAGGAGGCCCAAGAAACCTAGGGGGTCCAAAGGAGAGAACTGCCACAAAAAGAAACTGACCCACAATACTGAGCACCAGAAACAGGAAACACATTAGGTTTGGCAAGAACGGAGGGAGTGACAGGTGACCTTCAAGAGAGTGAGAAGGGACAGAGAGAACCACAGCAGTGGCCAAGGGTTCTTCCAGAAGAGGGGCAGCAAAGGCCAAGACTAGGGGGTGGAGAAGATGGCCTGGCGAGGGGGGGAAAAAGCCAAGGGACATTAAATAAGGTGGGGAGGGGGGCTCCCCCGGGGCCACGTGCCTGAACTTCTCTGCAGTTCACTTAGGTGCAGGGTAGAGGTGGGGGGGAAGATGAGTTAGAGGACTCGAGTTCAAATCTCCCCTCTGTCACCTGCTGACAGGAACAGGAGTAAATTGTAAATCTCTCTCTGAGTTCCCTACTGGGTAAAATGAGGAGATTGGATTAGGAGACTTCTTAGACCCTGAATCCCACAGCCAAAGGGCATCCTCATTAGGGCCTGCCTGCCATGGAGGCACTCCTCAAACAGAGAGAGCTCCCCATGACCTCCACAGCCCTACCACACAAAGGAAAATGAGGCCAAGCAGCTGCCCCTTCCCTCTCCCTATGTGCAGGGAACTGGGAGGGAAACACCGAGTCCTGGACCAGGCACTGAGCTAACGGATGAGCTGTACTTTGGGTTGGACACCCTTCCCTTCTGCTGCTCCCCAATGTCCTCATTTTCCCAGGGGCTGGACAAGATGACTTTTCTAAGCTTCCTCATAATGTGAAAATTCAATGATTTTATGTGGGGAGGAGGGCAGGAGGAGGAGAAAAAATACCTTCTCCCTTCTTAAAGTCACTTGGGGGAGCAGGGAGAGGCAACAGATTTGGAGTGGAAAGTTAAATATGAACACTGTTTTGGGTTATTCTTAAAGGGCTCTTTATAGGTCAAAAATTACTGTCTTTCTTTAAAAATATGAAAATGCTCTGTATGACATACACTCTGATCAGAGTCATCAGGTACACTAGATTTAAAGGCATAATTTATTCAGACAATCATTGTACATGCACCAAAAGAGCACGCTTGTTAATGTTTTCAGCTTTCATTTTGATGACAAAAGGGGCAGCTCCCCAGTGCTGGATTTAAATATCCCCACAAGTGCACCTGTGTCTGTTTTCAGCAGTGCTAAAAGCTGAGAAGAAATCATAGTGTGAGAGATGCTAACAAAATGTGATCTCTAGCTTCCTGGACTTCAGCCGAAGCTCTGAAGGTCTAGCAGAAACATAGAGCTCTCCTATGTAGAAAGAGATGGCAGGGAAAGGACCAACAAAGAAAACTAAGGAAAGACAAGTCTTACTGTCGAGTGCTGACTGCGACACTTTTCTCCTCCCTCACATGATCTGGCATGGAGGACGGACGACCTGATGAGCCCGTATTCACACCCCCTTCAAACACAGTAGCTATGTGACCTTGGGCAAGCCCTGACCCTTACACACTCGAGTTTCTTTATTTGCAAAGTAGAGGAAGAGATCTGTCCCAACCTCACAGAAATGCTATGAGATTCAAATGATAAAACACCCAGCGAGCTGCCCCTCCCCCCAGAAGGCTGATTATTATCTCCATTACACAGCCATTACTGAGGCAAATTTCTCCAAGCTTTCATCCATTTCCTAATTCCAGGGATTTTTAAACTCGTATTTCCACACACTCAAAGAAACAGAGGAACATGAAAGTGGAAAAAAAAAAAAGAACGAGGAAGAATCAGTTTCCTTCTGGTAACGATTGGGTGGCTGAGGTGCTGGCACAGGGTGTGTTCAGCAGTCTCCCCAGGGAATTCCCAAACCAATCCCACAGAAATGTTGCAGAGTCCGAATCATGCCAGGGTCATCAGCAACAGCATCACAATGAGTGAATAGCATGTTTTAAGGTTGGCAAAAACCTCACAACCCAGTGTTTATTGCTGTCATCCCCATTCTACAGATGAGAAAACTAAGGCCCAGAAAATAGAAATGAATTACTCAGGGCCACAAGGCCAGAACTAGAGCGTGTTGTAAACAATGCTATCACCTCTTACATTCATTCACCAAAGTGCCTCAAAAAAACCCAACTCCACACCCAACATTTTAAAGGTAAGTCGGGAAGCCAGGAAAGAATGCAGCCACTGATACAGTCAACAAAGGAAATCGCAAAAGTAAGAAAGCAAAAAAGACCTTGGATCCATCTTTCTGCCCTTCTGACAAGGGTCATACCCCTGTGACACAGAAAGACATCTCGCTCTCATTTACACGTTACCTGGGGGCTGCTATGTCTCCTTTTGTGGCTCACCATGGGAAGTGACGGGAGTATTTTACATAGAGAGTGAAAAACAGTTCCTTGCTGGCAAGGAGCTCACATTCTAATGGAGAAGACACACAAAATAGGATATAAGGCATACATAGAAATGACTAAATATCAACTAATGCAAACAAGTTAAATTCATGGCAGTTTGGCGGGGGGGGGGGGGGGGGGGGGGAAGCAGGACGAAGACCTGAACCTAGTAGCTGAGTGAGTACTAAGCAAAGGCTGACAATGGAGGTCAGAGAGAGAGGAGATGAAACAGGAGAGGATTCCAGGAGGAGAGAGGGTCAGCAGGTTGGTGGAGAAGAGGCTTGAGAAATGGCCAAACCCAAAGGGCTTTCCCAGGGCAATGGGCGCTGGGGCTTCTCATGCAGTCCAGATACTCGCACAAAACTGTTAAAAACCCACCCTTCGGCGGGCCCATGTGGGTCCAGTGGATGAAGCCTGGGACTGGAAGTCACCCACACTTGGGATCAGACACAGACAAGTCATGTGCCTCTGAGGGTGTCAGTAGCCTCAGCATCCTCATCTGTAAAATGGGCATGAAAGCACCCACTGCAGCTCTCTTTCTCGCAGACTTCTGAGAGGTCCAAGTAGGCACTGCATAGCAAACCTTAGAGTCCTGAAGGTATTTGTGACTGACATCATTGTTATTATCACTGACACCTGGCATCTTCTGCCCAGGAGCCTTGGATAAGCCTGGTCAGGCCCTTCTGCAGGATGATGCCAGAGGCAAGGCCACTGGACCCTCCAGCCCCATCTGAGGGTGAGTCACTTCATTCAGAAAGATCCCCCTCTCCACCCAACAAAGGCCTTGTTGCAGGGTCCCAGGGCTCCCATTCCAGCCTGGCCTGAGTGCTGACCACTTGGGTGACCATGGACTTCTCTGGGTACCAGCTTCCTCTGCTACCAAGTAGGGGCCAGCCCAGGTGGCCACGATGGGCCCTTCCAGCTGTAGACTCTGGGAGACGCCCCAAGAGAAGGCTTTGTGCAGAGCGAGGGCCAAGAGCCACCCTCCGCCCTCCTCTGTCCACCCTGCGGGTCTGGGCAGCTGTTTATGTCTGATCCCAGACAACCAGCAGCGGATGACGATTTATCGACGCAAGAGCTACCCCACGCAGCACGCCAGAGACTAATCAGAGCGGGAGGAATTCTCAGGCAGCCGCCTCCAAGGCGGGTCATGTAAGCTGAGCCTCAGCAGGACAGCAGCCATGTGGCAGAGGCCAGCCCCACCGAGCAACAATGAAATCTGCACAACTGTGCCGACTGGGCAGGCTATCAAGGAGAAACAAAAAGCGGGCCTGAAATCAGCCCAGGGACCCTGAGGTGGCAGGTAAAGGAGCGGGACAGAGAAGGCCGGGCTCACCCCCAGGGACAGAAGGAAGAAGAAGCACAGAGCTGGGCAGGCTGCCTCTGACAAGGAGAGCCCTTAGGAGGAGGTGCTAGGGCTGGGAAAAACTTCCACCATAGGTCGTTGGCCTTGATCTGCCATGGGATACACTGCCCTCAGCACCCGCCTCAGAGATCCCTCCGGGGCCTTCCAACCCATTCCATAACCCCAAAAGACATCCATCTGGCCATGCCTCCCCCCAAAGTGATGAGATTCACCTCTCCCCCAAACCCTAGGCCACTCAGTCCTATTCTCTGTGCCTTGGTTTCCTCTTGTGTAAAAGGGATGCCAGTGATTGGGAAGGACCATTCCAATACTATCCCTCTGTAGTCCGAGAATGAACTCTCTGTCATGAAACATTGGCCAAATTGAGTCACAATGTCCTACCACCTGCTGCCCCTAAATCAGCCCCTGGATTTCAGAGATAGATCCTCGAATTAGGCAAAGGCAAGACCTGAGCATGGGCCTGATGAGCTCTGGGGAAGGGAGCACACCCCTTCCCAAGGCTGCACATCTCAATCAGGACAGCTTGGAGAGGTGGGAAGTTTATCCTGACATCACCTGGAGTTGGTGGCTGTCAGTTCTCTTTCCGGCTCTTGGTTCTACCTCCTGGGGCTGAACAGAACAAGCCCATGGGCATCCCACGGGCAATCTAAGATGGCACCATGTCACCCAGCCCCCAGCCTTGTCTTCACCGGCTCTCCTGTCCCACCCTCCTTAATCTGGGGCCTTCTCCAACTCTGCCTTCATGTATCTCTCCTGCGTGTTGTCTCCCCCTTGGAATGGGGGTTCCTTGTAAGAAGGGCTCTTGCTGACCTCTCTGTGCATTTCCAGCGCTTGGGAATCCCTGGGCCGGGCACATAGTAGGTGCCTGGCCACCTTCCCTCCTGGGGACACCATCCAGCCTATAGGTGCCTGTCCTCAAATGGGATTCTCAAAATGGGACATGGCTCTCCAGACAATGGGGGCTCCACAAGTCCTGGGACAGTCCCCTTCTCCCACTGTCTCAGATCTCCTTATGGCTGGTCCCCAACCCCCCAGCACTCAGGCCCTTCCCCTAACTCCACCACTCAGTAACCTCTCCTCTGAAGTTTGTGCTGATGGAATGAAGAACCATTTATATAGTGCCTCCTGCGTGCTAGGCACCATGGGAAGCTCTTGGCACATATGATCTCATTTCATCATCATGACAACCCTGGGAATTGGTGCTCTTAGTAATCCTTATTTTATAGATGAGGAAACTGAGGCCAATAGAAATTAAGTGACTTACATAGAGTCAACAAAGGAACTCAAGTCTTCCTGACTCCAGGTCACGTGGCCACCTAGCTACCCTATTGATCATACAATCAAAATCTCGGTAGCCCACGACTGACCTCCCTGGCTTCCTGTGGGTCCCAACTGAAGTTCCCCCTTCTATTGGAGGCCTTTTCCAACCCTCCTCAATTCCAGAACCTTCTCCCTGTATATTATTTCCTCCTTCTACTGTACAGTTTGTATGTACACATCTGTCTGATTCCTGTCTCCCCTATCAGACTGGGAGTTTCTTTTGGATCCTCTTTTTGTGTCCGCAACTCTTAGACCAGTTCCTGGCTCATAGCAGGAGTTTACTAAATGCTGACTGATCGTTTGATGTGCCTGGGACACAGGACATCCTTCTGTCCCTGGTCCTTCTTCAGGACTGGGCTGTGGGGTCAGACAGGACCCAAGAGAGTGTGACTGGCCCCTCCTTATTCCTGCCTGTGGCTGTGGATCCATGTCTGTCCTACCATCATAGCATGTCCCTATGCCAGGGTCTGGGGCTACACAAACAAAAGTGAAACAACCAGTCTCCCAATAAGAGAACAGAAGTCAAAGTCTGCAGATACGAGTGCGAATGCCACCTCTGGAATCTCAGAACTCCCTAGCCTTTTGGAATCCCCCCCACCCCAACCCTCCCTGGAGATGCAGGCCCTCACCTATATGGTCACAAACTAAATGCAGCATGACCCAGAGGGGGGGGTCACTTTCCTGGTGGGTTGGTTTGGCCCGCACCTATGATTCCACTGGTACGTGGGCCTCCTGAGGAGGAGAGCCCCTCCCCAATGCAGATTTGAACCCACTCTGCAGACTAGGGTCAAAGTCATAGCACCAGTATGAGTCAAAGGCTCCAACCCCTACAAGAGGCCCATAAGTGCTTACAAAAGAAGGGGCCCCATGTGCGTTCCTCCATCCATCCCTGAGCTGTGCTTAACTGCCCTCTGTCCCAAACCACTGCACCACATTCTTTTGGTGGTCTCCCCTTCTCTTTGGACAACTTGCTACTCCCTCCATTCAGCAAGCCACTTCCTGCCTGGGTGCTTTCTGCACAGTCAAGTCTGATCACCAGGCATTAAGGATTCACCCTGTGACAGGCACTGTGCTCAGCAAAGAGGGCAGTCCCTGCCCTCAAGAACCATCCATTCTAACAGCAAAGACAAGGCATGAAAGAGGCAGGAAGGAGGCCTCCTTTCTCACAACCCCTCCCCCAAATCTGGATGCTTGTCTTTGTATCAGGGCTCTTCCTCCCTTGCCTTTGATTGCCAGCTGTCATGCATCGTTCTTCTTTCAGAAGAGAACACAGGTCAACCATCAGGGTCAGGTGCAGTGAGAGAACAATAGTCCAGTGAGGCTGCATCACCCCGGCTCAGGGAGAAACCCTTCTTCTGCTTTAAAGACCCCATGCAGAGTCACTTTTTAAAATGACCATGACCGACAAAAATGCATCCAAATGAAACTGAGAAGTGTAGCACGGACAGCATTAATGCACCAACGATATGAAGAGGAGTAGAATGGGAAAAAAAATCTTTGTAGCAAGTTTCTTTGATAATGGTTTAGTATCCTGGATATATAAACAATTAGACCAACAGCCATTCCCAAACAGATAAGTGAACAAAGGACGTGAAGAAACAGTTCTCAAGAAAATTGCAAAGTATTCACAGCCATGAAAAAGAAAGTTCCAAATCACTAATAAAACAAATGCAAATCCAAACATCCCTGAAGTTTCATCTCATACCGGGGACATTGAGAAAGATGAAAAAAGAGGGGAATAATCCGTGTTGGAGGGATTGTGGAGAGACAGGCACACTGGAACATTGTTGGTGGAGCTGTGAATTGGTACAAACATTTGGGAAAGCTATTTGTAAATTATGCAAATACAGTGAATAAAATGTCCATACCTCCTGACCCAGAGATCCCATTAATGGGCTTATACCCCAAGGGGGTCTTTGATAAGAAAAAACTTCTCATCTACACCAAAATGTTTATACCAGCATTTTTTTGTGGTAGCCAAGAAGTGGGATTAAAGTGGATGTCCTTCAATTAGGAACAGCTCAGCAATGAATGTAACGCGATGTTACTGTGCTGTAAGAAGTGATGCAATGGATGTGATGGAGATAGAAGCCTGCAAAGATGTACCCAAAGTGATTCAGGATGAAGTCAGCACAGGCAAAAAAATAAAGGAGTCAGTAGCCGCAGCAGTGCAGCAGGAAAGAACACAAACACACACACATATGCATGCACACACACACATGCACACACATGTGCACACACATACATACATGCACACGCAGATGCACTCAAATATGCATACGCATGCACATACGAGCGCAGATGCACATGCATGCATGCACACACATGCACATGCACGCAAACGTACAGTGACTGTCACAAAATGATCCTACAAGGAGGAATGAGAAGCCAAGACCCCCCCATACATACACACCCTCCTCGGCAGAGGAAGGAAGGGCATACATGTTTCAGACCTTGCTTAGGTATCCATGGGCTTCCTGAACATTTTCCCTCTTTTTCTTTCTTTGTCCTTTAGAAAAGCAGCTCTGGCATCTCAGGCTTTGCTGGCCACCGCAACCCCAACAGGCCATCCTTTGGGTCTGTTTTCCCCCAACTCAGAACTCTCTTCCCCCTCCACATGTCACCTGTTTTCCATTAACAAGCACAAACAAAGCATGTTGGACCAAATCAGGTTTGGGAGCTGTTTATCCTCACATGTAACAAAAGCTAAAAATGCGTAAAAGCAAATCTGATTTGTGAATATATGACTGTGTAAAAACCCTAATTTTAAAAGGGGAGCACCCAGCATACCAGCCATGCAGCAAGGTCTGCAGAACACAAGACATGCACTATTATGGGCCCAAACAAAAGGAATAAATTGGACCCTGCAAAAGGTACTGTTTTCCAGGCCAGGCATCACTGAGTTCTCCTGGCCGCCACTGAATTTTGACACTCCTGCCTGTGGACCAATGGCACCTACACATAAGATCTAGTCCTGAAAGGAATCTCTAAGCGCACTGAGTCCAGCTGGCTCCTTCTACAAATGACAAGGCTGAGGCTCAGGGAAGGGACCTGTCCAAGGTCATGGGAGTAGTGAGCACCAGAGATGGCTGGAGGCCAGGCCCAAGGCCTCGCCTCCAATCCCCCCTAGCTGCTAACTCCTGAATCAAGGGGGTAGCTCGGTTAGAGGCCCAAAGAGGTGAAAACATCCTTCTCCTGAGGTCAATGGCCTTGCTCTAGCAGGAGACAAGAAGTGAGTGCTCCCCAAGGGGTCCTTCAGCCAGCTCTGACTGCTCATGGCATCACAGAGCTATGGCCTACTCTACTTTTACTCTTAGACTATTTAAAAGAGATGAGTAGGTTCATTTCATTTACTTCAGGGGAAAGTAGGTGAGAGATTTTTGCCCTCCTGCAGCTGCAGGTGGAGGGGGCCGCTGGGGACAGACAGAGAAGAGGGGTCAGAGCAGTACAGGCATGGACAAACCTTGGCCCTGGGTTTGGCAGGGGACCAGATAGGGCTTGGAATCAAGTGGACTTGAGTTTGAATCCTCCCTTTGCTGGTTTGTAGTTCTGGATGTCTCTGAGCCTCAGAATGCCTGGCAGACTGAGCTCCTGTGGGTTGCCAGGCTCCAACGTACACATACAACCCTTGGAAAATGGAGATCCACTCTAAAGTATCTGTTATTGTTGTTACTTA
Organism: Bettongia penicillata ogilbyi; assembly: GCA_023548195.1. Classification (NCBI taxonomy): domain Eukaryota; kingdom Metazoa; phylum Chordata; class Mammalia; order Diprotodontia; family Potoroidae; genus Bettongia; species Bettongia penicillata. The sequence goes on along the minus strand of JAJHZJ010000134.1, from coordinate 7,240,020 downwards.
TACATCAAAAATAGTCCATTCTCCTGGAGTTGGTGCCCCTTCTGGGGGGGGGGGCTATAGGGTGAGGGACGAGGCAGACACACCATGGCAGCCATGGGTTCCCAGCCTACCTCAGCCCAACCAGGGATCCCCTGGCTGAGCTTCCTCAAGTGTGAGATGGGGGAGCAGGGAGATGGACTAGGGGGTTTCTGACTTCCTTTCCAGACTATGAATTACAGCTCCCCAAAATACCGCAACAGGCTGAGGAAAAAACCACTTTGCTGTCTAAAGCATTGTCCAGAAAGGGGCTCTGAAAGCACCCAAGGGTTGGCCTGGCTCCCTGGGAAATGCTCCCTGATTAGGAGGTGGGCATGCCAGGTGGAGGGGCCAGGTGGGTACAACCTGGCAGGGGGGTGGAGGCAAGGGCATCTGACCCCCGCAGCCTTCTTCCAGACAGGTCCACTCCAGGCCTGGGATGAGACCTTGGGGAACAAGTTCCAGGTGGCCAGATTGTGCCCTTTGGTCCTGCCAGGGGTGGGGCATGGGGGGGGGACGACAAAGGTAAACAACACCAAAATACCAACACTGTGGTGACCACCTTCCCCTCTCCTTCCCCTTCTCTGTCTCCCTCCACTTCACTCAGGCTGTGCACACTCAGTCCACTTCAGCTAACAAGCCCCACCCCAGGCTGTCAGGCCTACCTGCTGGAGAATCCCCTCAGCACCCCCAGGGGGGTGGAGGGGAGGCCTTTCATTGAGGGGAAAGATGGCAGTATTCCTATCACATAGTGTACTTTCTGGAAGGCAGGATCACCGAGTCATGCCTAGAAGGAATCAGTCCATCTATGCCTAGCATTTTATGGATGATGGAAAAGAGGCCCAGGAATGGCAGGGTCTGGCCAAAGTCTGAGACCTGGGTGGGTCTGGAGATGCACAGGCACATTTCACTTTTTTTTTTTTTTAACTTTTAAGGAAAAGTGGGTGACCAGAGGGTAACTAGGGAACCCTGGGGGAGAGAACTATTTAGCATGCAGGCCCTGTCAGGGAGGAAAGGGATGAGAAGACAGCAACCATGGCCCCTGCTGCCCTTACTTCCCTCTGATAGCTCAAACTCCTTGGCAAAGACCATGGAAGGGAGGCAGGAAGGAAGCAAGGGAGGAAGGGATAGATGGAGGGAGGGAGGGATTGGGATACTTTTGAATTGTAGATTCTCTGTGGGGATGACAATGTCCTTTTCTGACTGGCCGAAGGCAGCCTATCCTGGTCCCAGGCAGAAACCCTGCTTGGAGAGGGTCCCTGTCCTTGCAGCATGATGTCATGTATCAAGGGATCACTCACACCAGCATCCAAAGACTGGGGAGAGGGTGACCAGGAAGGACAAGGATCCCAGCACACCTTGGGCTCCAATCTCAGCTTCCTGCTTCCCCATCTTTCCTTACCACGCCCCCACCCCAAAGGGGGTTCACCAGCAGCTTACTATGAGGCTACCTTCTTAATGACCACTTTTTACTTTTAATACAAGAGATACATGACATTGAGCTCCTTTCCAAAGGCAAGGAGAAAATGAAAAAGTGCTATACAAATGAGTAAATCAAGGAAATTGAGGGTGGGGTCTGAAATCTTGAGGTACCATTTTCAATAGAACAAGCAGGGTGACAGGTTGGTTGACAGGGCCTGCTAACCTGGGCTGAGAGTGAAGGTCTCAGCCTCTCCTTTCAGGACCAAAGGTACCTCCAGGGAAGCCTCCATACCAGACCTTTTCCTGGGGTCTCTCCGCAGCACAGTCTCCCTGGGCACACAGCATCTGGGATTTCATTTTTGGGGTACCCTCAGGATACAGCTATGGCAGAACCCTCCACTCCCAAGGCCTCCACCAAGGCCCCCCATCACTCCAACTTTGGCACAAAAGTACATACTGGAGAAAAGAAGGCCTACCTCCAGGCCAGCCAGCTGCTGGGGCCCAAGGGTCAGGGGAAGAAGTCACGGAAAGAAGCCTGGCTCTGGTCTCTGCTCCCACTCCTGGTCACCGCAGACGACAGGAGGTCAGCTGCCGCTGCAGCTACTCACATGGGACCCCAAGGCTGCTTCAGTCCCTGCTTCCCAGGAGTGGACCCACCTGGCATGCGCAGACTCCCCGACAGTGGTTCCGGTACCCGAGCAGATGGTGACAGAAGAGCCAGTCCTCACCAAAAAGAGGAAAGGCCCCCAGTTTCCAGTGACAGCTTTCCAGGAACAGAGAGAGAGTGCGCAGCAGAGACAGCTGGTGGGAGGGGGCAGAGGCCTCCAAACGCTGTTCCGGCTGAATAGGTTTGCAGGACTGGACAATTCCCAGGCTTTGGAAGTGGTTCAGGCTAACAGGAGAACAAGGAAGGCCTGCTCGAGCCACCAGGGCCCTCCTCTGAGCTAGGGAGAAGAAAAGGAATCCAATCTCTCGGTGCTCATCCCAGGATCTGGGGCCTGTCAAGCTCGGCCAGTTGAGCCAGGGTTTAAAACAATCACAACGAGAAGGCGAGGCTGCTCCTGCCCATGGGAGCCAAGTGGGAGAGAGGCACCCAGGGCTGGCAGGGGACAGGTTTCTGTGGTCTTCTCTGCCGCTGGTGGGGGGGTGGGGGGAGGGGGCGGGGAACAGAGAGAGGGAAAAATGAAGGATGGATTCCGAAGGAAAGCAGACAAGGTCTGGGGCCACAGCGCAACTCCCCAGCCAGGGAAGGCCAAGGATAACCCTCATCTCCCCATGCGCCTTGGCTCAGGAATTTCTACGTGGTTTTGATCCAGGCCTTGGCTGGTAGCATCCCATGGGCCACCTGGATGGGATGCCTGCATCTGAGCCCAGAGCAGGAGAAGCTGCCTCACCCCCCTCACATATAGGCCTCCACTCAATGACAGGAAAGTCTCACCCAGCACCCATTGCCTCCTCAGACTGTACCTCCCACAGGCAGCCTACACCCACTGTGCCAAATCCTAGCGGGGGTTGGGGGGGGATGTGCTGACAATCCACTGGAAAATCAATTCCACAAACATTTAGTCAATCAACACGTATTAAATGCCTACTTAATTAAAGTAAATAAAGTGCCAACACGTATTAGGTGTCCAGCACAGGATACCAAAAGACAGTTTCTGTCCACAAGCAGTTTACAATCGGGAAATAAACAATGCAAAGTGAGCCCCCCCCCCCCCAGACAGTGGGAAGAAAGCCCTAGGGGAGGTGGCCTTTCCCTGGGATGGAAAGGAAGGCCTGGGGCAACAGCTGGAGCAGAGGAGAGAGAGAGTGTCCAAGCACCGGGATGGTTCCACTGAAGAGGAAGCAAATGTGAAAACCCAAGGACCCCAGCTTCTGGGATAAGAACTCACTGACAAAAACTGCCGGGAAAACTGGATAACTGTGTGGTGGAAACTGGGCACAGACCAATGCCTGACACAGTACACAAGAATAAAGTCCAAGTGGATACACAATCTAGGTATAAAGACTGATATTATAAACAAATCAGTGGAGCAAGGGATAGTGTAGCTATCAGACTTATGACCAAAGAAGAGATAGAGAACAGTAGTGCAAAATGGATAATTTTGATTATATTAAATTGAAAAGTTTTTGCACAAACAAACCCAATGCAGCCAAGGTCAGGAGGGAAGCAGAAAACTGGGAAAGAATTTTTGCAACTAGTGTCTGTGATAAAGGCCTCATTTCAAAAATATAGATAGAACTGAGTCAAATGTACAAGAATACAAGTCATTCCCCAATTGATAAATGGTCAAAGGATATGAACAGGCAGTTTTCAGAGGAAGAAATTAAAGCTATCTACAATCATATGAAAAAAATGCTCTGAATAACTATTGATTAGAGAGATGCAAATCAAAACAACTCTGAGATAACACATCATACCTATCAGATTGGCTAATATGACAAAACAGGATGATGATACATGTTGGAGAAGATGTGGGAGAGTTGGAACAATAATTCATTGTTGGTGGAGCTGTGAGTTGATCCATCCATTCTGGAGAGCAATTTGGAACTATGCCCAAAGGGCTATAAAAATGTGTATACTCTTTGACCCAGCAATATCACTTCTGGGACTCTATCTCAAAGAGATCATAAGAATGGGAAAGGATCCTACATGTACAAAAATATTTATAGCAGCTCTTTGTGGTGGCCAAAAACTGGAAATCAAGGGGATACCCATTAACTGGGGAATGCCTGAACGAGCTGTAGTATATGAATGTAATAGAATACTATTGTGCTATCAGAAATGATGAACAGGAAGACTTCAGAGAGTCCTGGAAGTACTTATATGAACTGATGCTGAGTAAAAAGGAACAGAACCAGGAGAACATCGTACACAGTAACAACCACAGTGTGCGAGGACTGTCTCTGGTAGACCTAAATACAAGGACCTAAAACTTTCCCAAAGGACTCTTGAGGCAAAACACCATCCATATCCAGAGAAAGAACTATGGAATCAGAATACAGAATGAAGCAGAATACTTTCTCTTATGTTTTGGTTTTTCTCATGGTTTCCCCCATTCATTTTAACTCCTCTATGCAACATGACTAATGTGAAAATGTGCTTAATAAGAATGTATACATAGAAACCATGTGAGATTGCATGGCATCTTGGGGAGTGAGGGGCGAAGGAGGGGGAAGGGAGGGAGAGAAAATCTAAGACTTATGGAAGTGATTGTAGAAAACTGAAAACAAATAAATTAATAAAAACATAAAAATGGAAAACCATCTACTGGGTGGCAGGTACTGGAAATGCAGACAAGAGATACCCCATCCCCATGCACACACATGGGCGCACATCTACACAAGACCAAATCAACTCAAATCTATACATTGAGTCTTGGCATCGATCACCCAAGCAAAGAAACCTCCTACTCACTAATCTCTTCCCACATGCCCTGGGCTGGGTGAGGGGCACAGAATGAGGAAACAGTGCCTGCCTTCCAGCAGCTGCCACTCTCTCATCTAAAAACTGGTCTGCAAAATCATGACTGTGGATCCATAGCAGTTCACAGCAGACCTTTGCCTCTTTTCTTGTTAATGCAGCAGAGACCCCCTCCCCTCCCCTCATGATTGTCTGATCTGTAGCCTGATGCAGTCTTAACAAAAGAAGCATTCTTAAGATAGGTCTCCCGCATCTTGAAACATGGAACTGATTCTTTGAGCCCAGCTCTGGGACCTGACAGTTTTCCTCATAGAATGACACCTTCCTAGGCTCGAACCACATTCTCAGGATAGAGACCTTTGGAAATGGTGGCTTGGTTATCTAATGAATTGCTTTTCCCTGTAGATGATACCATCTAATCTCCAAGCAGGAAAAAACTTCTGAGGCCAGTGAGTCTAAGCCATGGCACACCAAAGATCCCCTCCCAACGTCCTTGACCCCCATCCAGCACTCACTTCCCAGGTAGCCCCTGTCCAGGAGCTCATACTCTGATGGCAGGGTTCAAAAAGCAAACAATTATGTAGAACAGGCTAAATCAGAACATTAGTAGGATGGAGGTTTCTTGCAGAAGGTGGGGCTGACCAGAAGTCATTCCAGGCATGGGGAGCTATCAAGAGGTTGCAGGAAGGACCTGGTCAGGAAAAGCCCTGGAGGTGACTGGGGTGAGGCCCTTCGGTTCTGGTTCCTTTTCTTCTGTCCCTAGCAGTCATGCTCCCAGTCAAGTAGAATTCCAACATGAGCTATCATGGATCTTCTTAGCCTTGCCCTTCCAAAAGACTCACAAAGTGCCTATTTAGGAAAAAGTCCAGTCAGGATTGCAGCTGCAGTCCCCCAGGGCTGTCAGGAGCCCAGTCTTGGTCAGGCCATCGGATGAATCTGGAGAGGATATCTCTCTACACACCCCAGCAAATCTGGCAGAGAAGCCATCTGGGCCTAGAAGATCTCTGAGCTTCTATAATGAAAGAGTTTGAGAAGGGGGCTCAGGCAGTCCCTCTGGGCCTGTGACCACATGTTCATTTCTTTGTCCCTAAAGGTCACCACCTTGTCACAGCCCAAGTCCTGGGCCTGAACTCAGCTTTTACACGCAAGGAGCACAGACCCAGAGTGCTCCAGGAAGGTCAAGAAAACGGGGTCTGAAGGCTGCCGAGGTCTTTTCCAGCACTAAGCTGACTCAATGATCCAAAGTGACGGCACCTCCACACACTCCCACTCCTCCTCATCTAAATGGGACCGGAGCCTAGGAGCAGCACATTGCTAGGCAGTGGAAGTCAAGCCTGTATGAAGTACACGTGTATCCAAGACTCAAAAGAGGGTTTGGGAAAGACCTGACTGTCTCCTGGGGAAAGCTTGAGAAAGACATAAACACTTCCCTCCTCTTCTCTTGCTGATCTTTATGAGAACTGGTGTTTTAAGGAACCCCTTCTTCCCCAAGGACAATGCCCCTCACCTTGTCGACATGTTCCACTGGTTCCCACTCCCAGTGTCCCTGTGGAGAAGGGGTAAAAAATACAATCTCCTTTGGGTTTTAAGGTCTCAAAATTATTCCATAATCTACACTGACAGCATTGAAACCCCAAACCACCCCCATCCCCTCCCCTACTACTCAATCAGTAAAAGTTCCATCTGATCTCGAAAGAAAGAAGGGTTCCCCAACGATGAGGCCAACTAGATAATTCAGCTTTCCCAGTCATAGTAAACTATGGGTAATCATTCAGCCAAGAGACCAAAAGCCTAGGAGAGTAAGTCATGCATCCAGACAGGGTCTGCTAACTCCTCTGCCACACCCTTCACTGTCTCCCCTCAGCCCTGGAAGCCAGAGAGCTCTCAGCCCCAACAGAAGGAGCTTACTTGCTAAGCATGGAGAAATCAAAATGGCAGCTCAGGCTGAGTTGGCAGCTGTTGCTTTCAGGGAGAAGAGGAGAAAGGAAGGAAGGAAAGGGAGCAAGAGGGAAGGGGGGAGGTGGAAAATCATACTAAGTCTTAAAATACTAACACTATATAGCGTTACATTCATTACTATCAAAGCCACAGATCGGCACACCTATTAGATACTTTTATAACATGAAGAATACATTGGGAAACAGTCTGCCAAGGAACACTGAATCACTAGAAACGTACGAGGAAATCCTGAAAGCTCCAATTACCTCCGTCACCATCATGACCAATTACTGTTTTTGGACCCCACACAGCCAATCTGTTGCTATAAAAGACCCAATCCCTCGTCCTCCACCCTGGTCCACTTCTGGCCTCCCCTCAAGTCCCACACACATTTCTAAGTGTCCTATTCATCTAGCACTGCCTGAGAGTGGGCATAAAAGGGGCTCAGAGGCCCCCTACTCACTCTGAACCAAATGCAAATAAAGGCCACCCACACAATACGGGTGATACCAAATACAAAATTCCTGTCTGGGAGCTGTCCCAGAGCAGAGGTTTTTGTGTGCGACTCCATAACAGAACCTGCAGGTGCACAGTCAATACCCAACTCAGGGGCTCTCAGAGGTTCCTGACAGTGCGGGAAATAATAGTGAGCAGGTTTTCCAGCCGTATGTCCTCCTCCCATCTGGACACTGGGAGATACTGAAGTCAGCCTCTAAGAATTGGCAGGGGCCTCGTTCAGAAGGAACTAGGCTCTGGATGCAAGGATTACAAAGAACTGTCAAGTATTGGGAATTATCCTATTCAGAACTGGGGGGGGGGGGCACCCATGCCCCTCCTCCTCCCAGCCTCTTTCCCCTTTCACAAGCAACAGGCAAAATGGCAGCAGTCCATCACTGCTCCACCTGCCAGGAAATCTGGCTGTGACAAAGACGAGATTTGGCATTTTCTATTTCGCTACAAAAGCAGAATGTGTCTGATCGCCACATCACTAGCTACTTTAACAGGGAATGTGTTCTTGATAAAAACCCAGATTCCACACTAGGCTATGGAGGAAAGATCAAGAGCCAGGCTATCATGGGAGGCGGTCAAATCCCTGGTACACAAACATATCAGACTCTGTCCTTAAGCACCAACTCACATCCATGAGCTCTCCTTAGACACAGGCAGACCAAGGCTTCCAGGTGGCAGAGTCCCCAAATCTCAGAGCCAGAATGGGGGGGGGGGTGTAGAAGAGTCACCTGGTCCAAACTTTCCCTGAACAGAAGCAGTCAGTCTTGTATGGATGAGAAAGTCATCATCTTCCACAGCAGCTAATCAACTGAGGGAGAGATATCCTTGAGGTTCAGACTGTGCATCTTCCCAAGACTGACCCACTTTGCTCTAAATGGTCGAGTCAGGCGAGTCCAATCTTCCTTCAGTGTGACTGTTAGATAAGGACTTGAGCACAGCTCTCCCATCTCCATCCCTGCCCACAGCAAGTCTTCTCTTCTTGAGTCTAAAAATTCTCAGTTGTTTCAATGGACCCTCCTATGGTGTGAACTAAAAGGACCCTTGGGATACAAGACTATGCATATGGCCTAACTTGGGCAGCCTTGGACCAGAGGATCCTCCATCTGAGCCAGAAGGGGCCCCAGAGCCATTAGGAAGGGATGTCCAGCCACCTCTCATTCCTGGAAGCTCAGTCTCTTCAACTGCGGAGCTCTCCTGAGTCAGCCTGGGGCTCATCATGGTCAAAGGCTAAATGAGGAGTTCAATAATCAAGATGAACTGGCCATGGAGGACACGGTCTGTTCAAAATCAAATTCTGAGCCACCTTGGATGAACCTGTGACCTTCTTATGAAAAAAGAAGAAAATCTAGAGTTCATTCTGTGTCTCTGAAACCCTATTGACATGATCATCATTAATAAAGTTTCTCCCTTCAATGGAGTACAACTGGGTGGATTTCAGTCCCTTACAATAGCTCATTAAAAGAATCCCAAGGGTTGTTACACCACATTAAATAAGATGGGCCTAATCTCTTACAAGAGGCTGTACTATCAGGGGAAAAAAACAGAAACTCAACTGAAAACCACAAGTAGGCGGTATCTTGTGTAAGAAAGCTTTGAGCCTATAAGCCGTTGGATGAAAAGAGCGCTAAGGTGCCTCCCACCTCTAAAAGCCTCCAGAAAACAAGCACCCTGCAATAGAGACTTTTTCTCTTCAAGGTCTCAGGGCTCCCTTTAAGGGAAACCAGCAAGAGAGATAGAGAAGGGAGAGAAGCAAGGTCTGGGAGCTTCTCTGGCAGGAGACCAAAGGGCACCAAAAGACCAACAACCAGTTCTGTCAAGTGAGGAACTATACCTTCCCTAGTGCCTTGGCCTGGTGTGCAGGTGACCCAAGGGCTGCAATAGATCAGAAATTCCAGGAGAGAGAGCTGACATGACAAGGCCTGAGTTCCAATCACACCTCTGATACTTGAGACCTCTGTGACCTAATCACCTAACAGTTTTGGTCCTCAGTTTCCTCATCTGTAAAACAGAGGGAGGTGGATTAGCAGACTGCTTATGACCTTTGAAAGAGCCAGGCTGGACAGGTTACAAGCACAGATTCAGAGATAGAGTGGTGGTGCCTCTCTGCCAAGTACCGGCCCAGCGAACTTCAGAAATGCTCTTGACCAGACTCGCTACAGTATCCCATGAAAACCATTACCTGAGTCACAAACAGATGGTGATTGCACCATAAAAGGGCACATCTACACCTATGCTACCACAGATTCTCCTTCCTACACCAGAGTACTGCAACAGGAAGGGAAGGTCCTAGAAGGCCAGAAGTGTCAGGTTTTATTTTTATTTTCTCATCCCTAACACTTAGCACAGTGTATGGCACAGAGGAAAGGCTGAACGAGGCATTGTTAGATTGTGGTTGTAGCTCAGCCACCACTCACCTGCTCTCTAGAAGGGAAAGGCTGAGGGCATGAAAGATCCTTCTTTCCAAGGGGGCAGCCCTGAGGGCCCATTCTTCACTGGTGTCTTTTCTTTGGCCCTGAGGGCACATTCTTAGTCTATTTCCTTTCCTTCCAGAGGATTCTGTTTCCTTTCTTTTAACTACAGAGAGAATGTTCTTCATCAGTTTCCTTTCCTTCTGCCCAAAAGCATATTCTTCCTTGCACTGGACAGCACATTCTTCATCTATTTCAGTCTTTGTTTCTTTCCTCACTGCACATTCTTCGTCTGTTTCCGTTCTTTCCAGTGTGTTCTTCATCTGTTTCTTTCCTCACTGCACCTTCTTCGTCTGTTTCCGTTCCTTCCAGTGTGTTCTTCATCTGTTTCTTTCCTCACTGCACATTCTTTGTCTGTTTCTGTCTGTTTCCTTTCCTTCCAGCATATTCTGCATCTGCTTCTTTTCTTACTGCACATTCTCTGTCTGTTTCCTTCTGCCCAAGAGTTCATTCTTCACTGGTTTCCTTTCCTTTGGCCCTAAGAGCGTCAGTTTCTTTCCTTTGTTTCTTGTCGAGTTTCCTCTCCTTCAGCCCTGAGAATGCATACGTTGTCAGGTTTCCTCTCCTTTGCTGCTTCATTGCTCATTTGCATCTCGAGCCATACTGACTGGCTGAGGTTGAAGTTAAAACCCACTGAAACCCCAAAACAAGAAGACAGGAAGTGGTTCCAGTTATTCTCTAGCTAATGGACTCACTCATCTGTTTAACCAAAAGAGAAAGAAAGAAAAAGAAAACCACCCCACTAAAAATGATCTGTCCAAAGTCCATTTTCTTAGGAGTACACACTCTTGTGGTCGACAGGGCATCCTTGAAAGCACAAGAAGTCAACTGCTTCCCCTGGCACTTTTCAACCAGAGATCCCATCTGGATCATCACAGAACTGAAGGAGGAGACCCAAGACCCTGCTGTGTCCTCTACCTATTGATCCACAAGAAGTAGATGACTCAGTAAAACAAAAGTTAGCCATGCAGGTTGTCTCCAAAAAAGGTTCCTCACAGACACACAATAAAATCATGCAAAACTCTAAGGCACATGATGCTGTTGAAATAATTTTGGTCAACCTGGGAAGCACTGACATAGGACAAGAAACAAAAATGGCACAAGCTCACGAAGGAGGTTCACCAGTGTCATGGGAGATGCCTTGTGCAGAATCCTACAATAGATAAGTTTTTCAAAGGCTCTTAATTGCAGCAACTAGGATGTTGTATGTCCACTGCATGGAGCCCCAGAACACTTGAAAGTCATCTCAGTGAAATTTACCACATTGCAAAAGGATTGGATGGGTCTAACCATGTATAATTACTTGAAAAACAAAGTGGATGAGAAATATATATATTGCTCAAACTCTGACATAAAATTGGACAGATAGTACAGATGAAAAATAAGCCAAGTTTTGAAATGAGTAGGAAGAAGAGATGAGACCATATAAGACTTAGGAAATTGAGTCATACTTTCAAAAATACCACATGATTGCTCCTGGTCACAAAAGCTGAGGATTCCTCTAGTATCAGCATTCTTTTGGTAATGTTGTGAGGCTAAAAGTGATAAAAAATTACAAGGATGACAAATGATGATGGAACAACATTGGGAGGCATTAGAGGACTATAGTCTGTCACCAACAGATATAAATACTAGACAAAGAGAAAGCAAAGACATCAAGGACAGCTGTGACCACAGAAGCAAGTGGACAGGTCCTGTAGCACTGATTCTAAGACCAGCATGTCTTCTCTGCCCCCACCCCTAACCCCTGTCAGATTAGTCATGCCTCCAGCATGTGGGTTAGTTATTTCATGGAGACATCGTTGGAAACACAAAGAAACATCAATTGGGACAGGATTTTGTAGAGGAACCATAATCTGCAGCTGTGCTACAAGCATTCAAGCCAATAAAACCACCTAACCAAAGTCATGCATGGGTCCTCCTGTCCCCCATCAATCCAACCAAAGAGGACAACTTTCTGCTGCCTGAAATTAGCATCCATCTCCTGGTTTGGTGCTGCTGCTGAAACTAGCCCCATTTTCTGAAATGCCTCTTTCCCTCCTCCATTTCTGTTCGTTCAAGGCTCATGTCAGAGTACAACATGCCCCCCCCTTCCCAGAATCTTTCCTGGATCCCCCTGTGCTCTTTCCTTCCTCAGCTTCCCTCAGAATTAGAAAACGCTTAGCTGTACTCATGCTGGATAAGAAGAGTTAGCTTCCTGAGATGGTCCATGCCAAATGTCAGGCTGTACACCTCCTTCTAAGTCTTGCATAGTGCTGGCACCTGGCATATTTGTTTGAATTGAAACGGGTACATACAGTAGAAATGTGAAGCCTGCTATAAAGTCCACCAAAGCCATCATGATATCCCCTTTCCTTCCCTCCTACCTCCTTCCCCCACTGCCACCTGAGCTAAGGACAGGTCCGACTCAGCTTCATCACTTCTTCTGGGTGTGAACGCAGACAGGGAGAAAACACCATCATCCCTTGGCATGCAAGAGACAAAGGAGTGCCCATGGCTAACGGTGCCCATCCACATTAAATGCCAAGGAGAGAATCTGCCTTTACTCAGACCTTTTTTGCAAAGCACACAGGGTAGCTTTGATGAAATACAATGCTGAACGATTTGTACCAAGGCTAAATGGACAAGACTGTTATTAAATACGTCCATTTCACACACAATGGAAAAACTTTCCCTGCCTCATTAAACTGGGTGATAGGGAGAGAACGGTCACTGCCTGGCCTTGAAGAAAACCCCTCCACCCCTACCCCTGCCCCTACCCAGTGCCAGGGTGTGGTCTTGGGCCCACCAAGGTGGTGCTCAATGGGACAGAACCACTTTCCTGCAGAATATTCTACATGGAACAGACTTCATTCTTCAATCTCAATATCATTCATCACCCAACATTCAGCATTTCAGAATCTGGAAATCTGTATATTTTGCCGAAAGGCCATGAATGCCAGGGTTTCCCCAACTTCAGCACCTGAAAGAGCCTCCAGGCTTCACTGTGGGGAACAGAGGGCCTCTAGCATAACAGAGTACCTTATTCAAAAGGGGAAAAATTCAAGTAACAGATTTTAAAAGAAATGGAAAATGTCCATCGTAAATTGAGCTCAAGATAATGATGGAACAGGGGTGGTATAGATCCAAAAACCAAAGAAGAGCTGAGGACAGGGGCAGGAGCCAGGTAAGCAGGGAGAGGCCCAAGGGGGCTCCCTTTGGTTGACAAAATGAAAGAATGCAGGTAATTTCCTCCTTGCAACAACACAACTCCTTCTTCTACTCCAGCCACCCTTCTTGTCAAAGCATCCTCAGGGAAAAAGTCATGGAACAAGGTAATGCAAACAGCCTCCTATCTCACACACACACACACACACACACACACACACACACACACACACACACACACACAATGAACAACCTCCCATTCTGAAGTGCCGCTTAATCTCTTGGCTGTGTGTTTTCCCCAAAGTTGTCCCCATTTCCTGAAGGGCCCACTCCCTCAGGACGGATGCCAGAAACCCTGGTCCACTCCAAGCCATAGGGCCCCTCCCCTTCTCAGTGGCAGAGGGTGGGTGCCCTCTGGGATCTCTGGTGGGGCCTTCCTAGAACCCTCCTAATATGTGTCCTTCTTCTCCAGTGACAGGGTGAGCTCCCTGAGGGCAGGACCCGCCTTGTTCTTCTCTCTGTATGGTCCACTCTGGCCCAATCCTTGGTGCCTAAAAAGCATCCATGAGATGCTTTTGTGTTCCTGCCTTCCTGCATCCCAGGGCATGAAAAAGGCACAGAATCCCAATGCTCCTACTTTCTACCACCTGTGGGACTTGCTTCCTCTGGGATTCAGTTTGCTTCCTTTATAAAGAAAGAGGGGAATGCACGAGCCAGTGTCCAAAGTTTGGTTTTCCCATTTGGGGAGAGTAAAGGAAGAAAAGGGCAGATGGACCAAAAATGAACAGGGTTTGAGTCCACCCAAGTCAAACAGCATTTACTAAATGCCTCCTAGGCGCCAAGCACTAGAGACACAGATGGTCAAACCTCAGTCTCTGCCCCACAAGGAGCTCCCAGTCTAATGGGGGAGACCCCACATCAATAGAGGGGCCAAACAAGATGGCGACTAAGAGGGAAGGCATTGGCACTGAGGGAGGAACTTGGGCTAGGTCTTTCCAAAAGCCTAGGAAACCAAAAACTGAGAAGACGATGAAGATGATTCACTGCTACCCTGAGAAAACGGAGCTCACTGCAAAGGATCAGCTTTCTAAAAGGAAGGTATCTCAGAGGCTTCTTTAACAGGAAGCATGGCTGTCCATGAACAAGTAAAAGCGTTGCTGCAAGCACTGAGGCCTGGGGCCAGCCTGACCCTGTGGCAGCCCCACAAGACCCAGTGGACAGGACACAAAAATTTATTAGGCGCCAACTGTATGCCAGCCACTGTGCTAAGCACTTTAATAACCATCATCTCACTGATCCTCACAACAACCCTGGGAAGAAGCCTCAGAAAGCTAAGGACAACTATCTGGAGGGGTCCTGGAAGGAGGCCCATGGGCAGGGAGTCCTTTCAGGAGCCTAGGAGCCAGAGCTGAGGCCCAGCTGGGGCAGGGGCCAGGCAGCCTGACAGGCATGAGAGAGCATGGGACTGAGGTTTGCACCCCGTCCACTGGCAGTGACCAAGCCTCCGCATCTCTCTTGGCCTCGGTTTCCTCTTCTGTAAAATGAGGAGGTTGGATTAGTAGCCTCTGAGGTCCTTTCCATGGGTAAAGTTAGAGTCCAATGACTTTCAGCAAAAAGCCCTAGAGTGATCCCTCCAGGACAGATTTCTGCATTGCTCCTACAGTCTGTTCCCTTCCTTCTTTCCTCAAGTAGGAGGAAGAAACATGATTCCCCAGTCTCTTTGGTGATTTGAAGAGGAAGGTCTCCAGAGGATTATCAGACAATGGAAAGACATGGAGGCAAGATCTAGCCATTCCTCCTTGGGCCAGGAAGTCTGGTCCAACCAGTATCTTGATGGAGCCCACAGGACTAACCCAAGATAGAGCTGTTTCACCAGGCCCACCATAAGAGCATGTCCCTGAGGATGCACAGGCTCCTCCTGGGCCAAATACGTGAGGGATGAAAATAGTAGTGCACACTGGAATGCAGGCTGATGAGGCCTAGCCCATTTGGCTAACAATCCTTAGTACTTTCCCATCACAAAGACTCTTACAGATGACTGAGTTAAAACCAACCTCATCTTTCTTTTCCATTGACTAATCAAGTGTAATTTCACCCCATTCAAAGGCTATATCAAACTTTCAAAGGGTTCCAATATGCCTCCCACCCAAGGCTCGTCTTGCTGGATAGTCCTCATTAGCCTCTGTGTCTGCAGTGTCCTGGCCTTCTAGTGACAGGTTCCCCCACCCTCAGCTTGGATGTCCTTGGGAGAGAGGTGGATGAATGGATGGACAGAACGGGCACCTCACTAAGTCTAACACACAGCTGGAGCAGAGAGTGTCTACAGAGGAATCCCACAGTCCAAATAAAATCCAGTGGAGAAGGAAAGATCTCCCTGCAAATCCGCAGGTTCGCTCACCTTGTGGAATTTTGGCCAGCCAATCACCACATTGTCCAGAGATGATAGCACATCTTGGTGGGGAAGTCTTCATGAAAATGGCCCCTCTATCTCACCTCCAACTCTGTTTTACAAGAAGGTAAAGGATTCCCGAGACACCAGTGACTTTTACTTCTCTCCTAACACATTCCATTGCAATCACCCCACAAATAAAATGGGTCTCACAATTAACTCCAGGATGGCCTTGGTCATTCCCATCCAATGAGGAAAGGTCATAAAGCACCTGGTTACCACCATTCTCCCTGAAATATTCACCAGAGAAACCAGCAGGGGCTGAGGAAGTGGGGAGGGAGACTGTCCTACAACACATGGATTAAAAGCAGCCCGAATCAATCAAGAGCAGATCATCCTGGTCAGGATGAATGGTCAGGAAATTGCCATGAAATTAACTGTCCAAAGCACCCAGCACTGAGCTAATTTCCTCTACAGCAAGATCACCATTCGCTCTTTTTCTCTGCCCTGGGCCAGAGATGGGCCACACAGTGTATGCTGAGAGGAGACTCACCATCAAGCAAACTCACCACTCCTCCCCAAACTGCCATCAATCGCTGCAATTAGCACGAAGGCACAAACATGAACAAATACTCCTTCAAGAAAGCGTTAAATTTGGAAAAGGGAAGGACAGTTCCAGCCTGGTACTAGGGCACCCTGGCCACTGCCAGGGCTTCCTCTTGGAGGGCACTTACCTGGATGAGTTTGGGAGCTCATTGCGAGCAGGGGCAAGTCCAGTAGGTAATTCAGAACAGATCACAGAGCCCACGGCGGCAGCAGCTCCAAAGAGAGCCAATGTCCCACCATCACACATGAGCAGATGGGTGGGAGAGGGGCTAGGGCATGTCCGAGTCACACGGGCATGGCTGAGCAATCAGAAGCAATCAAAGGAGCAGCCAAGGATCTCAGCAGGCTTTCAGAATCAGGACCTGCGGTCAGAAGGAAAAAAACACAACTTCTCAGATTCAGAAGAGTCTTAATCTCCTAACACCATTTCAGCTCATTCGTTCAATAAATAAACATTTATTAAGCACCTCTGACATGCCAGAGGCTGGGGATACAAGGACCCAAAGGAGACAGTCCCCACTAACGGGGCTAGCTAGAGAGAATGCCCGCAGACGAGCAATGGACAGTCACTGGATCCAACTTCGGGGGTAAGGAGACCACAAAGGAGGGAGGGCCAGAGTGCTTTGTCTCGGCTCCTGGAGGCCACAGGGAGCCACTGGGGGTTAGTGAGGAGGGGAGAGACATTTCTCAGGTCCTAAGAGGGATCCCCATGGGACATGAATTCAATGCCCTTCACTCTCTGGAATGCCTCCTCTGCACATGCTCCAGCTTATCAATGTCTCTTTTAAACCTTGAGGCAGGCCTGGAGTCAGGAAAATCCAAGTTCTAATCCAGCCTCACTCACTCACTAGCTGTGAAATGCAGGGCAAGTCACTTCACCTCTGCCTGTCTCCGTTTCTTCAAGTGTAAAATGCAGATAATAATAACTCCCAGAATAGACGTGAGAATCAAATGAGATCACAGTTGTAGAGCATACTTAGTATTAGCTATCATTTATTATTGATTATTATGAGCACGACCACAATTTAAATTAAATCCTGGTGCCCTGACTGGAGTGCAATCAGTCTTCGTCTTGAGGGCTGTCACTTTCTTACTCCAGCCACAAAGCCCCTGGATGCAGGCCAGCCTGGGCCTGAGCATGTCCAGAGGAAACTTGTGCTAGGTCAGCAGCTGTCTAGAACCCTAATATGTTAAAGGTGACAGGATCCTAGATGAAGGCTGGAGGGGACTCAGAGACCCCATTGTATAGAGGAGGAAACTGAGGCTTGGGGGTGGGGGGCAATGATTTCTTCAGGGTCACCTCGATTGGAGGCCCAGGCCCTCTGATTCAAGATTCACAGTCCCCACAGTCCACATCCTGGGCCTCTCTCACCAACAAACGAGGCCCTTCTCAAACTTTAGCTCTTTCCTCCCCCACCACTTCTCTGTCCTCCAAATGAAATATATTATTTCACATATCTCCTCATGCCCCTGAACACTCTACAGTCTAGGAGACTTTCTACATTGTTTTTGAAGGGAAAATTTCATTTGGACAAAAGTGAACAATTCTAAATTTCCCTGGGTTTAAGTTGCAGACTCAGAGTTGTGACCCCATGTGAATATAGAGGGCTCCCCTGGGTTCACTTTCAGGCCCAGCTCGGCCCTCACCACCTAGACAGGGGGCTGAAGTGAGAGCTTTCTGCCTACAGAACAAGGGCCTTTGCTCCCCTGGTCCCCAACAGCACCACCCTCCCACTCCATTCCAAAGCATGATCCTGTGAACCTCTGATTTAAGCTACATTTTAAAAGCAGAACAATTTCTTCTTAAACAGTTATATGGATGGGCTAGGGGCAAGGAGTGGGGCAGGGATGCAGGGCGTGAACAAACCCCAAGGATCGGCAGTGGCTCTAGAGTTAATAAGGAGACTCCCAAACTGCACCTCAGAGAGGGACCTATGGGGACACCAGAAGCCAACCTTCCTTCCATTTTGGGATGCCAAGTGGTCACGGAGCAACCTGGTTTCTTCAAAGCCATCCACTCACAAGCAGGGTAGGCTTGTGCATATGCGCACACTCTCACACATGTACAATACACACACACGTAAACAGAGCTTGGATTTGACAAGACAAGGGATTAACAATCCAGACTGTCATCAGACAAGACTAATCATGAGCTTTTCATGAACTCTGGCCCCAGGGGTCAGGGAGGCTCCCTTGGAGCCCTGCAGAGATTCTATGGGGGTCCATGTCTGTCCAGCTCTCATCTCGTTTCTCTGGATACTTTTCATGAGGATTGCTGGGTCTGGAGAGCCAGGAGCTCACGTGACCATGCAGGGTCTGATTGACCTGGCTGGCAGGTCAGATGGAGAAAAACACAACCTAAATATGGGCCATCGCACAAAATATGGGCTGGAGTGGGGCCCGGGCCCAGGACAGGGAGAAAACCATGCAGGGTACACAGGAGATGCCAACTGATTGCATAAAACTGTGAAGAACCAACTCTTCTGGTTCCCGCCTTCACCAGGCACACTCTTGACAGGCCCTCGCCCTTCGACTGAATCCCAACTGTATAGAACAAATTCCCTTCACAAAAGGGTTTGTGCTGTAAGACTTGGACTCAGTTGCAGGGTCACACATGTCCTCGAGGCTGCAGCCCTGAGCAGCCCGCTGCATACCAGCTAAAGGGCTGCCCAACAGGCCTCAAGAGGGGATACTGGGACTTCCCAGTTTGGGCCATCCAGAGGAAGCCAGCCCAAAGTCCTCTGTGAAGGAGGAAGATGCTATGGCTTCCTCATTGACCTCCCACATCACATCATCTCTGCATTGTCGCTTTCAAGACAAGGACTGTTTCTTGCCTCTCTCTGTCTCTACAGCACTTATACACAGCTAGGGCTTCATAAATGCTCATGGACTTGCCTGGACTCTTCAGTTTCTGCCCCTGTTTTCTTCACCACGGTTGGACGGTCTCTGCTTCTCTGACAAGAAGATCCATCTTTGGGTATGATGCAGTCCTAACACATCTGCTCCCCAAAGCCAGCAGGTGAGTTTCCTAACTTGAGCCTGATTTCAGGAAGTGAGTCCCAAACTTCCAAGAGGTCAGTCTCAGAGATGACCCTAAGCAAGCCCTCAGGTTCAGGACCCTGAGTCCTGACTCAGCATACAAAATTCTTCAGACCCCTTCAGACTGGTTGGAGAAGGGGCAGGGCCTGATGCTGCTCCAACCCCACCCATATGTCCAATCTTAGGGAACCAAGCTGGTGTCCAAGCAACCATGAGACTGGGGGAAGAGAGCAACTTTAGAGAAAACAGAAGGAATCGCTGTTGCCTTGACCTACTTATCTAGCTGGTGCCTACTTATTTATTGTGACGCTAATAAACATGAAGCTGATGAAGATGAAGACATTGGCCAGCCTCTTCTCAGCACTCTGAGATTTACTAAGGGCTTCAGACACACATCATCTCACTGGACCCTCACGATGATGGGGGCCACACAGGATGTTCTTAGGCCCATTTCACAGATGAGGAAAATAGAGGGGAAGTGACTTGCCAAGGCTCACACTGGCAGTAAACTTTGGAGATCAGATATGAATCTGGGTTTTCCTGAGTCCAAGTACAGCACTGTCTACTCTGCCACCTGCCCAACTACCTAACCAGGAAGGGTTTTCGCCAACCCAATTCTCTTTCAACCAACATGTACATGTGTATTTCTGACCAAAATTGGACTCTGTTTCATGACAAAAGGGATGGGAATCTAGTAAGAATAAATTTTCTGATGATCAAAAACAGAGCTGATTCACATGATCGAGGGGTGGACAGGGTCAGTCTAAAGAATGTGGTATGGCTGCACAGGGAGCTCTTCTTGAAAAAGACTTGAAAGAAAGTCCTGAGGAAGCCAGAATCCTGAGGAAGGCACCTCCAGCCACATCTGCAAGAAGAGCTTGGAAGGTTTCAGGGCACAAGGACCCAAGGTCAGGATAAAGTCTAAGCATGAAAAGGATCCTCTTTGTTTGCTGAAGCTCAGCTGGAGGCAAGACAGAGATCCAAGAAAGGACAGAAGCCACTGCTTAAGATAACAGAGGGAGAGCAAAACCATTCAACTCACAGTCTGCTTCCTTTTTTCTATAAAGGAAAATAAACTACTGATAAGAAGGGGGAGAAAAAATGGTCCCCAGGGAAGAGAAACTCCAGTTCAGGAATGGTCTCACTTGCCAGATCAGAAGGAGCCCAAAGAACTGGCTCAGGGGAGTGAGAACTTGCTGCTGAGTTAAACGGAAGACCATGGAAAAGGAAAGAGTCATTCTTAGGAAGTGGGGTGCATGAGGCCTAAGTCACAGGGGGCCAACACTGTTTCCTCCTGCAGACATGGCACTACGAACACAGCATGCCTTCACGAGATACCTTGTGGGTGTGATACAAGGATGGAGATTAGATAGCATGGAGGGGTTGTCACAGGTGGACAACCAGGCTCGAAGAGGAAGAGGAAGGAGAAGACTGGCAGAGTGGCTGAGGCTCTGTCTTGGATCCTTCACCCCAATCCAATTTTCAGATAAGCTTGGTGAAGGCAGAGATGACGGGTGCACTTCCCTAATAGGTAGATGCACCAAAACTGTGAGAGAGAGGGAGGAAAGTCTGTCTGGTGACTGAATCGGGACAGAGTTGGGCTTGATGCCTGCAACAGTCACTTCCAGGGCCAAATTTAGAGCCCTCTGGCCATGAAGACCCCAAAACACTGGGAAGCATATTGAAAACAATGAGATGAAATGCAATGATCCCACATGGGGGGGGGGGGTTATTCAACAACTACCCAAATAAAGGAAGGTAGAGGCACAAATTAACCATTTCTCTGACAAAAGATTTGGAAGTCGCAGTGGACTACAAGCTTAAAAAGCAAACAACGTCTCAATAAGCATTTGAAGAAAGGACATGCCAGTGCTGACCTATCCTGAACACTGCACCCAGATTGTTACAATGGAAACCGCCCAGGTGAGAGCTGTCATTCAATGCCATCTCCTCCTCAAGGCAGTGCCCCTCTCCACACCCCAGATTATCCGCTGCTGATGCATCTACATCTGTACTCACTTCTCCCAACACCTCCTGTTTCCCCAAGAGGTGAGTTCCTGGTGGGGGTGGAGGGGTGGAGGGTGTCAGGAATTCCAGCACCCTGGACAGAGCAAATGGCTGAATAATGCTTCTGGAGGACAATGGGCTCCTTGGTGACTCTGGACGAGGTTCTTGACCTCACCAGGGCTTCCACATCTTTACCAGTAAAATGAGAGGCTCTCAATAAGTCCAAATAAAAAATCACATGTAATGGATTATAGATTATTTCTCTCAAATGCTCTACCCAAATGGGGCTTATCTTGTCTGCCATTATGCTATGGTTAGAAGAAAGGACGCATGAACCAGGAGACAGGATTCAAGTTTCAAGCCAGGCCTCTGCCACCTACCAACCATGGGGACCTTAGGTGAGTGATTGCCCCTTAGATCAGGGGGTCAACTTTGAGCATCTACTGGCTTAGAAAGGCACATACTAACATTATCTATGTTGTAAAGCACTTTTATTTTATTGACTATTTCCCCGTGACATTTTAATCTGCTTCTGCCACTGTGGCCCCCAGTTCCGGTACCTTCGACTGACCCTCTAGCTCCTGTCCTTTTCTGCCAAGATGCCAGTATGGACATCCCAGAGTCCTGAGGATGAGCGGACATCATGGGACAGACTGGACATGGTTGTCCCCATTTTGTTACTACCAGATTAGAAAACCATCCTCACAGCACTCGTATACCCTAGAGGATTCACATAGACTTCGATCTCTAGGAGTCAGCCCACATCTCTTCCTTAGCACAGATCCATGGGGAAAGGCATCCAACCTATAGGCCAAGGAGTTGCCAGGGGGCATATAGATTTCCCTCTAAGGCCTCTTCCCACAAAAAAAAAAAGAATGGAATCTCCAACTGAATGGCTCCTTGGAGGCTCCTGAAGAGTCCACCAAGTACCTGCCCAAGAATCTCCTCCCACATCAAGAAGCCCCCATGAAAGTCACCCCTGACAGTGGTTGATGCTCACCAGCCCTCCCAGATCCAGCCACAGCTGCCCACCAAGCAGTTCTAGTCTTTTCCCAACAGCCCTGGCGCTGCCTAAAACTCTAGCCTTCTCTTCTTCTCCGGGAAAACATGCTCAGTCCCTTTAGCCCAGCTTCTGAGGGGGTGATTTACAAACCTGACTGAATTCCTCCAGACACTCCAGCTTTTCAGTGGGGGAGGAGAGGGAATACGTATTTATTAAGTGCCTCTTACATGTCAGGCACTGTGCTAAGCCCTTAAAGACACTGTCTCATTGATCAAGCTCCCTAGGTAAACTTGGCACACCCCATCACCTCCCTGGGCTTCAGTTTCCTCCTCTATAAAATGAGTGGGTTGGATGGGGTGGCTTCTCAAACTGGGTGCTGGGTGACCATAGGACCCCTTCACCACTCCAGCACATCTCTTCTCCTGAGCGAGCCTCTGCCTAATTCACAGGATCTAAAGAGCTCTGATGCTACAAGGAACAAAGCATGAAGGATGGATAAGAAGCCACAAGCAGGAAGAGTGGAAACTCGCCAGGAGGAAGCCTCTGCAAGGGCCCTATTCCTTCTCTGCCTTCCCAGAGGGTGGCCCTGACCACCTCAGCCATGGGGCAGCAAAACAACAAGGGGAGTCAGAGCTCAAGAGCATGCCCAGGATAAGAGGGGAAAGAAGAACCAGACAATTTCTGCTAATTCGCTTCTCCAGGTCGGTGATGACTGGCCCATCTCCTTCCTCCTATGCTGGTAGGCGGTACAGGGGCATGAGGAGGAAAGAAGATTGGGTGGGAGCCAGAGGACCTAGGCAGTGGGTCTTTGGGAAGTCCCTATCCCTCTCTGGGCTGTAACAAGGGTGGAGACCAATGTCTCTTACAACTCTAAATCTAGGGTCCTAAGTCGATTCCCTTCCCTGGGTCTCAAGTTTTCCCATCTACAAAATGAGGGAGTTAGACAAGGGGACCCCTGAGGTCCCTTCTGTCTTGAAATCCATGGTCATAGGATACTGAGGATGAGTGAAAATGCCCCCCTGGGATTTCTGCCTGACTCTACAGAAATGAAATTCAGCTTTTGATCAACTTTGACCATTCACACCTCCTACGAAGAGATGTCTGGATGGGGTAATTCATTTTCTCCCTGTAGCTGTGGTCCAAGCAATATCACTTAGAAAACAGTGCCTCAATGGGTGCTCAGAGAACATCAGATCCCTTCCACCATGTTGATTTTTAAAAATTCTCTGTTACAACAGATGGCATTTTGGCAGGCAAAGGGGAAGGATTCAGGGAGAAACCCAGGCAAGGAAGTCCTGGATTCAAATCCAGCCTCAGGCACTTCAGGTCAAGTGAATTACCCTCTCTTAACTAGAAGGGAAGAATCACACCGCCTGGCACAGGGGCGCTGGAAAAGAACATGGTGCAACCTTCCCAGACTAGACAAGGCTTTTGAGCTGCCTCTACTTAGTGGGGAACAGCAGTTAGCCAAGTCTGAGGGGTCCTTTCTCTGACTCAGGGCCCAGCAGCAAAGTACTGTCTTCACCTCAAAGCTCACTCCCCCTCCCCCTCCTTCGTCTGCATCTCTCCCTCCCACTGTCTCTGCTGGCTAGCTCCCTCCCTGCCTGCCTCTTTCCCCATCTCTCCATCCCTCTCTCTGTTCTTCTCCTGGCTGCGTGCGTATGTGTGTGTGTATGTGTGTGTGTGTGTGTGTGTGTGTGTGTGTCTTTGTCTCTCCTCCCCTTCTCCATCGATCTGTCTCTCTTTCCCTCACTCTCCCTTCTATTCTCTCTGCTATCTTTCCCCATCCCTCCAATTCTCTGTTTCTGTCTCTCCTTCTATCTCTGAGTGTATCTCTGTCTCTCTCTCTCTCTCTCTCTCTCTCTCCTCCCCTCTCCATTCTGTCCATCTGTCTGTCCATCTGTTTCTGTGTCTCTATCTCTTTCCCTCTCTCCCATCCCGTCTCTGTCTCTATCTCCCCCTCCCTCCCTGTGCCCCTCTGTCTGTCTGTCTCTCTCCTTCCCTCTCCAACTCTCTCTTGTCTCCGTCACTTTCTGTCTCTCCCTCTGTGCTGCCCCTCCCACCTCATCTCTGTCTTCCTATCTCCCTTTCTGTCTCTGTTGAAGGGAAGTCACACGTACTCTCTACAAGAAGCTCAGAGGTAGTCACTGAAGAGGTGGCCATCCAGAGAGGCAAGTAGTGGAAGACCCCTGGGACTTCAAGTCAGAACAGAGAAGGAAAGGGTGAGGGGGACAGCAAACACAGAATGGCTGGGCAGAGTAAGAAAAACATGCAAAGGGACATTGGGGGAGTCTACTAATAGGGCCTGGGAGGCAGGCAACAAAAACAACAGGGCAGGGGGGAAGAGATGGGTAGAGGCAGCCCCAAGGGGACAGCAGGGAGTGCGGGGTGGCCAGAGATCATGCCTGGGCAGGAGGGTGAAGCGAGGTGGGTCTGGCACAAGGGATACTGCAGCTTCCCTGAGACTAGGACGCACTTTCTCGGGTACGCGTCTCTCCGACTCCCCCCTTGGATCTCTGCAGAGGCCTTGGCTTTGGTTCTGGCGGAGATACTCCAAAGTGGCTGCCCATGAGCAGGGCCTGACCCATCTGCCCCCCACCCCAGCAGGACCTGGGCTGCTTGGTGCAAGGCATGGGGGCACCACCCACTGGTAATCACTTCATTAAAGGAGAGAGCGGGGATGTAGGCTCAGTGAGAAGATAGAGTCCTCCTTAGGTACTACGTGTGTGCTTAAATCTGAGGCTCCCCATGCAAGCCCAACCCTCCATTACATTCACATCTTCCTCCCCAGCAAAGGAAGACTGCCTCAGACACATTACCATCTAGGATCTGACCTCAAACCTGGCCTGAGCAATGCTTCTACTACTGAGTTCAACAGCCTTCTGAGTCAAAGAGGGACTGACGAGGGACACCTTGGCACATGGCCTCTCCCTCAAAGGTGTAGGCAGCTCCCATGTACTTGGTGACATTCTCTAATGGCAGTGGACAGTGACAGGCTGGAAGCAGGAAGACCTAGGTTCAAATCCTCCCTCCAACTGTCAGCTGTGTGACTGAACAAGTCACTTGCCCCCCAACTCGGGCACACGGCAGACAATAGCTACTCCCTGGTCCCCAGGGCTAGGTCATATGGTTAGGAGTTCTCCAAGATGAGGAAACCACACATCCTAGAATGTCTTGCTGTCCAATCAGAAAAGTCATTTCGGATTCCCTCACATCTGAACTGTGACAAATCCCTAACTAATATAATGTAATTCCATATCAAAGCTAATTCATGACACCTGAGCACTGAGTGAAAGCACTGGAGGCCAGGGTAGAGACAAATGGAGCATCTTCAACTAGGCCCTTGAGAGCCTGAGCTCAAACCCCAACTTGGCTGCTTCTGCCCTGGGTGACCCTGAGCAGTGAGTCCTGTCCCCTCTCTTCTTCACATTCTTCCTCTGCAGAACAAGGGGGTTCAGATGTGGGGGAATCTGAAATGACATTTCTGATTGGACAGCAAGACATTCTGGGATATGTGGTTTCCTCCCTCGTCTTGGAGAACTCCTAACCATATGACCTAGCCCTGGGGACCAGGGAGTAGCTATTGTCTGCCGTGTGCCCGAGTTGGGGGGCAAGTGACTTGTTCAGTCACACAGCTGACAGTTGGAGGGAGGATTTGGGTGCCCCCAAACTCTAGCCCCAGGACTAAAGGGGCTGGTGCATGATGAGCCCTTGAAAAAGGAAGCCACGCCATGAGGGTGCAAGTTCTAAGAGTGGGACTCCATCTCAGAGCACCTGCCTGGGGCCCAGGCTCAGAGTGGGAGGTTGGCTGGCTGGTTTGCCCCCGCAGGGACTGTGGTCGTCTCAGGCAAGAAGTTCTCCCTTTCCAATGTCCGCAGATTGTCCGCAGCACACACACACACACACGTGCACACCAACACGCGTGCACATGCACACCAACACATGTGCATGTGCATACGTGTACACCGACACATGCATACGCATGCACACCAACACACATGCATGCACACACGTGTGCACACACAGATATGCATACATATATAAAGGCACACACAGATGAACACCTTCACTCTGTTCAGCGTTGTGCTACTCAAAAGCCGCCCTGGGAGCACAGCAGAAGGTAGATGGTAGCCATGCTCAAGCCCCTCATTGTAAGATAAGGAAAACAGAGGCCTCGCAAGGTCAGAGGGCAGGCACAGGGGCACGGCACACCCACCCCCAGAAGACATCCAATGCGTGGACACAGCAAGCAGTCACACATAGAGGAGGAACATGAAGACCTCAATGTGCAAGACACTGTTTATCAAGTCCCCAGAAAGCATCTTTCCCCATTTGATCAGCTGAGTCATCATGCCAGAGCTAAATAAAGATCAATATAATGACACACAGAGCACATGGGCATTGGTGGACCTCCCACAGAGACTCTGGGTGCCCCCCACCAGTAAGAAACCAATGACCTTTATCAAATCCCTCTGCTGAGGAGGTGGGAGTAGAAGCAGGGAGACACCAGGTGACAGGTAAATGAGCCAAGGAGTCGGGCCACCCAGCATGCCCCCTAACCCCCGGTAGCATGAGGCACCAGGCTCTCAACTTCCATGTGCCCTTTTCTTTTGGAACCCATGTGGGACAGCAGAAAGGGTCCTGGCTCTAGAGTTGGATGCCCTGAATTCAAGCTCTGCCTCTGACAATACACTCACCTCACCTCCCACCAGAAGCAGGCATCAGCTTCCCCATTCATATCATAAGATGAGGGCAATGGACCACAAGGGCCCCTTTCAGCTGGACCCAACCCAAGGAGGCTTGGTGAATACAAGACCAGAGGGACCCTTTCCCATTGGACTTTCATGGAGAGGGTAAAGGGACCAAAAGGAGAAGCAGAAGGAGCTGTCCTCAGCAACCCCACAGAAAGAGAGTAAAGATGCTGGGAAGCCCTGGGCAAGGCCCCTCTAACTTCACCCATGAAAGGCAGAGTAGAAGCTGGCATCTCCCACGGGGAGAGGAAGAAGGAGAAGAAATGCCTGAGGGTGGTAAAAGCCTTTGAAAACCATCCTGAACCTGGATGGCTGCTGGGAACTTCACTAGGGTGCTGGCACATAATCAGCTCTAACCGGGCCTGACTAGGAAATGCCTCCCCAGGCCCCATTGGGGTTGACATGCTTGGGCCCCTCACAGCCTTCCCTCTCTCCTGCAGGAGCCCCAGGGAAGGGGCTTCACACGTACCAGGGCCCAAGGAGCTGCTGGCGAGAGGGAGTCAGGAGGCGCAAGCTGCTACCACCTAAGAAGAGGAAATAAGGATGAAGGCCCTGGCCACAGTGGGGTCAGGAAGCAGCTCGAGGGGCAGCTCCCAGCCGCCTCCTCTGACCCCAGACATGCTTGCTCACACGTCTCCCACCCTGCGGACCAACACAGAAGTGGATCTGGGTATGACAGACCGGAAATCACCTGCACTGGCTGGAGAAGTAGCAGGGCCCCAGGCTACAGAGCTACACCGAGGCTTGCAAAGGGCACAAAGGAGGGGAACATAGCTCCAATGGCCCATGGTCCAACTAGAGACAAAGAGGATTGAATTCACCAACGACCCCCAAAGTGGACCCATCGGGGGACTGGTCTCATCAAACCCACGACCCCCATCTAAGGGTGTTTCAGCACGCTGACTGGGTGTAGCAGAACTAGCCTGTGTGCACACATGACCATGTTGGGGACCTACAGCTGGACTTTTCCAATATACACACTAGTCAGAGGGAAGGTTAAATCCAAACACTGGACAGTCACTGCGAGAGGGTGGGCCTGTGCCTAGAAGGAGTAGATGGGGGAGAATGGAGGAGGAAACTGAGCCCCCACATCCTACAGGTCAGTGTGGGACCAAGGGCCTCTAAAACCAAGATGTCTCCCAGAAACAACCCTTTCTTTGGGTTTATTCCTGTTTGTTTGTTGACCTGACAAGTTCCAAGAAGCCCTTGGGTGGTCCAAGTTTTAGAAACCTGGGGAAACACTGCACGCCTGCCCTTGGGGAAGCCTCTGCTGGCGCCGTGATGCCTCAGGCCAAGGCTTATCAGCCACACTAGGCCCCCATCTCTGGGTCTCGCACCTCTGCTTGAGTGACAAGGCAGCCCCAGCTATACTTCAGCTCTCTCTGACCCCACTGGGAAGGCTCCCATCAACAGGCCAGGCACACAGAGAAGCCAAAGGCCTCTCAGGAAACCAGGGGCACACAGAGCAGGCAACGCCCCTGTGCCCGGGGAAATGAGGGGTAAGGCAGGGATGATGGCAAGGAGCACCTGAGTACTGAATGTCGAGGCTGCTCCATGGCCTCTGTCTCTCTGCCAGGAACTGCCTTCTAAGAAACGGATGACTTTCACTCAGCTCTCCCTGTCAGAAGCTGCCAGTGGCTCAGAGAGGAAGAGAGGAAGGGTTCTAGGGGTTAAGAAGGACCTTTGCTGGGGACCTGCTGTGAGCCCCAGTTGGCCAGCCTCTCCATGCCTCATAAAGGAGGCTTCCCACAGATGAAATGGCAAGAGCTGTGATATACTTTACAAACCTTAAAGCAGTAAGTAAACGAAAGGCAATGTGGCATAGTCAAGACCAGAGCAATCTGAGAACCAAGAGGCCCTGGGTTTAAGGCCCTCATCTGAGAGTGGCAGCAGGAGCCTGGGGACGTCCAAGATTTGGCCTCTGAGGTCTCTTCCGGTTTCGAGCTCTAGATGCATGTTCCAATGACAGTTACTTTCTTTCCTAGGCCTCAGTTTTCCCACTTGTAAAATGAGGAGCTTGGGCTAAATGGGACCTGAGGCCCCTTCCAGATCTGGAACTGTAATACTATTGAGCCAGCCATCCCTAGGACAGTCTAGCCAACAGAAAACCCTCTTGAACACTCTCTCCCCATCCCCCAGCCTGCCACCTCCACCATGGCATCTGCTCCAACTTCTCTGCACTGACCATCAACACAGGCGGCCAGACACTAGGGCTGCAGCCAGGACCACCAGCTCTCAAGTCACTGACTGATTGTCAGCTTCCATCAACACCAAGTAGACTGCTGGGTAGAGTGCAAGCACGCAAGAAATGGGAGGTGGACTGTAATGGCCAGCAAGCCATTAAAAAAAGGGAAACTATTTTAAATTATTTAGCAGAACAGCTCCCAGTACACATGGGAGATGAGTTCTTTAAAAATAATTATTATATACTTATAAACTATCAACTAATGTTCAGAGTGGCAAATGAGAAGTCAAAAATTAGTTGTATTAGAAAATGCAAACTGAAGCCTTTATAATTCCATTAAAACTGGGGGGGAAATGGGTATGAACTTCCCAAGTTGAAAATCAAGTCATCCAGGGTGATTGTGGACCTGCGTCAGAGATGTTGCCCTGGATGTGGGAGGCCACAGGGTCTGTCTGGCAGCTGCTGTCATGGGCACAGCTGTGCTCAGTGGGCCTGGGGAGGCAGCTCCACTCAGCATCAGCACCCATGACCTTCCCATCTCTCCTCGTCCTTGTTCTTGGTCTGTTTTTTCACCGCTGACAAAGCAGTAATACCACAGCGTGCCAACGGGATAGCGTGGGTTCAGCCACCCCACCACTGCTGACATCCAAGGAGCGCGAGCTTCTCCCCAGGCCCAGCGGCTGCAAGGAAGATGCCTTGACCCAGGCAGCGGCAATGCTGAGGCAGTCCTGAGCGCAGGATCAATGCATCACAGAGCGAGGACAGGCTGTTCTCTAAAAAAGAAATGCCAATTATGGAGAACCTGAAAAACTGGTCGAGCCCTCAAAGATGCCGAGAAATGCAAATTCAAACCATCTAGAAAATGCCAATTTAATCAAGGTAAAGTGGCCAAAATGAGTGAACACAACAATACTCAGTGATGGTGTTCAGTGGTGGCCGGGCAGCATTTGGAGAAAGTGACAGGGCATTGGAAAAGGGAAGGTTTGATGAAAATCAAAAGAAAAACAGACCAAGAGAAAGACCTTCAAATAAAAAGAACAAATAAAGGGACATTTGAAAAAGAGAAGAATGCACATGCTCAAGGGCCGCAGTCAGTTATGGCTGACCAATGTGCCACCAGATGAAAAATGGGCAGTTCTGCTGCTGATCAGATGGATCAAAATTTAAACAACTGTGAAGGACCAGCTCAGACCCCATCATGCTGCTGCTGCTGACAGCAAGAAGGAGGAAAAGTGGTTAGACAGGACCTACTATGTGCCAGGAACGGTGTTAAGAACTTTACAGTTATTATTTCATTTGATGTTCACAACAACCCTGGTGGGGCGAGTGCTACTATGATTCCCATTTTAGAGTTGAGGAAACTGAGGCAGAGATAAAGTGACTTGGCCAGGAATACCCAGTTAGTGAGCTTCTTAGGCTACATTTGAACCCAGGCCTGGCACTTTAACTGTCCACCTACTCCCAAATCAGAAATGACAGAGCTCATTGTTGGCAGGGCTATGGAGAAGCAGGTACCTCACTCCCATGTTACTGCTGGAACAAAGAGGGTTTTTTGGCAGGGTTTTCAAGCAGGATTCAACCAGTCACAAAAACAAACTACTCTTTGGAGCACTGACTGCATCCATTACTTGGACTTTTTCCTAGGAACATTAGCATCAATATACATAGAGGTGTAGGTATACACACACATCTATCCTGTGACGTATACATGATATATGATTATAGTATCTATATTATCATTTACTATATACATGTATCTGTTCACAAATTTAGGCAATAGCACTTGGTAAAACATAATCAGAATTCAATTCGATGAATATTTTATAAATGCTTACTCCAGGCAAGGTACCAACCATGTGGGGCAAAGGGGATTACCAAGGCAAAAAGGAATAGTGGCTAGGCTTAAGAAACATGATGTTCAGTTGTTGTCAGTCCTGTCCAACTCTCTGTGACCCCACTGGAGATTTTCTTGGCAGAGATACTGGAGTGGCTTGCCATTTCCTTGTCCAGCTCATTTTACAGATGAGGAACTGAGGTAAACAGGGTGAAGTGACTTGCCCAGAGTATCTGAGGCTAGATATGAACTCATGAAGAGGAGTCATCCTGACTTCAGGTCCAGAGCTCTGTACACTGGACCACCTAGTACAACTGACATTCTACTACATGTTCAACAGTTTGTTAACAGCTGAGCATATTGCTGTATGTTGAGTATGGTGATATTCTACAACTATGTTAAAAATTATTTTTTAAAACGACAGAAATTGGAAATATTTACAAGTAAAGCAAAGGAGCCAGATGGTGGGTGAAGGAAAGGAGTGCCACAGAACTGGACAGAGATTTCACAGATACAGACACACGCTGACCAAAAGCACCTGAGCGAACAATACAACAATGCCCTGAAATTAATAAAGAGAACAAGAGGGTCTAGGGAGGAACCCCTGCTGTTCTAGGAACATTTCACATAAATGTTCTTTTTAAACAAAGAAGGTTCAGGATATTCTTTTGTTTCTGTTTCAACTGAGCACACAGTATGGCCCCTCCTGCTGTGATCCTATCTCCTCTTCCCACCCGCTAATCCAGACCCTGGGCTCTCCCTGGTGCTGGCTCTTCCATTGGCCTGGCAGTTTGGCCTGAGAGAACAGAGAATGTTGGATCTTAGGCTGGGATGCGACATCATGTTGGGAGACAATTTGGGATACAGCTTTTCCTATAGCAAATGGCCTCTTTCCTCCTGAGAACGGACACAGAGCTGTGGAGGCCTGTTAAGCCTGACTGT
This sequence comes from Bettongia penicillata ogilbyi, assembly GCA_023548195.1. Classification (NCBI taxonomy): domain Eukaryota; kingdom Metazoa; phylum Chordata; class Mammalia; order Diprotodontia; family Potoroidae; genus Bettongia; species Bettongia penicillata. The sequence continues at coordinate 7,208,340 of JAJHZJ010000134.1, read as the reverse complement.
TAGGGTTAGGGAGCTTGTCAACCTCATTACTTCTACAAAGAAGGGTCAGTCAAGTCTCATTAACATCAACATTCACACTCAGCATTGATACGTCCTTTGCCTCTACCCCTCCAAAAAAACACATTTTTTTTCAATTTTTTTATATTAATTTTGTTTTCAGTGTTCTACAATCACTACCATATAACTCAGATTATTTTTCCCCTCCCTCCCCTCTCCCTCCCCAAGATGGCATACAATTTTATATAGGTTCTATACATACATTCCTATTAAATATATTTTCACCATAGTCATGTTGTGTAGAAGAATTAAAATGAATGGGAGAAATCATATAACAAACCAAAATGTCATACAAAAGAAAATGATCTGCTACATTCTGCCATTGAATTCCAAAGTTCTTTCTCTGAATATGGAAGGCATTTTGCCTTAAAAGACCACTGGGAATTTTTTTTAAGTCCTTGCATTGCAATGAAGTTCCAAGTCTACCAGAAATAACTCTCACAAACTGCAGTCGTCGTTTTGCACAAAGCTCTCCTGCTTCTGCTCCTTTCGCTCAGCACCAGATCATATAAGTCCTTCCAGGCCTCTCTGAAGTCTTCCTGTTCATCATTTCTTATAATGCAATAGCATTCCATTACAATCATACACCATAATTTATTCAACCATTCTCCAATTGATGAGCATCCCCTTGATTTCCAGTTCTTGACCACCACAAAAAATGCTGCTATAAATATTTTTGTACATGTGGGACCTCTTCCCATTTTTATGATCCCTTGGGGATACAATCCTGGAAACGGTATTGCTGGGTCAAAGGCTATGCACATTTTTGTAGCTCTTTGGGCAGAGTTCCAAACCGCTCTCCAGAATGGTTGGATCAGCTCACAGCTCCACCAATAATGAATTAGTGTTCCAACTCTCCCACATCTTCTCCAACATTTATCATCTAAATGTTCTGTCATGTTAGCCAATCTGATAAGTGTGATGTATCTCAGAGTTGTTTTGATTTGTATCTCTCTAATCAATAGTGATTTGGAGCATTGTTTCATATGATTATAGAGATCTTTAATTTCTTCCTCTGAAAACTGCCTGTTCATATTCTTTGACCATTTATCAATTGGGGAATGACTTGTATTCTTGTATATTTGACTCAATTCTCTATATATTTTAGAAATGAGACCTTTATCACAGACAGCACTGGATTTGGTAGTGCAAAAACTTTTCAGTTTAATGTAATCAAAATTATCCACTTTGCACTTCACAATGCTTTCTATCTCTTCTTTCATCAAAAATTCTTCCCTTCTCCATAAATCTGATAAATACACTAATCGCTGCTCCACTAATTTGTTTATAGTATCAATCTTTACACCTAGATCATGTACCCATTTAGACTTTATTCTTGTGTACGGTGTCAGGCATTGGTCTATGCCTAGTTTCCGCCACACTTTTATCCGGTTTTCCTAGTAATTTTTGTCAAACAGTGAGTTCTTATCCAAAAATCATATTTTTAAATTCAAGAATAAGAAATGGTTGCTGTTAACTAATATGTGATGGGCTAGATGTGGCCAATTAACAAGGTCAGCCTCATTGGTTCAAGCCTCTTGGATCTGGTACCCTTCGTGGCCCCTCTCTGCTCATGGCTGGCCAGCTCCAAAAAGCCAGGCCAGCCAGCTCCCACATGGCCACCACTGAGATGAAGGGGGCCAAGTGACAGTTCACCATTACTCAGGCAAATAAAGGCCCTTTCAGGTCCACGCCTGTTGATGGGGAGCAGCTGGAGGCTACCATCTTGGGAAAAGACACTAACCTCCTCCCAGAGGGAATGCTTGACAAAGCGGACCCATCCCCAACACGATGCAGGGTTACCACTGAAGCTGATCAACATCAGGTTTGGCTCTTCAGTCACCCAATGCCCAAATATTTACCATAATCCTCATAGTCATCCTGTATATTATAAGGCATGTATTTTTTTCCCTATTTTATAGCAAAGAAAACTGAGGCAGCTACAGGGCTAGAAAACAGCAGCACCTAAGCCTAAGTCATCTCTTTGGAGGATTGGCTCTAGTTTCAAATCCCATCTCAAAGACTTATCCTCTGTGTATCACAACTACTTCCACCAGGCCTTTGCCCATGCCACAAACAGCTTCAGTCTCCCTCCACTCTTTAGAGAGATGGTGGGCTGCAGGCATTATGCACCACATGCCATGTCAGAGAAATGCAATGCATTGGGTTTTACTGAACTTTTTTTGAAACTTGGTTTATTCTTTATCTAAGGAATGGTTCTCAGGAAGGGGAGAGGGGAGATACACACTGAGAAATGCAGGTCATTTTAAAGCAGAAGACACTAATTAAAAAGGGATTTTTACCAAAGAATAGAGTTGGAAGAGGCCATCTGTGCACAGCAAGTCACTGGGTAACTATGCAAAGTGCATCCTGCCCACAACGGCAAGCATGGTCAGCTGCCCCCAGTCCAACCTGGGCAGTAGGAAATGCTGACTCGGACACATCTGTCCTCCTCTATGGCTGTCTCCACAACTGCTGGATTCAGTCTTTCAGGGAGGGCAATAGCATCTTCCCCACCACACCATCCCTTGTCTGGTTGGAGGCTCATGGAAAGGACAATTCAGCTTCCTTTCACACATAGTCCATTAGCCCAAGTTAAAAGCTCAGCAGTTATCTGACTTACGCATCTGACAATCCAATTTATAAAGGAAAAGCTTCAAAAGTGCAGCAAAGATAGCACAAGGGGCCTCCAAAGACCCTTTCATCCTCACTGGTCACTGCTGAATATGGGCCCTCAGCATGGTAGGTGTGAACTGGGGGATGGGACACCCCAAGACAGGTTTCCACTAACTATGCCCATGTCTCCTAGCTGATCCCTTCACTCAAGCAGTCTCGAAAGATGGGAACACTGTCCTTGCAGGTGGGGCCATTAGCAGAAGGCTCAGGGAATCCCAGATTCTTGGACCTAGGTCTCAGATCTCATCTAACCCAACTCCTTCCAATAAGAAGAAATCCCTGAGGTTTGTAGAATACTTGTGTATAATGCTACCTCCTCTGCTCTCTCTCTCCCCATGCTATGGAACTTTCAATTTGATTTACTTCAAGGGAGAGTCAGAGAGAAGATGAGCCAGAGAGGCTGGCATGCCAAGGGAGGCCGGGTCACAGAGGGAGGCTGGTGTGCCCAGGAAGGCTGGCAATGCTTCACTTTACTTAGTGTTAAATCCTGTGTGCATTTACAGAGTCAGGGCACATGGAAGGCACAGTATTATCTCTTTATCCCTGAAAGTCTTCTAGCTCTGTCTCAGGGACAATCTTGCACAATCTTTTACAGATGAGGAGATGAAGGCCTGCAGTCACTTGGTTAATCAGAGCAGTGGTTCTGAGCCTGGGATCCATGGATAGAGTTGAAGGGATCCATGAACTTGGAAGGTAAAAATGGCATCTTAATTTTCACTCTTCCAAATGAAATTGGGCATTGCTGAGTGCTGGACAGAAGGACCAGAAGCCTATGGAGTCCCTGCCCTCAGGAAGCTTACTTACATTCTGAGGGGGTGGGGGGACACTCCCCATAAGGAAAAGGAAATATAAAGTATGGAGGAGGCAAATGACAAGGAGGAGGGGAGAGGAATGAAGAGGTGGGGAGTGACAGTATTCTAGGAATGAGGGAACGGATCCACCTGTGCAAAGGTGTGGTAAATGGACATGGGCAGTTGCACACTGGGGTCAAAGAGCAGCAGTGACTGAAGGGGGAATGAAGGCATGGGAGTTGGGAACAAGTAGAGAGTTGTGTATTTTGAAAGCAAGTCAAAATGTCCTGAATTTGGTACCTTTATCATAGGATTCATCAAGAGTTGGACCTCTACCTGGGCACAGGAATGACAAAAGAGAATTAAGTCCTCTCGGACGGCCAGGACACCAAGTAGCTGAGCAGAGGCCCAGGCCGAAGGAGTAGAGAGGCCTCACTGCAGTGGGTACCCCACTAACCCTGCCAAGGCCAAAGAGGAGACATCACCCTCCCTTGGCTTGGAGATGTCCTGAACCACCACTGGGAAGGTCCTTTCTCTCCAAGGGCAGCCCCAATCTAGAGGAGATTGTGGTGATCAGTGCACTCCATGACAGGAGTAAATAACCTTACCTTTATGCATGTGTCATGGGCCAGTTTTCCCCAAGGCAAATACATCCTCAAAATCATATTACAAATCAACAAACAAAATAGAAGTATTTCCACAGAAGCAGAACCACTCCTCAATAAAGATGGCCCACGGCCACATACCTCGAAGCCCAGGCTCCATCAACCAAACTGGTTTCCTTAGGGAAATATTAATTTTACAGAATGATCACCAGAGGTGCCAGCAGGTGGAGAAGACACCAAGGACCTGACCAATCCTCTGCACATTCCAGCTCTCCAAATCAGAGCACGGCTTCAGCAGAGCCTCCTTTCTCTCATGCCTCTGGAACCCCTGGCATCATTCGGAGGGTCTAGGGCTGGTTTTAAGTTATTTTTTAAAACGTTGTGCTAAGGAAATTCAGAGAGCAAATACGAACACAAGGGGACCGCTAGCATCCATGAAAGCTGCTTTCACCACTGGAGAAGCTTCCATCACAGCCACGCCCATTGCCTCGTCATTACACAAAGGCCCCAACTTTACCTTTTTGCTTAGAATCCTGAACCACCCAGAGCCATCAGAGGGAAGCATGTGACACAGGTAGGCAGGCCCCAGTTCCCAGAGTCTAACTTCCTCAGTGACCCTTTCTGGGGACAGGTCAGCTCATATTGCCTCTGAGGCTCCTTCCAGTTTCTACTATGGGCCCTTGCCCTTTACAATCCTGCTGGCAAGCAGAGCAAGGATTGGGAACCCGGTTTGCAGAAAAGGAAGCTGAATCTCAGAGTAGCAAGACAGACAGGAAAGGGGCAGAGAGTTTCTACCCTGATGCTTCACTAAGATATTCTAGCCAAAACCACATCACACCTATCAGGCTGGCTAATATAACAAAACAGGAAAATGATAAATGTTGGAGAAGATGTGGGAAAATTGGAATACTAATGCATTGTTGGTGGACTTGCAAACTGAGCCAACCACTCTGAAGAATAAATTGACTCTACACCCAGAGAGCAACCAAACTGCGCATACCCTACTACTGTGCAATGCCACCACTGGGTCCGCATCCCAAAGAGATCAAGAAAAAGGGAAAACACCCCACATGCACAAAAATATTTCTAGCAGCTCTTTTTTGTAGTACCCAAGAACTGGGATTTGAGGGGATGCCTACCAGCTGAGGAATGGTTGAACAAGTTGTGGTATACAAATGTAATGGAATACCACTATGCTCTAAGAAATGATGAGCAGGCGGACTTCAGAAAAACCTGGACTTGTATGAACCGATGCTGAGTGAAGTAGAATCGCGACAATGTTACACAGTAATGATCAACTATGATACACTTAGCTCTTCTCAACAACTCAGGGATCTAACACAATTCCAAAGGATACATGATGGAAAATACCATCCACATCCAGAGAAAGAACTATGGAGTCAGAATGCAGAGCAATGCAGACGATTTTCTCTTTTTTGTCATCTTCTTTTCTGACTCTTCTTTTACAACATGACTAATGTGAAAAAATGTTTAATATGAATATATATGTATAACCTATATCAGATCACATGCCATCTTGGGGAGGGGGGAATATTTAGAACTCAAAATCTTATAAAAGTGAATGCTGAAAACTAAAAATAAGTTAATTTAGTTTTTTTTAAAAAAAAAAAAAGGATTCCAAAATTCCCCCCAAACTCCAGGCTCTGGAAAATTATGATAATAGTAATTAATGATAATGGCTATAATCTGTGTGGCGCTTAAAGGTTTACAATGTGCTTTAAACAGATTACTTCATTAGATGCTCACAAACTTGAGTCAGGGGACCTGGGCCCAGCTCCCACTTCAGATGATTGGCCAAGTCACTGAGTCTCAGTTTCTTCAACTGTAAAACAAGAGCCCTGAACTTGATGGCCTCTGCAGACCCTTCCAACTCAGTATCAGCGGTTCTGTGGCACTGACCTTGTTGACTCAACCAATGAGGAAGACATTTTTCGAGAGACTGCAGAGCCAAAGAAACTAGTGACCTTGGACAGGTCATTGCTAAGAGAAAAAACTATGGTTGACCTCCCTCAAGGGCTATATTAAGGAGAGGGAGTCATTCCTATTCCCCATAACCATCAGGTAATGTGCCAGAGAGGTCATCCCCTAGGGCCTGCTCCATGGTCACAACCTAGTTACTCAAGGGACAACTTGTACTTACAAAAACTCAGAACAAAAAGTATTTCAATTGCTTGGGGTGTTTTTGCCTTTTAAAAAAAGAGGAAAGAAAGAAAAAAGAAAGAAGGAAGGAAGGGAGGAAAGGAGGAAGGAAGGAAGGAAGGAAGGAAGGAAGGAAGGAAGGAAGGAAGGAAGGAAGGAAGGAAGGAAGGAAGGAAGGAAGGAAGGAAGGAAGGAAGGAAGGAAGGAAGGAAGGAAGGAAGGAAGGAAGGAAGGAAGGAAGGAGTTTTGATCTGAGTTCCTTTATATGAATTCCATTAGCTCTAAATGCTGAGGTCCCAAGGAGTCACCAAGAAGACAAAGTCTTTCCCCCTGTTTCTCCACTGATCAATGCACGATCTCTCCTTACCCTGAAAGTCTATTTCAAGTGAGCCTGGCCTGGGGAACAGATGTCTGAGCAAAGTTATTTGGCCCATACAGGAACTGGACCCAGGACCTTGGAGAAGACTCCGTGAAAGCAGCAGTACAAATGTTTTAGCAGGTGGACGTGTGGGCACAGGAGGCAGCCAGAACAGAAGGCTAGTGGTAGGTGGAAGAAAATATGAAAAGTCAGCAACTACTGGAAGTCTTTGAGCAAGAGAATGGTGAGGTCAGACCTGCACCTCAGGGAGACTAGCAGCTGTGCAAATGATGGAGGCTGGTGAAGGGGGACTTGACAGTGGCCTAGGAGGGTAAAGAGGGCCTATGCATGGAGAAGAGATGATGGGGGTCAGAGATGCTTCAGAAGCAGAGCCAAGGGACCTTGGTGAATCTGTCTAACCAGAATGATGTAGAAAATCACCTGGAGCCCAAAGACCTGGGTTCATACCCAGGCCTGGCCACTTACTGCCTGGGTGGCTTTGGGGAAAGTGCTTAGCCTCTCTGGGCCTGTTTCCTCAACTATAAAATGTGACAGATGATCTTGAACCTCTCCGGTCTTCTTCATGATTCCATGGTTTTAAGTTAGGAAGAAGGGCAGGCTTGAGAGTGGGAAGGTAGGGAAGAGGTGGTCCACACTGTTTCGATGGGTCCCTTCAGTTCTAGAGCCGATGAAGACTTCCATTGTGCCTACACCACACTGGGGACCCTGGAAGATACCTGTCAGAGAACAACACTGAGGAGGTGGGAACATGGAACAGAACCAGAACTGCAGGAAAGGGAAGGGAAGGGGGAAAAGGAAGACGAGCAAGGAGGAAAGAGAAGGAAGGATGGACAAAGTGGGGTGGGGGAGGGAGAGAAGGAAAGAGGAAGAGAGGGAGAGAGAGGGAGGAGCACTTCTTAGTGCCAAGCACTGGGCACAGAAGTCATTACCAGGGCAGGAGAAGCATCCTCTGAATGGGACTGCATTGAAAAGATCGCATCCAGCCCCTTGTTCCCCCAGACAGTGCACCAAGGAATGTATTTCCTTGTGTTTTACTCTTTGCCTGCTGGGAAAGGTCCCATTCTCCCTAGAGAACCCTGTGCATGTTACTAAGAATTGCCAAACAGGAGTTCAATAAACAATCCATTGGGAGGCCCTGCTCTTGGAGAGCTGGATTATCTCCTCCGCCTGAGTTCCCTGTACACACACACACACACACACACACACGTACACATGCACACATGTGCGCACACAGGCCTCAGTCCATTTCCCAGAAGTTCGCTGTCATTCTCCACTTAGCTTTCAAAACTCATGTCAGAAAACAGAAAGGAGCCGTGAATTCTGCTCCAGGAAGGGCCCACATTCAATTATCGGCTCCTCACAGGATCCCTGGAAAACTATAGGCCCTGCTGAAAATCTCTGCATTTTCATGTGGTGAGGACAGAAATAAATAAATAACAAACCCAACCACAGCCGGGGGCAGTCAGAGTGTGCATTGCACTCATTATGCACAGTCTAGAGAGGGAGAGGAGCCCCTGGTAACCCCTCCCCAACCCTGGCACCAAAGCCTCTGCCTCGCCTTGCTCAGACGACTTGGGGCTTCCTCAACGTATTCCCTAAAAACGAACCCTCCATTTGGGCGCTGTCCTCTCTCAATGTACAATCACAGCGCCGACTTGGGCTTTGTTCTCTCCACCAGCATCTGCACGCAAAACAGGCTCCCCCACTGCTGGCGCCAGGGAAAATGCGAGTTGTGGGAATCAGAAACCAATCTTCTAGCACGTGAAGAGACCAACGAGGAGGAAAAAAGAGGGAAAGGCAAGGCCCGGAGCCCCAGGATGCCCCTCGGCTCCCAGACCAGGCTGGGGCTTCAAGGATGTGGTTGCCAGGGTCGAGAACCATCTTGGTCCCAGTCGGGGATGAATCTCCCAGCCAAAGGCCAAAATTCTTAGCTTTCAGTCACCATTCACCAAACCACGTAAAACATACTCCTTGGGCTGGACAGTGTGCACGGACTCTTCTCCAGCCCCCTTGCACTCCAAACTTATCCTCTGCCTCCTCAGAGGTCTGAAAGGTCACCCACAACATCAGCATTCTCCTTGCAGGCGCCAACCCCAGTATGGGAGCGCACCAACAGCAGCCTGCACCCACGTAGCAGATTAAAATTAGGCACCCTAATTATTAAACTGCCACTGTGAAAATGGGAATGCCATGTTAAAAGCAAATGGGAGAATTCATGGATTTCATTTGCTTTCAGTTTCTGATGCTCTGGCCCAGTCTTTTTATTATCAAGAGGGACATTTACAAACACACACGCAAACAGGCAGAAATGCCTCATTAGCTCTGTGTTCAATTAGGATAAGCACCTATTTGGCCAGCTAAGCTTCCCGCCTCCCCACCCATGTCTCTTCCTCTTGGCCTACAGGGGTCTCTGGGTGTTCAAACAGGCTGATAAGAGATGTCACAAGTCATTCAAGGCTCAGAAGGTCAGCTTCCCAGCGAAGGAGCATCAATGGGGACTCAAGACTACAGAGTGTGGCTCTTCCCACCTGTCCATAGGGGGCAGTAGGCCTACAGTGCCCTAAGGAAGGCTTATCAAGAAATCGTTAATCCAGAAGGAGATCTCCAAAGTTCAGGCAAAGAATCTCAGAGTGATAGAGGTGCTAGCATATTATCACGCGGGAATGCCTTTATGTAAGGTCAGGCACACATACACACACGTATGTACACACATGCACATACAGACACAGATGTATGTGCACACACATGCAATACATACACGCACATGCTCTCACACACACACACACAAAACCAACATGATGCAGTCAACAGGAGTCCTGAGAGAACCTGGGATCAACTCCTGCCTACAACAACCTGTCATCTCACCTGCAGTGCTAGACTAGGCCAGAGATTATCCAAGTATGGGCTGGGACCCCTGGGGATCCACAAAGTCACATCTACCTTCATAATAACACTAAGATGTTGATACACTCTTGATACGGTAAACAAAACATGCAGATCTAGATAAGAGACAGATGTGTCCCCCATAAATAAAGGGTGGGGGGTTGGGAAGGCTGCTTAATAATCTTGAAGAGTGTAAAGGAGTCTGGAGACTGAAGAGTTGGAGAACCACTATTCTGGGCAATGCCAACCTATCTGGTGGAGAGAGTTTTCGCCTCTGGGAGTTCCTTCTCTCAGTTAAGTCCACATGGGTGCAAGCTGTTTCCTGGGATGGCATGGAAGCACCAAGGGGCCACAGACAGGTTCTTATTTTTCACTTTATTACTCACAGCAATGCCTGGCATGAAGTAGGTGGGGCTCAATTCTTCCTCTGTGCATGAGCATTCCACACTCATCTGAAATGGTTCTAGAGGCCATTCTACACCCGGAGCACCTCCAGAGTCACCTCCCTCTGCTCCTCCAGCTGCCTCCCATCCTTCTGATTCGAGGGAAGAAAGGAGAAAAAGACTGGAGCCGGGGAGGTGACAAGTGGGAGAAGGGGCAGGAAGGGATACTGAAGGGAGACCCAGAAATGCCTAAGAAATCCATGAGAAGGAAGCACCTGCGAGGCCAGACAAGCAGTGCAGGGCTCAGTTTAACATATAATGTAAAAAACACACCAGACATATCACAGTTTCATACGCAATTTGGTCTTTGTTCTCTAGATGTGGAAATATTCAGGTTTGTTCCTGTTTAAGTTCAAAATAAAAAAATAAATTTAAAATATGACCAGGCAAAGACATGGACAACAAAATAAGATGGCTGGACTGGCTGACCACTGAGGTCTCTCTGGACTACAAATCAACGATCCCGGGAGCCTGGGACAACCCCCATCATCCCCCAGATCTTCACTGCAGCCGTCAGGGGCCCTTCTCCCATGACTTCTTGTCCTCCTTCACTTCTGCTCCCGTGGCTGCCTGCCTTCCCCACTCCTTGGGGTGTCCCCAGCTCCTTCCCTCATGGGGCAAAGACTTGGAAATTTGTCTCTCCTACCATGAGCTTCTCTCCCTCCCTTGCATTCAGTTTTCTCCAGCCACCTCTGCCAGGGTTGCAGAGTAGTCCTGCAGAGATCAGTAAGAACATATTAAGTGACTCTTATGTGCCCAACAATGTACTATGAACTGAGGCTACAAAGAAAGGTCAAAGATGATCCTTTCTCTGTGTGTGTGCACACACATGCACACATATGTGGAGGGAGAGGGGTGCAACATGCAAATGACTATATGCAAACAAAATACAGACAGGATTAAATGGGGGGTAGTCTCATAGGGAAGGTACTAGCATTAACAGGAATTGGGAAAAGCTGCTTAAGAAGGTGATTTTGGCTAAGACTTGAGGCAGAGATGACAAGACACAGTGTCCTAGGCATAGAGGGGCAGCCAGGGGAAATGCCTGATGTCAGGAGACAGTGTCTCATGCAAGGAACAGCCAGAAGACTATCACTGAAATGAAGAGAACATGACAAGACGTAAGGGGTAAAAAGACTTCAGGGTGAGGGGTAGGAGGCATGTAAGAAACAGCTTTACACTCTTTTGAAAAAGAGAATTTTGTATTTGATCTTGGGGGCCATAGGGAGCCACTGCAGTTTATTGAGTAAAAGGGTGTTGTGGTCAGACCTGGGCTTTAGGAAAATCACTTTGGTGGCCCAATGGAGGATGGACTACAGAGAGGAGAGATGAGGCCGAAGAACACCCCAGCAGTCTAGGACACAGGTGATGGAGGCTGTAATCAGAGGCTGCACAGGTGTAACCAACAAGAGATGTTGCAGAGGTGAAACAGATCAGAGATGTTACAGAGGTGAAATTAACAGCCCTTGCCACAGCCTGGATACGGAGGGTGAACATGAACAGTTAAGGCCAATATCTGGTTTCTGGTTGGGGTGACTGAACAATGGGGGCATCCAGGACAGTAATAAGGAAGTTACGAGGAGAAGGGCTGGGAGTATCGATAACGAGTTTGGTTTGAGATTCGAGTCCAGAGGTCAGCAGAGAGGTTGGGGCTGGATAAGTGGATGTGAGAGCCACTGGCATGCAGACAAGGAGCTTTCCCTCCCCCAGCTTCCTTCCCCAGGCTTGACACCTCACTGGGCTAATCCCACACTTTTCCAGTTCTGGACTAGTAATGTCCACAACAAAGGCCACATGGTGCCTGGTGGAGTGAGCACTTGTAAATGCTTCCTGACAATTCAAGTTAGCCAGAGGCCCACTGAGGTACCACCTCTTACAGGAAGCCACAGGGAAGGATCCAGACCTCACAGGCTCACTGACGATGTCCCTGAGTAAACCCTATTATTTCATATTCCAATTATCTGGGTAGAAGCCATGCTACCCTACGTAAGCTTCCTAAGGACACAAAGCATCCTGAATGGAAGGTGCCAGGAAACATAAGCTCTCTGCACATAGGGACTTGTTCTTCCCCTGAGCTTGGAGGCCAGAGCCTGGCACACAGGAGAGACACTGAAGACTACCTGTTGATTGATTTGACTAACCTCCCCTCTCACAAAACCCTTCACTCTAAAGAGGGGGCACTATGTGGCAAAAAGGCACATTTAGGCATGGGCTAAATCAGGAGTGGGATCCCCTGACCTGCAGACCTTTCAGCAAAGGCTGGGTGGGGTGCTACTAGGAAATAAGACATACAGTTAATGAGGAATAGAAAGTCATCTGGCCCTACAGGACAAAAGAGAAGATGGGGACAAGAGAAGGGAGGGATAATAGAAGAGAAGGCAGATTGGAGATAGGGAAAATTAGATTGCTTGGTGTATTGGGATGGGGGGAGGGGATAAAAGGGGAGAAAATTTGGAACCCAAAATTTTGTGAAAATGAATGTAAAAAGTTAAATAAATAAATTTTTATTTAAAAAAAAAAAGGCTGGGTGGGGATTCTTATTCAGCTACAAGTTAGACTAAAAAGCCCTTGAAGATCCTTCCCATTCTGGGATACTGGAACTGTGAGATGCTTTACCTCTGCCCTTAAGATCGCGCCCCATAGGAAATCCACCACCAGCCCTTCGGGGGTGATGGCAAGCAGTCTCCCAAGAATCTGCCTTCACTTCAGACAGTCTGATCAGTCACTCCCAGAAGACCTCCAAACTCACCAGGGCTCAAGAATTTAAACATAAGGTGAGTGTAAACGTAAGGAAACAGATCCCTTGGGGAAACCTCGCTGCATACCAGGTGACTTGCTTGGCTCTCCTAAGAAAACTATTTACCTTCTAAAAGAGAGAAGTGAGGCCTCACGTGGCAACAGGCCCTGGACCTAGTGACTCCTGGCAGGCTGCCCAGCCCACTGACCCCTTCTCTGAAGGGATCATATTCAAGGCCACAAGGCTCAGAGACACTAGCTCACTTCTGCAGGGGCTCAGACACTGTCTCTGCACAAGCTGAATTACACAGAGAGGCTGAAGGGTTTCATCATCGACTGCTGCCGTCATCCCAAAGCCCCGCCAGGGTGGGAGGGGACAGCCAGCACAAGGGAGCAGGCAGCTAGAGCTTGGGCCTTCCCCCACCACACCCGGCAGCAAAGTCCCCTGCTCCTCCGGGAAACCTTCTCAGGCTTCCTTCTGGGGCCCTCACTTCCATTCCAACCTCATTCTCTTTACTCTACAGTGATTTACCCTCTGTGCTGTGCCCAACCCACCCAAGTATCAGCCTGTAAGCTCGGGAAAGCAAGGTCCCCATGGTTTATTTTATAGAACCCATCCCCAGAATAGCACAGGAAACAGGCAACCAGTGTGTAATGAATGAAAAGCAATGACATCGAGGAGACCTGGAAAAAAAGGAGGAGAGCTAGAAGGGACCTCAGAGATCACGAGGTTCCATTTCAGAGATGAAAGAAACTGAGGCGCAGAAAACGGAAGCAATCTTCCCAGGGTCAAATGGGCAGGTCTTCTGACTCCATGCCCAGTCTATAGTTATCCCCTTTTCCACCTCTTAATGTAGACTCAGCAATTAAACCAACAGGGCCACTGACAAGTAATCTCTCATGGACCAGCACACCATCCCTGAGATGGTGTGGGGAGAAGCTGCCCCAAGTCTCTGCCCTAAGAGTTCAGGGGCAGAGGAGGGATATGAACCTGGGCCCCTGATCCAAGGACAACTGTGCTCTCCACTCAACTGCCTCCAGAACCCAGGAGCACCCTCTACATCCTCCTCAGGAGGAGAGACTGTAGGCAGCCTTCCCTGGCTCCCTTCATCTGATGACATCTGCATATCACAGAACAAATACAGATGACTGCGCCCCTTCTGCTCACATCTGACAGACCCCATGTCCAAGAGTTCAGCCAGCCCTCAGCAGATACCAAAAAGCCAGCCTCCTCCCCGCTGGAGACAACAAAGTAACACAGTTCTTTCTCCTTTTTCTTGTCTCCCACTCAGCAGGAACAAAAACCTGATCCAAGTATGGTCTGAGAACCTCTCCATGCAGGAAGGCAAAAGAAAGAAGCCCCACTCTCAGAAAGCACCAGGAATTCTCTCTCCAGAAACTTCTCCCATCCAAGACCTCCTCACCATGTGCTGGAGAATGGTCAGGGATGCAGGGATGCATGCCATCACCCTGGAAGAGCCCTCTCATCAGGACAAGTGCATGCCAAGCAGAAGGGCTTCCAATGTTTGACCAAGGGCTGGTGGGCACATTCCTCTCCCCGATCCAGGAAAGGGACCTCTTGTGGGGAAGAGAAGTGGAAGGCTCAGAGGACAAGAGAGATGAAAAACTGCCCAGCCCCACTAGCCACAATCTGCCCCTGAGCCAAGGTTCCAGAAGCTGGCCTCTACAGCATGTGCCCCCACTGGAGGAGGTCTGTTTACACAGGTCTTCCCAAAGAGGGTCTTCCCAGAGGTCACCCCCCTGAAAAGGCATCCAGGCACTGCCTCTGGAGATTCACCTGCTGAGCAGATGAGTCTGGCCATGGAGTCAAAGACATCTTGGGGAGAGGTCAGCCAGCATCCAGAAGCCCCTCAGGCCTCAAGTTGGCAGGGCTGGGGGGACCCACCCTCCCTCCCATGGCTCCCTCCTTGAGGGGCCAGTGATGACATGCTGCTTTCCAACTGTTCCTCCATAGACTCCCTGGATGTGAAATGTCCCCTCTCACCCCTGCCCCACAGCAAGCACTCCCCTGGTACCAGCCCATCCTAGAACTGAGAATTCCCATAGGGCTACAGTCAGAGGTTCTGTGTTCAAACTCTGCCTCTGACCTTGACTACTTGCACAGTGCAGGTCAGGTCAACCTTCAAGGACCTCAGTTTCCTACTCTATAAAATGAGGGCAAGATTAGATGGATTCTGACACTGCTGCTAGCTCAAGTTCCAGAATCTCAAGACCTTTTAAGAAGGGCCTCCACCATCTCAGACATGACTTTAGAGGCTCCTGGCTCTAACTGACACTCAACCCTAGGCTAGCCCAGACTTCATTTGTAGGAGTGGCTCCCTCCTTCACTATGTCCCACACCTCTGAGGAAAACACCTACAAACACACACACACACACACACACGAAAATACCAACATTGTCATATAATTTAAGAGCTGTAAGGGATTGTTCTCTGTTTTACAAAAGAGGAAACTGAGGCCAAAAGAGGGGAAGGGGCTCACTGAACAGAGCATGCATTTCGTAAAACATGCTGTGATCTGGAAGTCCAAACCCCTCTTTTTACAGATGAGGAAAGGGCAGTCCAGAGTGGCAGGCCCCAGCCCCGAGTGCTCACACCCCAGGAGCTTAACAGACTTTTACTGAATGAGTGGATCTTAGATCCTGAGTTGGGGAGTGGGGTGGGGGGGACCTCAGGGGATAGCTCATGCAGAGGGGTTAAACATGGCCACAGGAACCAACTGAAAATGTCACTTTAAAATGCTGAACAAAAGAAATAAATATACAACACAATACAGATCCCATTAATTTGTGGTTTTCTAAATGAACATGTAGATCCCAAAGACCTATTTTTATTTGAATTTGACAAACAGATGAATCTAGTCTTATCCCCTACTTACAGAAGCCCCTCCCCACTCACTGATGGGACAATGATCCTACTAAGTACCAGGCCTAGAGCTAAGTGCAGAAGACACAAAGGGACAGGAGGGGAAAGATGATAACCAAACATGTACAAATAAGCTGCAATACAGGAAAAGGGGAAATTCTTATTACAAGGAAGTCTTTTGAATTAAAAGGGATTGGGAAAGGCTTCCTATAGAAGAGGGAATTTCATCTGGGACTTGGAGAAAGGAAAAGGCAGGAGGCAGAGAGGAGGAGGGCGATGATGCCCACAGCTGGGGCTGAGACATGTTGGGAGGCTGGGGTGAGAGAGGAAGGAAGGGACAGACACAAGGTAGTGGCTTCTTCGGTTGATTGGACTTACCAGGAGCCACAGGAGCTACTGAGGAAGGAGGAGGGCACCACCTCATGCACACACCACTCCCAGGATGCCAATGTGCTGAATGAATCAGGATGGCCCAGTGGGCTAGGGATGGAGGCCATACTGGAAGCCCTCCCCTGACATTCTCCCCTCACCCCCCCATCCCCATGCTATCCCCTCCCTGGCACCTGCCCAAGCACAAAAGGCCTGACACCCACTCCACCACAGAAGGTTCTGCTGGAAGTTTCTCTTGACCTTTTACTTTATCAAGCACAATAAAGAGAAACCTGGTTCTTTGGATCCTCAGCCTCCTCAGACAGGGACATGACCCTGACCCAACATGAACCTTCTAGGGTTGGGGTGGGGAACCTGCGGCCAGGAGGCCACATGTGGCCATCTAGGTCCTCAAGTTCGGCCTTCTGATTGAATCCAAACTTCACAGAACAAATTCTTTTATTAAGGGGATTTGGGGCCTGAAGCCGCAGGTTCCCGACTCCTGCTCAAGTGCTGCCTGTTCTTGGGCTGCAGAGATGACTCCATACTTCACTGAGTAGCTGGCAAGGCCCAGGTTTCCAGGGAGATCCTCTGGACCACCAGGTACAGGTTCTGTATCTGGCCCAAGCTCTAAAGGCAGCAAAACTGGGGAGTGGGGGGAATGGGGAGCAATGTCCAAAGTGTCAGAGAGAAGGATGCTTCCCTTCCTGCCAAGGCATTTGCAAGAAAAGGCAGAATTCTAACTCCTGTGTTTGGCCAGAGCCAGTGACTCCTTCATGGCTAGAGGCCTAGCCAGCCACCCAGCCAAGGCATCCAAATTGCATAAAACAGCACACTTTCTAAACAACCTTCAAAACAAAGAAGGCCTACTGAACATTGAGCAACAGGGTTGAGTTTTAAAATATTTATACAAGAAACCATATTAGCGCATCATAGGAAGTTACAAGGCTCAAGGGGAAATCAAATTGTATAAAAATGTCATGAACACAGATAGACCACAAATAAAAAAAAAAGTCTGAGAGATAAAAAGAAGCCATCTGATCTGGGTCATAAAGGACCCCAGAAGAGCAGATCAGCCCCCACCTTTGCTCTTGGGCAGTTTGGAAGCAAGAAAGCTGACTTGTCTTTGGTCTGTCAAAAAATTGCTATTCCCCAAAGTGGCAGCTCATAGATCACATATACCATCACACACACAGATTACATACATATACATGCACATGGATCACTCACACACAGATCATCCATGGATCACACAGAGCATTCACATAGATCACAAGCTCATCTACAGACATTAGACACATAGATCATATACCCCCATGTGTGGTGTACACATAGATCACATGCACACAGATCATTCACACATGTGTTTCACTGATATACATGAATCATACAGATAATTTTCTCACAAAGCTCATACACAGATCATTCACAAATATGAATCACGTACATGGATCATACATTGCACTTTGACCACATGCACATAGAACATTCACAGAACATTCACACACACGGATCACTCACATATACATATCATATATACAAATCACACAATGGACCATGTCATACACATGGAGTACATAAATCTCATACGCCTACACACAGATCACTCAGATCATACACACGAATCACACATCCACACATGGATCACTCCCACACATACATGAATCATTCACACATGGATCACACAGATCACACCCTGCCTCCTGCCAGGGAACCCAAACCAAAGATTTCTCTCTGGGACCACTCCCAGAGCCCCGCTGCATTGCCCATTGATGGCCAGAATGAACAAATCACTGACCCTGGAGTCAGGAAGACATAGGTTCACAATCCAGCTGATTCTTACAAGTTGTGTGACCATGAGCAGGCCAATGCCTGGTCGCTGGGCCTCAGTAAAATGGCCAGGGCAGCATGATGCTGCCTGTCCCAGACACGCACCCGTCTCGAACCCTTGCCCTCAAACCCAGCCCAGGTGCTCCCGAAACAACATCCTCTCAATTGAACACACAGAAATCATCCTGAGGTACAGGGGCAGCCCTTTCATTCAATGCATGGGCTTCTCTCCATGATTCCATCCAGGCCAGCCTCCAGGAGAAGAGCCCACCCAAAGCAAAGCCAAGGAAAAAGGCAGCTCCAAACTCCTTGCCTCTCCCTGCACTTGGGTGACCTTGGCATTCTCACATCCCACCGGCCCAAAGAAGAGAAGGAAAACAGCCAAACACGTGACCTCTGAAGAGTCAGCCCTGCAGAACCCTGGAAACAAAACCATCCTTCAAGCAGGGGGGAAAGCAGCCAACCCCCAGGCCTGGAAGCAAGTCCTGGAGGGAAAAGGCTGGTTCCAACAAAACCGGTGGTGGGGCCGGGTCTCCTTTCCCAACAGTGATTCAGGAAGCCCCTGGCAATTCCAACATGTACAGCTGCCTCAAGAAGAAGCAACTGGGATTTCTGCAAGGTCTGACGCAGGTGTCAGAGGAGGAGTAGGGGGCAGCGGTGGCCTTGGCCCACCTGCCAGGGAGGACCATGCTGACCACCTTCCTTCCTGTCTCATTCCCCTCCTCCCCAGTGCCTTCCCAGCTGCCCACAAACTTACTCGAACTCCTCATCTCCAACAAGCCTTCCTTGGCCCAAACAGATTCCCAGGTGGTCTCCTCAGCCCCACATATCGTCCCCATTCAGGTGTAGCAGATCCCTCCTTGCCAGTCGCCCCACTTTGGTACGTCTCCTCTCCCTGAGCTCCATGGCACTCTGGTAGTCTTCCATGCTCTCCAGGCTCTGTGGCTCCCTCTGCCCTGGGCCGTCTCCTCTGAAGCCTCTCCCACAGCTTGGCTGCATATCTCTCAGCACCAGAAGACTCTTCAGAGCTCCTGAAATGCTTGTGGCCAGGCGGCTTTCTCACTTTCCCATCTGTGAGCCTCTGCATGGGCTCTTCCCAGGCCTGGCACACATCATCTCCCACTCAGCCCAGCCTGTTTACTACTACCTAGAAACTGTGATTCCCCCTTCCCTGTGAGGCCCTCATGGCCCCTCCCCAATTATCTCCTCTTTATTCTTTTGTCTATCCTATATATACATATATAAATGCTTCTGTGTGTGTCTATGCAGACGACAGATATGGGTCTGGACCCATGAGTACATATGGACACATCACCCCTAAGAGAGGTAAGGTCCTGGAAGCAGGGCCTGACTCACTTTTACCTTTGTCTTCCCAGAGCCAATCTTAATGGAATCCCTCAGCTGTTAGCCCCCTCCCTCCCAAACCACCTGCTCCATCACTATTTGGGAGAGATTTTCCTTTACCAACTTTAGAGTTCATTCCACATATTGTTTCCTATGTCCTTATCTGTCTCCCCACCATAATATGAGCTCCTCCCAAGAGAGGAAGGCTCACTTCCTTCTATATACTTGTACCCCTAGCGTCTGGCGCTTAATAACTGCCTGTTGATCTACTAATCTCCTGACTGATCTCTAGCTGGCTAGAAGACACATCCACAAGGTACGGACAAATTGAAGGGAGGATAAATGGGGGATAACGTGGACAGAAAGCACCAGCCCTAGTGCAGACTGGGAAGGGCTTCCGGGGAAGGGGGGACCCTCACTGGGGAGTCCAGCGAGTGCAGGCAGCTGAGGAGGGTGTCTCAGGGACAGTTAGTGAAAGGGCTCCAAGCCACACGCTCAAGCCCCCTCCCTCTCCAAAATCTTCAGGGGCTCCCTATCAGTTAAGGTCAAAGTCTTCCAGGGCTTGCTGCCCTGGAGTCAGAAGGCCTGAGATCAAATTCAGCCTCAGGCGATTTCTGGCTGTGTGACCCTGGGCTAGGTACCGAAGTTAAGTGACTCAGTTTTTTAATCTGTGAAACAGAGATAACAGCACCCACTGCCCAGATTGTTGTGAGAATCAAATGAGAGAACACTGCCCAAAAGAAGGGGGTGCAGAGCATGGCACATAGTAGGTGCTCTGTTCCTCATGGGGCCCTGACCTGGAGATGGCCCTTCCACTCATACTGGCCAAGACTTGGTTTCTTCTCTGGTCCCTGAATCTAGAACAGCTCCCTGCCCATGCTCAAAGACCCAGTGGAGAGGATTTATTCCCCAACAACCCGTGCTGGCGGCCACCTTGACTTTGGACTCCCTGACGCTTGGGTCTGACTCATAGGTATTATATGCATGTTCTAAGTATCTGCACAGGTGTCATCCTATACCCTGCTAATCAATGACTAATGAATGGCCCCTAGATAGAGCACCAGGCCTAAAGTCAGAAGACTCAACTTCCTGAGCTCAAATTCTGCCTCAGACACTAACTAGCTGGGTAACCCTGGGCAAGTCACTTCTCCCTGTTTGCCTCAGTTTCCTCATCTGTAAAATGAGCTGGCGAAGGAAATGGCAAAGCACTCCAGTATCTGCTAAGAAAACCCTAGATGGGGTCACAGAGAGGCACACATCACTGAAATGCCTCAACAACTAAATCACAGATTCCACAAAGTAGGTCCTTTCTTACCTAAATGTACATGGCCCCTCCCTCCCAAGCCCCTCTACTGAGTAAGCTGCTCTGTACACAGTGGGTGCTTAATAATTGGAGGTGGGGTGAGCACCTGGTCTCTGATGTCACAGGCACCACCTAAGCCACTTCTAGTCAAGTGTAAGGCTTCTCCTCTAGCTGGAAAAACCATGCCTCCAATGCCACCAAGCCCATACCCCCCTCAACAAAGACCTCCCACCATTCCAGCTCTGGAGTCATGATAACAGAAGGCTGCAGGGTATGTCTACATCTTCCCCTGGTCCCACTTACCACTCCAATAACTTTCCAAAGGAGAACAGCCCTTTTCCAGACCATCCCTCAGTCCTCTCCATCTCTGTAAGCCTCTTCAGGGCAGAGAAGGTCTTTGCCCATGGATTTCTACCCCCAGAGCTTAGTTCAGTGTTGGCACACAGTAAATGTTTACTCAATGCATCTGTATCCAGTAGGCCTTCCTTGGGGATTCTGTGCTATGAAGTACCTTCTACCAAAGCAGATCAGGACTGGTCCTACAACTCAGCATCTTTGGGGTTGCTTTGGGTTCTGGGATTTGCTCAACTTATGGGAGAAGAAACCAAACCCAAGTCTTTGTGGCCTGAAAGCTGCTCTCCGCAGCCCCATGGGGCAAGCAGCTGTTACAACAGTATCATTCGTTGTCTCCCACACGATGTTTGTTTCATTCTAACAGTTCCCAAGGCCAGAATTCTGTCAGGTTTACAAGCCCTTTGGTCCTCTCTCTCCCCAGAGGAAGGGGGCACCATGAGCCCCAATTCTGTTCCACACTCTCATCCATTTGTCCACTGGACTTTAAGTCTGCCATGCGTTTCTAGAGATGAGGGCTCCAGAACCAAAGAAAGGTGCCCAGGAGCATGATGGGAATTGGCTGAACATGGAGCAGACCCCAACAAAGAGATCGAAATAGAGAAAGAGTCCTCCCTCCATCCCCCAGAAGCTCCAAGAACAAAAGAGGGAAGCTGTGCCCAAACATGCTGCCATCCTCTCCAGGGGCCATGGGCAAGCAAAGGAGGGAGAGGCACAGCTCAACAGTTTGGGAAAGGGACCTCAAAGCTTTTACCTCTCCATAGTCGGAAAGGAGATGAGGAAAGCAGTAGAAGAAATCATTCCACAGGTCCTTCAGGGCTCTCAACAAATTGTGGTGACTTGGGTACGGTTTCCTATTCACTGGCACAACAGAAAAAAGATGACTTCATTATGAAGTCCTGCCTTGCCATATTAAGGTAGTGAGCTCACCATTCCTGGAAGGATTCAAGCAAAGAATGGAGAACTTGATCTCAACGTAAGAGGGGCTACCAAATCTGGTAGGAGATGGGGACTGGATGCGTAACACTGGGAGTATTTGATTCCAACAAAGATACTAAGGCCCAGAGGTCAAGGAAGTGCCCCACAAGGAGCAGACCCTAGGCCTCAGGATATTCTCCCCATAACATGCTGCATCAACGTCTCCTCTAGTCTAAGTAATCAGTCTGTCCTCGGTAAGCTGGGCTCTCCTTGCAAGCAGGCATTGTTTTTGCTTTTCTCTGTATTCCCAGCACCTAGAACACAGTGGGCAGTTAATACTTGCTGATTTATCTTGAGGAAGGCACAGAAATGAAAAGGAGAATGCTCCTGGAAGCCAACTTAAAATATCAATCACTTACCCCTGTAGACCCATGCACAGAAATCTTTCAGGAAGGGAAAGCAGTGCTGCCCCTTGGGGGGGCTCAGCTTCTGGGGGACTCAGTTTCCTTCTGTGTCAAATGACAGGTGGCCTCTGAGGCCTCTTCTAGTGCTAGGTCTCTGTCCCCTGGCCCCACAATCTGGGAGCTTACCACCCCTGCCATGCCACCCTTCTCAGCCTATGCCAAGAGGGCCCCCATTCTGCCTCTAAACCAGAGAAGGTTCAGGAGACAGGAAGGCCCTCCAAAAACAACCAGATGAGAGATGAACACAGATTTCTGGGACCTGGGTTCAAATTCTTGTTCTTCCCTCTGTACAATGAGGCTGGCCTCTGAACCCTTCCCTGGTGAGGTGGCTTCATATACAGCCCCTTCAGCTTCTTTCTCTATCAAAGGAGGCCAGGTACATACTAGGTGCTTAATAAATGTTGAATAATTGATTGATTCTAGCTCTCAGCCTCTGCTGCTCTGTGGTGCTCCTACATGGACTCCCACCCCTCTGCTCTTCCCCATGGCTGCCCAATGGGACAGGTCCAAAATGGGCCAAGGGCCACACTTACACTGGACCAGACTCCCAGGAGGAGGGACCCAGAGATGGCGGGCACTGACAGAGGAGGAAACTGAGGCCCAGTGAAGTGCAGTAAAGCCAGGATCACCCAGCTACCATGTGTCTAAGGCAAGATCTGAACCCAGGTGTTCCTATTCAGCTCCTCCAAACTCCTCATTTTACAGGGAAAGAAACTGAGACCCCAGCTGGTGGTATTTGCCTCTCATTTTCAGGCAGCACCCATTCTCCAGAGCGTGCAGCATCATGAATCAATCTGTTCCTTGGGGCAGCTTTTGGGGGACGAGGGTCCAGCCGTTTTCAATAGAAAACAGTATGATGGCTTCTACATGGGTGACATGTTTCTTCTGTTGTGGAAATTCAGCCGGCATTGAGTCTCATTTCCTTCTGTCCCCACCCCCGAGCATCAAAGGGTTTTCATTCAAAGCCATTCTTTCGTGAACTGAAACCTCCTGACCACGAAGAGGCCCCATCAAAAACAGGACTGATGGCAAACATAAATGACCTGGAACCCTAGACTTCGGGGCTCCTGCTGGGTCAGTGTCCTCCCCAGCAAACAGCCAGCAGGCCCCTGTGGGCCCAACAGCCATGCTCAGAAGGGGGCTCCAGGGTCATGTGTTCCCCATCACAGACCCAGAATTCCCTATGCTGGAGTTTCTGGCCTCAGGATGCCTCTGAGGAGCATGACATGTTTAGTTAGCCTGGGTTGGGCAGATGTTCTCCTACTGACCATACACAATGATCTCCTCCTCAGGCACATTGGGCCACATCTGCTTCATGCTCCCAGCCTGGGCCTTCCACCCTCCACCAGAGCACCCCCTCGCCTGCCTCAATAGGTTTTCACCTAGATAGAGGAAGATGAATCAGAAAGAGGGTAACGGCCTGCTAGGCCAAGCTCATGGCCAGAGATCCTGCCAGGATCTCTCCTCCCAGCCTTTGGAGGGCACTCAGCACACACCCTTAACTTGAAAGAAGGGGTGAAATAAGGCCAGCAAGTGGTAGTGGGGGAGAGACCCTAAGCAAGGTAACAAGGGCAGAGCTGGAAGAAGAAGCCAGACACCCCCACCCCCACCCCAAGTGTCCTGGTTCCTCAATGCTCACTTTGGGGAAAGGATCTGATCTTTAAAACAAAAGCCTAGAACAGAGATCCAAGTCTTTAAAAAAAAAAAATCGAAGGCATGAAAATACTTCCTTCCCTCCCACACATATTTGAGCTCTCCGGTGCCACCAATTCAAAGGAGGGATGTTATGCATATGATGTATCACAGAACTTTCAGAAAGTCTAATAAAGAGAAAAGGAGAGAGACCTTGATGTTCTTTTTGGGGGGCCCCTCTGGCGCCTGGGAGGAGAAGAGAAAGGCCTACTTCCAGCTTTAGCCTACCCCCAAATCTACAACTGCCAAAAGTTCTGACTGGGTGGCATTTTGCATTTCCAATTATAATCGAGTAAACGTGTTGCCATAGCTACCGCAAAATGCTGCCATAACTTTTGTTGCCTCGTAATTGCCGCGGTGACTATTTGCACACATGCAGCTGAGTTTTCTTCATTCCATCCCACCCCCCCACACACACCCCCATTAAGTTTGAGGCTCAGAAACCACAACAGCGGCTTTGAATCTAAAGCCCCTAAAATAAGGCAGGGAATTATCAGAAACAATTAAAACTCCAGGCAACCGCCTGGGCCCGATCCTATTACAAAAGGGGGTGGGGGAAGCTAGGCTGACAGGCAGGGCTGGCTGGCAGGCTGGTCGGTTTGTTTGTTTACTTCTGCCCAGCCTGTTTTCTTTAAAGGCACTAGGCTCTCAGATGCTTTCGGGGGACTTGTGGTCGGACCAGAAAGGCCATCGGAGGGGCAAGTGGAGGAGATCGAGCCTCCAGCGGAGCCATCACCACCACCGGTAATGGTGATGCTAACAGGGACACACTCCCTACCTAGAACCAGCAGGCATTTTTTTCATTAGGCAATTAGACTGGTCTCTGTAGTCATGCAATTAAGATTTAGTTAAGAAAGTCATTAGTTTAAAATAACTTAAGTTTAATTTCTACAAAGCTTTATTTGAAAATTGTGTCACAGCAGGTCAATTTCCAGCCACCCAATAAAAGGAACCTTCCTAATCAGAGAAAGAAGTTATTAGAAATTGTTGATGGGCCTTCCTTCCGAGGAAGGCCCTTCTGGGGCACACAGAAGGTCTCCAGCTATTCCAGTGGCCAATCAGTCTGCGTACAGAGGAAATAAAAGATAAGTTGCCTCTCATTTCATGTTGTGTTTTTGCAATGCCAGAGGAGTTCTGATAATATAATCCGACCCAGCAACATCCCTAGGCTGAGAAAACCATTCCGAAAGAAAGCCACCCAGGCCTGCTAGGCAGCCCAACCCTCCTTCCTGGCTGGGAGGGATCTGGACTGCCTCAGGCCCCAGCCCTCAGTTTCCCGGGCAGGGAGAGGTCCAGCTGCATGATCTCCAGGCCCCCTACGGCGGATCCCGGCCCTGGCACAGGGATGGATTCCGCTGCAGCGACTTCAGCCAGCGGTCGCTCCTTTTTTCCATTCTGACAAAATGAAGCCTCAGAACTGCAGTTTCTTACTGTGGGCTTAGCTCCCCTCCCCATTGTCCCTCCCCACACCCGAGACGCATCCAAGCCCGTGGGGTCCCTGCTGCTCAGCCCTCCCCCGAAGGATGGGTCAGTCCTGCTCCAGCCAGGCGCTCACTCCTCTGCAGTCTGGGGTTGGGCGCGAGTGGCGAGGCCTCCCCATTCGCAAGCTCCTTGCTCAGCGCCCCCCCCGCCCCCCCTCCCCGCCCAACAACACACACACACACACACACACACGCCAAACCAAACCGGTTCGGGGAGCCCACGCCAGGCAGCCAGGCACCTATCTCCGTCCTCAATCTGCCCAGGGCTTCAGGCTGGGACTCAGCAGCCCCCAGACTCCAGGCGCTACGAGGGGGGCGGGCTAGCCCTGGACGGGAAGGGGGGGCTCCCCAAACCTCACACCAGCGCTGGGGTCACCGATCCCCGTCGGGGAAGGGGTTCCCCAGGAGATCCGCCGTTCCGCTAGGAGCGCGACGGGGGCCTGGGTGGGGGTCTGGGGCCGCCTTCCCCCTCACCCCCCTGCAGGATGCTCTCCAACCTGCTGGCGCAGCAGCGGCGCCCTGGACCGAGCCGGGCCGGGCGGGGAGGCAGGGGCTGGGGGAGCTGGTCGAGCCCCGCGGGAAACCCGGGGGGAGACCCAGCTGGGGGGCGGAGATGACAGGCACGGTGCTGGGGGAGGGGGCAGGGGGATGACAAGTGGGGACCCACGGCTGGGGGAGGGGGGCGCAGAGAACCGGTGGCTGGGGGAGGGGGAGGTCTGTGTCCCGGGCCGGGCTCCGTCAGTCAGTCTGCCTGTCTGTCTGTCTGTCTCGAGGGAGGGACGGCAGCGCGGGGCCCAGGTCGGCGTGGGCACCGGGCGGAGGCGGACAATGGCCCGGGCGGCTGCCCTGCACTTACCGGGGCGGGCTCCGGGGCGGCGGCCGCGGCTCGGGCATCGCCTCCCTCTGGGGCCGCATCTCCCCGGGCGGGCCGGGCCCGGGGCGGCGCTCGGAGCGGCGGCGGCGGCGGCGGCGGCGGCGGCAGCTCCGGGCTCGGGGCTCGAAGCGGGCCGGGCCGGGCTGCGGAGGCTGCGGCGGTGGCGGGGCTGGGGCGCTCGGGCACTGGCTCGCTCCCCACCACGGCGGCGACGGCGGCCCCACAACCTCCCTCCTCATTCACAAAAAATTGACCCACGTTGAACCAGGAGGCTCGGGCCCCCCCCACCACGCCGCTCGTCCATAGGCCGCCCGCGCTGTCCATCAGTGGCCACGGCTCCGCCCCCGCCGCCCGCAGCCCGCCACCTATTGGTGTACCTAGGCTTGCGTCACCACCCCCTCACCGCCCTCCCTCCTCCCGGACTCCTAAGGAAGCGCTCGTCAATTACGGTTCGGCCCCGCCCCTCCAAGGGCACCTCTCCTCCCTCCCATTGGTCGGCTCAAGGAAGCGGGGCACCACCCAGGTCGCTCCCGCCCCTCTCCCGAAAGCCGAAGGACCCGACGCGAAAACGGAGCGCCGGCGAACCCCGCCCCAGAGAGGCACGTTCGGGAGTCGATTGGCTACGGCGGCTGCCCGTCGATAGCGCGGCGCGCCGGCCCCGCCTCTTAGCGCCGACCCGCGGAGCCAGGGTGAAGGGGCGCGCGCGCAGGAAAAGCGGGACAGGGCGCGTCGGACTGGCCTCGAGACTGGACCCACACCCGGAGCGGGCGCAGGAGGGCGGGGCGAAGGGGCGCAACGGGCCACGAGCTCGAGCTCGGGGAACCGTTAAACCGGCCGCGGTCGCCATCTTGGGGCAGAGCCTGCGGGTCACGTGGCTCGGCCATGCGCGCGGCCCCCCCTTGCGTTTGCACGGCGGGGAGGGAGGGTGAGCTGGTAAGGGAGAAGTCGGGCGGGCTAGTGGACGGGCGCTGCCCAGTGCGCAAGCGCGGCCCGGCCCTGGAGCGCAGGAGCGCCCCCTCCTGGAGCTTCCCCCAGCCTCCGCTCCTCGCTCAGCTGCTCCTGCCCAGGCCCAGAGAGGGTGCTGGGCTTGCCCGAGGTCACACAGCGGCGCCGGGTCCGAGAATCCTAGAAGCCTCAGGGGTTGGACTCCCCTAGGCCAGCGCCCCGAGGCTGCACCCAGCTGCAGAGGCTTTGAATGACCTCCGATAACGTCCAGGGGCAGTGGTGGGGCATGGGAAGCCCCCAGAGGAGAAAAGGGACTTATCCAAGGTCACGCAGTGCAGCCCATCAAAAGCACCGATCAGGCTCCAGAATTTATTAAGCACCTACTGTGTGCTCAGTGCAGATGCAAAGAGAGACCAAGGCCAGCCCTGCCCCCAGGATCCCCCCCCTCCAATGGGCAGATGTTTCAGTCACCTGTATGCAAATTAGATACCCACAGTGAGAGATAGGAAGGGTTTCCAAGAGAAGGTGAGGCTTGAAGGGAGGGCACTCCAGGCAGAGGTCTCACCCTGAGGAAAGGCTTGGAGGCTGGAGATGTATGGCCTGGAAAGAGGAACTGAGACTTTGTGGGCTGAAGCAGAGGAACCAAGGTCTTTGACTCCACACCCAGAGATGTCTGGGGAAATTCGGCCAAAAAGCAACCTGCAACTTGAACTGGATTAAGAGTTGCAGCCTGGGCTGCTGGGGAGGCAGTTGTCCTCTTAGGAATGAGGCATGTCCTGCCCAGCTCCTGAGAGCAGAATTGAGACCAACTGAGGCCTTGGGCCCATGAGATCTGGGGAAACTCGATGCCTGAGAGGGCTTTGGTGGCATGGGCCCCCTCCCTGGAGACCTGGAACATTAGACTGGTGACCATTTGTCCTGAACATCGCGGGGAGGGGATCTTGAAGGCCTCTTCCAAATTTTACTGAATTCTGATTTTCTGGGGAATGCTGGAGGAAGCCAGAAGCCTGGACTAGGTAGCTCCTCTGTGCCATACACGGCAAAGCCCCATAGATACCCAGATGAAAAGGATGAGCCCTGCCTGCAGGGAGTTTCCACTGTACTGAACCCAAAGAGAAGGAAAAGCCCAGAGCCCCAACACAGGCCTGAGGGAGGGGAAACCAGCTGAGAAGTCCATGCTTCTGGAGCACCCTCCCAATCAAAAAATACCAGTTTCTTCATAATGAATTCTTCAGTCAGATACTCACCATGACAACCACAGTTTAGATTGGTGTTTGGTTAAATGCCCATCTTACTGATACCCTGCCTGTACCTGCTCTTGTCTCCATTCTACATATTTGGAAACTGAGGCACCAAGCCAGGAAATGAATTATACAGGGTCACAAAGAAAATTAGTGTTCACTTCAAATCCAGCACTCTTTCCAGAGTGAGTCGAGGACAGAGATACACTTTTGCCCTGGGTTCAGGAATATTTTAACTGCCTTCTGTGACATACTGGTAGTTTCCTCCAGATCATGCTTGAGTCCACACTCCCAGCCCAGCGGAGAGTACCACTGTGGATAGTAATCTCTGAATCTTCTCTGGGAAGCAGAGTGGATGGGCACTCTGAGAATTGTTCCTGGGCCCCTTTCTCTCAATACTCCCCTCTGTCTCTTGGTGACTTTTCAGTTCCCAAGGGTTCTGTGATCTGCTCAATACAGATAATTCCCAGGTTTCCATGTCTCCCAACCTCAGTCCCTTTCCCAAGCTCCCAGACCTTCTAAGGCATCTCACATTCAAGGGGCAACATGTTAGGCTTCAGATATAAAACATGGAGTTAGAATGGATGTGAGGGGATCACCAGGGATAATGATGGCAATGAAATTCCACCCTGTCAGCCTGCCACTGAAGAGTATCACTGCTTCAGACAGCCAAGGTCTCCGTCCCTCAACTCTAGAGGTTTGGGCTGCTCCTGAGGAGCAGTCACCCTCCCTTCCTCCATCTCTTTAAGGAAAGTTCTCTGCTGCTGCTAGATACCGCCTCTGCACTCTGAAATGAAATCCCATAGGTAGGCTTTTAGTCATCAACAGGCATTGATTAAGGATCCACAGTTGTTAGACACTGTACTGTAAATTCTGAGATTTCAAAGAAAGGCTCCCCAAACAGTCCCTGTTCTCAAGGAGCTCACCATCTAATAGGGCTTTGTTTGAGTCTGGCTTTACTATTCTTGCTCAGTCATTAAATTAGGGTTTGATGGGACCCTCCAGATCTAACAAGTCCCTCCTCCAAGCCTTGAAGGAATAATTCCTGGTTGACAGACCAAGAAGACATACACCTAGGGTGAATTGGCTTCTTTGTGGAGTCCTTTGCCCTCAGAAGGCCTTCCTGAGAATGGGGCACATCAACCCTCTGTGGCTAAGCAAAATCACATGAATTCCTCCTCCATGACACAACCTTTCAGGTGCTCAGAAGCCAAGAGCATACCCCACTGAGCTCAGTGTATCAGGAACTCAGATTTGTGTCATCCATAAATATGCTCTATGCAGGATGATTCACAGAATTGTTGAGAAGGCCGGGCCCATCTAAGGATGGAGGCCCTTCAGAATTAACATGGCTTTTTTAATTAACAAGGCCTGAAGTCTGCTTGTGTACAGTCAGTTTGCCCCATATTCGAGAGGCAGAGTGGTATTCTGTGTTAAGAGCTTGGATTCAAATTGTGCACTTAAGGCTTCCTTGATGGTGACCCTGGGCAGGTGACCTCACTTCTCTGGACCTCAGTTTCCTGGGACTCAGTGTCCTCCCAGGTGTTGCCCAGTCCTGGAGCTGTGAACTTCATAGCATCCTCAGTTATTGAGAAAGTTGAACTGAGGTGAAATATAGGGACTTCGCCTCTCAGCTTTGGGGGGGCCTTTGTTCCTCTCCAGATTGTCATGGTCAGCCTCTCTCTGTGTCCCCTCTGCTGGGAAGGCTGCCTTCCCTGAGTCTCAGCATTAGAGGAGGAATATGTCAGCCAGGGGCATCCTCTACTTTGAAGAGACTTGAATATTCAGAAACAAGACACAACCTAGGTCACAAATCTTCCTTTCTAGGTCTTCAGCAGTAAAATTGAGTCAGCATAAGGGTAGGGGAACACTCTAGACAGAGTCTGTCCAATCCAACCCAGAATTTAACAGAAACCCATTCTCCTACACGTCCAACAAGTGGCATCCATCCTCAACTAGAAAGCTCCCAGTGACAGGAGGCCTCCCTTCAGACTCTGATTTCCCCCCAGCTCCCGCCAGATTTCCTTATTGGGAAGGGTCTTTACCTCTCCTACTGAGCTAGCTCTAGCCTCTGCCATGCAAAAGAGTGGGCCTAGGCTGTCAAGGTCAGAGTCCCAACCTTGGGAGTGGAGCCCCAGCTTCCTGATTTACTCCCTATGTGACGTAGGCCCTTAATCAAGTTCTCCTAAATTCAGTTCTCAGACCTCAGCTTGCTCATCTGTAAAATAAAAGGTTAGACCCTGCCAGCTTTCAGTCAATGATCCTGCAGTGGTGTCCTAAAATCTTGTCCACACACTAGCTTTTTAAATACTTTCCCAGGACCTCTGTTCTTCAGGCTAGATAAGGAGTAACATTGACATAACCCTTTACAAACATTAGCCTCAGCTTTCCCCCCAAATTCCAGCACCTTCCCTCTGACAGGTACTGCCTAATAATCCTGTTCTGTGGGCATTTGTTGCCTGTGGCCTCCTCCATTCCACTGTGAACTCCAGGTGGGCAGGGATTGTCCCAGGACTATTTGTGTCCCCAGGGCTTAGCAGGTAGTGGGTACTTGGTTATTGACGAGCTGACAAATGTCTTAGGGTGCCACACTTTCTCTTGTCCCACCCCCTTCCCCTAAGCCTTCCTGGCTGAGGTGTCTCATAGGTACCAGGTGGCCTACTCTGGGTCTTCTCATTACACAGTGAGCCCCTGGAGGGCTGGAACTGTGCTTGCCTTTTCTTGTGTCACCAGTGCTGAGCTCAGTGCCTGGCACACAGTAGGTGCTTAATAAATATTGGCTATGGTGATGGTGGTCATTACTATTAACTGGCTGTTGTACTGGAAAGGAGAGAGCATACAAAAAGATTCCCACAGAGAAGCAGAATCTGGTGAGTTCTCCAGGGAATGAGATGCTGCC
Source organism: Bettongia penicillata ogilbyi (assembly GCA_023548195.1). Classification (NCBI taxonomy): domain Eukaryota; kingdom Metazoa; phylum Chordata; class Mammalia; order Diprotodontia; family Potoroidae; genus Bettongia; species Bettongia penicillata. Next base: position 7,177,014 of record JAJHZJ010000134.1, on the reverse strand, counting down.
AGCTAGGAGCAGGAAGCCTCTCACCCTTGTGGACCCCTGGTTTGGCTCTTCTTGCCCGATTCTTTTCTGATTTTAAATGAAGGAGGGTTGGAAAAAGAAAGACCTGGAGGCCTTTGAAAAGTTGGAAAAAGGAGCCAGCTCTGAGGAAAGGCCCAGCCAGCCCAGCAGCGGATTAACCAGGCCACCAATACAGGACGTCCTTGGCTCACTTGTCCACTGACTCTGCCACGTGCAGAGGTGTCCTTCCCAGAGCCAGGGAGAGAGCAGAGAGCATCTGCAGTGAGGGAGTGGTTCTCCTCTGGTTCTTGCAGGTCTTTTCAGTAAATATCCCTTGAAAGAAGCTGATGACTGTAAAGTGTTTATCAGTGATCTCAGGGAGATAGCAATCCATAAGTGATATGAAAAGGCTAATCGCCCACCGAATGAGAGGCTGAGACAATAGAAGTAGGATGATGACTGGGAGACTAGCCCTTCTGGCTGCAGGAGGACACATCCACAGAACAGGGCTGGGATGCCCTGACTGGGCAATGCCTCTGATTGGGACAGAGAACAGGGGCATTGTCACCAGCCTCATTCTAAACTCCAGGCCTTTGTGGATGCCAGTTGGTTGACACTGGCTTTATGGGCCTTTGAGATTGCAGCCTCTCAGATCCCCAGGTCAGGTTCAGGCGAACCGAATCATGCATCTCGGAGCAAGGATTTAGGACTGGCAGAGACCCTCTGTGGTTAAACAGGAGAGGAGCTCTTGTCAATGATTGAGCCCAGCACAAAAAATAGTGGGAAAACAGAACGCTGTTGGATAAGCTCTGCTTTTCTCTTCCATGTCATGTGATAAGTACTTTACTGACACTTGTCAGTCTAGGGCTCACTCTCCTGAAACAATTTCCACTGTCTGTGCTTGGATAATAACATCTTTTCCATAGGTGTATCATCTTACAGCTGAGATGCTCTTCCTCATCCATTATCTCAATGGAGACTCACAAGCCCTGATCAAACAGCAGAAGAGAAAGGGAAGGTCTGCGCAGGCGTCCCCTTCATCAGGACACCGAGGCCCTGTCATGTCCTGGAAGATCGTTCCCCCTTGGGAGTCCCCTCTGCCCTTGGGTCCCCTCCCTCTGCTCTGAAGGAGGGTGCCCTGGCCAGCGTCCATCTCTCCCTCCACACTTTTCTATCCTGACCCCATTCCAGGGACCTTCCATCTCTTCTCTGCCCTCTTCTCGGCTACCTCTTGTATGGTCTCCAGCAGGAAGGCAGGGTCTGTCTTTGGCTTTTCTCTGTGTCCCCAGCACTTCACTTAATACTTGGCACATGGTAGACCTTTCAAAGGAAGCTCTCTCCTTCACCAGCACTTTGGGTGATCGGATGGAGGAGGTGGCAGCAGACATTTTGCTGTCTGATGCAGGGGCTGGAGTTGGAGCATATCTGCACTGTCCCTCTCTGTAGGGAGGTACTGGAGTCTGAGTGAAGATGCTGTCTCCCCAGTGAACCTGTGCTCTCTGCAGTGCAGGAGGAGTAAGAGGACAGTGAATGAGGTGTCTCACTTCTGCTCAGATGGTGTCCCACCAGCCCCCAATGCCAAGGGAATCTCTGGGAAACCTCCTTCTCTGTTGGAATGGGCAGATAGGAGCAGGCCCTTGGGGATTGCTCTGAGCTTTGGGAAGATTTTCCCACCATTCAGCCCCTTTTGCCCCTAACACTTCCCTCTGTCATCAGCCCCTCTGCCTTCCAATGACCTTTCAGACCCATGAAGGTGGTTCCTGGGCTTCCCATCTCCAATCCCTTTTCTGGATGCCCCTGGGACTTGGATGCATGGCTCCTAGTCCTTCAGTCTCTGGATGCTCTCCATATGTGGTCTGACCTGGGCAGATGATTCCGGGACTGCAGCCTCCTAGTTCCTGGCAGCTCAGGCTCTTGAGGCAGCCCCAGATCTCATTAACTTTTCCAACTGCCATATCACATTCCCTATTTTTAGGGAGATTGTGGTCCTCTATTACTTTCCATTTATCCCTTTTAAAGGCCATCTGATTCAATTCAGTGGGTCAAGGTCTCAAGGACAGGCCCATCCCTCTGTCCTCCAGTGTACTAGTGGAGCATCCTGTTGGGGTCCTCTGCAGAGGCCGGATGCCACCCTTGAAAGAGTCCCATGCTTAGAGTCCCAGGGTCTGAATCTGAATCCCTCTTCTGCCCCAGTGCCCCCACTGGTGTAACTTTGGGCCAGTCTTTGGACCTGTCTGGTCTTTAGTTTCCTGATTTATTAAATGAAGAGCCTGTATTAGATGATGCCTCACCCTCCCCCAAACTGCTACCACCACCACAGTCTCCAGCTCTGGAATAATCGGGGAAGGGTTCTGTCATTGCCTTTGTCCGAGCCATGGGTAGGCATGTCCAGACAGCCTAGGCTGTACAGTGCCAAACACAGATCCCTGCAACATTCCCCCAGAACCCTACTGCCAAGGTGCCATTAAACATGAATAACTATTCTTTTAGCTCAGCTGTTCAACCAGGTCAGAATCCATTCTCCTGATGCTCTTCAGAGTGGCAGGAGATGCTTCATCAAAGGCTTTGCTCAAGTCTAGACCAACTATATCAATAATATTCTCCTGATTTACCAGTTTAGTGACCCGATCCAAAGAGGGCCTGAGGTTGGGTTGGCATGACCTGGTTTCTGTGATGTTATGCACGCCCTTGGGCAGCTCAGTTCCCTTTTCTGAATGGTCGTTCACCATCCTTTCTACAGTCAGCTTTAGGATTTTCTGAGAAGCTGAACTCAAGCTGCCTGGCCTGTGATCTGCAGGCTCACATCTCTTCCTTCTTCTGAAAGCACGGAGGATGGTGGCCTTCACCCATCGTGCATGTGACACCTCTCTTGCCCACAGTCCAAGACCTCCTTGCCAGGTGCTGGCTGCTGGGCTGTTGGCTGCCCTGGGGCCAGGTACCTTCAAAGGCACCTTGTAAACACTGCTGCCTCATGGAAGAGATAAATCGGAGTGTCTTGGACACTGTTTCTTCTCTCACTTTGCTCTATCTGACAAGCTGAATTTGATTATTAAAGGCTCTTGTTGAGCCTTCTGGAAGTCACAGAAATCCCTAGAGACTAGACTTTGGTGAAATGCAGCATGCTCAGGATCCCCAAAGAACTAAGAGTAGGGGCCAGGCAGGAGTGGGGGAGAGGGCACAGCATGGGGAGGGGCTGCATACCCAGCCATGAGGTGGGAGATGAAGAGTTAGGCTTTTACCATCAAATCAGCAATCCCTCAGATCAGACTGTGCTGGTAACTATGGAAGATCAGAGGAGAGAATTATGAGAAGCCTCACAGAACGGGGGATAGAGAGTAGGATTTGGAATCAGGAAGTCCTGGGCTCAACTCCTGAGCCTCAGTTTTCTCTTCTGTCTTTTTTATCCCCAGCACATAACACAGTGCTTTGAACTTAGGAGTGTCATTAATTCTTGCCGATTGATTGATTGGCAGTTTGGTAAAATGACTTTAAAACTAGCTGTGTCTGAAAGCGGTTAGGTGGCTCAGAGTCTGCAGTAGCCTTTGCAGCCACAGAAAAGCTCGAGGAGTGCAGGCTGCCTCCTTTATTAGGACAAATCTTCAGTGGACATTCAGTTCCAGTTTTCAAGAAAGCAACAAGCCAGAGGGATTTGAAAGAAGATGCTTGGGTGCCCCAGCCAGGCATGCTCACACATGCTCATCACATGCATACGTTTGCACACAGCTCATCATCCCCAGATGGTGAGCTCACACAGGGGAGGTGAACCTAAGGGTGTCAGAGCAGCTGAGATATTTCAGGGAGCTCAGCACCTTTCCTGGGTGTGAGGAAGGTGGCATCCCCCTAGAGAATCCCACTTCCCAGGAACCTTTTATATAGAAGTCTCCACCTTCTGGATTCAGAAGTCCCTGGATTGTGCTACCATTTCCCCTGAATTGTGAGGACTCAGCTAGTCCTAAACTTTCGGTCTCCCCTTGGGCTGAGTCATCACAGGGTGCAGACACTGATATTCTCAGGGCTTCTTGGTTTCATTTTTCAGGTAATGCCCCTTCCCATGTTGTCTGAGACACTCCTCTGTCCACTGCTTTCAAGTAAGACTGGGTGATGATAAGCCTTCAGAGGGTTTTCTCCTTTTCCAGGTTATTTCAAACATTCTCAACTCTGGGGAAGGTCTTTTGTCCCCATCCCTCTGACTGTCCCCTGGCAATTCCAGCAGCCTGGTGATTTTCACAGCTGATTTCCACACACTCTAATCTTTATAAGCAATGAGCCTATTTGCTTCCAGAGAACTATGCCAGATCTGACCTGCTATGGCAGAAATGGCAAAACAGTCCGTTGGATTGATCAATGGATTTGGATTTGGGACTAGTTCAATTGCATACAGCTACCACTGTGATGTTCTTGAAATACAAGTCTGACCAAGTGTACTTGCCCCCTCAAGAGGCTTACATGGCTTCCTATCCCTCTGGGAACAACTGTCCTGTTCAGCATTTATAACCTTTCACCACCTGGTGCCCATCTACCTTTCTAGCCTTATTACTGCACATGGATACAAACACTGTTAGGGAGCAGTGCACAGAGCACAGGACCTGCAGTTGGAAGGCCTGAGTTCAAATCCAGCCTCAGATGCTTACCAGTTTTGTGACCTTTGGCAAGTCATTTAACCTCTTTCTGCCTCAGTTTACTCATCTGGAAAATGGAGATTATAATAGCACCACCTCCCAGGGTTGTTGTGAAGACCAAATGGGATAAAACCTTAAAGAGATATATAAATGCTAGTTATTATTTTTATTGTTGTACTATAATCCAGCCAGACTGGTCTTCTGGTGGCTTCATATCCATACACCTCCATTTTCCTCTCTTTCCAATAGCTGCCCCCAACCCACACTCTTGGGATCCTCACCTTTGTGACTTAGGTTCCCTTCAAGGCTCAGCTCAGGCTCTGGCTTTCCCCTGAAACCTTTCCTGAACCCCCAGTTCCTTAGTGCCCCCGTTAGCTTACACCCCTTTTGTATCCATATGTGCACGGCTTGTTTTCCCTGTTCAACTATAAAGGGCAGAGATGGTTCCCTTTTCATCTTTGGATGTCCCCAGCCTCTGAAACATGACAGTCGCTTAATAAATGCTTGTTGATAGGTTGCTTGATTACAGTATTTGTTTATCCAACTCTCACCTCCTTAGCTGCTTACTGAAAAAACAGGACGATGACACTGGCACAAGGTGCCTCCTGAGGCTGTTGATAAGAAAACATTTTATAGATTGCAAGACCTTATATATATGGGCTAATGGCAGCCCATTAATATGATACTCCAGTGACTTCAGGTGGCTATAGCATTTCATTATCAATTCATTAGCACCATATTGGTTTTGGTTTGGACTGGCAATCAATGGATCTGCTTGAAGCTCTTGCCTGTGGGATGCCGCATGCTATTGTACATAACCTTCCCTTCCTGCTGCTTCTCAAGGACACTTTCTATACTGATGATGGCAGGGAAGTTCATAGAGCATTCGCTGGAGGGAAGAGGAAATCTGAGGAAGGAACCAGAGGTACGGAAGGAAGCCAGAATCCTGTTTAAGAAATCACATGATGATGATATCCTAAGAACTAGAAGGAAGCCTTTGGAGAGCACCCCTAGACACTGCCCAGACAGGAATCTATGGCTTACTCTTGACTAATCCTGTGGACTCTAAATAGTGTAGAAGGAAGCTTGAGGACAGGAATTGCTTTGGTTTTGTCATTGTATCTCCAGCTCCTGGGAGAGTGCCCGAAACACACAGTAGGTCCAGATTAAAATTTGCTTGAATCACTAACTTTACTTGGTAATATCTCTAATTTCAGTGAGACAATCTCAACCCTCCCCTGACCTAGGGCTTTTGGGAAAGCAATATCATCAGTCTCATCCTCTTCTCATGGAAACCCCATAAAGATGATGATTGGTTTTGCTGGTTTCCTAAGAACTTCTGTGCCTCTCCCTGCTCAATGCTAGAGACCGGTCTTAAAGGGCAGCCCCCTATGCTTAGTAACTCAAACTTTGGGACCAGGATCCTTCATCTCTTCACTAAAGCCATGGTATGGTGGTATGGTGCCTCCTCATGGCACTGCGCAAGGTGGAGATGGGGATGGGATCAGGAGTCTTTGTGGGCTCTGCTGGTAGAACCTGGTGTTTGCATTTCTGGTTAAGCTGAGTGGGCTTTGAGGACAGACTTGGTGAGGGAGCATGTAAGATTGAAGGGGGTCAGTACCAGTAGCCCCTAGAATGTTGGAGTTTGGGGCTGCAGGAATTCTCAAAGACCATCTGACAAGTCACAGAGGATTAGCCTCAGCCCTGAAAGCCCTGGACCCTGAGACTGGAGATGTGATGATGGGGTAGACATCCTCATCCTATTTGTCAAGACTTGTGAGATGGAGGTGCTAGAGTAAGATTTATATGCTTATATAATATATTTATATATAATACTTATATAATTTATATATATGCTTATATAATATATGCTTTATATAATATATTTATATAAGATTTATATTTATATTTATAAGATTTATATATACATATATATATATATATATATATATATATATATATAAGCATATATGACTCTTAGAATGTGTAATTTGTAGTAACCAGTGATTTAGAAGTTGGGTCATTGCAGTAGTACTGTATACACATCTTTATTTTTTTTACAACCTAATGTGCAAAGGGATGTTAATTCTCTAAAAGATTATTATGTATGTGAAGAGGAACACCAAGTTGCACTAAGAAATACATGAAACTTAAAGTAAGTGCTCTTTGGATTGCATTCGAGGATATTGACAGTCTGTCAGTAAGCACTGATTAAGCATGTACTGTGTGCACGGATTGGGGTACATTGAAGGTACAAAGACAAAAAAGAAATTGTCTCCCTCTCTCAAGAAACTTACCTTGTTCATATGTGTATGCCGACATAGATATATTTTCTGACCTGGAGTCAGAAAGACTTGTGTTCAAATCTGACCTCTGACGCTTCCTAACTGTGTGACCTTAGGCAAGTCATTTAACTTGTCTCAGTTTCCTCACCTGCAAAATGGGAGTAATAGCAGCATCTCCCTCCCAGAGTTGTAAGGAGTGCCTGGCACACAGTAAGTGCTGTATACTTGTTAGCTGGTACACACACCTATGGATGCATGCCTCTGTGTGTGCATACACACACGTGTACATACATGCACATGTACACAGTATGTATATATATTATATAATATACATGTTTATAAAATATAATGTCTATAGCTAATGTATATACATAAAAGTAGAGGCAGATGATAGAAAAATAAGTATATAAATATAATTTCGGCAGGGGAGGTACTAGCTTAGGTACAAAAGTAGCAAAAATCCCGCTCTTTCCATTTTTCCCTTCACTTCCCTAGTGCCTAGCATATAGTAGGCGCTTACGTAATGCCTGTTCATTGATTGGTTGGTTGACTGCAGGGTAATTTCATTTCTGAATCTTCCCTCTGAGGTAAACCCAGAAATGGCTTGTTGTCTGCGGTGCTCACTCTGATAGACATATCCTAACATGGAGAGATCTCCACCTGTCTGTGGATGGTCATGATGAGAGGAGGAAGCAGAGAGAGAAAAGGAGTAAGGCATGAGGGGGAAAGAGAGCGGTGGGGAGGTCATCTTGGTCTCAGGCTAATTTCACTCATCTGTTTACTTTGGGGAAAACAAAGCAAAACCAAACAAGTGAGTGGCTGCTGCTGACCTTCAGTTCCAACACCTCCAATTCTACACATCCATTTTCACATGAAGAAGACAGGCTATGAAAACAGGCAATTAGTGTGTTTACTTACTCTGCCCAAAGAGTCTGTTCTGGGTTTTTAAGTTTTGTTTATTTTTTTCCCAGAACTTCCAGGAAGAAAAGGAGAAGCCAATCTTGCTCCTTTGTCCTCCCCAGAATCCTCCAGTCTGTGGCAAGGAGGGTTGGCGTCTAGCAGAATAAGCTAGAAGGGGAATCAGGGTAAATCAATGCATTTTGTTCAATCCAAGGCAATCAGAGAGGGAGGTCACCAGCAGTTTGGGCAAGTCGGGTTAGGCTTCATGCCAAAGGTGCCACCTGAGCTATTTTATGAAAGAAGAGACAGATCTTAGGAGGTGGAGACACACACACACACACACATACAGAGAAGGAGTGAGAGGGAGAAAGACAGAGACAGAGGAGAAATAGAGAGATAGAGAAGGGGAGAGAGAGACTGAGAGAGAGAGAGACAGGGGAGAGAGAGAGACTGATATATATATATATATATATATATATATATATATATATATATATATATATATATATATATATGGATGGAAGGAGAGAGACAGAGAGAGAAACAGAGAGACAGAGAGACAGAGAGAAAGAGATTGCAGTAAGAGCTAAAGAAGGTCCAGCAGGGAACCTCAGGGATTAAAACATAGCTAATGATCAAGCAGAGGAGAATGGCCATCCAACTCAGTATCCTGGCACAGAGGACAAGAAAGAGAGCAGTCCTAAAAGCTGAGAGGAGAGAGGGTCTTGGGGCAGGGTTACTTAGTGGTGTCTGGAGCCAACAGAGGGAGGTCAAAGAGGATGGAGATGGAGAAAGAGCCTGAGGACCTAGAAATGGATGTGGTTTGGGGCCAGTAAAATTAGAGGCAGTGAGGGGTGGGGAGGTTGTTGCAAAGGATGGAGAAGGGAAGAATGGCGGCAGAGGGGAAATGGAGGCAACCCTTCCTGGGCATTGAGCAGAGACAGTGACTGGAAGACCAGGCAGGGTCAAGAGGGGGCTTTGAGAGTCTGTCTGAGCCTACAATGTGCCTGTAGGCAGCAGGAAGAGCCCCAGTGGGTGAGGAAGGAAGAGAAGCCATGATTGCAAAGGCAAGCTTGTGGCAGAGGACTGAGCTCACTGCTCATTATTATCAGCAACATTGGAGCCAAGTCTGGAGAGCATCTCTCTGGGGTGTTTTAGGAGGGCTTTCTGCGACAGGAGAGAGATCAGTGCTTGAGTGATGGGTTCACAGAGAATGAGTAGAAGTAGATGACATTCAGTATCTTACATTTCTCAGCCTGGCAGATCATATTTTAAATGCACTGGAGATACTCATTCCTTAGAAGAGCACAGCAGGGATTCCTTTTGTAAAAACAAGCCATTTGATGGAATGTGAAGATGAATAAGGTTTTAGGTGCTAAGGATGGTGAAGGATTAACCTTTTCCCATGTGGCTTCAGAGGGCATAACTGGCAACAGTAGAAGTCAAAGTTGGATGTATCGAGAGCTGTCCCATAGTGGAATGGAAAGGCCAGGCACTGAGTGTCCTTCTCACCAGATGTCTTCAAGAAAAGGCTGGAGGACTGACTTCTTGTGTGGTGTGAGTGGAAAGGGATATACTGCTTAGGAATGGTTGACCCTTGGGGACATTGAAGCCCTAACTCAACCTTCCATGGTTTTATTGGGGAGTGTCATTGCAGCATAATGTAGAACTGTCAAGGACCTCAGAGGCTAGCAGGTTCAGCCACCCTCTTTTTACAGATGGGGAAACTGAGGAAGGCTCATAGATGATAAATGGTTTATGCACAGTCATACATTTTGAATCAGGATTTCAACCCTCGTTTACTGATGCCAATGTGAGTACTTTTCACACTGAACCATGGTGCCTCCTAGGAAATGGAATATCACCGACTTGCTGCAAGTTCTACATTTTGGTCTTGATAATTTGGTTTTTCTAAAAGTAAGATATATCTTGATTTAAAATGTGACCTATAGTAACGGCATTGCTTCCCTTCATCTTGTTAAAAACTTCCATTCCATGGCCACAGTCCAATGATGACTAGCATAGCAGTCTAAAGAAGAAGGGTAAAGTAAATGCTCACTCACTGGGCACTTTTGAGTCAAGGATTACCCAGCTCTTTACAAACCCTGCCTTTCTCAGCCTCATATTACTGGTGAGAGATAGTGGGTGGTAAAAGTTGTGGGCAGAAAAATGCAAGCAATTTATACACGGTTATCCCTATGTTGAAATTTCTGGCAGAACAGCCAGAATTAGCACAGTACTAGGCACATGGGAGACCCTTAGGAATGACTGGATTGATGGATGGATCATTGGATGGATGGATGAAATCAGACTGAGGGCCACAATGTAACATTTCCTTGGTTCAGTCCTTCAGAGGATTATCCCAACTACATTCACAATGGAGCCAGTATTTCTGGGTCAAAGAATCACAAAATGTCAGGGTAGGAGGGGACCTTGGTGGGCACCTATGTAGTCTGATTGACATCTCAAACCAGACCCCTCTAGGCTACATCCAACAAGTGGTCATCCAGCTTTATTTGAGAGCAGACCTCTAGGGTGGGAGGTCCCCTTTCTACTTGGGCATGCTCTTTGTGATAGGAATCCAGCCATTGAGCCTATCTTTGCTTTCAACTCTTCCCCCACGCCCCTGCCCCTAGTGACTTTGCTCATGGTTCTACCGACCTTCTGATTCTACTGGTCCAATCTCAGTACTTCTAGTCTCTCCTGCCTGAGACAGCCCTTCAGATATTTAAAATCAGCTCACAGTTCCCTTGAGTTATCTCTTTTCTCAGTGAAATATCCAGAATTCTTTCAAATGATTCTGGTGGGGCATGAGGTTGAATTCCTTCCCCTTCTTGGTCCCTCTTCTCTGGAAACACTCTCATCATCAACGTTCTTCCTAAACAGTGGAGCAAAGTGTCAGACTCCAAAGCTTAAATGTTGTCTTACCTGAGCAGAGAACTGTAAGACTTTATTTTGCCCAGGCCCATGACATCAGGATCTTTGTCCTTCACTGAGTAAGCTAACCCTCCAGCTTCCTGTATGCTTGATGAGCAAACCTTTGGGCCAAGTAACCTAAAAACATGAAACAGCACAGGTCCAAACTCAGATTGAACCCTGGGGCAACCCGCTGGAGACCTCATAGGCAGGCATATCAGCAGAGACAAGTCACATAAAACTGGACCCTGTTGTACAATTTGATAAACCTTATTTTCTTTATGTGGATCACATCCTAGAGAATCAAGAATCAAATCTAAGCCACTAGGAAAAGTGATGAGCATTCTTTTAAGTTCAGGTTTTGTTAGGGGATCCCTAAGGTTTTCACTGTATTGGGGAAGGAGAGAGAGGGACTGGCTAAAACTTCTCATGGAGGACATTCTGAAATCCTATTTTATGAGAATTTTAGCTGTGTGACCCTGGGCAAGTTACTTAACCCCTATTTGACTCAGTTTCTCATCTGTAAAATGAGGACACACTGCAGAAGGAAATGACAAACCACTCCAGTATCTTTTATTTCCCCACTATATTTTAATTTTTCCAGTTACACATTAGGATAATTTTCAACATTTATTTTTATAAGACTTGAGTTCCAATTTTTTCTTTCTTCCCTCCCCTCCAAGACAGTAAGCAATCTAATACTGGTTATCTGCATGGTTAACATGTAGAATTATGTTAAATATATTTCCACATTAGTCATGTTGTGAAAAAAGAATCAGAAAAAGGAAAAAAAATGTGAAAGAAAAAACAAAAAAAAACAAAACCCAAAAGATGAAAATCGTATGCTTTGATCTACATTCAGTTTTGTCTGGATACCCCTCCAAGAAAACCCCATAGACAAAGTCCACAGGGTCCCATAGAGTTGGACGTGACTGAACAACAGCCATCACCGAAGGGAATGGCCAAACTTGTCAGATCCAGATGTGGTCTTGTAGGGGGCTTTCTTAGGAACCTGGCAATTTCTTCTATGTCTGCTCTAAGTAATTGACCCAATTTTCTGAGAAAGTAGAAGTGCAATCCTCATCCTGTGAAGGGAAGTCCATTTTCTGTTCTATGTTCTTGGTTAGAAAAAACTCTCTGAGTTCCACTGTTCCACTCCAGGGGACCTTAGGGCACACAATCTCCACCAGTACTTGTTCATCTTACCTTGGGCCGTAGAAATGTTAAGCTTCCCCTCAAGACTCAGCACAGCCTTTTGTTAGGTCAAGAATATCAACCCCTGGTGGGCAGATGGAGGGAAGGAATTCCTCCCTCAGGTGTCCCTTCTCTGGGTACCCTCAGTCTCACCCACGATAGTTTAGGAATCCTAAATGATTGACTAGAGAGTCCCAGCCAACTTTCGTTGTTCTTTGGAGGAAATCTTAAGAAACCTTCTCATTTTGTTACACCTTCTCTGTATTGCAGATACCAGTAGGCAATGAAGAGGGAAACCCATTTCTCCTTCCCATGTTTGACTTAGGAAACTGGACACATTTAGCGGTAATTACAAGCTCTGGTCTTGATGCTAAGTACTTGCCTTGGTTCTGTAATAAAGACAAATCTGACAAGGATAAAAAAAAATCATTCTCATTTTGTCTACGGTGGTGATTTATTAGGCTATTAATTATTGTTCACACTCTGGCAGGCTGGAGAGGCCCAGACCATTGGAAATTTGCATCTCTTGGTTGCCAGGATTCTTCTTAAGGAGGGAGGGAAAGCAAAATCTCTGAAACATTTCATACAACTCATTTCAGTGACCATTGTTGGCAGTGGACACTCGATATTGCTTTTAAAGGATGCCCATAGCAGAGAGGGGAGGGGCCAGGCCAGGAAAATTGTCCTTGTACAGGATTGGTGTTATCTCATAGGATGAATGAGGCCTCCAGAGCTTTTCTTGGAAGTGTTTTCTGGCTAAATGATGGATGAATAATCACTCTTTCAAATTAAAATAAAATATGGCAATAATGGAAGAAACGAAACGAATCCTTGGTATCTAGGAAAGATGAGAACCGGGTGTGGTTGTATATCATGTTTTGAAACACTAACCTTTCTCAGAATTGTGTCATTTGAAATCCAATTGGTGTTTGTTCTTAAGAGTAAAACCACGCAGCTACCACACTATCTTATTATTTCCATAAACATCTAATTACACTTGTAGTAATAATTTGTCTCATACATATAGTAGAATGCATGTGTTCCAGTGTTATTTTCCATCCAAAGCTACCTTATCTTAAGGATATCCCTCCAATGAATCCAAGCGTCTCTTCATCTCTCATTCCTAGACATTTATGAAACACCGACTCTGGACTGTGCTAAGTGCTGAGCCCCCAGTGACAAAAATGAAATGTCTCTGTACTCAAGGTAGTTATAATTTAATAGTGAAGGCAACACATGCACAATTGACTCAATTCTGCTAAGCCTTTGTTAGGCATGAACCTTGTGTCCGCTATGCTAAGGGCTGGGGATACACAAACAGACATGGTCCCTGCACTCCGGGAGCTTACCCTTCCAAAGGGGGTCATTTTCAACATCCTAAATGGCAGATAAGTTATTTACCAATGTGGGAGGAAATAATCTGAGTGATTTATTAAAATGAAAAGAAAAAGGCTGTTGTGGGTAGGACAGCCCTTGATCTCCTCTTAAATGAAAATCTTCTGCATTTGTTTTTGCGCATTTTTGCCTTTCAATCCCCTCCCACCACACTGTTGTCATTCGTGTTAAGCCAATGAGTGAGAAGGCCTCCTTTCTGTCAGTGTCCCTCCTCTGCTAGCCAGCCACCTGTAAAGTCAATGTAGTAACAGAAATAACCAAGTGGGCTTTCTTTTAATAAAACTGAAAACATCTTTTCCTCTCCAATTTGACCATCAATTAGAATCATTCAAGGCTTGAACACAACCCCCTCCCCCCATATACACACAGAACTCCCACTGCAAATTGGGGAATTAACACATATAATAAAAAAAATTAAATTAAAAAAGGCCCTTTAAGGAGGAGGACTTTTTTCATAGCAGGAGACTTCTTCCATTAAGAAAACGAAAAGGGTGAGGTCATGAAAACCATTCTAGGATTTGGTTGATTATGCCAAGTGACTTCATGTTAACCCAAATAATTACTGTGTGAACAAAATCATTTAATATCTGTTTTTTTAATTATATTCTCCTCTTTTGCCATTCCCTGTCCACCCCCAACCATCTAGTTCTGAGAAGATTTGGAGACTGATATTGAGGGTATAAGACCAGGTGTTAAGCCAAAGCACTTAAGTCAGAATTGCAAGGATCAATTTGATTACATCTATGTGGTTGCTGTCTAGAGAAAGCGGTTGGATTTGGAATCAAAAAGACCTTAGTTCAAATCCCACCTCAGAAACTTACTGTGTGACCCTGGGCAAGTCAACTCTGTTTCTCTCAGTTTCCTCAACACTAAAATTGGAATAATCATCCCAGGGTTGTTTTGAAGATCAGATGATATAACATATGTAAATGTTTTTCAAATCTTAGGCTACACAATGCTAGCTCTTGTATTAATCAATCTGCCAACTTTTATGAAGTTCCTACCATGTGACAGGTGCGAAGAATTCAAAGACACCAAGGAAATGCTTACATTTGGTACCAATATCTACCTCAAGTGTCCATTCTTAAGTTGATTGATTCCTAAATTCTCATGGCATAAAGAAAACCAGTCCGACCCTCATAACCTGATGGCTGATCCCCAGAGTCTCTAATGGACCACAGAATTTAAGGGTAGAAGGGAACAAAAATCTCACTGTGTCCAAGTCCATCATTTTGTAGATAAGGAAATATCATGGCCCAGAATGTTAAGTAACATAGGTAAGTAACATAAGTAACATAATGAAAATCAGGTCCAGGACCTGGGACTGCAGACGCGGGACTCTTCTTACCGACAGCTCTGGCCATATTTCTTTGGTGATGAAACTTTACAAATTTAGTCAGTCATCATATAATAGACATTGATCGCCAGTATGCAAAGTCTTTCCACCTTAGTATTATGCATCCATCCATCCATCCATTCAACAACTATTTTATTAATCAATTATTGTGTGCCAGGCACTATGCTGATGATTAGGATAAAGTGTTGTGCAAACTCTTCTAAAGCGCTACATAAATACTCCAATATAGCACATAGGTTCTGGTGTTCATTCTCTCAATTCCATATACTTACTTGGCAGCTGGGTTCCCTCATGGATCTGCAGGAAATCTGCAGAGAAACAGAGTTGACTTGCCCAGGGTCACACAGTAAGTATCTGAGGTGGGATTTGAACTAAGGTCTTTTTGATTCCAAATCCAATTGCTTTGTCTAGACAGCAACCACACAGATGTAATCAAATTGATCCTTGCAATTCTGACTTAAGTGCTTTGGCTAACACCTGGTCTTATACCCTCAGTATCAGTCTCCAAATCTTCTCAAGAAGTTGGATATTTTTCTTTGTGCTGTATGGCTCATGAGCCCCCGCAAGTGTGGTTTCCCCGGTTGATCATCAGTTGATATCAGTCAGTCAAATCTTAGAAAATAAGTTTTAGAAATTAATATTAAGTCAAGTGGTACAGCAAGATTCATTCTCAGACAGCCTCTCAAACCAGGGGAATGTCCTTTCCCAAGTACATAAAGAGTCCAAGGGAAAATGGGCTCAAACTTAGAGCACGTAGCAAAGTCTCCATAGCACTTGGAAGTCGTTTTCTGGGAAATCCTTCTTTCCCCTTTGTGGGATCCTCAAGGATTCCTTAAGTACCATGTAGCTTCCTACTACATGAGTCCTCAACAGCCTTTCCTTAGTAGGTCTAGTTTGTTTTCAGGCCTAATACAGATATTGCCATCAGTCACTGTTGTCCTGGAGATACTACTATTACTACTACTACTACTACTACTACTACTACTACTACTACTACTACTACTACTACTACTACTGCTCCTACTGCTGCTACTACTACTACTATTACTACTACTATTGCTACTACTACTACTACTTTACAAAGATTATCTCATTTGGTCCTCATGGGCAACCCTGAGAGCTAGGTGCTATCATCATTTCCATTTTACAGATGAGGAATTTGAAACAAACAAAGGTTAAGTGACCTGCCCAGGGTCACACAGCTAGTAAGGAGCTAATGTCTGATTTGAATTCAGAACTCTCTGACTCCAAGTTCAGTGCTCAGATGCCAATGAGAAGTTCAATCTTTCAGCCTTTGAAAGCTCAAAGGCACTTAGTTCAATGCCCTTGACTGAGTGATGCATTAGGGATGTCTAAGACTTGTTCACAGTTCCAACTGATTGATTTAATTAAGAAGTTTGGGTCCTCTGAAATTATTGAAGTAAGGTTATAGAACTTGTTTTTTTATTATTATTATTTTATCCTAGAGTCAAGATGGAGTGGCAGAAGCTAGCTGGGCAGAGGAATGATCTGGCCAGTGTTGAGCTGTAGGAGAATCAATGTGGCGGCTGAGTGGTGGATGGATTAGAATGGGGAGAGACTTGAATTCAAGACCCCAAAGAGAAGTCCCTTCTCAGAGTCCAGATGAGAGGAGATGAAGGACTAAAGCAGAATAGCAGCTTTGTGACTGGAGAGGAAAAGGCACTTGTTTGCTGTTTCTTGCATAAGAGTCTCCATCTCCAGACTCCAGGTATTTTCTCTGGCTGTCCCCCACGCCTGGAATGCTCTCTCTCCTCATCTCTATCTCTGGACTTCCCTGGCTTCTTCAAGTCACAGCTAAAACCTCAAGTTCTGCAGGAAGGTTTTGCTGATCCCCTTTCCCTCTGTTAGTGCCTTTCTCTGTTGCTCATCTCCAATTGTTCCTGTTCATAGCTTGTTTGTAAGCGATTTGTTCACCTGCTGTCTCTACCATTAGGCTGTGAGCTCCTTGAGGGCAGGGATGATCTTTGCCCTTGTTTTGTGTCTCCAGGGTTTAGGACAGGGCTTAGCACATAGGCAATGCTTAATAAATGTTTAATGACTGACTAGAGGAGAGGAAGTGAAAGTAGAGTCAACAAGACCTAGCAAGTGACTCAATATGGTGAAAGAGTTGAGGATGACTGCCCAGTAGGAGTGATTGAAGGTTAGAGATGCCCCAATAGGGGAAGGTCTGGAGGAATGGTAGAGGGCTGGCTTTGAACAAGCCCTGAGGATGTAACAAAAGGTAAAGAGGAAGCCATAAAGTTTCTCCACTAAACCCACATGTAATAGCATCTTTTTTTTTTTCATTTACTTGCATCATTACTGAAGCTAAAAGATCATGGTTGCCAATTTTTTGGTGCTCACTAAACTTAAAGGATGCCCTTGCCCCTCCCCCAGTTCATCTTCTATTTTTCTGGAAGCTGAGAGACCAAGTCCCTAATGCTCATTCAATCTTACTTCAAATCAATAGAAAAAAACCCATATTACACCCAGCAGCTGGGAAAGGGGTATGTGCGTGCATGTGTGTGTGTGTGTGTGTGTGTACGTGGTATGTATGTGTGCTGTTGTGTATGTAGAGGAGACAAAGAAAATCTTGCTTTTTTTTTGTTTTTGCTTGAAAATAATAATAAAACTTCCTTTGTGATGCAGAAAAAATTAGAATGGAAAGAACTGTAGAAAAGAAAACTGCGTAAGGAAACAAGTTATTTTTTCAATAAAAAATATATGTGATCTGGCCCCTGGGTGTTGGTTTAAAGTGAAGATATTGACTTCCAGCTGAATGATGAGTAAAACATATTTCTGTTGAAATATTGATAGTAGATTACGCTATAGCAAAAACTCTCTCCAGAAAGCCCACCATTTCGAATCCTAATGGTATTTTCCTTCCTTGGGATGACTGCAGCATTCATGATCTGATGGCTTTCTTCTATCTGGGGGAAAAACTTTTTACCATACGGCTAAATTAACTTGTCACAAGGCTTCAAACTTCGGAAGCTTTTACAGCTCAATTCAGAGCTATTATTCAAGATTGACTGGGAAGGCCATGGACTGTAAAAGCTTGCAAAAAAAATAAATTTCCCAGGCTTTCATAGACAGAGTGAAATACTTACCTTTTGTTCAGCTTGTATATCTTCATTGAAGAGTCTCAGAATAGCTGTTTTTTTGCCTATAAATTCTTGTTCTTAACATGAAAGACAGTGTGTTTTTTTGTCTGCTGCCCTTGGAGCTAGCATCCAGGACACGCTCCCATGTGCCCCTTCGATAATAATTCATTCCTATCAAGAGTTGGAGAGCTCTCCAGAAATGGGAGCAGGAGGGGAACAAAGACTCCCCACTCTCTGAATGCACCATTTATTTTTGTATTACCTTATTCTTTCAAGAGACTCATAAGAGGCCTGATAGCCGATTACAGCTCCCAAACACAAGGCAACGTTCTGGGGAGTCACATGGCTGGTGTCAGCAGGAGAGGGGACTGGAAGGAAAGACCAGGGAGGAAAGGGATGAAGGTGGGGGACAAGATCTGCCTGGGTCATCAGTTTGTACATAATGGAGCTAGGTGGGGGTGGGGGGCTATATCTGAGGTAAAATGGAATTTCTGCCAATGTTTGTGTCTACAAAGACTGGTAAAATGTAATCACTTTGATCAATTCAGTTTAACAGACAGTTAATTAAGGGGGGAGGAATCAGCCACCTTGATGTTGGGGTTCAGATTAAGTTAGTCAGTCAACAAGCATTTTTCAGTGCCTTATATGTGTCAGGTACTATGTTAAGGGCTGGGGGTGCATAGAAAGGCAAAAATATCATCCCTCCCCCAAAGGACCTCATAGTCTAATGGGAGAGGTAACATGCCAACAACCATAGACTTGGAAGAGAGATACAGGGCAAACTGGAGGTAAAGTGGAGGTAGATGTCCTATTGATCTGGTGATTGTGTATTGCCAATGCCTACATCACCAAAGCTGAGCAATCACACAAAATAGAGTAGAATCACACAGAATAAAAAAAAAATTACTAACAGTTCCTGTCCTTGAGGTGCTTCTAATCTACTTAGGCTGTAAACTCCTGGCTAGATTAAAAATGGACTGGTGGTACATAGCAGACTCTTCATAAAGGTTTGCTGATGAAGGGATACAAGGATGGAGGGATGGGTAAAGTCATCTTCAAATGGGCTGCAGTCAGAGAAGTGGGGCTTCCAGGAACAAAGGAATGTTTGTCTATCCTCTGCCCAATCTGATCATCCCTGCAGGACTGCATTCAGTTTGAGGCACCACATTTTGGAAGGACCCTGATAAGCTGGAGGCTGTCCACGGGGGTGATCAGGAAGGGGAAGGGTCTCATGTCCATGTCTCATGGGAATGTTTGTCCTGGAGAAAACAAGACCCAGATAGCAATAAGAGTGGTCTTCCACTATTGAAGGAAGGACTGTCATGGGGAGGAAAAATTAGTCTTTTTCTTTATGAGGAAAGGGGGCAGAACTTGCATTTGTAGAGAGCTAGGTTTTAACTCCGTGGCAAGCAAAAGTTTCTATCAATATAGCTAGCCTGAAGAAGGACAGGCTGTCTCATGATAAGATAGGTTTCCTCTCATGAGAGATCTTTAATGCAAAATTCAGACAACCATTTGTCAGGTACATTGCAGACGGAACTATTTTTGATGGACATACTGGGCCAGATGGCCGCTGTGGTCCTTTGCAATTCTGACATCCTGTGATTCTGTAAAGTTAGGCAGGAAAATAGGATGTCATTTAAAAAGCCCCGGAGACCATAGCTTTAGGGTTGGAAGGGACCTTGGAGGACACTAAGATCACTTCAACCACTATTTTACAGATAAGGAAACTGTGAGGTTTGTGACTTGCCCTTGGCCACATAGCTAGCCAGTGACTGAGAAAGTTCTTGTGAAAGGAAGGATGGGTTGTTAATTAGCATGAGAAGACAAAAATCCTGGATTCAGTTGTAGGAAGAATTTGATGGTTCATCTTGGTGATGAAAGGATACTTGATCAGAAATTGATTGAGGAAACTCGAGGGCTAATGGATAGGGCTAGCTCATGGAAAATGGGGTACACTAATAGAAAGAGTTTTGCATGAGCAGAGCCAGTATTACTGCTTGTGATGACCTTGTTAAGAAGTAGGGGAAAGAGAGATGACAAAACCAAATTGAACAAACCTCTGTCTCCATGGCTTACCCCATAAGGCAAGCAGGGCTCTGTTTCAGAATTAAAAAAAGATTGACTGGCAGCTGAAAATTCAAGAAATGCATCGCTCCCTCTCCATGC
Source organism: Bettongia penicillata ogilbyi (assembly GCA_023548195.1). NCBI lineage: Eukaryota > Metazoa > Chordata > Mammalia > Diprotodontia > Potoroidae > Bettongia > Bettongia penicillata. The sequence goes on along the minus strand of JAJHZJ010000134.1, from coordinate 7,157,078 downwards.
TCCAGTGTTACCCAGCTTTCTTGTAAGTAGCCAACCACAGAGCCAACATAATGCCATGAAATCTAGCAGCTGAAGAAACACCGTGTTCTCTGGACATTTGCTTACTGACTTTCCGAGTAGTAATTGTAGGTTTGAAAGGTACCGTATGGAACAGTAATTTTTTTTAAAGCACCACAGCCATTTTGTCAGAGCTAGAAAAATTCCAACTAGCTACAGCCGGAGGACGAGTTGCTGAGGCACAAGAATCAAGAAGGCTGCTTACCGAGGCTCCATTTATCATAAGCCCAGGACATTCGGAACAACAGCTGGCCCACCAGGGCCATGCCAGCCAAACAGATTCTGGGCTACTTTCTCATTAGACACTGAGCATCACAGTGGTTGCCTTTGTCTACTCAGAGATTTTTAGGGTTTGAAAATCCTTTGTTATAATGGTAAACAACGTTAATCACAAATGCCAATAAACAGATGTGCCAAAGATGAAAGAGAAAGGCAGATAAAACCTTCCATGTAAACTACATCTAAACCTTTTTGGTTTAGAGCTATGTCAAATTGTGCAGAACCAAAGTAAAACCCATTCCTGTGCTCTGTCTCTTTTCAGATCCTCTCTGTGCTTCTAAGCATCTTCTGCCTCTGTTGCTTTGTTTGTATGTGTCATTATCTATCGCCGTCATTACGTGTGCTTCCTGCAGGCTTGGGAGCTCTTTGTGCCATTTCATATAAACCATGCCATATTTCCTTGTTTTCTTCCTATTTGTCAGGCTTTCTCAGCACCATCATTGTCCATTATACTAATATAGCAATGTTTATTCAGCCATTCTCCAATTATTGCATATATTGGTTATGGCCAATGTTTCACTGTTATAAATAGAGAACCTACAGATGTTTTTGGTTTTTGGTTTTTGTTTTGTACAGATAAATACTTGATCCTACTTAATAATATCTGTAGGAAACAGTCAGCAGTGGGACTGAAAACAGAACAGGGCTAAAAGGGATGGTCAGTTTCATGAGTCTTTCTGCTTAGGGTGCCATCTTGTTCTCTAAAGTGTTTGCACCAATGCTCATTCTCAGCAACTGTGCAATAAAATTTGTGTTTCTCTGCAATTCTGGTACACGTGGATTTGTGTTCTCATCAATCAGCTATTCCCTCTGATAATGCCTACCCATCCCATGTGACTCCTGTTCATGCCCACCCATAAATATGCTTCTGGGAAGGCCCTCGGAGTCTGCCTTCTTTGCCCCTGCATTCAAAAGGATCCTTGCCAGTGGAGCATTGAGATCACCTCCTTGTTTTCCCTTGTGGTCATCAGTTGACCAGTCCATCATCTTTTCCCCTTGTACAATCCCCTTCCTTCTAGATCTTCTTTAAAGCTTTTCATTGGTCATATTTGGCAGCCTGATCCCCCTTACTAAAAGTCACTTCTCTCTGTATCATTTATCTAATCCAGTTTCTTTTCCCATCTTTGTTCTCCTTGTTGCCATTTCTATTCCTAAAAGTGAAGGGATGAGATGCTTGAGTCTACACAGGATGGTTTTTGTCCTTCATGCATATGTTTAATGTGTGCCTCTGTGTCATACAACAACACTTAGTAATGGAGCTATTCTACTGAATATTGATGTTAAAAGATGGATCTTTGTTTCTGGTGGAAGTGTGGGGCCACTAAAAAACTTTATAATTTTCAGGAAACAATTTAGACCATTCTCCCTCTTCTGTTTAATGTTGAGTCCAACTTACTTTCCATTTGTATTCTCTCTCCCAGATACATTTATATTAAAAATTATACATAAAAACACACACGTACACACACACATACACTCACGCTATGGAAGAAGCTCCAAGTTTTCTGTCTAAATGTATGTCATAACATTTAGAGACATCTTTCTCTAAAGACTAAGAGACATCCTTCATCCACCTTAGTCTTTCTTCTGTGTATGGTTAGACCAAATTCTTTTAAGCACTTTCATATCTCTTCTAAGAAGCTTTTTAATATACTAGAGTTGGATGCAATCAGCATGGTGTCATCTATGAAAAAGAAAAAGACTCTGGAGGACGTCTGGGTCCACAAAAAAATCTCTTTCCAACTTTAACTTTGCACAAATCTCTGCCATCAGTATGACAGACACCTTTGGAAGGCTCAAGCTCTCTTGTTTTATAGCTTGTTTGATAATTACAATTAGAGTTTCAATGCAAAAAGTTGCCTGTTAAATCATTTAAGGACTCTTGAGTGAGTTGGATGTATGTTTGGAAGACATCTTATTAAAGGAAATCCTTCAAGAGGGTGTTTTGCTCTCCTGAAAAAAATGTTTGGTTTGGTTTGGATTTTGTAATTAAAACAGCAACAAATAGAATGGAATCTTGCACCCTCAACTTCTTTCATGACCCATCAATGTGGGTCATTAATGATTTGGACTATCGATTTTAGAAGCCAGCCCATTTTCTCCTAATTCCCTCATTGAAGATACCTTTCATGTCTGAGAAAATCATTCTCCTTAGCGTTGTAAAGAGCTTGGAAAAAAAGTCCTTTGAGTCAGTAACTGTTGATATTCTCTCAGCACCTTTTTGGAGGTATTAATAAAGTCTGAGATTCCCACCCCCTCATTCTTTTGCTATCTTCCCCTCTGTGAATTGATCCCTCTAGACCCTCCCAATTGTGTTGCTTCCAATATAGACTTCCTCTATGTACATTCAGTCTGATCCAGCTGTTTCTCACATCTTTTGTCTTTATTGCCATTTCTATTTCTTTTATAAGCCTATTCAGGACTGTGATGTGTGAGTATAAGTGCAATGATTCTACTGTTTTTGATGAAAAACAATTTGTGATAAAGATATTTGTGCATCTTTTCAATTTTTTTTCTATCTGTTGTCCCCTCATTTTATCCTTAAGTGTCCTCTATGTAGCTTTGCTTAGTTGGATCTCTTGCTGAGCTTTTAAAAACTGGTTTCATTTTCAACAGCTTCTCTCTGCTTTATTAGGCTCATCTACCATCCTTTTCCATAATATGCTACAAATGAATTTGTATCCTAAACTAGCATTCCTTTTGACTACCATCTTTGTCTGTTTGTCAAGTAAGCCAAGTTTGCACTCACAAAGGGACTTTCAATGTCTTTCCAGCCTCCTTATTATGGAAATTTATTGACCTTGGTTAAACTTGAGTATGGAATCATTACAGTCTGTATCAATGTCCTGTCTGCCATCTATTTACATATTTTTTCACGATCACTTGTTTGAGTAGGTCAGGACCGAGTTGTTTTAATTCTATACCGCATCTTTTTCATCACAACTATTCTTGATTCTAGCTTCGTACTCATTTTGCCTCACCAGCAATGAATTACATACCTAGCAACCTATGCATGCACATGCGCACAAACATACATGTTTTGTCTAGGCCTTTTTCCCCCCTATAAATGTAAAGAGCTCTATAGTGAGTAAAGCAACTTTACCAAAGCAGACCAGCAACTCTTCTACAATGTATAGTCTCAGAGAGTTGCTCCCAGGAAGAGAGATGAAGTGACCTGCCTGGGGTTATACCATCAGTATATAATAAGGGCAAGACTTGAGCCAGGGTTTTGATGCCAAGGTCAGCTCTTCACCTATAACATCTATAATCTCTCTTTCTCTCTGCCTATCTCTGTCTCTCTCTCTCTCTCTCTCTCTCTCTCTCTCTCTCTCTCTCTCTCTCTCTCTCTCTCTCTCTCTCTCTCTCTCTCCAGAATGCTTTAGGAGACAGAGAATGGTCCTCGAACTCAGGAAGCCCTGAGGTCAGGTTCTGTCTCTGACACATGACCTTAGGAAAGTCCCTTCATTTCTTGACATTTCTCTGAGACTGTGAGCTTCACAGAAGGTCCTGACTCCTCCCTTCTTTCTAAGCCTAATTCTGAAGGAGTTTCTTCACTTTGTTCTCTATACTAGTGAAATTTCAGATCCACTCCCTCTTCTATATCTAGATAAATTTTTTGCCAATTTTATGGGGATGAGGAGATATCTTCAGTTTCTGTTTTGTAGGTCAGCAGATATATGGTCTCTGAATCTATTACTTTTCTAAATCAGACAGTAGCTAGAAAATTTGGAAATGCTGTAGCAGTCATAATACTTGTGGACTGACAAGTTAAGAGTATTCCAGTAATCTCTTCTAGCCACTGAGAGAGGTTACAAAGTTCACCATAAAGAGCAATGACTGGAGTGAGAGGTTCTGGGTTCAAATCCTACCCGTGACACTAATTTTGTAATCTTGGACATGTTATTTAAATTCCCTGGATCTCAGTTTCCCTATCTGTAAAAAGTGAGGGTTATACTGTATGACTTCTAAGGTGCCTTTCAGCTAAAGATCTATAGCTGAGCCTGTTTAGGCTGGAAACAGTTTTCTCTAATTATTCTCCCAGCCCAAGCTACTATTTAATACTCCTCAATAAAGTAACAGCCTTCCTCTAGAGATTTTCAAGTTCTGTGTATACTGAATAAATTTGACATTGAATTTATGATTTATGTGCATGATTCTTTCCCTTCAGTCCAATTTAAACCATGTGGTAAATGAAAATGGTGTGGAGGACAGCATGACTGAACTGGTTTTGCTGTTGAACTGAAAGACTGGTTAAATCTCCTTCATGGTGTTCAGAGATATTGGGACCATGAGGGAGTCCTCCATGCAGACAAAATCTACTGAATCCAGTGGAATATTTTTCCAGAGTAATAATTGCTCCTGGTTTAAACATAAATTAAGGAATAAATATGCATTCAATCCAATCAAGCTGCCAATTGTAAGATCCAGGGCTCTCAAGTGACCCCTCTCCCCTTTTTACATGATTGGATGAATTCACGGCCTCATCCATGTGAGTTATGTCTTTCCATGTAGAGATCATATAGCTCTACTCTGACCTCTCATCCTATAGGCTCTTCTTGCTACTGTCCCATATGTTTTTTCTTTTCTTTTCTTTTTTTTTGAGGCAATCAGGGTTAAATGACATTCCCAGAGTCACACAGCTAGCATCCCAAATATATTCATACAGGATTCCTACTGCCTACCCAACAGGAAGCCATTTTCTGTTTCTTTCATGAATTCATGAAAACCAGTGGAATCCATGAGCTCCTCATCTGTTGTCCCTCATTCTTTCAGTATGAGCCAAGAAGCTCTCTTTTTGGCTACACCTGTCCTTGGTATCTAAGTCCCATCAAAATATGTGTGTGTGTGCATGTGTGTGTGTGTGTGTTAAAGAGGTTTTTCATGATAACAAAATTTACTGAGCATCTTCCTGTTGAGAGACAAACTCTGATTCTACTTGGGGAGGGAGGGTCTTGGTGGGATGAGGAGCTGTCCCTAGTTCTGAATTTGTATCATTCTGAGCTTCTGGTAGGTGCCCACATTTCCTCTCTTGCTCAATTATCCAACTCCCTCTTGGTTTCATTCTTCCATCTGTTAGCAAAATCCACTCAGGGGTGTCTCACCTGTCACTTGTGTGGAGTCCATGTATGATCCTGAACTACCTAGCCATGTCCAATTTTTTCTCCCCTGGTGGAGCTATTCTTTCAGTAACTGGCAAGCAAATACAAATCATGTTTCATTCTTGGGCCATTACTTCACAGAATGATCATGCCACAGAGCACGTGGAGTGTCTCAGGCTGCACATTGTTCCGAGGAGCTGCTTGTTCAGGTGGTGGCTTGAGTTACAAAGGAGGGAACCAAAGGGGAGTTTCTAGATTTTCTTGTTTCTTAGTATTATTTGTCCAAAACACAAATGCTAGTGGTTAGTTTCTGAAATTTAGTTATACTTTCCATTTCTTCTTAAAAGTATTAGTAAGTTTCTGATCTACAGTCTTTTTCAAAGTTCTAGGAAATTACACTAGTGAGTTTTCACTTGTACATTCAATTCAGTCTCTTGGGAATGACTTGGATTTTCTCTTCAATGACTAATTTCTAATCAGAGCCTGCTGAGTATAAAAATACAAATTTTAACTACCATAACCCACAGAAAATGTGATCTAATTATCAAAGACATGATGGAACAGCAGTTTCTTGATGTATAATTTGGTCTAAACTAAATTCGCCATCATTCAAACATTATATTCTAAGTGGATTTCTTGTCTAGCAAAAAAAAAAAAATCCCACCCCCAAATAAAAACCTATATTTGTGATCAACAGGATAAATCTTTCACCATGAGAAAATGTGATTATGTGACAATTTCATCATTCTTCAAAGGGAAAAAACTGTTACAATCAGATGATTCCACATAGATTTCCTGCCAAATATGGCTGCCCTTGGGTAACAGAATACCTATATTCCCCATGATTTGTGTGAGCATGGCAGTGCTTTGGGTGAATGTGAAGGCAAGGCCTCCCCCATCCTGGGCCACTCACGTGTTCACTTACCCGTACTATCTCCAGCTGCTTGTGTGTTTATTTTGGTCATACATTTCAAAGGACCATTTCTACCCTAAAGTAAACAAACATAATGGAACAGCTGTGACTGGTAAAATCTCGGGGGCATAATCACCACCCTCTTGTAGATATCATGTTGTTGCAGATTTAATTTTGAATTTTCCTTTAAAATAAACTCTTGATTCACAATTGGTACAATCGGTTAAATGGGAGACGAATGCAGAATTGCTTTCTTCAGAGTGACAGGCGCAGATGAGAAAGGATAATGAAGGCAGGTCGCTTTACTTGTCTAAGAGCGGAGACTCTAGTCTATGGAAAAGGAAAGCTCTCTAGACAAAATCAAGGCATGCAAATATTTCTGTCCATGCCTTCAAGCTGCCTTTTGATGATTCCTCTTCAGTGGAAGCAGGCAAGGGCTTCTCAGTTCTCCTCTAAAGAAGACAAGTTAGTTTCTGGCTAAACTCAGGGGCTGGGCAGGGAGTGGCTTTGTTGGAGGTGGGGGGAGAGAGGAGTATTTACCACCATCTGGAATAGACCCAGGAAGTCACTGCTATGGTTCTGCCCTAACCTGGGGGTAATCTCAAGGCTCCAGACTATGGCTTTGCCTTTCCTTCTCACAAACCAATATGTCCACAGTGACCCTGCAGCCAACTACTTGAGCTCATCCAATGTTCTCTGACTCCAACTAGAAGGGATCTGCAACCAAACCATCCTCAAGGGCTGTAGTGTGGGCAAAGTGCCCTCTCTCTGCCCCATCTTAGTCACCTCATAGAATTCCAAGATAAGAAGTGGCCTTGATGATTATCTACCTCAATCTTTACTCCAAAATCTTGTCTATGATATTCAATCAATATAAAAGCATTTATGAAGCACCTACTTTGTGCTGGGCATGGTTATACACAAAGAACAAGTAAGCATCCACCTTCCCTTAAGGACCCTTTAGTGATAATAATTGAGGTTTCGAACAATTTTTCCTAGGTTCAGTCCTGGAATCCTGCCTGGACACTACTGGTGCAGCTCTTCTCTCCTTTATCTGGGATTTTCCAACAGATGAGAGTATTTGTGAGATTGCTGATCAGAAATTATTCATAAACCAATAAAAGTCATGGGTTTAAAATGGGCAGATTAATGTAGGGGTTCTACAACTGTAATTTCTGTACAAGTTTCTGATGTGGGGAATCCCATGAAGAACTAGATCAGATACTCCAAACTAAGCCAACATATCATTTAATGTTTGAAGGTGAGCGTAAGTGAGAATGGTGGAAAAAAAAAAAGGGAGAACATGGTTCAAGATGAAATAATAAGAGAGCCCATGGCTTGTGGAGGATCTGAAATTCCCAAGTCTATAACATCATTACAGGCTTGTTTGAAAAGAAGGTCAAGAAATAGTTGGTATGACCATCATCTGATGATATGTAAAATAGTTCAACTTAAGTGGAATGACTAGCCACTGATGTGAAAGTCATTTCAGAATCAACATTTTAATGTACAAGCAGATCATCATTCCCTAATGCAAATATCAGAATTGTTTTGAAATGAGGGGAAAAATAAATATGAGAAGACAGAGCATGCAAATCAATGAATAACAATCTGAAATCTAACCATGTGGTTGACACCAAAAAATGGCAAATGAATGAAAGAATGAACTACCACACATGTGGTCACTGTGTTGTTAGGAAATTTGGCCAATAGAAATTAATTACCACAATGAGGAAACCTAAGAACACCTCAACCAGTAAATTGTTGATTTTCTTGTCAAATTAAGAGCTAGGACAGTCAAATGCAACAATGTTCTACAACATAAATTTATTTATAAAAATTTAGTTTGTAAAATGGTGGAGGAGATCATCAGTATTGCCTCATAAAACAATCAGAAGCAAAGGAGGAGAAGACAAATCTACATAAAGTTTAGCAAGAGATCAAACTCTACTGACTCATCTAAAAGATATTTAAAGATAAAACTAGGTCAAAAAATTGAAAAGATCTGAAAAATTTTCTATAATCAATGGAAATGGATCCATCAAATTTAGACTAACATCATAGTCTCCAACGTATTGCATGGAAAATAAATACCTTTAAAGAAAACCTGTGGGAAGGTTAACTGGACTAGTCCATATACCCCAAAGAGGTCCATTCCAAAGACCACAAAATTTCAAAGAATCTCTTCTCAAGGGAAAAGATTGGGAAAGCATAACAAACAGCTGGGGAAAATATCACTGATCTTATTCTTCCCCAAGGGAGATGACACAAGAAAGTACCAATAGCCACCTATCCCCATGTCTGTGTTCTCACTTCCATGAAGTTTTTATAAGAAAAAGGGGAGTTGAGTAGTGAAGTGGATAAAGTATTACGCCTGGCAAAAGAAAGACTCATCTCATGGAGTTCAAGTCTGGCCTCAGACTCTTACTAGCTGTGTGATCCTGGGCAAGCCACTTCATTTTGTTTGCCTCAGTTTCCCCATTTTAAAATGAGCAGGAGAAGGAAATGGCAGACCACTCCAATATTTTTGCCATGACTGAACATAGCAATCATGAACATCCTTGATGGATGCTCATGAAAATGAAAAAAGTGTTGCTCATATCTGTCATGTTATTCATGATCAGTCATGTTTGACTCTCTGTAACTCCATTTGGGGTTTTCTTGGCAATGATACTGGAATGGTTTTGCCATTTCCTTCTTTAGATCATCCCACTGAGGCAAACAGAGTTAGGTGACTTGCCCAGGGTCACACAGTTAGTAAATATCTGAGGCTAGATTTAGAGCTCAGGTCCTCCAGACTTCATGTACAGAACTCTTTCAACTGCACCACCTAGCTACACCTCTTCCCCTAAGGTGCGAAGAGATGTTGGGTAATCACTCCACCTCTCTGGGAGTTGGTTTTCCCATCTTTAAAAGGAGGACATCAAACTAGATGTTCTTTGAAAAACCAAACTCTAAGGTCCTTTGCAGGCAACTAGGTAGCACAGTAGATAGAGTTTTGCTCTTGTAGTCAGGAGGATCCAAGTTCAAATCCAACCTTAGACACTTACTAGCTACATGACCTTGGCCAAGTCACTTAACTCCTATTTGCCTTAAACCACTGGAGGAGGAAATGGTAAAGCATTCTAGAATCCTCACCAAGAAAACCCTATGGACAGTATGTTCTAGGAGGTCATGAAGAGTAGGACAGGACTGAATGGGTAACAATAACAAGGCCCTTTGCAGTTTTAGCTCTTTAATCATATATATATATGTATGTATCTGTATACACATGTGTATGTTCGTCCTTCGTTGCTGAAGAAGACCATGCCATCAGAGAAATGATGATGTGACTTGCACTTGACTTTGGTTTTTTTTTGAGTGAAGGAGGGCTGTGCAGGTCACCAACCTCACATCTCCAGAGCCATCTGAATCTAGTGACCAAATATTCATCAGCATGACTGGAGATAACCCAAGATGAATCAATGACTTGCCCAAGGTCACACAGCTAGTGAGTGTCAAGTGTCTGAGATAAGATTTGAACTTAGGTTCTCCTGACTCCTGCACTGGTGCTATATCCACTGTACTATCTAGTTGCCCACTGATCTTTAATCCTAATTAAACAATCAAAAGGCAGGCCCATGCTGCCTCTTCTGGAAAGGGTGGAAAAGGTTACATAGAGACAACAATACACTGATATCTGCCTCAAAATCTGAACTACCCAACAGAAAGCAAAAGCAATATTGAGGAGGTAAGAGAGAAAAACTCTTCTAGGTTCATGATGATATTGTAAGGTCGTATCTTTATAGTCACCCAATGGGATGAAAGCCGGAAAGAATACAAGATTCCATTGTGCTAGCTATTTGTTGACCTGACCACAAACACCCCTGACTCAGGGAAGCAAGTGACACCTTACAGGTGTTCCTCCCCACCAGGAACTCTCCCATGCTTGCGTCAATGTCAAATGAGTTTCCTTTAGTCCATCCATCCTTTGAGAACCTATAATTTTATCAGTAAAGGTCTTCTGTCTAATGCAATTTTTATCTTAGCTAGTAGTCTTGCAGGATAACAAACCAGGAAGGTGATGGATTTCTTTGAGCTGAGTGAGGCAGGCCACTGGCCTACATGGGTGCTAGACCATTCTAACCTTAGTCAGAGGCTGCTGGTGGTACAATGGACGGAGTCCTGGGCTTGGAGTCAGGAAGATCTGCCTTCAAATTCAGCCTCAAACACTTGCTAGCAGGGTGATTATGGACAATTTACTTAGCCTCTGTTTATCTCTATTTCTTCCATTATAAGATGGGTAAATAATACTAGTACCTGCTTAGCTAGGTTGTTATGAAACTCAAACAAGATAGTTCTGAAAAGGCACTTAGCCTAGTTGCTTGGCACATTATATAAATTATTCTCTTCCCCAGAGTTCATATGATTGTTGTGAGGATATTATGAGATAATATTTGTTAGAAGGGCTTAGCACAGTACCTAGCTCATAGTAGGTATTACATAAAGGCTTATTCTCCCTGTTCCCTCTTAGTGTCCAATGAGTCCTTGGGCTAGCCTTGTAGAAGGCAGTCAGTGTCCCCTCCTTGCTGTCTTGATGTAAGTTTATCATATTTCATGTTTAGAGAAAGTAGCTTGTTTAAAGAAAAATCAAAGCCCAATGCTTTGGCCATTGCTATGATAGGAAAGACATGTGTTTTGTAGTTCTCTCATATCTAGCACTCACATCAGAAATACTGGAAAATGATTTTATTCCCTGTTTTAAAAATTAAATAGATTTTATCGATGTCTTTTGCTTTTACAACACAGTCATCTCAGGACACAAACCAACTCTACCCTCCCCAGCCCTTGTAGTCAAGAAAAACAACTAAATACTGACCAGTGACCACATCCGACTGCTCCCATTCCATAATCATGGACATTCTCCCAACTCCCAGTCCACAAAAGCTAGGATCTTTCTTCTTCTCATTCCCTCATTCCCCCCAGAATGTAAATGTGCCCATTTTGAGGAGGGATGGCTTCATGTTTTGTGCTAGTGTCCCTGACCCCCACTGGGAGGGTTGACTCTTAGGAGGCACTTCCCAAACGCTTGCTGCCTGATGGATTGATTGAATTCTGGGATTATGATGGCCATCTCCAGTCTTTTGGCAATTACTTTTTTTTCATGGGCTTTTTGTTCCCATAACTGGTCATTTTGCAAACTGTTTTCTCACTTCCACTCTTTGCATAAGTTATGATTCATGGGATCCCAGATTTAGAGTGTAGTCTAACCCTGGGTCTTAGAGAGGGTCAGTAACCTGCCCGAGGTTGCACTGCTAGGCAGTGAATTTGAACCCAGGTCTTCTGACTCCAGAGTCACTGTGCTGGGAGAGCACATGCAACTGCCTCACTTAATATATTACACTGTGATTCGCAGGTCTGGCTCAGTTTGAAACATGTGGTGGACTTAAGTGCAACTAAAAAGACCCTCCCCTCAAGAGGCTTACAGTGTAATGGTCATATCCTACCTGGTAGGTCAAGTACCCTCTTCTCCCCCACCCATCCTGCCAGAGCTGGGAGTGTCTGAAGCATGACTCAAATGCAAGTCTTCCTGGCTCCCAAGATCAACATTCTACCCATTCTGCCATCTAGCTATGGCACATCATCCCCCTCTTCCTCACATCTGTCAGGTAAACAGAGAGTAGGAGCTGATCCCTGGAGTGATAGCTTTGGCATACTACCTCCTGCCCTCAGAATGACTGGCCCTTTCCTAATTCCTACCACAGGATCTTAGTATAATAACTTGATTAAACAAAACTGATGCTTTTTTATCAACTGCAGCTCCCACCCTCCAACCCACCCTTTTCTCCTCCTCACCCCCACACAACATCTCCTTCAAAGTCTCCTTCAAAGACTTGACAACTACTCAGTTTCTCATCATACTGTACATTCAACTAAGGGGCCAGTGAGTAAGGCCAGGCTTCTGGGGGAGGCCTGGAGTGCAGGGGTCAAGGTCTGGTGGCATCTTGTGACCTCCATCCTAGAGTGCTTTTTCATCGATCCAGTTCAACAAACACATATTAACTGCCTACTAATATTAATGCTAATAATGGTAATAATAATAGAGTGCTGTAAGACATAAAAATTTATGCAACATATATGCATAAATGTGTGTGTATCTCTACCTGTATCTCTACACAGATACACACACACACATATACGTGTAGCAACTCTGTGAAGTAGGCACATTATCATTACCATTTTATAGTTGAGTAAACTGAGGCTGAGAAAGGTAAATGACCTTCCCTGGGTGCTGTGGATACAGACAAAAACCCACCCAGCTCCTGTCCTCAAGGAACTTATACCCTATTGGGGAGAAAGAACAGAAAACTCTGTGTTATTCAAATGTCCCTTCTGTAGCTTGTGGTCGGGGACTCCCCCTTTTTCTCTCTTATCCCATCTGCTTTCCCTTGGTTTTTGTTATGACAGGCTAACCTTGACCTCAAACTACTCCCTCTGAATTCTAGAGCAGCAACACTAAGTGGGCCAGTGGGAACAGAAAGTTCATCTGTGTTTGACCCCAGTGTGACTATTCTAGAATCACCCAGGTTAAGATGGCAGCAGCCTTTTGTACTGCTGGGATGAGTCCCCTGGCTGCTGAGATCATGGTTCCGTGGCAATATTGAAGCATCCTTCTCTCTTAGAGACAAAGGAACTGCCTCAATACCCAGTAGGCTGACGGGGGTGGGGGATGGGGGGTGGAGTGAGCTGGCTGAGGGGAAGACATGGGATCTAGGTGGTCATGGCGTGGCCTTGGAGTCTAGGGAGGCATTCTCAGGGTCAGGGATGGTGCTGGAGGCCAAGGCCATACCAGAGGTGCTAAGTCAGGAAAAGGATGCAAGATCCAGCCCATGGCCATGCCAATCCACCAGTCAGTCTAAGGGAGTTGCTGGTCAGTACCCTCCGTATCTTAATGGGACAGTGAAGCTCCAGCTTTCATCTGCTCATCCTTCTGGATTCTCGTAAAATCTTAGAACTAAACCTAGGAGAGACCTGAGGGACCATACAGTCCAACTGACAGATTAGTAAACTGAGGCCCAAACAGACTAGGCATTCTGTCCAACATCACACAAAGATGGCTGGGGGTGGGATTCAAATCCAGGTCCTCTGAACTCCCAGCTGGTGCTCTCCTATCAGACCACTTCCTGCTTCTCCTTAGATAAACACCTTGTTCAACTCCGCCCTTGCTTTACCGTCACTTCCAAGGTCTCTGCTTCGTGGCTGCCCTTTCTCTAGTGGTGGTGCTGCCCTCATTACCAGCTCAGGCGTCTGCTTAATTCCTGCCAGGCATCTATAATCCACGGCCCACGGGCATTCCTCTGTGGTCAACATGTTTATAAATCTCAAAGTTTTTATGAATAGAAAGTAGAAAAAAGACCCACACATCCGAGATGATTTCGGACAAGGTTCAGCCTAAGAGATAAGGGCGTCTGCCACAGAGAGTCAATGGGAAATGACTGTCCTAAACCTACCGGTTACAATGAACTCAGTGAACAAACTGAACTTCTCTGTTTCAACGTTGGTACTCCAAAATAGACTCAGTTTATTCTTGTAACTTGTGCATCTATTTGTTACATAGGAACATGGCAAGGTGGTGGAGCATGTACCCTTATCTCTTATTCTTAACTGTGTCAGAAATCTTCTCGACCGTGGATGGTTTTGTTTTTTCCACGTGGTGCCACGGGTCGTGGGCGGAGGCTGCAAAGTGATCAATTTAATTAACAGTTTCTCAACCTTGAGCATTGTCTCCTAATGCCAGGGATTGTTGTGGGAGGTGCTAGCTGCCAGTAGAGACCACTTGTGCACCAGGTTAGAGGAGGGGTTTGTGAAGGGGCGTGTCAGGCTGAGTGGCCAGCTTCGGGGATCCTTGATCCTTCAGAGACCCTCGAGATTCTCCCTGACCCCTTAGTTCTTGAATCTGCTGACCCCTTGCCGAGGACCTTCCCTCATCCCATTCTCTATTCCCCTTTCTTCCCTCCCTCTACCTTCTCCCTAGCGATCTCTCCCACTCTCAGAACATTACTTGCGGTTTCTTCATAGGTGATGCTCACATCTATATCCCTGGTCCTAATTCCTTCAGACCTGATTTCTGGACCTCTCCATCTGGTCGTGCCATCAGTATTCAGAAGAAATATATGTCATTGGGGAAATGAAGGAGATAGAAAAGCAGAGGCTACAAACACAAAACATTGAAAGCACAGCCTCCTGAAATATTTCCATTCTTCCATCCTTTCCTTTTCTCCCAATCCATCCTGCATAAGCCTGCCAGGCTAATCTTCCTTTAGAGTCTTCTTAAGATAATTCTTTCAGACAGAAAAAAAAGCCCAGATCTAATCAGGATCCAGGGTGGGCAGAGAGCCGAATGTGAACAGAATGTAAACTCCTTGAGAACAGGGATTGTTTCATTCTCTGAATTTTTCTCCCCTGGCACACAGCAAGTCTTTTGAAAAGCCTCGTGGATGTCAGGAAGAGCTGGGTTCAAATCCTGCCTTAGACATTCACAGCTGGGTGACTCTGCTAACTTCAGATGCCTCATTTTAAAAATTGTTGCTGTTGAGTAACTTTTTTTCAATCACTTCCAATTCTCTGTGACTCCATTTGGCGTTTTCTTGGCACAGATACTGGAGTGGTTTGGCATTTCCTTCTCCAGCTCATGTGACAGATGAGGAAACTGAGGCAAACAGAGTTAAGTGACTTGCCCAGGGTCACACAGGTACTAAATGTCTGAGGCCAGGTTTGAACTCAGGAAGGTGAGTCTACCTGCCTTCAGACGCAGCGCTCCATCCAATGCACCACCTAGCTACTCCCACTTTAAAAAGACGGATAATAATAGCACCTACCTCACTGGATGTGCCTGCAGTATACATCAAATCAGACACAGAATGCAGTGTTTAGCCCCGGGTATTATTCCCTTTAGGGACTCTCACTGATGGTCCTTTTTTTCTCAGGCACAGAGAGGTCATGTGATCATAGCTCCAAGGATAGAAGGGAACCCAGACGATGCCTAATGCAGTCTCTTCACTTTACAGATGAAGAAACTGAGGCACATGGAAGTAGGGGCCTTGCTCCAGGTCACACAAGCAGGAAGAGACAGAACCAGGTTTTGAACCCAGATCCTCTCCCTCCCAATCCTGGGCACCCTTTCATTGCTCCCTATAGAGAACTAATCTAGACTGGACGTTGCAGACCTTTATGTCATCTCTAGCCCTTGGCACAGCAAATTAAATATAATTTCTATTCTGATGGCTACTGATATCAATAGTAAATTCATTTTTGTTTGATCAGGACAATGATGATGCATTGTTGTTTGTGCCTTTCTGTAATTAATAATAGTAACCATAATGATGGCGATGACGATGATGATTAACATTTGTATTACACTTAATATTTACAGAGCATTTTACAAAGATCATCTTATATGATCCTCGTGACAACCATGGGAGGAAGTTGAGACCAACAGAGGTTAAGTGACTTGCCCAAGGTCACCGCACTAGTAAGAGTCTCAGGCCATGTTGAACTCCAGGTCTATCTCTCTAACCCCTGCACCACCTGGTTAGCAAGCAACACCACTGGGGAGAGACAGGGAATGGCTCCGTCCATCATCAGAGCAGCTATTGATACAGGAGGTCAAGGTTGGCCTGATGCTTCCTGTGCACCATCTCACTTGAGTCATGCCATAACCTTGTCTACAACTGCCCTTATTGACATTCTGCAGATGAGAACACAGAGGCTGATGGATGTAAAGTGACTCTCCCAGCGTAGCACAGAGAGTAAGTGGCCAAGGCAGGGCCAGATCTCAGTCCTTCCTGACTCCAAGGCTACTGCACCATCCCAGGAGTCCCCTAACCCCTTAGGCGGGGGCTTGCCAAGGTACCACAAAAGCAAGCCTCCCAGTCTCAGTATCTAAAGCAACCAGCAAGTCAGAGGCAGAGAAACCATTTCTAACAATGATTCCCCTGCTCCGTTACTTTCTGGGAGCCCGGGAGTTAAGCCTAAAATTAAAAAAAAAGAAAAAGATCTTCATTTAAAATAGCTCCTAACAGGAACTGGAGGTACAAGAAATGTACTCTATGGAGAAAGGAGTGCAATGAACTAGACTGTCTCATCACTGAGCTTTCCTGTTCCTTCTCACTCTTACTAGAAGAACACAGAACAACAAAAACTGGAAAAGGAAGACATGAAAACAAATGGAGCAAGCAACTTGTTCAAGTGCAGGGTCAGAGGGGAAGGGAGACACCAATGGGTTGTGGAGACCAGCCAGAAATGAGACAAACCTTTCCCCAAACTGGATCTGGAGTAAAGGAGAGCAGTTCAATTTGCAAGGTGTTCCAGGTCCTCCAGTCCTTTCTGAGAGCTGTGCTTACCATCTGAGTCTGAATCACTGGATAACAGAATGAGCAAGGAGATTCTAAAGATGGCACCTGGACCATCATTGTCTTGGGTCAGTGAGTGTCTGAACCTTACAGAACAAATTGATGTCTTTTCTCTTTCGAAAGCTGCTCTCTAAGTGTTTATTTAAAAGAAATCTTTCACTGTCTTGCTCATCTTTGCCCCCCTCACAGATAAGTGTTAATTAATGCTAGTTGATTTGACTTGACTGATCTATGGGTTGGGATGGACTCTAGGGTTTCTCTGCTCTACTTAAACAGCTTTCATGCTTACAATTTCTAGTTGAACAAATGCCTGGCCAACTTCAATCTAAGCTTCTAAGACACATCATTTTCTGTAGGTGTGAATTTAGAGCTTTGGGAAAGTGTCAGGAAAAAAAGAGTCAAACTCCTGAATGGTTACTCCCTATCTTTGACTCATCCTGGGGTTAAATACTAATCCCCTTTTGCTAAACAAAACAAAACAAAGCAAAACAAAATAAAAAAACAACCTAAGGAAGTTTTATCCTCTTGACTGAGATGCAGCCAAGCATAACCAGAGAGATATTGTCTTGTGGCCCCAAGCCCTAGGGAATCCCTCTGACTTTCTGGGATTGTAACACATGATTGCTGCTTTGATTTCACAATTTCTGCCTCTCCCTCTTCCCTCCCAAATTATCATATGTGTGTATCCGTAACTATAGATGCCTTTCTCTATGTGTATGCATATATATGTATATATATGCATACACACACATATATACTTATACATATATATATTTATATATACACATAAATAAACCCTTCATTTATGAATATTGTAAAATACTATGATGTATCTTGAGATCATTAGAGCTACCCTTGGAGTTTGCCAGACTGGACCTGGGAATATAAAACAGACATTTATTCTTGTCTAGAATGATGTCAGGAGGTTTGATAGAGCCTTGAGTCATTTCTAATATGGAGGGGTCCAGCGGGATGGGAGCAGCTGCTGGTCTACGCTGAAAGCTCAGATCCATTCATCTTAGGGTAGGTTTTGGGGGGACTTGTTTAATCCAAGATGATAAGAAACCTGTGATCTGGGGTTTGGTCACATGTAGACTGCCTTCTTGGGATAGAGGACTCTCCCAGACATTCTTCTCTTGTGTTTGGCCACTTCTCATTTCAATTCACAGTCTCCTCCTGGCTGCTTGTATGATTCACCTTTCTGACAGATATATCCTCTTCTTCCTCTCCCCTTTGCAACCATATACCTAAGTTTCCGAATTCTTAGATGAGAAGGAAACTTATTTACTCTGTTTTAATGTTTCTAATAACAGAGTGGAAAACAATACCCAGGTACCTCTTTAGTGTCTTTCTTAAATATTCCCTTGGGTTTCTGGCCTCATCCATGCAGGGAGTCCCTCCGGTCAGGTAGGTTGTGACCCATCCATGCTTGTTCATCCCCAGTGACTGACGTCTACATCTTCCCATTAGTTTGTCAGTGGAGCAGGTCTGGGTCTACCCAACATGCTAGGGCCTTCCTTGTAATGTTTTGGCATGTATATGTGTGTGTGAGGGGGTGAGTAGCTGAGTGGGGATGGTGTATGTATCTCAGGAAAGCCCCCTGTTCTTTCTAGCTTCTGTCTCTCTCTTTGAGTCATTCTTTCCATCACTATATACAATGTCTAGGAGGACAGTGAGTACATATGTACAAAAACCTAAAGGGAGACATATCAATAGGGAAACCTATACAGCTATAGATGTCTGGTGTCTTTAGAGACCAGTCTGTAAAATATGTCACCTCTTGAAGAAAATCAATTCTTCATCTGCTCCCCTTCTCATCTCCACAGCTCTCCTGATAGACAAAGGCATGTCTTTACTACTCTCAGGCCACTGAAGCAGGAACAAGTGCTTAGAGCACACAGCAGCTGCTGAGAAAGCACTGCCCTCTTTCAGTGACAAGACATTTCCTCAAGCCGGAGAACTGCCAAGCTCCTCACATTTTCTATGGGACTCCAAATCTCTCTCTCTCTCTCTCTCTCTCTCTCTCTCTCTCTCTCTCTCTCTCTCTCTCTCTCTCTCTTTCTCTCTCTCTCTCTCTCCCTCTCTCTCTCTCTCTCTTTCTCTCTCTCTCTCACAAACACACACACACACACACACACACACACACATCTTAGGGCCTGTGTTGTTTTCTTTTTTTCTCAGCAACTCTTCAAATAGCAGGAGAGTTGTTTTATCCAATTACTTCTCAGGAAAACCACATCTTTTCTCATAACAAAACAGATTCAAAGCTTATCTTTCCCTGTCTGCCTGTTTCTCCCGCACAAACTACAGAAAGCAGTGAAGGAAAACACAGGTTACATCCTGAGAGAGGTTTCCCCTCACTCAGGGTATAGGTTACCCTAGAGGAAGGCTGCCTTTCTCCCACCGGTCAGCTCCCAGCAAAGCAATGCCTCTATTCTGATCAGCACAGTTCTCAGCAAAACAGCAGCAGATCCAGCTAGGCAACCTTGTTCAGTATCCACTGGCCTCTGTCTTCTGTGATCAGCTTCTCTTGTTGCTTTTTCTGTCTTCCATCCATGACTCCTCCTCCTCCAATGCTCAGCTTTTTCTCTCTTTCTGAATTCCTCTTGTCACCTCCTTTTCTTCCTCTTTCTTTTCTGGCTCCTAATGCCTCAGGTCAGGGCTCATCTCTAACCTGATGTCAAACTCAAAAGTTTCACTTGTCTGTCATGTCTGACTTGTACAGCCCTTCCATCATCTCCCCATAGTCCCCAAGCACTTATACAATTTATAACTGCTTGGGTCTGTCCTTCACAGCTCTGAACACAGTCACAAGGAATGGAGCTGATGGGCCACATTAGCCTGCAGACATCATGACATCAAGGAAGTCACCTCCTGGCTGCAAACAGTTCTTCTCAGTGCATTCATTTGAGGAGTAGCTCTCTGGCTGTGCCTTTGTCCTTGACATTTTAGCTGAGAAGCTAGGTTTCTTCTCAAGTTGATTTTATAAATTTTCTTCATGAAGCTCTTGTTTTTATGCCCTCTTGCAACAACCAAAAAGTGCATGTAAAAGAGTTAGTAGGGAAATACTTTCCATACACATACACCCACAAGCCTCCCCAACCCCTCTAAATGAACACAAATGTTCTCACACACATGAATCTGCATAATTTGATGTTAATCAAGCAATAAACATTTATTATGCACCTACTACATGCCAGGTGGTTTGTGAAGAGTGTGGATGGTGATCAGCATTCCCATTGTTCAGACGATAAGACTGAAAATTCAAGAACTAAGAGTGCTTTGCACAAGATAACAAGCTCAGCTTTAGGCTGTCAGGAAAAGGAAGTAACCCTTTGGTTTCTCAGACAATTAGTTCCATTTGTTAAGTGAGAGAAGCTCACATTGCAACCTTAAAGCACTCTCGAAATATCTACCATTTTTATTATTGAAAGGGAGTGTGGTCACATTGCAGAGGGAGGCAGCCATACCCCCAACACCTACTGATTGTATGTCTCTGGCCACATCTCCTAAGCCCTCAGTGCCCCAGAGAGCCCTCTGAGAGGACAGACTGCAAATTGTAGCAGGTGCCAGTCTGTCTGGGTACCTATGGAGTACCCTATACCAGAAGAGTCAAACACAAGACCAGAGGCTGGAGTACTGCCCACAACACTCCAGAATTTGACCAGGACTGGATATAAATATAATTGGGAATTGCATAATACAATAAATAAAAGTACAATAAAATGGAGATAGCATTATCTTTTAAAAGTAAGCCAATGTGCAACCCCAGTGCTCCTTATGACAGTTTCCTGGTCTTGCTTCCCTTCTTTTTGAGTTTGAACCCAATGCCTGACACCGAGTCTCCCCTTCCCTCCCCAAAGGCCATTGTTATTAATAGATGGTCTATCATTGCCTGAGAAAGTTGGGTGAGAGAATTACTGAAATGATTACCTCGCTAATACAGAAAGAATTATCTTTAGTATAAAAAAATAAAAGATGTTGGAAAGCCCAACTATTAAAATTCAATAGAATTGAAAACATTGCAAATTGCTGTTCAGCTCCAATGTGTCCACACCGTGGAAATGTTCTCCTCTTATGTAATTACCCAGTATATTTTCTATCAAAGCTGCAATAACAAGAGAAGTTGTTTTGATCCAATTATGGGACAATAGATTGTGATTTTCAAAGTTGTAGAATTTCTTTAGGGAGCCTCTGCCTTTTATGTGCCTTTCACTGTGACTCAATTCAGCTCTTCAAGCATAAATTAAGCCCCTACTATGTGCCCAGCACCATGTTAGATGCTGAGTATACAAAGGTAGAGACTGAATAGTCTCTGCCCTCCAGGAGTTCCCATTCTGCTGGAGGGCTTCACATATACATACACAAGAAGATACCAGGTAACTTGAGGAAGGAGAGGACACCAAGCATTAGGAGATCATGAAAGGCTTCCAGTGGAATATGGCATCTAAGCTGAACCTTGAAGGAGAAGTGAAGAGGGAGTGCATTCAGCACTGCTTGTGCAAAGGTGTAGAGGTTCTCCCTGAGTTGGGAGAAGAATCACAGGCCAGTTTGGGTGTAAAGAGAGGAAAGGGTGGAGCCCAGAAAAAGGGTTGGAACACGAATATGAAGGGCTTTAGAAACTGGACAGAGGATTTTGCATTTTATCTTAGTGATAATAGAAAACCACCTAAGACTTTGAGTGGGGAGAAAGTGTTTTAGGGATCTCAGACCCATGTTTTAGGAACATGATTTTGTCAGCTGTGTGGAGAATAGACTGAAGAGGGAGAAACCTGGACGGAATGGGTCACCCACCGAGTGACTGGAGAGGAGAATGATGTGATGGGTCATGGTGGTTTGACAGCTGACTGGCTGTGGAGAGGAGAGAAGAGTGGTTGGGGAGAACCTAGGATGACTCTAAGGTTGGGAACATGGGTGAGTTGGAAGGTGGCAGTGCCTTGTCTGGACAGAGAAGCTCATAGGACAGTTAGTTTTGGAGGAAAAATAGTTCTGCTGCGGACATATTGAATTTGAGGTGCCCAGAGAGCATATAGTTCAAGAAGCTCAACCTCTGTTGATGCCATGGGGCTGGTGTGTGGAAGAGCAGGGTGGCTGGAGATGGAGAACATGGAGTCATCTGTGTAGAGGTGGTGACTGAGTGTAGGGGAGCTGGTGAGATCACTCTGCATACCATAGCATAAAGAGAGTGAAGACAGAAACCTTGGGACAGAGGCTGGGGCAGCACCTGGAGAGATGCCAGGGTTAAAGGGCTGGTTGTACATAGATAATTCCTGCGGCGTCAGAGAGGTAGGAGGAGAACCAGGATTGAGATGCCAGGGTTAAAGATAATGTCTCAGAGAGATGCACAGAAACCAAGAATGAGTCAGGGGGCCAAGAGTCATTAATCAAACTTTGTGCCCATCTTTAAAAGTCACCCCAAATACCTTAGAATTATAAACTGGATGGGCAGAAGGAAAGTGTTGACTTCCCTGTGGTGAAGATACTAGGCCATCACTTCACCCTGGACTCTAGCTTGGAATAGGCATCTACCCAGGGAGACCTCAGAGCCAAGGAAGATGGTCAACCTAGTGTCTTGGATTCAATCCTACTTCTTTATTTCATGTGGTTCTTGGTGGGCATCTTTCCTTCACTGATGAAGACCCCATTCAATCAGTCACACTTATTAAGCACCTACTATGTGCCAGGCCTTGTGCTCTGTGCTAGAGATATGAAGACAAAAGTGCAAACAGGTCCCGCCTATGAGGGGCTTCCACTGTTTCATGGGAGACACATGCTTATATATAAATGCATGCCAACCTATACAAAAGAAACCCAAGGTAAAGAGTATGGGTGACATCAACAACTGGGGGTGGCACACAGAGCAGGTAGTGCTTGAGCAAAGTTTTGAAGGAAAAAGGGATTGTAAGAGGTGGAGCTGAGGTGGGTACAGCCCAGCACAGGACAAGCAGGGCAAAGCTACAGAGACCAGAGATGGAGGGTGATGTTAGAGGAACAGCGAGAATACCAGCACAGGAAGCAGAGTGTAGAAAGGCAGAGGGTTGACCCTGGCACCATGAGGCAGGGATCACTGAGTCAAGATACTACTGGGTCCTGGAGGTATTGAGAGATGCAGGACAGCCCTCAGCTTCATTCTGAGTCATTTCCTTCAAAAATTTGCAATGCAAATGTGGAACCAGCTAGCTTCATTCAAAAATTTCTAGGGAATTGAGTATTGAAAGTCAGAACTTCCAGGTTATCTTAGCAAGAGTTCTGTTTTTCACTTCCCTGGAGACCATCTTTAATCATAGGGTTGGGAGTGTTTTTCCCCCCTAAAAGGGAGAGAAAGCCAAAAATTAAAGGGAAAAATTCAGTCCCTAAAGTCACATGGACTCTTTGAGACATTTCAGTCAATCCATATTTCTGAAGCTTTTAATTAGCAGCTGCACAAGGCACGTTGCTGAGGCCCAGTAATCCAAAGCCCTTCAGAATGCTCTGCCACGTGTGAACAAAATTTGCTTCATTAACTCATCCTTTTCCCCCCTTCTCTGAAACAAAAAGTACATTAGGATGAGTTAGTAGCCGGATCTTATCACCATGAGTGTGGTAGAATGTGGGCAGGAAGATTTCCTCACTCTGTCCCATAATCCCTGGTAGTGAGGGCTGCTGTGGTGCTTCACAGATCTCACAAGTCAGAAGGAAGGTGCTGTTTGTCTCTGTTTTATAGATGATGAATTTTGTATATAAAAGAGTCACATAAAGCATAAACAATCCTGTTTGTATTTGTCCTTCATTGTCAAAGGTGACCAGTGACATCATGGGTGATGTTTCAGCTCATGCATGAATTGGATGAAGTGATGTTGAGCTGTGCTAAGTTGTCAGCCTCCTTCTCTCTTCCAAAGTCATCGATGTCCAGTGGCAAGAAAAAAAGTCATTGATGGAAGAATTAGGAAGTTAACTGCCTCTGGATCTTATTTTGCAAGACTACTACTCCAATGTTTGTTGTTCGGTCATGTCTGACCCCATGTGGGGGTTTCTTGACAGAGATACAGGAGTAGTTCATCATTTCCTTCTCCAACTCATTTAACACATGAGAAAACTGAGGCAAACAGGGTGAAGTGATTTACCCAGGGTCACACCACTAGTAAGTGTCTGAGGCTGGATTTGAACTCATGAAGATGAGTTTTCCTGACTTCAGACATGGCACTCTGTCCACTGTACTACCCAGTTGCCCCATTCCAACTGACCCTGAGGTATCTTCTAGCTTTGAGGATTAGGGGTCTTGGAAGGGGCATGATAAGGCATCCCTGATTCATTTAGAACAAAAGGCAGCCCCTCAGTGAGGCTGGTGGTCTGGACTGAGGAGGACCCCCTTTAGTCAAATAGCCTCCAAAGCTTCCATTGACTGAGCAGTGGCTCTCCCAACAGGCTGAGGACTAGTGCCCAGAATCCCAGAGGACAGAGTTGAGCAGGCCAAGTCCCTGGCCAGAGGCAAATTGCCTTGGGACATGAGCTAGAGTAGGTGCCAGCCTTCCCAAGTACCACAACAGAAGACTGGATAAAGCTCAAGGGTCATCTCCTAAGAGCTCCCATCTGTCCTCTCTTCTCCAGGGACCCTTGAGAGATGGGAGTGTTTCTACCTTTCTTTGTGCCTTATATGACTGACACATAGGTACTGTACTTCAAAGGGCATGTCAAATGAATAAGACAATTATGAAGGAAAAAACCCAAACCTTACTTTTACTTAGCTAAATTTAAAACAGCCTTGCCAAAAATGTATTTACATTGGAAGAAAAGTAGGTATTTGTATCTGAATTAAAAAATAATGTAAAGACATGTACATGTACTGAAGAAGACCCCGGACTTGTCACTGAGCCAGTCATTAAGCCCAAACTTCCACAGGGTGAGTGTCCATGTCAGGCTTCAGAGGATGGCGTTCCTGAAGGCCATTCATTCATTCAGTGCAGAGATGTATCCTGCCATGCCCAGCCCTGCCTGGGCAGGTATCAGCCATGAAGGGCAGAGGCCAGTGCTGGGCTCCCAGTAGAGAAGGCCTTCAGAGCACTTGTGCAAAACGGTCCCTACTTTGTCTACTTGAGAACAGAGTGACACACAGGAATCCCAAGGAACTACATGGATCAACAACAGCTCCATTTCCATGGCTCTTGCTTTAGAGTCTAAGAGGAGAGACAGTCTGGCAATGACTGGAGAGCTGATTTTGAAGGCAAGGTCATGTCTTGTCTCTGACCCTCCTGGCTGTGGGATCGTGGACAAAGAGGTGCCAGTCTCCATCACTAGAAAGAATTTCCTCACCTGAGAGTTCCACAAACCTCGGAGCTCACAAGGCCAGTCACCACTGAGGAGGATCTGTCTTTATCATTTATCCAGCCAGAAACTGTTCCAGCTGCAGTCGACATTAAAGGCCTAGGAGTTGAACCGATGTTTGCACCAGTGATAAACTTGTTTTTTTATACGTATTTTGATAAATGTATTTCAATATAGTTGGCTTCCTTTGTAATTTTATGTATTTTATGTCATGCATTTAAAAATGTTTCTCTGAGCAGGAGTCCATTGGTTTCACCAGGAAGGTACCCAAAGGATCCAGGATACCCCCAAATTTAAGAATCTCTGAAGTTACCATTGAAGAGCCAAGAGAAGAGGTTGGGGGTTATGGTAAGGAGGCTGGTTCAGACAGAGGGGGCTGCCTGAGGACCTCAATCAGGAGAGAGGAATTCTGGAGGTGGTCTGTGATTTTGTGACTACTCAGATAGAGCAGGAAGGTCATTCTTGACAGGGCTGGTGACCAGATCATAGGCTCATAGATTTAGGGCTAGAAAGGACCTCTGAGCTCATTGGCTCCAAACTCCTCATTTTATAGATGAGGAAACTGAGGCTCAGAGTGTTGTAGGAGTCAAAAGTGGAGCTTGAACTAAAGTCTTTTGACTAAGAGCAGTGTGATAATGAATGAGGCAATGTGGTGTAGGGGACAGAGAGCTGCCTTTGGAGTCAAGATGACCTGAATCTGATACTTCCTGGCTGTGTGACCCCGGGCAAGTGACTTTCCCTCCTTGGATCCGGACAACTCTCTCAGTCTGGAATTGCAGATCAAGTGCCCATCTGCGCAGGTAGACAAGACATTTTTCATCAAGTTCTTAGAATATACCTACTTGGCAGCTTCCAGGGATGGTGAATCGGCCAAATTGCTTGAGCAATAGCTTCATGTAGGAGTTTATCAACTGATAGTGTTGGAGAAGTAGATTGGGGCCATATCATGGAGGGCCTTGAATGGACTGGGGCAAGTAGTATTGTGCAGGGGGAAAAGCACTAGACCTGGAATCACCAAGGACCTAAGTTCAAATCCTGACTCTGCTACTCACTTCTGGGACCTTGGGCAGATCCCTGGGCCTTATTTTCCTATCTGTAAAAAGAAAAGGTTGTGTTAGATGATCTCTAAAGTTCCTTTTGGCCCTGTGCCTCAGTTCCTGTTGGTCCTAGGACTTGCTGCTCCCTGAAATGAGGAGCCATTGGAGGAATTTAATGGGGAATGATGAAAACAGTGTTTCGGGAAAATTCATCTGCCAGAAACTTGCAGGATGAATTAAAGGGAAAAGAAAGTGGAGGCACAGAGAGCTGACAAGAGCCCTCCCAGCTGACAGAGAAGTAAACACACTCGGGTGCGCTCCTGCAAAGTCTGATCCACCACCCCTAAAGCCAGCAGGAGCAGCAGCAGCCACCAGACAAGGAGTCCAGACATGCTTGGTGAGTGATCCCTCCAGCAGAAAGCTGAGGCGTCTTCTCTGCAGCCTTCCCTGCCAACTTGGGGAGCACTGATGAAAGGCTAACAATGACCACCAGTCCTGGTCGTCACAGCTGAGGTGGTGCCAGAACATGCAGAGGCTCCAGCAAGGCTCCCCAGAGTATGGATTCCTAACTTCAGGAGCCTGGCATCCCATTCCCAACAGCCTTCGGGGGAGTCTGTACCCTCTCTTTGGCTCCCCCCAGCTAGAACACTCAGGTCTTCTCTTTCCTTCCTCCTAAACCTGCCTGCCCCATGCCTGCTTCGCTGTGGTGCTTCCAGGCCTGGGCTCCATCTTCATGGTCCATCTACAGGTACCAGGAAGAACTCAGAGAAGAGGACCAAGATGTCTGCCTGCTTCAGGAAGTAGCCCCAGGGGAGAGAGGGTCCTCAGTTTAGCTAACAAAGTCCAGGGGTGTCAGAATGTCCTTCTGAGGCCACTCTCCACTTCCAGGGTAAAATGTGGCTGGAAGGAAGCAGCTTCCTGTGGGAACTGTGGCCCTAAGAAAGAAAGGATGGATGTGGGAGGGACAGTGAAAGTGTAGACAGCACTGACTTTGTAAGAGAGACAACTAGACTACGAGCCATGGGGGCTGGGACTGGTCACGGGACTCATCCTAATTTCTATGGGTGAGAAATACTGAAATAGTGATGGAAGCCCAGGTCTCCAGTGCCACCCTCAGCGTGTTGTAGGTCAACACGTAGCACACAGAGGAGTCCGTGGTTGTAAGCCTGGGGGACTGATGGCACCCCTGACTGAAGTGGGATAACTGAGAGGAAGAGCCCATCTGGGGTCTTCATTAGAGCCATAGATGCCAAGCCGGAGAAAACCCTCTTCTGTCATCTTTACATTCTCTTTTGCGTGATCTTTCTTTTCTCCCTGCCCCTCTCCCCATCCCCTACCCCCAATTCCCAAGACTTCACAGCTCATCTCTGGCTCAACTGAGTGACTGCTTTGGTTAGCTGAATAGCGTAATATCCTTTCCCAATTCCTCCACCAATGAATCTGTGATCCCCTCAATCTGGGTGCTCCCTCCTACAGATGGTGCTAGTCCTCCCATAGGACCTTCTGCCTAATCTCAGCCCTGCCTGGTTCCTGCTGGGTCTGTTGGAGGGCTCTGTTCTTTCTTGTCCTATCTTCTTTTTTAGGCATGTGCTCACAAGTGGATGTGCACACCCACCCCTCCACACTCACCTCTCTGGCCACTTCTGTGTCACTTCCCTTGCACAACTGGCCCTAATGCCACTCATCCATCTCTCTGGTCATTTGCTGCTCCCCCAACCTGAAGCTCCATGTTTCATAGTTGGAGAATGTTAATGATTACACAAATCTGGGTCTCAGGGAGAAGCTTGGCATTCCTAAATACTTTCCTGAAGACCATCTTTTCTTCCTATTTCATTCAGGGACAAACTCATTCTCCAATTCATTCTGTCCAATATCTATCAGCTGATGGGCTAACAATATACCTGGTCCATCCAACAGCATACATAGTCTGGAAAATCAGTCAAAAACATTTATTAAGTACCTACTATAATGCCATGCCCTGGACTATAGCCACTCCCCATTCATTTGGTTTTTCCTGTGTGGACAGTTAGGCTGCATCCTCTGAAGTTTTGAGTATGTTTTTAAAGGGTACAAAAATGCCAATAATTAATGACCCCTATGGTGACTTTCCCACATCTAGAGGGTCATCTTCATGCATGGAGGACATTCTTGATAAAGATAGCAAAAAGAACAGGCAGATTTTTAAGAACCAGATAGCAGGCCGCATCTTGTCAATCACATTTCAGGGTCGAAAGGCACAGATATTATATGCCCTCCTGGCACTTGTTGGTTGGGACTCTACGGAAGGATTCTGTTGAACACTTTCTTCCAGTAAGGCATCTCTTGTGTATGTCATGCCGGGTCTCTGAACAAGGACTTGAACAAGGACTAAGAGGGACTGTGTGCTGCCCAGAGGGGAATCTGCCCAGTTCAGGCCCAGAGTGAAAGGGATTCCCTGGACATGCCAAGGTTGCCCAGCCTGCTCCTGTTTGCACATATCACATTCTGACAGCCTCAAGCCTGGGAACTTGACAGAGACTCCTAGGAGACCCATCATAACCTTTGAAACTAAATCTGAATTGTTGATTCAGGGAAAAACAAAGGATTCCAGCACTGTCAATAGGAGTGGCCCAGCAGCCTTGCCTACAGACCAAGGGCGTTTCCTTGAGGATCCCCACTGATGCCGAGACCACATTTGGGAAAGTAGTAGAACTTTGGGATTCCAAACTGGTTTTTCTTCCCGGACTGCTTCCAAAGCTAAGGAGGGTGGTGAGCTCCCCTGAGATATTTAACCCCTTGGTCTCCAAAGCCATCCACAGAACCCAGAGCTGATAGTGGTGAATCGTGGGAGGGAGGGGGTCCTCCCACAGGTGGGTGGAGATCTCTGTCAGAATTTCTCAGGACTTGGCAGAGTGAGACTGGGCTCATCTGAAGAAAGTCTGGTGGGAAATTTTCCTGGCAACTCATGAATCACCGGAAACAAGTTAGCCAACAGCACATTGCTCACCCAGGACACACTGGAAGGAACTTCTCAAAGCGCCAAATGGAGAGGTTGTCAAGGGGCTGGTGGTGGGCAAGACTAACACACTCTGTGCACTGAGGTGGACATGGAGTCAGGAGGGCTGGAGTCCAAATTCTGCTTTTGAGACTTAGAAGTCTCATGACTTGGGTGAGTTCTCCTGAGCCTCAATTTTCTCATCTGTAAAGTGGGGAGAGTGATAGCACTTGTTTCACTGGTTTGATGTGAGGCTCAGGCGAGTTAGAGCCTGTAGGGTGATTTGCAGCATTTAGAGCACAAGGGCTAGAAGGAAAATCTGTTTGTACCAGCACTGGTAAGTGAAGAGTGAAGGGAAATGGGCACCAGTAGACTCTGAGAGAGATGAAGGGGGCAGAGTGGCTTAGTACAAAACCCTCTCCCCAGCATAAGGCTTTTCTTGACACCCTGAAGCGCTTCCTCCCCCCCCACCCCAGTCACTCAGCAGTTAACTATGTCTTTATATAGTCTCATGATGATGTTTCTGTGTAAGCTTAAATGTGCACTTGTGACCTTTCCTGATAGGGTGTCAGCTCCAGGTGGGCAGGGCTCCAGGTGGGTAGTGCATAGGGTTGAAGGTGGAGTCAGGAAGACCCCAGTGTGAATGCTACCTCAGATACTTCCTGGCTGGGTGGTCCGGGGCAAGTCACCAGGGCACCACCATTCACAGATTCAGTTTCCTCATTGGCAAAATGGGTATATATAGTAACTTATTTTTCAGGGCTGTTGTTTGGGAGAATCAAGTGAGAAGACACATGAAAAGTGATTTGTAGAATCCTAAAGCATCATATAAATGCTAGTTGGGACAGTCATTCTGGCTTACATCCCCAGCAAACAGAGCACAGAGCTGGGCACACAGCTGTCATTCAGTAATTCAGTCCTGTCTGATTTTTCATGACCCCATGGACCACAACACACCAGACCCTTCTCTCCTCCACTAAGTCACTAAGCACATAGTAGGTACCTCATAAGTGCTTTTAGATTGAATGAATGTGTGAAGTGACTAGAAACCTGGACTTGAAGTGAGTAAGACCTGGATTCTGGAAGATACTTCCCAGCTCTGGGACTCCTGGCAAATCTCATGGCCTTCCTCAGTTTTCTCACCTTTAAAACTAGAGGAAGAGTGACTCCAACCCAACAGAATCATCATTCAACTCAGAAGAGATCATGGATGTAAAGTGATGTAGAAATATGGGCCATTAGTAGTAGTACCCAGGATCATCGGATTTGGGGCCCCCTACTCCAACTGCTTCTTTTGGCAAAGGAGGCCCAGGGAGCTGACAAGTGGCAGTCAGAGACAATGTTTGTAAAGCAATCAGAATAGTGACTGGCACAGAGTAGGTGCTATATAAAATGTTAGCTATTATCATTTATTATTATTAATAGCAATGATAGCTAACATTGATGTAGTACTCAGTACTACTGCTGCTACTGAAAACCCAGTCTCTGCTTTCAATGAGACAAATCTGTAAAGCTCTTGGCACAGTGCCTGGCACATAGTAGGTGCTGTATAAATGCTGACTATTATCATTGCTGTAAATTACCAATAACCCAGAGTTTCTGCCTCCAAATAAAATGAGACAAATCTCTAAAGCTCTTGGCACGGTGCCTGGCACATAGTAGGTCAGCACTGACCAGTGTTCCTTTTCCCAGTGACTCTGGCCTCCTGACTGTGGCTTGAGAAGCCTCCAGAAGGTGATCACTAGTAAACTGGACTTTCCTCTCCCTCACAGCATTATGCAAGTTTCACCTCTTGTTCTCTCTGAATTAGAAATACTCCAACAGAGGGACCGAGGGGGTGACTGCCTGAAGAACAGGAAGCAGTAGCTCCTCTTTCCTGCATGATTTGGGGCACAATGCAGGAAATAGGCAGTCAGTTGAGATAGGCCAGTGGCCTTGAAGTCATCATGGGCATAGACCCAAGGGGCTGGCCGCAAAGCCATCCCCAATTGAATTCAGCTCTGTGTTTGTGAAGTGGAATAGGACAGCAGAAAAATCAGGGAATGTGGGGGGAGTGGCCAGGCATAGGGAGGGGGGATGGACAAAGCCCTTCCTCAAAGTCACTGGACCCACCTTCATAACCTTACAGCAATTGGGCACGTCTCAGCAATCTACACGTGAGTCTCCATAGCCAAACCCTCCTAGATTTAAAGGATGCTATGGGTATATATCTGCTCAAAATCTCAGTCTTGGAACTGCCTCATATCTTAGTTCAACCATAAATTAAGGTGAAAGAGAAGGCCCCTCAAAATGCACGTGGTCTAATGGGTCACACAAAGGGACAATGGAGTGTCTTGTCTGTCTGGAAGCCTTGAAGAGTCAAGCTCTCTTTTTTGATATCTGAGGGACTGTACGAAAATGATGCTTTGATGTAAATTAATGGACTGGACATGGGCAGCCTTGCCCATGAAATAAATAGGAGAGCATTTCAGAAACACCATATTCCTTGACAGTATTGAGGGAGGCAGCCAGGTGGTATAACAGATAAAGCAGAGAAATTAGATAGGAAAATTAAGTGGACTTGCAATCAGGAAGACCTGAGTTTGAATCCTACCTTGGACATTTACTTGCTGTGTGACCATGGGCAAATCATTTCACTTTCCTCATCCTCAGTTTCCTCATCTGTAAAATGGGGATAAAAATGATACCTACTTGACAGAGTTGTGGTAAAGATCAAATGAAATAACACGTGTAAAACCCTTTGCAAACCTGAAGTCTTTAGAAATGTGAGCTATTTTTATTATTAATAGTAGTAGTAGAAATGAATGTGTTGCCTTCATGACAACTGATCCATGATTTCATTCATGGGTGACTCACCCCCCAGAGACAAGGTAGATTTGAAGTTGTGCCGTGATGCACCTTACAAGGCTTCTGAGTGAGGCCACCAGAAATTCATTTGCAAGCAAAGTCCCTAGGGCATTCCCCCTCCCACCCACTGCTGCCACCATATTGGGTTGTAAGGGCTTGTCAATAATCAATAGCCAAAAAGCATTTATCAAGTTCCTACTATGTGCCAGGCACTATGCTTGAGAACTTAATTTGTTGGAGCAAAAAGTCACCCAATGAGGTCAAGGTCAAGGTTCTTATGGCAACATTTGACTTGTCATAGAAGGGACTCTTTCCTCTCTTTACCTCCCCCAATATTTGGCTCCATGATCACAAACAGATTTCTAACTCTGAGCAGGTCACATTACAAATGAGAGAAACCTGTCTGGATACTCTTGGTGAAGAAAATAGCCTGACCATGTCTCATGGATGTCCAGTCCATGGCAGATCCCACCTTTAAGTTGAAGAGATGGAATCAGGGATGGTTCAGTGGTGCTGCAGGAGTCATGTAAGTAAGAAAAGTTTCCAGAGAAAAGACTGAAGATGCCCCAAGTGCTGACCACTGACTATCTCTTTGGCAAGTGTCTCCCAAGTGTCCAGTCTTCCAGGAAGACCCACATGGTAGGTCCCAGTCAGCTCTCCACTCTGGTATCTAGGACTTTTAATGATCTTTCTCCATCATAGCCTTTGCCAGACCTTCAAGGATTCACAAAAGAAATGAAAAGCAACCTTTTAAAGGCCCATTTATGACATATCCTTGGAAGTAATTAGCAAATTCTGATCTCTAGAGCAAACTGGCAAATATCCATGCAATAATTGAACTTAATACCTCCTATGAGCTTTCTATGAGCTCCTCAAAGCTCAAGGTTACTTGGGGGGGGGGGCGCAGCACAATGGAAACTGGTCCATGATGTAGCCCATGTATTATTTATTTATTCAATTCATTGCAAATGCTTCCTGTCTAGACATAGGCAAGTTTAGCACAGGAGCAGGAGGGCTAGGCCTGTGGATAAAGGATGTTCTGGCCCAGTTCTCTCAGGGCTACATCTGTTACATCTTCCCCTGGGGTTCTGACTCATTGGTCCCAGCAAGTTCATAACAAGACCTCTGGGTGAGTTCTTCTCCTGTGCTGGAGTCCCACAGGTCACACTTTGCTTTAGGGGCAAAGATGCCATTGCTTGCTGTCCAATCTACCTGGATTTAGATTCCCAGATTCTAGGTTTGGAGGTTCCACATTCTTCATATGGCATAGAGGAGAATGAACTCAAAGACCAAGGTCCAAAGTTCATTTCTAAGGGGCTATAATGCCTCAGAGGGAGGAGAAGGCCCTAAGGCTGCCCCCCAACCACATGACCTCCCATTGGATACTATAAGCACCCCCAACTGAAGCAAAGAGAGGCAAGAAGCAGCTAAAGCAGATTCAAGCTATTTTGAAGATGTTAGCAGTTGTGGCCACCCAGCCATCTGTTAAATGCTGCTCCTGACCATGTAGCTGACCTGGACCTGTTACAGAATGTCCACATATGCTCCACTGTATCTCTAAGGTGTT
Organism: Bettongia penicillata ogilbyi; assembly: GCA_023548195.1. Classification (NCBI taxonomy): domain Eukaryota; kingdom Metazoa; phylum Chordata; class Mammalia; order Diprotodontia; family Potoroidae; genus Bettongia; species Bettongia penicillata. Next base: position 7,123,613 of record JAJHZJ010000134.1, on the reverse strand, counting down.
GCTTTCACATGTCATGATGCTTTCTGGAAGTAAGCTTTAGGGTTTTGTGATGGGATTTGTGTAGTCCCCAGAGACTCCATTGCATGTGGAAGAAACAGGATATACAATTAATGTGAGTCTCTGGGTGTGAGTAAAAGCTAGAGCCAATGGCCTTACTCTCCTTATCTAGGCAGGTGGGAAATGTGAGCACATGGTTCTGTTGTTTCTTCTGTCCCTGTCCAGCCTACTCTTTCTTTCCTTAGACTAAAAGGGAGCAGAGATGGAGTCGAGTAGACTTTGACCTCCTGAACTTTGAAAGGTTGGGAGGGTGAGCCACCAAAAGACCAGGGATGAAGTCCAGGCCAAAGTTCTCCACCAGTGAAGCTCTGACAAATGACTCGGGGGACCCAGAGAGCCAGCAGTCGAGATGCCATTTCATGGAGTGACTTCATCTGTCTGCTATGCTGGATTTGGAAGTGAAATTTGTGGGTTATGCTTTTTTTGAAACCACTTTGAGAATGAGCCTGTTTTCTTCCAGTCATGTAGAAGAGAGTGTTCCCCCAATTCAGTACTTCTATTATTGCTCTCTTTTCTCAGCAAATATCCTTTTTTAAAGGCTAGTAGAAATTAATGGGTTAAATGGTGCTGGGATAGTAGTCACTGGATTAATCAATGATATTAGGGAGATATTGTTATTGGTGGGTGATGTTAGGGAGAACACACTGGATGGAGGCATTAGTTGATGACATTATAAAGATATTCCCAACTCTCTTAGAACCCTGAGGGGGAGATGACTTGCTTGGGGTCCCCACTTTCCAGTGACTACTGGAGTTGGGATAAGGAGCCTCTGAGCTGACAGGGCTGTGTGAAGGCCTTGAACTATTGAAATGTTTCCATTACACAGTGACCTGCTAATGCTGAAACATTTTGGTATGATCTTAAGTGATGAGGTGCAATTTCTCCCTTGAAGTTCTTCTTGGGTCTCCCCTTGCTTATTAGGTCAGTCAGATGGTAAAAAGCTAATTTGGGCCCATTAGCATGTTTACTGATGCTCCTGCTTCCACTCAAAGGTGGAAGATGGCTAAATCAAGATGGCAGGCATGGGGTATTGGTGATGGCTTCAGAGCCATGGATGGTATGGAGGTTTAGATTAAGGGCTGTCTATGTGCAGCAACGCTTTCCTCAATGGCTTCTGATGGCAATTTTCTTGGCATAGAAGACGTTCTTCTTCAAGAATATTGCTCCCCTTTTCTGACTTGGTCAATACTACTTTAATTGTTTATAAAACTATTTTCTGGTGTCCTCATACATCTACGTGGCATATGGACAGATGTGCAGAAAATCACATTGCTAGTTTTGAAATGTTCAGAAAACTGTGGCTGTCAGCACTCAATTTGAGGTCTCCTTTCCTTTGTCCTAACCTCTCATCAATGGATGAATCACCCTTCTCCCTAGAGCCTTTCTTCCACTCAATGTTCCCTCTTGGGTGATTCTCCCATCATCTCCTGTTATCACCTCCTTCCAAGAACCTTCTCCATGACCCTTCATTCTCCTTTTCTTTTCCATGCTAGTCTTTCTTTGGCCATTTTTCCTTCCTGTTACTACATCCCAGGGCTGGCCTTAAGCAACCTTGTACAATAGGAAAAGTTGGTTGTGAGGGCCCCCCTCTTCTGTTTTCCATCACCATCCCACAAAGCCAACCATCCTATGACCCCTTGCTGTAGGCCTGGCTTTCAGCTAAATGTTGCTGACATCATCCAAGAGTGGGAGAGCTCTACTGGCATCAGCCTCAAGAAGCAGGGCTAATCCGGTGATTACAACTTGTTTTATACCTGTTGGGTTATTGGTGCTGCCACTGAACATGGCATCTGCCCTTCAGTCCCAGCAACCTTATTTTATTCAAAACAGAGGGCAAATGCTTGACTCATCCTTTAGAATTTAAGCCCCATGAGGGCAGAGGTTATTTTACTATTGTCTTTGATCATCAATGTTTAGAATAGTGCCTGGCACATAGTAGGTGCTTAAAAATATTTTCTTTGATTATCCCCTTCACTAATTCAGTTAAATTCAGCAAACATTTTCAAGCACTTACTATGTGCAATGCCCTGCTATAAGCTTGTAGCTTTTCCTTTTTGGGATTAGTTAATCTATTATAAGAATATTGTATCCTGGTTTGGTTTCTACACTGGACTAAAAGATGTGGAGTTGGAAGGAGCCTTAAAGAACAGCTATTCCAACAGACTCCTTTTATAGATAAGGGAAATAAGACCCAGAGGTATTAGATGACTTCCTCAAAGTCCCCCATGTATAAAGCAGGAAAACTGAATTTGAATTCAGATCTGATGTGGGTGCTCTTTCTGCTCCATGATGAAGTCTTCTTTCTAAAGGATGGAGAGATATGGGAGAGGATGGGGTGGGGAGAGGCAAAAGAAAGGGTTAGAAAAGAGCCCTTAAAAGGGGAAGATTGAAGAGTTTGAATTGTGACCAGAGGAATGCAGAGGGTGTCACTCAGGGAGCACTCAGAAAGGTTACCCTGAGGAAGCCCAGAATTGCCCTCCTCCATCACTCTCAATAAGAGCTTGAGGAAAGATATTGGAGAAAAGTGAAATTTAAAAGAGAATTGAAAACTGATTAAACAGAGAAGCTATATCCTTTCTAAATTTCTTTTTTTTTTGTAAATTTTTTATTCATTTTAAGCTTAACTACAAAACAAGAGAGAAAAAAGAACATTTCTATGTAGCCAGCAGATCATGAAAGAATTCAGTATAGAACAATGAATTTCCATTTCAAGAAAACCTATTTAATACATGCTGTACATTGTGTTGAGACATTTTTTTCTTTGCTTCCTTCTAGATTTTCTTTTGTTCTCTGCTGTGCACTTTTTACTTTCATTTTCCTCTTCCTTACCCCACCCTATAGAAGGCTAAAATTAAATGTGGACATACATATATGTACATATATATGCATCTACACATACACATAGATATCTAAAACATGCACACAAACATGTATATAAACTTATACATTCATAGACATCTATGTAAGACCATATTGTGCATATTTCCACCTATCTTCTCTGTCTCTGGAGGTGGACGGTATCTTCCTTCATTGGCCCAAATCTTTCCGCGTTTTTCTAAATAAAACAGTCCTTTTCCTTTACCAGAGCCGTATTTGAACACAATCACATCCTATGAAATTGTCTATGAGAGTTTCTTCCCAATTTTCTGCATTCCTTCTATTCTTGGCTCCATTGGTTTATTTACTCACGAAACTTTTAATTTAAAATGACAAAAATTATCCATTTGACATTTCACCAATACTCTCATCTTATAATATAGTTCAAGATCTGATCCTGCTGAATCTCCTTCCTTTACATCTTTCTTTTTCCTGGTTTCTTTGACATTCTGATCTTTTGTTCTTTCAAATGAACTTTGTTATTTTTCCAACTTTAATCATTCTTTTCTGAGATAATTTTTCAGTAATTTAATTGGGGCAGCATCGGATAAATAGATTAGTTAGATAAAATTGTCATTTTTTGAAATATTTGCCTTACCTACTCATGAACAATAAATATTACTCCAATTACTTAAATCCAAATTCCTTTCTAAATTTCCAAATTCTACACCTTGAAAAAAATCTGCAATAAAGTACAAAGGACTTCTGGGAAGATGATGTCATGAGAGGGTGCAAGGAAGCCCACCTCCTCGATATTCCCTTAAAACCATAATAGAAATGTTCCAGAGAAATGAAACACGAATACTCAAAAGAAAAGAAAAAGAAGAAGCTTTGAACAAACACAATGGAAAATTAGGAAGGATAAAAAGGAGGAGAATTTAAAAATCCAGAAGGAAAGATACTGAAACCATCTCAATGGTGGCATCAGAAAGAAAGTTAGAAATTTCCTAGGACATGACAGTGTGGGCTCTATGAGAATGGGGCCGGCTCTTGCACTTGTGGTATCCCTGGTGCGTGGTACCATGCCCAGCACACAGTAAGTGCTGCTTTTTCTTATAGCCTTTCCTTCTTTCCATTCTTGCAGGTTCTGATTATTCCTTCAAGTAGGTTTCCTGATCCTCGATGACCTGCCTCATTCCTTTGATAACCTTGCTGGTCCTTGATTTCTATTTGTCTTTTTAGCTCTGGAGGAGAATTGGTGTCACTCTTTGGGCCTGGAGTTTGCTCTCAACATTTTCCTCAGTTTCTCCCAAATTTCTCCTCCCCAAATTCAACCCCTTCCCTACTTCACTCAGTCAAACCCTTCCCAGTCCCCTCTTGATGTCCTTCTCCTTGGGGAATCCCTGGTCTTTTCTCCTGCTACTCCTTTCCCATAGAAGATGGAAGTAAAATGGGAAGGCTTGGGGAAGTGACAGGCATTGCCTTCTCAAGCCTGCTATGCTGCCCCATGGGAGGCAGATTGGACCTGGCCTCAATGGGCAGAATGAGGCACCTTTGGTTAGATGTTGCAAAGAGGCAGATTTCACTTCAATGTCCACCAGTTACAGTTAGAATTAGAGTTGTCCAAGAGTTTATGGGCTGCCATTGGTGGGATAAGCCTCCATCCCTGGAGGTCTTGAAGCACAGGGTGGGGGACTCCTTGGTGGGGAGGCTCTAGGGGTTTTCTCAGTCAGGGTCCAGTTGGCTCCGATGTCCTGCCAGCTCTGAAGCTTTGGTTTGAGTGAAAACACTTTCTCTCCGCCTGTCTCTAAAAGGGCCATGAAATTATTTCTGCCTATTGTTGCTCCAAAAGTCTCTCCAGAGCTCCACATGGCCCTTTGCAAGGCTGAAGTGCTACACAAATGTTGAACAACAATAATTATATTGGATGTGTGCTCAGGATGCCATGTTGGGCCTGCCAGTTTTGATCTGTGTGGGCATGCTGGAGTTCTATGGATCCAGGCCAACTTGTCACAGCTTTCTCCCCCCAGCTATGCCTAGTTTGATTTGCTGGGAGGCAGACCATTGGCAGATGTGATTTTCCTGCTGGCAAAATTAGGATGTGCAAATTTCTGGGTCCAGAGTGGTCCTCTGCCTCCTTCTGAAGAGAAGCAGAGCCACTCCTTTTCTGGCACAGGATCACGGAAGTCTGCCAGATTTTGGCCCTGGGCTATTTTCTGCAATGCAGAACACAATGGGGTGCACATCAGATGATGGGACAGTAGGGCCTGATCTCAATGCATTCTGGGTAGTCAGCAAGGCATATACCCCAAAAAAGGAAGAGAAAAAAAATCTAAAACCTTCTCTCCTGTGCACATGAAAGTGTGGTTTGATTTGGATTACTCCCAGGGGAAAGAAAACCTTTGAAGGCAAAAGTGCAAAAGTCTTCTTGCAGCTGTGAAAATACTCCAAGTGCTTGAATTCTCTTCTTGGTCTATGTGTGAAATCTCTGTTAGGATGAGTGGAAATTCTGTTTAGGTCTAAGGAGTGTGCTCGGAGGGTGATTCCATAGTGTAGACACAAGACTAGCCGTCTCTTTCCTTCCTGAAGATAAAGGCAACCAAATATATTGAAAGTCCTGAAACAAGGGAAAGGTTTGACATCTTCCAAAGATTTTAAAATGATGTCCCATTTAATACAAATACATTCTTGCTGGAAAGATACTGAGTTCCATCTTTCAATATATTGAACTTGAGGTGCTAATGGGACATCCAGGTGGAGAGTTAGTTGGAGATATGGGACAGTAGTTCAGGAAAGAGGTGGAATTTTGTTGTTTCACAGGAATTTACTTTCTCCCCATTAATATAGAATTCACCCCCTTTGTGTTTGTTTCTTCTTTCTCTCTCTTTCCCCCTCTCCATATATAGGTAGCTATATGTGTTCACACACATGATACATATACATACACACAAGAAAATTCTCCTCGTTGAGCATCTGTCAGTTTCTTCATCTGCAAAAAGGGAGGGTTGGACTGAATACTTATTAATATCTCTTCTTATTCTAAATCTTTTGATCCTGCAAGTAGGTTTTCTTATTTTCTCCCCATGAGCTTTCATTTTGGTCTCTTCTGTCTTTTACATGTGTACATCTAATTTTGTTTTGCTGATAAGCTCTTGCTGTTTTCTGGTCTCTGCTCAGAGTACAAGTCAACTTGAATTGTAACACCACATAACAAAGAGAAAGGACAGACATATAGATAAAGAGACAGAAAGGAGTATATAGAAAGGAAGAAATAGAGATCAGCCAGTTGATAGATAAATACAAAATGATGGATGGATAGGTAGGTAGACAGAGGTGGATGGAAGTATAGATAGACAATAGATGGATGTATGGATGTATGGATAGATGGATAGCCAGACAGACAGATAAAACATTCATTAAGCACATTTATTGTGCCTGGCTCTGTACTCAGAGAAAAGGAAAGCCAACCTACAGTGCCTTTTGAAGCCAAACATGATTTTGGATTACCTCTTATTTTAGATTATTTGGGCATTGAGTATGAATTATTCATTTAAACATGAGCATACATGTGTGTTTCTCTGAGTCCTTACATAACATGCATATGCTCAATATGTAACACATATGTGTATATATTAAGAATATATCCACATTCAGAAACAATTCCATTTGTAAACTTGCAGGAGAAGTCACATGAATTTGATTTTCTGTTGTCCTCTGCTCCTTAATTCCCTCTTGTCTGTGGCTGCTCATCTTTTGCCAATTCCAATCTTGGGTCACTCCCACTAACAGACTCCTCTTTTCTTCCTGGAGGAAATCCCATGGATGTGTTGCCTGAGAACATAAAGTCATATCATCCAGCCCTAAATGGACCCTCCTTGCAGCCAGACAATCCTTCTCTTTCTGCCTGATCAATTCCCCATCACGTTCCCCATCAGAATTTCCCCAGAATTTTCCTTCACTACTCCAGCCTCCCAGACCACTGACTCTTCTCAATCTGGAGACTTTGTCTCTACTGAAAAATTGCAGTCACTTAACATGAACTTTATTTTCTCTTCCTGCCAACCCCTCACTGCTCTCTCTCACTCTCTCTTCCCTTCCTCTAGTCTCCCACAAAGAGCTTACTCTGTGGAGATTGACTCCTTGACTTCTGCCTTTTCTCATTTTCTCCAGCAGATTGCAACCTCAGTCATCTCCCCTCTCTCACATCTTTGACCTCTCCCCACTTATTCATTTCTTCCATATAGCCTTCAAACACTCCCACATCTTGCCCATTCATAAAAGATCCTTCCTGGACCCACTGACCATTCTATCAAGCTAGCATCCTAAATCTCTCCTATTTCTCTGCCAGACTTTACAAAGACTCGACACTCGCTGTCTCCACTTCGTCATTCACTCATTAGCCATTTGCAGTCTGTCTCCCAAATTTGCTGCTTGATTGAAGCTGCTGCCTCCAAAGTTACCAGTGGGCTCATTTGCATGGGATGGCCTTTCCTCATTCTCATTCTTCTCTACCTCTCTGATGTATGTTCTATGATTCACTCTCCTTTCTTGTTATCTGTTCCTTCCTCTTTGGGTTCCATGACACCGCTACTTCCCGGATCTCCTCCTTACAGGTCAGACTGTCATTTCTCAGTCTCCTTTGCTGGTTCATTGCCCAAAGCATAGATCCTCACCATGGGCACTCCCTACAATCCTGCAGTAGGGCCTCTTCTCTTCTCTCTCTGCATTATTCCCACTTAGTCATCTCAGCAATTTCCATACATTTAATTACCTTCTCTACGCAGATGACTCTTCAGGTATATAGATTCAGCTCTAGTCTCTCCCTAGAGATTCAGTCCAGCATCGCTAATTGTCCACTGGACATTTCAAAGTGAATGTTCTGGAAACATTTCAAATTGCACATGCCCCAAATTGGATGCCATCTGCCTCTCACAACCCATTCTTCTGAACTTCTCTGTTTCTGTTGAAGACACCACCATCCATCCAGTCTCCTGGGTTTGTAACCTCAAGGTTGTTTTTGCCTCCTCAACTCTCCCATGTCCCAAATCCAATCAGCTGACAATTTTTTTTACCATTTTTCTTTTACGCTATCTCCTACATAGGACACCTTCTCTCAACTCATGAGACTTGGCAACTGATTCAGTATGTGGAGTGAGGGAGAGCTGAGTATGCCCACCAAGTATACTGGAAGAATGGTGGCATCATTGAAAAAAATAAGGAATTTAGGAGAATTATAATGAGCAGGAATGATTAAAGGTTCCAGTTTGTAGGGGAGGTGGGAAGCACTAGATTTAAGGCCTAAATAGAGGAGATGGCCTTGGTAAGCAGGCCACTGTTTCCTCTGAAATTGAATCAAAAGAGGTAAGAATAACAGATGAAACGTTCATGAATCTTCACCTTTTCTGAGTCCCTATTATACTCTACAGCCTAATTAAAGCCACTCCCATTTTATTACAGTCTAGATTTTATGATTTAATTGTGTTATGCATATGTCTATTTAAGTAACTGGATTTGAAAACTCAGAGAATTTTAGAATTGGAACTGTATTGTAGCCATCTGCTTTCTGAAGATGGCCAGGAAGCCATGTGAACTGTCTTCCAGGTTCTGAAGGGCTATCCTGCAGACAAGGTTGAGTCCAGTTGTTCTTCTTGGTCCTATAGGGCAGATCCAGAGCAATAAAGACATGGCAGCTTTTGACACAAGACAAGGGAGGGCTTGGTGTGAACCAAAATGTCTTCTGAGGTTGTGAGAGATTCATCTTGGAAGAGTAAGCAAACCTGGCTGATGCCATACCAGTGAGACAGACTCCAAGATCCCACCTAGCTCCTGGATTCAAGGAGTCAGTGATTTTCATGTCACTCACAGCGAGCTGAAAATAAATAATACTTGACTGACATATTGAGGGTAGTGATTCCATGTTTAATGGATGAGATTCATCTTGAGATTTCCAAAACAGGATTGATCCTGTGATCACACACAGCCAGACTGGGGCTGGACACATTCTTCATGGAAGCCCCCCTTCCCAGACATTATCTGAGGTGCTCTAGGAAGTTTATGGAGATTTGGAACACAGTAGGCCAGACTCTTCCTTTCTCCCTTTTCCCACAAATGCAGTGTGACTTGGCATAATTTGACATCAAAGTAAATTTAATTCAATTATATTTTGAAAACTTAAATGAATTTCCTTGATAGAATTAAAGATATTGTGAGGCATCAAAAAACCAAAATTGTTCATCACTTCTAATGGATGAAACACAAAACTGAAAATCATAAATTCCGACTTCCTTTCCTAGCTATGTCAATGGTTAGCTTCATGCCTTGAACTGTTAGGACACTATCATGCATTCCTCTTGACAGCAGGGAATTTTGTTTTTGACTTTGAAGTTTGTTTTGACATAGAAGTTGCTTAATAAATGATTCTTAAACTTATTCGAATTTGCCTCTATGTCCCTCAGTTTTCCCACTGTTAAAGTGGGCCTAACAACATTTCCTTCTTACCTAATACATAAGGGTGTTATATGTCTTCATTCAATGAACAAAATTGCTTACCAAGTGTTTGCACTCCTGGGCAGAGGTTATATAAAAATGAGGTATTCCAATCTACTGAAGTTACAAACACAAGAGCCCCACAAATGGTCAGTAAGCTCAGGTATCCTCCTTTATGGGATGGTCTGTGACTGGGGGCCACTCCATTCCTTCAATTACAAGACTTTGGCCTCTAGGAACTTCAAGCAGATAAAGTTCCACTCTTGGATATGCTGAGTTAGCACATTCTTAATCCCCAAAGCGCTGAGGTAACACTGTTAACTCATCTGTTAAGCTGTGCTGAACCTAACTCCAATTGCTTTCAATAGCTGTTGATAAATTTTTAGGATGAGCAATTACACCTTGGAAGTCTGTTAATGCTGCAAACCAAGGCTTGATTTTGTTCCTTGTCTAGACCCAACAATGTGATGGGGAAAATGTTAATAACATGGATTAAATTTAGAACTGTGTCATGGGTACATTTGTCTCCGAGAGCCAGTTGTTAAACATTTACTAGCATGCTACTGCTTCTGTCTATGATTGGAGGGTTTCTTTTGAGAGACAGCCTACCTATTAAACCATCTCATTTAATATTGCCTTCTACTTAATTAATGCCCTTAAGAATATCTCAAGGAGAAGGCAATGGAGGGGGGGAGGCAAAGCGAAGCTTGGTTGACTGGAAGATATAAACTTGAACTTGTCTCTTCATGGGATACCTAATCCTTGGACTTAGGTAACACCATCTTTCTCCCTGTCTCATGGGCACCTTTACCCTCACAGTTAAACCTGGCAAAAACCTGCAGGCTTCCCACCAACCAAAGCATGTTTCCTTGCGGGATGGATTCAACTCCAGTGTTAATTGACCTCCCGCCCTTTGTGTCTGGACAGGTCTTCATGGTAATGGTCATTGTACTTAGGATGGTCACTAAGTACTGCAATGAGTGTATATTTCTACAGACAAATCCAAAGAGATGTATGTTCATTGGAAGATTTCCTCTAGAGCATCCACCCAGCCCTAGAGAAAAGGGACCATGGCAAGTCATTCTTGGAACTGCTTTCATGGATTTTCCCTGTCATTATTTGTAATATTCTCTGAAAAGCTGGAAAATCATTGTTTCCCCCCCGACTGATTTTGTTCCTTTCCGCTTAGCAAATATTGATTGTTCCCCCCCTTGGTTCTGAATGGCACAGAAATTAACAGGGCTGCTTTTGTTTAATACAATGAACAAAAACTGGAGTTGAGAGTGTTCTTGTCATGGCAAAACATCTGTGTGAGGCACAGATGTCAACAGGGCTCAGGGAAAGGGGCTTGCTCCTCCAGGGTTTCTGTTGAGTCAGCAGCGGCACAACACAAGCACAGCCGAGGACTGGGGGAAGACCTAGTAGAAGAGCAGTTCTCTGAGGAATGGCAGCAGCAGCAGGGTTATTCCTCTACATGGTGCTTGGAATGGGGGCCCTACCCACTCAGTCCAGTCTAGTATTTATTAAGCAAGCAGACCACTTGGCTAACCAATGTTAGATGCCAGCTTTGGTTAGTCCAATTACTTTGCCACTCAAATAGATTTCAAATGTTTGAACGTGGAACAAATGAAGTGTTAATTAGCTGTTAATTTCTTAGAGGTGGAAGGGAACTAGACTTATAGTTCCACTGATGAAGGGAGATGCTAGCTAAGGAGACTCCCCTAGGATGCAGATCAGAGCTGTCTCTGCCCTCTAAGGAAAGACTAAGTGGTCAGTCACCAAAGGTCACACCCTCCCTCTGTTCCAGAAATGAGACTTGAACCCAGGTCCTCTCAAGTCTGAGGTGGGCTCCCTCACTCCTCAGTCATATCTGAAGAAGAGGCAGGAGAATAACAACAGGTCCATTTCTAAATGGCATTCAAGTTTGCACAACACTCCCTATGCCATCACATTTGATCCTCAGGACAGAGTGCATTTAGGCAAGTACTATGGGTAGTTCCATTTTGCCGATGCAGAAATCAAGGGTCAGAAAGGTTAAATGATTTGTCCATCCATCATCAACCAGTCAGTTAGAACAGGCTAGATCTGAACCCAGATCTCTTGCCTCCAGGCAGAGCAGGCCCCCCCCCCCATTCCTTCTTCTGGTAACAAGTTGTCCTGGATGAGTTCCTGGTTTGTTTGTTTGTTTTTTTTCCATTAAGAGAAAGTGGCAAAAAGGGAACTTTTCTAATAAGTCAGATGGGAAGTTCAAGTTCATGGTAATCCCCAAAGACTTTCCTTATAGACCCAGTTCCTTTCTTTTGGGTCCCAATAACCACTGAATGTTTTCTCCCTTTGGTTCCTTTGCTGTCCCAGTGGTTGACCTAGTGACACTGACCTTGAGTCTTCATTGGTCTTGAAAAGCAAAACAATCCCACCTTGACCTCACCTTGCTCTTCCAAGGGCTGTAGGAATTTATTTGGTCATCAGGGAATGGGAGAAGGGAGAGAAGGTATTTTTATACCCATTTTGCAGAGGAGGAAACTAAGTGCCACCAGGCTCAGAACCAAGGTTTGAGACTGCAATGCAGTGCTCTTTCGGCTGCACGGTATTTCTTAGTTAGGCATTCAGTTTCTATTACATAAAAGTTCAAAATTAGAGAAATCTTGAGATCATCAGGTTTGTTCTGATAGTTCTGAAGAAGGAATGATGCCTTGCTGCTGCCTTGGCAATAGGAAGTCAAACTCTCATTCTCTCTCCAGATACAGGAGAAAGCTCCAATCTCTCTCTCTCCATGGGGAGGCTTCTGCTTCCCTGCCCATGGGTCTCTTTCCTCTCTATAATGCTGGAAAGACTCCCTCCTCTGGGTTGCATCCTCCAGAGGTTTAAGAATCATTTTCATAGGGAAATGTCTGCAGCATTTGCTGTGTAGTCTCATGAAATGCCATGGAACATAACCATTAACACCTAAAACCCGTGGAGGAAGAAAAAGAAAACATTTACCTGATTTGATTCTTTACCTTCATTTGTCTTTCTGTTAATCTCTGATGGGTACTTGTTTCTCTATCTGTTAGACTCTCTGTTGGCAGCAAAGCAAGGGAGAGGGCTTTCTTTATTCAGCAGACAAAAGCACACAAGGCAAAATACAATTGCTGAATTAGATTTACACACTTTGTTTTACTTTGCTCCAGATCTGCAGATATCTCCCTCTCCTTTCCTGACTGCTAATCACAAGAATTACATTATGATCTTAGGCTGTTCATGGACTGACAGGTCAAAATGAGTCAAAGGTGTGAGGTGATGGCCAGTAAAGGCAGAGTGATCTCAAGCTTCTTGGAGAGCCCTATTGTCCAGAACAAGGGCCATGATAGACCTCTCTTATCCACCACTCTGAACAGATCACCTCTGGACTATGGGACTGTATTCAGCCTAACACTTAAAGGTGCGTATGCATTAGTTGAACCATGTCCTGGAGAGAGGATCAAGATGGTAAAGAGAGAGAGAGAGAGAGAGAGAGAGAGAGAGAGAGAGAGAGAGAGAGAGAGAGAGAGAGAGAGAGAGAGAGAGAGAGAGAGAGAGAGAAAACCTAGAAGAGAAAAACATAAAAACACAATCCATGCAAGGATTCCATGTAAAGGACCAAGAGGGTGTAGAGTGGGGTTGGGAAGAGGGTTGATCGTAATCTATCATCTCTATCATAATCAGAGATTCAGGGTTCTAGGAGCCCTTCTGTAGAACAAGAGAGGACTGTGAACTCCTAGTTAACCCTTGCTAAAGAGGTCTTCTCTACACTGGTGCTTTTGCTATTGGTGACCTCTGTGAGTGTAGGGCTGTGCCTTTGCGGGTGGGCACCATGGTTTTCTCTCCTCTGCTGTGGCTTTGGTTGCTTTTCTTTCTCACTAGTCATGTCCAAAGGGTGGCACCCTCTTCTCTTCTCGTGCTCCAAGGGAATTCCTATGGATTCATAGCAGAATGGAATGGAGAGGAGCTGGCTAATCTCTTTTCCACAAGAAGACAGAGAATTAAGCCTTTGAAGAGAGCTTTCATGTCCACCAAAGTCTCCTCTTCTTCAGATTTAATATCCCCACTCCCTTTAATGGAATTATCATAAAAGGCTGAGATTATCCTCAACTCTGTATTTGGGGCTGGCTCTCAAATAATCCCAAATCCTGAATAATCTCAATGCATTTACATTTGGCTTTGAAGTCCATTATGTGACATTGTTCCCCAGCAGGTGTTTGCCTTCCTTCTCCTAGGGAAGGAGTCTGACTTTTCAGAGCCCACCCCAAGGTGACATCTGCTAGAGAGGGGGTGGGGGGAAGACAGGCTGGGCTGAAGCCTCATCAGTGGCTCTGATCATCCATTTACATGGAATTGAGATTTCCTACTGTGGCCAGGTTACTGTGGGAGTATTTCAAGTGAGAAGCCTGTCTGTCCAGGTTGTTACTGACCACATTTCAGAAGAATTGACCTGACATTTACCTGGCAGTACAATTGACTGTACCTGGCAAATGAGTCTTCACATTCCACTTCCCATAAATTCAGTGGGGGTTTTTTGTTGCCTTTTCATGACGGTGGCAGGAGAAAAGCCAAATTCTTGGAATTAATCATCATCTCTCCATTGATTCTGGTGCGTGTCACCTGGTACAGAGCCGGGGGAGGCTGCCTGCACCCTCCAGTCTAATCACCAGCTTTTCAGGAGTAGAATGGTGCCTGGAGTGGGGGGCGGGGGGTTTGATGGGTTTCTTAAGGAAGAGAGACAAAAAGCTCCCAGAAATACAAACCGAATGGCAATTAAACCAGAGGAGGGGCAGGGAGGGGAGAGAGAGAGTGAAAGAGAGAGAGAGAGAGAGGGAGAGAGAGAGAGAGACAGAGAGAGACAGAGACAGAGACAGAGAGAGAGACACAGAGACAGAGAGAGACAGAGAGACAGAGACAGAGAGACAGAGAGAGAAAGACACATACAGAGACACAGAAACACACAAAGACAGAGAAAGATAGAGAGACAGACAGACAGACACACACACACACAGAGAGAGAGAGAGAGAGAGAGAGAGAGAGAGAGAGAGAGAGAGAGAGAGAGAGAGAGAGAGAGAGAAACTTAGAAGGGAAAAACACATACAAACAAAATCAAGGAATCCACTCATCTGACTCCAGTTTGAAAGATCTGGCGGTAATGGGAAAAGGGCATTTTAACTGCATTTCAGCATGCTAACACTGGGATTAAGAAATCATTTACCCCAAAGTTACTGACCCTGAAAGGCAATAACTCAACCCTTCTTAATCACTCTTCAATTCTCTTTTGTGTGTTGTCTTCCACCATTAGCCTGTAACCTCCTGAGGGCAGAAATTGTCTCATATTTGTATCCCCAAGTCTTAGCACAGCTCTTGCCACATAATAGGCTCTTAATAAATATTTGTTGACTTTACTGAATTCAGTTTAATTCAGTTCAATTTAACTCCATTTAACAAGCATGTATCAAAGTCCTACTATGTGTTTCAGATACTGTACTGTGCCGAGGAATTGTCATTGAGTCATTTTTCAGTTGGGTCTGACTCTTTTGACCCCATTTGGGGTTTTCTAGGCAGAGACACTGGAGTGGTTTGTCATTCCCTTCTCCATCTCATTTTATGGATGAGGAAACTGAGGCAAACAGGGTGAAGTGACTTGGCTTAGGGTCACACAGATAGGAAGTGTCTGAGGATGGATTTCCACTCAATCTTCCTGGCTCCAGGGCTGCTGCTCTATCACTGAGTCACTTCCTTTCCCTATTCAGTGCTGGGAAGACATAGAAAAAAAAGAAACAAATCTTGCCCTCAAGCTGCTTACATTCTATTAAGGGAGGAAATATAGAATTTTTGGTAAAATTCTAGCCTGCTTATCACATGCTCTGTACACAATTGCAAAGTCTACACAAAATAACACAATTGATTTCAAAAAGGAGAGAGGGCAAAAATTGGAAGAATTTAAGAGTTATGAGAAAGGAGAAGATTCCAGATGAAGGTGCCAGAACAAATTGCTGCCTGGCTAGGATGGCAAATGATGCAAACCCCTCCCTCAGTCCAGCTTTTAACCTTCTTTCAATCTGACCCCACCTTCCTTTCCATCCTTGCCAGTCAAACCAGCCTCCTCCTGGACTTCATCATGCTTCCACACTCTCCTCCTGAGCATCCACATGAACCATTCTGATTCAGAAAAGGCCCTCCTTCCTCTTCTCTACCTTTCAGAATTCTTTTAATCCTTCAGTATCCAGCCCAGGTGTCCCCTCCTCAAGGAAGCCTTCCCCAATCTCTTCCCTCCTCACGTTTCCCAAAGTATTTTTTTTTCTGGATCTCTCCTTCCTATTATTCTTATAATTACCCTTTATCTTTTATATGCTCTTATCCAACTGTGTGTCATTTCCTCCCAGGGGTAATGTAAGCCTTTTGAGATCAGAAAATAGGCACTGGAGGCTTGAGTGAAGGAGAAGGTTTGGCACAGCTGCTTTGGGGAGTATGAGAGAAAGCAAACCAAGGGGAGAGCAAAAGGATTGCCGTGCATAGGTGAGGGTCCACCTGAAGGCAGAGAACATGTTGTGGTGGATCTTGTTGATACAACTAACTTTCTTGGACTTCATTCCACTGCTTGTGGGGAAGGGGAGGGGAAGGATGGTAACCCAGGGTAGAGGATTACTTTCAAGGACTTGGGACAAGTAGATCTGGGAGGGAAGTGTGCTGCTGAAGTACTCATCTGTGTGGTGAGGAATGAGGAGGGGGCTGTTGGGAGAATCCAAAGAGATAAGACATGTAAAGGACTGTCATTAACTCAATCATTTTGGTCAATCTGATAGGGACAAAATGATATCTCAAGGTTGTTTTAATCTGCATTTCTCTAATCAATTAATTCAACAAATACTTCTTAAATACCTATCATGTGCTAGGTACTGTTTTTGGTACTGGGGGCACAGAGATAAAAAACGAAAGTGTCTGTCCTTAAAGAGCTTCACTTCACAAGCCTCTGAGCACTCTATAGACCTCAGTGCTGCTATTAGTGTTCTTGTCTCATTCTTCTTATCTTGGTTTGATGGAATTCAGAGAAAAATGGTCCTGAGAAAAGTCAATACATTGGTTTTATTCTTTTGCGTTTAATATTGTGTGGACTCATACAGGGGAATGAAATCACATTTTCATAATTAAAAGTATTTTAAAGGCCAACCCTAACCCTAAATTAAATATATTTTAAAAAGTACTTTTATCATGAAAGAATTTCATAACTCAAAGTATTGGGACATGAGCTTGTCTTCTGTAGACTCCCTAAAGACATTTTTGGAATATCTTTGCCCAAAAGCAGGCAGGGCTGGCAAAGGCTTCACCCTTTGCCCAGCCCGTTTTGATCTCTTCTGATAGTTCTGCATTTTACAAGCTTCTCATTCCATATAGATTGGAGATTGTGAGGATATGGTGACATAATAGAAGTGCTTCCATTTTTATGTATCAAGGTTATGTTTGGCTGATTGTGGGCAAGAGTTTTGTTTGTGATAATGCTTTGGTTCCTGTAGAGTTTGTTTATTGAATTCTTAAGGACATTTTACAGTGTGCATTTAAAATATAGGAATTTATTGTAATAATTTATGAAAGATAATGAGCTTCTGATCTCTAAGTCTGGACACCAGGTCATATCTTGCAAGGTATTCAGTAGGTGTTAAAATTTTATACCTTAGTGTGATATATTGTATACTTTCCATCATTACTTTGTATAATCTTCCTTGATCAAGAACCTCAGGTTCCTTGAAGATAATTTAAAAAATTAATCTCCAAGGGTACTGACTTGATGTGAATTACTACCCAAACCTCCCACCTGCCCCCCTCCAGTTTTTATAAATAAATTTGTTTCACTCAGTCACATATTTGATGGTTGATGTTGATGTATTGTTAGAGGATTCTCATGGGTGTAACCCATGGATGGCTTTTTGATTCTGCTGTTGAATCTTACTTCTTACATAGGCTCCAACCTGAAAGAAACCAGTTTTGATTATATTTAACAAATCGAGTGGCCCATACCTGTTTTCAGCTATAAGTGTTATGGAGTCAGGTCTGTTTGTTCCAATAGCATTTTTAGTAAAATTCTCACCTACTTACCACATGCTTTGATAACATCTTAATCTTCTGGACTTTTGTGGACAAGGAAGTGCTAATCATTCTGTCATCATCTTGGGGATGATGAACCTTGTAGTTTGTTAATATTGTGCGGGTTTTGTCCCAAGAACACCTGTCAGATCTATAATTTTCTCTTCTTCTATGGCAAACATATATCTTCAATCTGGCACTATGTGAGTGTTCATTGTTCCACCGGTATTATTTTAAGCTTTGGTTTCAAAATATCACTTAAATCCCTTCCCCAAACACACACACACACACACACACACACACATACACATGCATACACACAGAGTCCCAACCTTACCTTTGAGAATCTCATACTAGATATGTCTTATCTGGAGAATATCAAAGCATTTGGAAGTACCACCTTCATTTTTTTTTGTATAATTCACCCTTAACTCAGTTTCACAGTCATGGTTTAGTCATGTAATGACAATGTTCTAACTAGATCCAAGCAGAGTGAGAACAATTGAATAGTTGATATCCACTTGGAAAACTATGATTTTAAATATAGAGGATCATATGTTTAGAGCTGGAAGGCACCTTAAAGGTCAGCATCACCAAGTTTCTCATTTTATAGATGAAGAAACTGAGACCCAAGGTTAGATGGCTAGTAAATGTCTGAGGCGAGATTTGAACCCATGTTTCTCTCACTCAAGGTTGAGGGATTGATCTATCTTTGGATCAGTGCCTGGCATGTACTAGGTGCTTAATAAATGCTTCTTGACATGCTTTGATTATATATGATATCATGTTACCTCTTGCTCTTGATGTACATAGATGAAATTAAGTGTTATGGCCCCAATGAATACCATTCTGAATATGAACCAAGGAAGAACAGAGATGGAAAGCCTGGAGCTTGAATGCAGAGGTCAAATAGAGCCAATGGATAGAGGTGATACTTAAAAATGCCTTGGTACTCTCCAGGAAAGTAATTTGAATATAAGTCACTCAAGGAGAAAACTGCAGCTCAATATATTAAGAGACTGATTCACATCCTTAATGAGACGGATACATTTAGAGCACCGAACCCCTACACAATATGAGTCTTAACATATGCTTTTGAGGTAGTGCAAAATGGATGATGGGTCTAAATGGCATCCCAACAAAAACCCAGACAATATTAATGAAATTCAGGACAACTATGGAAAAGTAATTAACCCTTCCTGTCAAAAGGAAAGAAGAAGGACAGAGCCAAGATGGCACAAAAGGGACAGGGACTTGCCTGATCTCTCCCAAATTCCCCTCCAAACAACTTTAAAATGGCACCTCAAAACAAATTCTGGAGTGGCAGAACCAACAAAAGATTAGGGTGAAACAATTTTCCATCCCAAGATAACTTAGAAGGCCAGCATTAAATGTTTGTCTCATTGTGGTGAGAATTAAACACAGTCTGGCAAGCTCTCAGCCCCACAGACGGTAAGGAGGTGAGACAATTGATCAGAAAGATATTACAGAAGACCTGTTACTAGCACTGGTTGTTGGACCCTGTTCCATTGCCTATACATGGTTCTAGATCACGGTCTCAAGATGAGAAAGAGCCCTAATCCACTAGAGCATGTGGTCTAGGAACAAGGACCCTGGTCCCAGTTTCAGGGCAGAAAAGTGTACTTGTGGTTGTTCATAGACAAGAGCACAAGTCCAAAGAGTAGTAAACACACCTCTTCTCAGATCACACCACCTTGAGAGAACTGAAAACTTTCAGAACCCCAGAACTAACTCTAAAAAGAGCAGCAAGAAAAACCTGAAGCTTGAGACAGTACTCCCTCAACTCCAGGGGCAGAACTCAACTTTAACATAAAGTTAAAAGTCAACAAATAGACTAGAAAAGTGGGAAAACAACTAAAAAAGAACTCAAATACAGAAAGTTGTTATAGGGACAGGGAAGATCAAAACACACACTCAGAAGATAACAAAGTCAAAACAGCTGTATCTAAAGCCACAAAGAAAAAATATGTATTATTTTCGGACATCAAAAGAATTCCTGGAAGGGCTCAAATTATTTTTTTTGAATCCAATAAAAGAGGTAGAAGAGAAATTGGGAAAAGAAAGGAGAATGATGCAAGAAAATCATGTAAAAAGAGTCAATAGCTTGGTGAAAGAGGTGCACAAATCCACTGAAGAGAAAGACTCCTTCAATAGCAGAATTGGTCAAATTGGGAGAGGGGAAAAAAAATTCACCAAAGAGAAAAGCTCTTTTTAAAAATTGGCCAAATGGAAAACGAGGTACAAAAATTCATTGAAGGAAAAAACTCCTTAAAAATAGAATTAGTCAAATGGAAAAGGAAGTACAAAAGTTCACTGAAGAAAATAATTCCTTAAAAATTAGAATTGGGAAACTGAAAATTAACAACTTCATGAGACATCAAGAAACAATAGAAATCAAAAGAATTGAAAAAATACAAGAAAATGAGAACTTTCTCATTGGAAAAACAACTGATCTGGAAAATAGATCCAGGAGAGATAATTTAAGAATTACTGGATTACCTGAAAACTATACTAAAGAAAAAGAGCCTAGACATTGTATTTCAAGAAATTTATCAAAGAAAACTGCCATGATATTTAGAGCCAGAGGGTAAAATAGAAATTGAAAGAATCCACCAATTACTTTTTTAAAGAGATGCCCAAATGAAAACTCTCAGAAATAGTAGAGCCAAATTCCAAAGCTCTCAGGTCAAGGGGAAAATATTGCAATCAGCCAGAAATAAACAATGCAAATATCATGGAGCCACAGTCAAGATCACATGAGATTTAACATCTTTTACATTAAAGGACTGGGGAGTTTGGAATATGATATTCTGGAGGGCAAAGGAGCTAAGATTACAACCAAGTATAACCTTCCCAGAAGATTTGAGTAAAATACTTTGGGAAGAGGTTGTATACTTAATGAAGTAGAGGACTTTCAAGCATTCCTGATGAAAGAACCAGAGCTAAATAGAAAATTTGACTTTCAAATATAACACTCAAGAGAAGCATAAAAAGGTAAACAGGAAAGAAAATCATAAGGGACTCAATAAGGTTAAATTGTTTACATTCCTACATGGGAAGATGATATGTGTAACTTCCAAGAACTTGATAATTAATAGTCCAGTTAGAAGGAATTTGAATAGAACACATGACTGTGAGTCGATTATGATGAGGTTATATCTAAAAAATAAAATGAAGGTGTGAGAAAGAGGGATGCACTGGGAGAATGGAGAAGAGAGAAATAGAATGGGGTAAATTATCTCACATCAAAGACATGTGAAAGAGCTTTTACAGTGGAGGGGAAAATGGGAAAAATGGACAGGAGTGCTTGAACCTTAGTTTTATTAGAATTGACTCAAAGACAGAATAACATAAACACTCAGAGGGGTATAGAAATCTATCTTATCCTGCAGGAAAGTAGGAAGGGAAGAGGATAAGAGAAAGGGGAGACTGATAGAAGGGAGGGTGAATTGGGAGAGGCAATGCCAAGAAACAAAGCACTTTTATGTAGGGACAAGATGAAAGGAGAGAGAGAATAGGATAAACAGGGGAAAATGGGATGCAAGAAAATATGTGGTAATCACAACTGAAAAAATTTTTATAGTATTTCTCTGGTAAAGACCTCATTTTTCAAATATATAGAGAACTGAGTGAAATTTATAAGAATACAAGTCATTCCCCAATTGATATGTGGCCAAAGGATATGAACATGCAGTTTTCAGATGAAGAAATAAAAGCTATCTATTGTCATATGAAAAAATGCTCTGTCACTATTGATTAGAAAAATTCAAATTAAAGCAACTCTGAGGTACCACCTCATATCTATTAGATTGGTTAATATGACAAAAAAGGAAAATGACAAATGTTGGAGGGAATGTGGGAAAATTGGACACTAATGCATTGTTGGTAGAGTTATGAACTAATCCAACTATTCTGGACAACAGTTTGGAACTATGTCCAAAGGGTTATACAACTGTTCATACCCTTTTATCCAGCAATGCCACTACAAGGTCTGTATTTCAGAGAGATTTTTTAATTTATTTTATCAGTTATTTGTTGTTTATTCAGTATTTAGGGTTAGTATGACACCTGAGGAATTGGTTGCATTGTTGTACATATACAGATCTTTTTATATAATATGGAAATTTACAACTATTGTTATATATATATTATATATATATATATACATATATATATATATATATATATATATGCAGACAAAATAAGGTCCTCTAGAAAGCTGATACATGGCAGCCATGCTGTAGTGCCCTACTGGAGGGGAGCACAAAAGTAATCAATGAATCAATAAAGAATTACTACTGTATGGTATTTTGTATCCAAGAGTGTTGTCTTCTGGGCCTAAGGGGACCTGTAGCACCTACGTACAAAACAGGTAGTTTATATACCTGTGGTGCACTGGTTCTGCTTGACACCAACCACTGAAACTATACAAGTCATATCCAGCATCATAAGCTAACTACAACATTTCTAACTTTAGAAAGATACTAGAATGTGTTCACAAGTTTTACATTTCTGGTGTTTAGTCATTAATCAGAGGAAGGAGTTGGTCTATTTGGAAAGCGGATCATACATAACCCCTCAACCTCTGTCACATTCTCTTTACGGTAACACTTTCAAAGGTTTTAAAATTGCAGTTCCTTCTGGATTCCTCAAAAAGTATCTGTGCTCTTCTTTAAACAGCTCTCCTCCTCCAGATTCAAGTTCACCTTCACCACATCTGAAATGCCGTTCTGCTCCAAGATACATCGGACACTAAGGAAGTGTATCCTCATTAATGTCATATTGGCCTTAATCATGGTGGAAATTGGATGCACTCTCCTAAGAGTCTTCATAATGCTTTCTGCCAGATCTGCCACAGACAAGTCAATGGCCCAGGAAGTGTAGCCCTTCAGTTTGATTACCTCATAAGCACTTTCAACCACCTGTTTATGAACATCTTTCCAATTCTCTGCATCAGCATCAGTTCCCAAAGTAGGATGAAGGTTCTTTAGAGACATACAGGTAAGATTCACACCTCTCCACACAGGAACACTGGAGTCTCTATGTTCCCCAAGGAGCCATGCATGATAACTTGAAGAATGGACACCAAGTCTCTCCCCCATTAGGTAATGGAGACGTGCAGAATCCAGATTGCAACCACTTCCAATAACATGGTTTTTAGGAAAGCCACTTAACTTCCAGGATACATATGTCAAAATATCCACTGGATTGGAAACAATAAGCAGCTTGCAATTAGGGCTGTATTTAACAATATTGGAATGATGAATTTAAAGATATTCTCATTACACTGGACCAAATTAAGACGATCTTCTCCCTTCTGTTGATGTGCCCCAGCCATAACAATGACCAGTTTCGAGTTTGCAGTCACACTAGTATTTGCCAGAAACAATCTTTGGTGTTTTGAGGAAAAGACTGCCATTTTGGAAATCCATCATCTCTCCCTTTAGTTTGTCTTCTATTACATCAAGTAGGGCAAGTTCATCAGCCAATTCCTTTGTTAAGATACTAATGACACATGCCATGCCAACTGCACCAATCCCAACAACAGTGATGTTGTTCAGGGGAACCTGGTCTTCCTTTAAGACATTCAAGATAAGCTGATCCTTGACAGTTGATGCCATTTTGGAGGGTAGCTGGGGGGATAGCTGAACAAGTTGTGGTATATGACTGTGATTGAATATTATTGTGTTATAAGAAATGATGAGTAGGCTGATTTCAGAAAAATCTGGGAAGACTTGCCTGAACTGATACAGAGTAAGTAAGGTGAGCAGAAACAGAACATTGTATACAGTAATAGCAATATTGTACAATGATCAACTGTGAATGACAGCTAGACAATGATCCAAGACAATTTTGAAGGACTCATGTTGAGTCCATCTCCAAAGAAAGATCTGATAGAGTCTGAATGAAGATAGAAATATACTTTTTAAAAAACTTTATTTTTCTTGTTTTTTTGTTTTGGTTTGTGTTTTCTTCCACAACATGACTAAAATGGAAATATGTTTTTCATGACTGCACATGTATAACCTGTATCAAATTGCTTGCTGTCTCAATGAGGAGGGAAGGGAAGAAGGAAGGGAGAGAACTTAGAACTCAAAATTAAAAAAAATATTAAAATTGTTTTTGCATGAAAATTAGAAAAAATTAGGTTTGTTGGGTTTTTTTAAAGAGGAAGAGGACTGGTAGATGTTTTCAGGACACATAATAAACAAGTTTAAAATGTAAGAGAAATGCTATTGGGATAAGTAGACTTCACTCCACAAAGACAGTGAGGACTGACAGAAGGTCTACACATCTGAATAAATTGAATGGAAATGAAAGTAGCTCATCTCTGGATGGATCCTATGGAACAAGCAGAGATTCCAGAATGGAATGCAAAGACCTTCACTCTGTGGCCTCCACTCACAGGAAGGAGCTTGATAGAGAATACAAAGTCAGTGAAGGAGCATCAGACAGATGAATCATGAAAAGATATATATTGGTCCCAGAGAGTATATATATATATATATATCTTCCCTAATTTGAACAAATGGGACATTATGGATTTGTAGCATCCACTTCTTATCAGACTCATCAGGCTCTGCCTTGTTGTCTTGAAATGCTTTTTCTTCCCCTTCTTTCTTTGTTACCAGGAATGGCCTGCTGGAGTGGGAGTGGGTTGGGGTGGGGTGGATCTATTGAGAAAGAAAGGGGCCATAAAATTAAAGGATTGGTAAATTCATAATTTAATCAGTGTAGGAGCTCCCCATAAGGAACTTTTTCTACCAATACAGAATGGTGCCCAAGGGAGCTTTTGAAAACTGACAGTAGACAAATGTGATTTAAGTGACTTGCTCACAGTCACTCTGACTCAAGTGGTGAGGCTGGAACCCAGTTCCTTCTGCCTCCATGACCAGTTCTCTAACCAGTTAGCCAAAAGGGATGATAAAACAATTTAATTTAAAAAATACACCATTAGGTCAGACTGCAGTCAATGGAGTTGCCACGATTTCATCCTCTTCTCCTAAATGGGCATATCAGGCCTCTCCTGACTTCTGGTTGTTATAGACTGGTAGAACATCATCACAGTCTTTTACTAAAGTCCTCCCCCATAATCATGTGGCTAAGAGATCTCCTTGGACCTTGTACAGAAAGAAGTACAGATCTTGGAGGATACCATCAAGCTTGAAAATCTTTGGGAAAGGCCTATGAACTGACTGTGAATAGTCAGGCCACTGGATAAAGAGTTTTCCATGTGGTGAAATTCCTAAACACAGCCTACTCAGGCTCAAGGGAATTGAAATCTGCATCAGTGGGTGGGGTGTCTACACTTGTTGAAATCATAGATACTTGAAATAAGGAAGAGTTATTGAAGTGTAACCTTATTAATAACTTTGGGTAACCTATGACTCCATGCTCTGAGTTCTGGCAGAACCATAGGATGCTGCTGTCCAGCAGCTGAAATGAAAAAAGCATTGTGTACAGGTCATTAAAACAGACCCTCCCCTGACTCACAACACACACACAGAAATCACAGCCTCTGATTGCAGAGTTTATTCTTTAGCTAGGGAAAGAAAATGTGAGCACTGAGCACTAGTGCAGGTATCCATCCAAGTGGGGCCAAGACTAGGTGTGACCAAGCACCAGTAGACCTATCCATGGACTCTTCTGCCCAACCAGGGCTACAATAAATCAGGAGGGACCCTTAGAGAGGAAATGCTGGTGGATAATACTTGTGTCCTTAACCAGGTCAGTATGTCATTGTTTGTGGAAGAACTTGAGTGAGAGGAATAGCAGCCAAGCAAAACTGGTAGGAGCCCCTCCCAGAACCATGGACTAGGGCTCTTCCATCCCTGCATCTATGTGGCCATTGAGCCACTGGGAGAAACAGCCAAGATCATTTCTGAGTGAATCTTCATTTCTCTCATGCTTCTCCAGAGCCCACAGCACACCAAAGAGGGAGGGAACTGAGCCAGTAGACCTGGGTCCCAGAGTCAGCCAAGAGCTGCATGTCTAACTATGGCAGCTGAGTACACTCCCCCAGCTCTGAGAGGTGTGCCCTTGCCAGCCACATTGGGATGCAATGTCAAACAATAGTGCACACAAGACAGTATATAATTAAATGCTGAACTGTGTGGTATAGATTCTACTTGCTGTGGGAGTTTGGGATAGGCTGAGATTGATGAGAATGGGGAAAGCTGAAGGGAAAAGGTGGTGGGATATGAGTTGGCCCTTGAGGTGCAGTTCAGGGAGGTAAAGGAGAAGACAGAGGCATAGTAGCCAGGAGAACTATATCAGCTATGACACAGAATGGGGGAAAAGGAAGGAAGGAAAAAAGGAAGGAATTTAAGTGATTACTGTTCCAGACGCTGTACTCAGGGTTTACAAATATTATCTCATTTTAACAACAACCCTTGTGAGTTAGGTTTATTATTAAGCCATTGTACAATTGAGAAGGGTTACGCCACTAGTAAGTATTTGAGGATGAAGTCTTTCTCACTCTAGACTCAGCTCTCTGTCCAGGTAGGGCTCATAGGAGCAGCCCAGCACCATGGAGGCTGTCTCAAGAAGGGGCCTGAGGTTGCTAAGGTGACTGGATAGTAAGGACTCTTCTGACCAGAATAGATGGTATGGTGAATGATGAGAAGTAAGATGGATAGGTAGAGTGGATGAAAGAAGGAGCTACCTTGAAGGCATAGCCACAGGTGCCTTTTCTTCCTGTCCCCCCAATTTTGGGAGCCTTCACCTGTTTTCCAGGTACCAAACCACTCCAGACTGCTCCCAGGGATGTTTCCAGAAACTCAGGAGCTATGTTGCAGATTTGGGTCTGGATCAGGGGGAGCCTTCTACTCCTCAAAAGTCCTTGAGAAAGTGCCAGTGTCTCCAGGGAAGTTCTTAGCCCTGTTTGGGGAGGACAAGGGGATTTTGGCCCAGTCTTAGGCATTCACTGGAATTTCTTTCTTAATGGGTGTCCAGGATGGTGTTTATTATTGGTAAAAACAGGTACGAAGAATTAAACGGGCTCTGGCCTCAGCGAACTTACACTCAGCTAAAGTGGAGGTGTACAGTGACTGGGACACATTTGTACCAAACTCAAAGCAAGCGGACTCAAGAAAAGCTAGAGGGAGGAAGTCACTAGCAGCTAGTGGGCTGGGCAGGCCTTGGAGGGCATCTTGAAGGTAATTTGGTATTCCAGGAGTCAGAGGACTTGCCAGCTTTCCTTCAAATATTTGATGAGCTGTCACCTCTCCCTTTGCAAGGCCCCAGACTACAGATCCGAGAGCAAGGAAGGGAAGCTTCAAAGAGGCAGGCTTCATCTCGATGTAAAGCTTCTAACAATGAGTGCTGTCCAAAATGGCATGGACAACCTTGGGGAGTTTGGTGAACTCTCCCTCCCTTCACAGGGGATCTTCAAACAAAGGCAAGGTGACCACTGATCAGGGATGTTGCAGAGCAGATCTCTGTTCAGGGTTGAGTTGGATTAGATGGCCACTGAGCTCTCTTCCCCCAGTGGGACTGTGCACATATGAGACCTCAGGGTAATTTCAAAGCGTAGTAACCAAAAGCATACTTGACCAAAT
The DNA here is from genome assembly GCA_023548195.1 of Bettongia penicillata ogilbyi. Taxonomy (NCBI): domain Eukaryota; kingdom Metazoa; phylum Chordata; class Mammalia; order Diprotodontia; family Potoroidae; genus Bettongia; species Bettongia penicillata. Next base: position 7,096,587 of record JAJHZJ010000134.1, on the reverse strand, counting down.
GTCTTGTTAGCTGCTCTGTATCAAGAAGAGAAGGCATTCGCCGCAACTCTAGAACTTGGTGGTGAGGAGGACAAAGCCTAATAAGCCCGTACTATGTGCCAGGCACTGTGTGAAGCATCATATATATATATATATATATAATATGTATGCATATATATACACACACACACACATATATATGTATATGTGTGTGTGTGTGTGTGTGTGTATAGTGAAGGCATTTGCCACATCACTAGAACGAGCACAAGCAGACTTTCAAAATGGACATCATCAGCTACTTGAACAAAGTTTGGAACTCTTGCTGTTAGTGGCTGGCTCATAGGGTGAGTCTCTCCTTCTTTTCATTCCCTTATAGAGGAATAGGGTGTGTGTGTGTGTGTGTGTGTGTGTGTGTGTGTGTGTGTGTGTGTGTGTGAAGGTGCTGATCCTTGAAGAAGTACTTGTGTGTGTTTGTCCTTCATTGCCAAAGAAGCCCATGCCATCAGAGAAATAATGACATGACTTGCACTTGACTTTGTTTTGAGTGAGGGAAGGCTGTGCAGGTCACCAGCCTCACTTCTCCTCTAGAGCCATCTGAATCCAGTGACCAGATATTTATCAAGATGACTAGAGATGACCCAAAATGAGGCAATTGGGGTTGAGTGACTTGCCCAAGGTCACACAGGTAGTGAGTGTCAAGTGTCTGAGGTGAGATTTGAATTCAGGTCTTCATGACTCCTGCACTGGTAGTGTTCTTGAACTTGAAAGAGGAGTCCTAAGAACATTGTCCTTGGTACCTTGGAGTGGGTTGCTGGTGGCCAGGCTGGCCAGGAGCTCTCTACTTGAGAAGGCAAGAGGCATATCCCCCAGGGCTTGCTTCAGCAGTGGGCTCCTCGACTTTGAAATCTCTTGGACTCCTTCATTATGCGATTTCTAAGTCTGAAGAACTCCTGCTGGGTGTAATTAATATTCCTCCTCCTCCACGTACCATTACTCCTGACAGCAGAAATTAAAACATGAGATTCTCTTCATTCAGACCCAACCCACGGGACTTGGATTACACGGGGAAGTTGCTAATCAAGTCAGGGGTTTGTAGATCGGCTTTTTGCGAGGCAAAGTCTTTTCATTCAGTTTCCCGGGGTGGAGATAGAGAAGATAGCTCCCCTCCCCCCTGATTGGATGCCTGACAATGGCTCCATTTTGCCTGGTTTTGGGGGGTTGGAATGCCCTCCCCCTCGCTGGCTAGGGATAATGTCCTACCCTTCGCTGCGATCTCCCTCACCCCACTCGGGGTTGCTATGGGCCTGCTGCCTAGAAGCAAGAAGAGGAGAGGGAGAGAGAGAGAGGAGAAAGAACAAGGGCTGTTCCAGAACCTTCAAAAAGAAGCTGCTTATTAGGCTGTATGTTTTTGTTTTAAATTACCTTCCGCCGTTAGATCATGTTTTATTCCCGCTCTAAGTACTGTTGACAGACGCGCTAATTCATGTATTTAAACAGATATTTAGCAACCAGCAGAAGATTCAGCTAAAAATAGGTCAGCATGCTAAACAGCCTGTTTAACATCAGGCTTGTTCTCCTCGTTAGGGAAAAGGGACTCAGTGCAGTCCTTTACCACTTGGCTGAGGATGGTTGCTCTGAAGAGCACTTACATGCTCCCAATGTAGGGGAACCCAAACATCCTCTGTGCATGTTAGAGATGGCGAGTTGTGTGCAGATCCAAAGGGATGCTCACTCCTAGAACGTTAAAGGGGAAACTCTAGTGAAGTCAACACCAAGTGATGATGATCAGTTTTTAAGAAATAGAACCTGCAATTGTCTTCTCAGAAAGGAGGGCTCTTAGTTAAAAAAAATCAGAACCCATTCCACATGAGGTGCTGCCTGTATTGTCTTGCTGTGGTAGTCAGAAGAAAATGCCTCAGTATGCGTTAAAAGAGGTGTAGCCTCTAGAAGGAGGAATGGTTAGTACTGCTGTAATGACCCTGGTCAGACCCCATCTGACACATGGCTGGCATACTCTTCAGGGACCCACAGTTTAAAGGATTGATAAGTTGGGAAAGATCCAGGATGGTGAAGGTCCTCAAGAGGAAACCATATGAAGTCCAGCTAAAGCATCTGGGAATGTTTAGCCTGGCAGAAAAGGAAATTCAGAGGATGTGATAACTGTCTTTGAGTGTTTAAAGGAAGAAATTAGACTCCTTCTGCTTGATCCCAGAAGAAAGTTGTGGAGGGGATAATTTAGGCTTGATGTCAGGAAAAGCAGAAAAATTAAAAAAAAACTTTTCTCACAATGAGAACTGTTCCAAGGTGGAATGGGTTGTATGAAAAGGTAGTGAGCTCCTCATCTTTGGAAGTCTTCCACCAAGGGCTGGGTGGATTCTTGTGGGGATGCTGAGAAATGGCATGATAGAAATTTAAAGATTGCTAAGGGGTAAAATGGGGTAAAATCTCATTTATCATCTATAAAAGAGGAATAATCACATCTCACAGAATGGTTGTAAGCATCAGATTACTTTGCTCTTGATACATCAGTCCTATGGTTTTGTCAGTGTGCTGGGAATTCTTGTTCTGGAGTGAGCTGGAATAGGTGCTGATGCTGGGAGCTGACTGAGATACCTCAGCAGTTCACTGGGCAGTCAGGGCATGGGAGAGTCAGCCCTTCCATGGAGAAGAAAGCTGACTGTCCCTGATTACCAACTCCCTCCCCTTTAGCAGGAGCATGGAAGTCTATCTGGCACCCCTGGTGGGAGAGGCTAGGTTGGAGAGGCAGAAATCATTAAGCACAATTCCAAAGCACTTTGAAGACTGAGCTGGGTGAAAATGTAAACCATTTTACTTGGCCCAGTGTAGAAAACTATTTGGGATCCAGAGTAAGAGGGTCAGAAGTTTTGAACCTTAGCCTCTCACTCACTACCACTGACACCTTGTGGAAGTGTCCTTATCCTCTCTAGGCTTTGTTTCCAGATTAGAACAGATGATCGTCTAGGGTCCCTTCTAGCTCTGACTCTATGCTCCAATGATCCTCTGGGTGAATCCCTCAGCCCTTTTTCCTCATCTGTAAAATGACAGGACATTTTTTGCAGCTCTGAACTTATCATTCCTTTATAAAAGAATTAAGTGCCTTAAGTCTATGGACAAGGGTTTCTTCTTTCAAAACATTTTAAATTGATCTCTAGATCTTTGTTCCCTCTCCCAGAGAGCCATCCTTTATAGCAAAGACAAAAAAAGAGGGAAAAACCTCAATTCTACCAATTCAGCCAACGCCACAATCCAATCTGTCTTTGATGTCCCAGGCTCAGAGTGGGCAAGGGCTTCTAGTCTAGTCTGGGATTTAACTACTGGTTACTTGCACCTGTGCTGGGATTGTTGCCATTTTGGAAGATGGTATTAATAGCAGTAGTAATAACTGATTTTTCTATAGTGGATCCAGTTTGAGTGGGGCTTTATCTACATTACCTCCTTGAAGCCACACTAGAACCTGCAAGGTCAGCACGATAGATGTTATTCTCCATTTTACAAGTGGGGAAACTGAGGCTTGGAAAGCCTCAGCTCCTAAATGACTGAGGCAGGATTTGAACACAGGTCTTCCCTGATTTTAGATGCAGTGTATTGGCCACTGTTCTGCCTCTCTAGCTGGAACCCAGGTCTTCTGACTCCCTGCTCCTGCTGGCCCCTTTCAGGGCCCCCTCCACACTCCCCTTACCCTCACTTGCCTCACTGTACCTGCCTGGGGTCCCATGTGCTCATGCTTAGGTCCCTCGACTTGGTGCTGGTGTGATGCTACCCCCTCCCAGTTTCACTGGGGGATATTTAGGGGAAGGTTGGGTTCTCTGGAAGGTCTCTGGACCCCCCAACCAGCAGGCCTGGCTGATTAAGCAAAGTTAGCTGCCTCTCCTTGCTCACACCTTCCCACTTTCTTCCCTGAGTTTTGACAAGAGGAGGAAAGAGCCCATCTCCACCTCCCACAGTGCATAATAATAGCTGCCTTTTTTCTATATAAAGGTTTGCAAAGCTCAGAGCAGACATCGTCTTCTCTGAACCTCACAGTCGTCCTGAGTGCTGAGCTCCATAGAGATCGCTGTCCCGCCTTGACGGCTCCGAGTGCAGGACTCAGCCAGGGTCACACAGCAAGCCCCTCTGCTTTCAGACTCTGTTTACCGCCCTTTTCCCTACACTTAGGTGTGCCCTTGATCTAGAAAAAGCAGTCTTTAATTTGAGGATTAGATCATGGATGGAAAACTGAAGGGGACTTTGAGTGGTCCAGTTCAGCCTTCTCATTTCATAAGGACCATGAGGCCAGAGCCTAAATGCCTTGTGAATGTTGGAGATAGCAAGGGTCAGTGGAGACGCTGAATCTAGAGTCAGAAGATCTGAGTTCAAATAGTGATTCTGATATTAAAACCCAGGTGACCTTGGCCAAGTCACTTTCTCCATCTCAGCATTCATTCTCCTCCCTGTAAAATGAGGAGGAAGTTGGAGCAGGTGACACCGGCTGTTCCTTCCCCATCTGGATCTGAGATCTTGTCATCCTGTGACCCTGAGTCTCACAGAGTCCTGGATCTGATTCAGAAATGGCAACCTGGGGGTCAGTCCAGAGTGTGACATGCTGGAGTCATGGGACTGCCACCTGTCTGGTCCACTCTTACACACAGGGCAGGAAAGCCCCTTCAGTAGCCCCTCTCCAAGTTTTTATTTTTTAGCATGGGTTGTACTTACTGGCATTTACTGTATTAGGAATGAAAACACCTTAGTGTTATGATAAAGTTAGTTCTGACCCCACAGACCAGTCCTTCTTACTCTGAAACCCCATGATCCTGGGTCAGTCAGCTCATCAGCCAACAGGAGAGATATTGAGAGCAGACAGGGCCAGTATGGAAGCCCTGCATGACAGTACTAGCACGTACGTGACGATTTGCAAATGTTATTTTATTTGGCCTCACAATGAGGTTCTATTATGGTCTCCATTTTTCAGAGGAGAAAACTGACTTTCAGAGGGTCTGTGATGTGCCAGTTACACAGCTGGGTTTTGAGTCAGGCTTGGGCTTGGGAGGAGGTCATGTTAAAGCTGTTGGAGAAAACTTCCTAGCACCACCGCCTGCTTTTGTGGGATGGGCTGCCCTGGAGATTCAACAGGGGCCTTTGGGTGAGGCCGAGTTTGAACCCACTGGCCTTGGAGGTCCCTGTCACTTTGGCATTCAGGGATTCAGAGTCAGAAAGAGCCTTAGAAGTCAGCTAGCCCAGCCTCTTCTTTTAGAGAAGATGCGAGGGACATGAAGAGCTAGGTCACAGAGGCAAAGATGGAAGGAATTTTAGGAGCCATCTAGTCCCGCCCTTCATCTGACAGATGAGGAAACTGAGGCCCTGGAGACGAACTGACTTTCCCTAAGTCACAAAGACAGTGAGTGTCAGAGCTTGGATTTGAACCCAGGGCCAGTGACTCCAAATTCAGTGTTTGTTTGCCTTCTTTATGACAAAGTTACTGAAGAAAAAAGTAGAGGAAGGTCTTTGGTTTGCCATGCACTTGAGAAGCCCAAGTCTGTCCCTGCTTCCCTAGGCACTGGTGGTCAGCATCCCTGTCCCTCTTCTTTTGCCTCACCTTCAACAAGATGGGGTAAAAAAGCAGTCAAAACCGATGTGGGGGTGGGGAGCCAGAGGATTCTGTATTTTCCTTTCAAAGGATGTTATGTAACTTGCTAATGAACCAGGAGAGCTTTGGAAATGCTCCCCCTGACAAGGATAATTTAATCGCAACCCTTCCCCTTCAATTAGTGCCCGATGCAAGGATGAGGTCTGGAAATACAGCAGCAAAACCTGGGCAGCAAACAGAAGGAAATTACCATCTGATGGCAGCCTCTGTATTTAAGAGCACAGTGGAGCTGTTATCTCCAGGGAGGGAGGGATCTGCCCTGGGTACCCCTGTCAAGTTCTACTGCCTACTTTCTGGTTTCTCTGCTTTAAATGGAATTGGCCCCAAGTCTCAAAGACCTACCTAGGCAGGGTCTAAGCTGGAGGCCATGTCTGTGCTGCCCAGATGTCTATTTAGGGAGTAGGCTGTGAGTTGTAGGACCACAGACTGCAGAGCTAGAGCTGGGAGGAAGCTCAGATATTACAGATGGGGAAACTGAGACTGGAGAGGGAAAGGACTTGTCCAAGGTCACACAACTAGTAAGTGGCAGAGCCAGAATGATCTGACTCCAGATCCAGTGATCTTTCCACTCCTCTCTCTGCCCTGGTCCTTTCCACAAACCCAGTAAGAGAAGCCTCTTACTGGTTCGTTGACCTAGTCTGGAAGAATCTTGGAGGTGGGAAGGGTGTCCCAGGTATCCAGCCTCCTCTGTGGTCATGCAGTCTCTGCTGGAAGACTCCAATGGGGACAGAGAGGTACTGGGCCTCAGTTTCCTGCTTTGAAGAATCAAGACTGGATGACTCTGCACACCTGCTTCTCTCCTCTGTGTACGACATCCTCACTTATTAGGTGCTAAGTAGATTCTGGCTGCAATAATGGTCGCCTTGGACTGGAACATCTCAGAGGAACCTGAGACAAATTCTGGACTTGGTGGGTTGACAGGAAATCTGTGCCCAAATCCCAGCTCACCAACTTCCTACCTGTGACTGCAGCTAATTGCTAGTCCCTAGTGACCTATCACTACCACCCAACTTCTCTGGGCCTCAGTTTCCCTATCTGTAAAGTCTGAGGGTTGGACCACTAAACCTTTACCTGAGAGATACTTCCAATCTTCCCCCCCCCCAAAGTATCCCAGATTGAGGTCTAGTGGTCTGCACAGTCCAGCTAAGAAGCAGACATGGTTTTGCCATGAGAACACTGTTTGCCTCAGTTTCCTCATATCTAAAATGAGGATAATAGTAGCACCTACCTCCCTGAGTTGTTGGCAGCAGGAAATGAAATATTTGTACAGTTCTTTGGAACTTTAAAGTATTATAGAAATGTGATGATTATTGATGATGGTGGCAGGGGAAGGGCTAGAGAAGCCCAGAGCCTACTGCCACAACGATGGTGGGATGCACAACGCTGAATTTACCTCCCAGACCAATCAGTCCATTTTGAGGGAGGCATTTCCACAAGCTGGCTCAGAGTGAAGATTGGTCGGGGAAGCTGGTGGGCGCTCCTTCCCTTTCTCTCCAAGATGAACAAGCAGGTGGAGAAAGAGAAGGGCAGCATCTGCAGGGTCTGCCCCCCAACTCCCCCAGCCAAAGCCCCAGATAGCCCTCGGTTGTAAGTCCTTGCTGGTCTGTTTCCTTGAGGCTTGATATCATTGTGGCCTTGAGTCTATAATCTGAGAAAGGGGCTGACTAAGCAGGGAGACAGAGTTGGGGGATGGGTCTGGTTTTCAATGATTGCCTGAGAGTGCCAGGTTTGTTTTTTTTTTTTTAATAATCTCATAATCTAGGAATTGCTCCATAAGCAACATTTGTTTCTTAGGGTAGCTCAGGGCATTTGGAGCTGAAAGGGACTACCTCAAATCCATGACTCAGTGAGTCTGTCACCCAGGACAGAGCAAGGATTCGGGCAATAAGATCCTGGGCAGGCGGGACCTTTCAGGCCATTGCATCCAATGCTCTCATTTTGTAGACAAGGAAATTGAAGTCCAGCTGGTCAAGGGTTTTGCTCAACCTCACTCAGGTAATAAGAAGCTGAAGTGACTCCACAGACTTCAGAGACAGTGTGCCCACCATTGTACGACCCTGTGTCCTCCTTCCCCTCTTAGGTCATATCTCCAAGCCCGGCTCTTTCCTCCCTCATGTTCTAAATGCCAGGGTGACAATTATTTGTAGCTAAAATCAGCTTAGTACCAAATGAGTGAGCACATAATACAAGGGAGGAAATAAACAGACAGCTGAGAGCAGAGAATTCCACACAGCTAATGTCCCTTAAGGCGGCTCGGTCTATCGGGAAGCAGAGTTTAATGGAATTTAGGGGCTCTCGATTCCCCTCCCTCATCTGTCACTGATGCGCTGAGGTTGCCAAGTCTTTTACCTTCTCAGAGTCTCATTTTTCCCCATTTGCAAGTTGTGGGTAATCTGATCGAAGTCAAAGTCAATTTGCAGAGCTCTCCAGAGCCACGTAATTCTACAGTTGGAAGGGAAACTGACCATTACCTGGTACTTTTTTACATGGAGCCCTAGAGAAAGGAAATGACTTGCTCAGGGTCACACAGTGAGAGAGTGGAATGGCAGGGCTGGAAGCCAGCTTTCCACCTCACTGGGTATTGTCTGTCTATGAAACATGCTCGATAAGATCGTTAAGCTTTCTATCATCAGAGATAGATTCTATCACCTTCCCTTCTGTCCTCCCTTCTTTCCATCTCTTACCTTTCCTTTCCTCAGTCCTTTTCTTCTCAGGAATCATGCCTCCTCACAGCCCCTTTCTCCACTCTCTTCCCTTCACCACAGTATCCAAAATCTCCAAGCTGCAAACAACCTCAGAGCCCATTTGCACAATCAATCCATGAGCAAACATTTCCTAAGCACCTGATGTGTGTCAGGCACAGTGTTAGGCACTAGGGATCCGGAAACAGAAAAATGGCACAATCTCTGCTAGAAGGGGATTTATATGAGATCAGGGGAGAATACACACAAACACACATGTGCATACAGATATTTATATATAGATAGAGGATATATCTAGATAGAATAAGTGGAAAATAAATAAGACAGTTACAAACAGCTCATATCTGAGCGGAAAATCCGTTTACAACACGGTAGAAGCTGACATTTGTGTAACCCTTTAAGGCTTGCCAAATGACCACAGCCATGCTCTTACTGGAGACTCACAACCTGTGGCATCTATGGGACAACCTTAGTGTCAGGGTTTGACCTGGAATTCAGGGCCCTGAACTCTGACCTTATGTGTACCAGGTTCAATCTTAGGGGTCAAATTAAAAACACACAGAACTCAAACCCAAACCCACTGTCTCTTTTGCTCATGTTGCCTCCATGCAGAATTGTCTCTGTGAAATCTCAGAATATAGCTTGAATATAAATCATGCCTAAATCCCAATAGATGAAGGTCAAAGTGTCCTTAAATTCTACACAAGCATTCAAGGTAACAAATGCATATGTTGAGTAGGACGAACTTTATCCTCCCTATAAACCATGCAAAAAACTTCACAAGGAATTTATAGCAGCCCATGAATAGAATTATCTCCCCTTTCCACTGCATCCCAACTTCTTTGAGATCTAAAGTCTTCTAGAATTATCAAACTACACTGTGCTTTGGACTAACTTTGGTGGGGAAATATATTTGCCATTGGAGGTGGTGGAGCAAGTACCCAGATATTCCATTGAGTTCCTCTTTACACCTAGAGACACAAATAGACATTTGGCTAACGGTACTAGCCAGTGGTTTGTACTCCCTTGGTGACCGTTGGGGTGACTCTTGGATAGTTTGTGAACTTGACATTCATCTTCACTTATGCATACTCCCTGTGACAATCCATGGCCCTGTGGTACTACCCTAAGGGGTTTGAACTCTTTACAGAAGGAAACAAATTTGAGGTTACTAGAGTGACAACCTCTTTTCCACATTTACACAATTTAAAATAATAGGGGAAGGCCAAGTTCAGGTCTTTTGGTCTCTTCTCTTCTATTCATCATGGCATAGATTCTCATATGGTTTCCCCAGCTTCAGGCATCATGACTAAAACCCTGTCCTCTCTCCAAGAAGTTAGTGCTTCATAGGAAATCTCCCTGCTCACATTATAAGGAGGGATTCCAGAGCTCTTGAACTTAAGGAAGTAGCTACCATAGTGTATTGTTTCATGGGCATGAAGTCTCTCCACCAATAGGTTACAGCACTTGTACATGTCTAGAAGTTTCCAGAGTTGCCATGACTGAAACACTCATCTATTTGTAGCCAACCTGGCTATTACTATGAATTTTCCTTGGTGGCTCTCAAGCTGCTAAAATATACAATCTGACCCTGAGTTTATTCTCAGAACCTTCCCTATTTCATGGATTTGGATGCTGATGAGGCCTTCAAGAACTCAGCCTTATCTCTACACTAAGATAAGCCACAAGAAGAGAGGACCTTAGTGGAGCCCCAGAACATAGTAGGTACTTAATACATTCTTGTCAATATATGATTTGTTGAAATTATGCTTTCATTTCCTGGGGAAAGTTAATCACTCATTCATGGCAAGGATTCATTTCTTAGATTATCTGGCAGAGGAGAGAGCCTTGAAAAATGCAGGTGACACCTTCAAGTTTTGATGGCATTACGGGGTCAAGAAAGGATAATGAGATTGAGTGTGGGCAAGGTGGAAGACCTTGGATGGTCACAGGGAGATCATTGAGTGCCTAGAAGTACAGGGACATTAGAAGGAATTGTGGGACACCTGACACAATTTTGTTTCCAAGATTGTTCTGTCCTAGAGAAATATGATGCTCTGGAGGACAGAGAATGAACAGCATGAGGCACTGGCTGGATGTGGACTAGGACTGATGGATTCATAGTTGTCCCAAGGCTCAAGCAAAGTGTTAGGAAGAAAGGTGTCATCTCTGGCCAGGTAAGTAGCCAAGAGGTAGGGGTGGCACACTGGGGCTGAGCAAGGTCTGGACAGGCTTGCTCTGAGACCAGCCAGAAGACAGTGCTACTGCTGATATCATAGAGGCAAAGCAGCTGAACTGAGGGGTGCTAATCAGGAAACCCACTATTTTGTATTCCGCTCAGGAATACCTGTTGGGAACATCTACAAAGAGGGAGATGTAGCATCTCAGGGAGAAGTGCCTTTATTTGTGGGTTCATTATATTTCAGTTATCCAGTCGTGAATATTAGAAGGACGGAATGAGAGAGTCAGATGAGACATCTCTGTGGTTCTAGGGCGGTGGTGACCTAGCTGACTCCCTGAGGGTCTGCGTTTATATCCCCCATCTTGTCTATCTCCATAGGCTTGTTCTATAAATGGTCTGAGTTTCTCAGCATGGAACAAAAAGCTGAGTGATGATGCCTCTTTGTCATATGCCCAGCAATACTTGCATCCTTTACAATACCTTCAGATCCCTTCCCTATTCTTGGGCATGTCTCAGTCAGGGGGTGGAGGACCCTGGCAACTAAAGGTTTAACAAAGATCATGGAAAAAAATCAGAGACATTTCCTACTCCACCACCTGGCTGAATTTATTCCAAGAGTTCCCTTGTACTGGTTTACTCTACCCCGAAGCAAGGTCAGGTTGGTCTTAATGGGTTGGTTATCTCAGTAACAGAGGCAACATTCTCTTCCATTTAAGACTACTCTTTTTCAAAAGTGTGTATGTTTGCGTGTTCATGCACATATATGTGTGTATTTGTATATATGTGGGTATGAGTGTGTACATGTGTGTGACTGCTTGTGTATATGTGTGTGTATATGTGCGTATATGTGTGCACCAGTGTTTGTATGTGTGTGTGTATTTGCATATGTGAGTGTGTTTGTGTATAGTTGTGTGTTTAGGTGTGTATGTATGTATGTGTATTCTGTACAACATCCCGTGGGTGAACTGGGACAGTACGCATTCCCTCTTGGCTCTCTGGGTTGCCCTGAACCTTTTCATTTGAACTCCATTGTGGTTTCCCTAGCCTCTTCCTCCAAGAGTCAGGATCATATTCTGCCCTCCAGAATCTTACAGTACAATGGGAAAAAAACCCAAGAAATGCCATTTGTGGCATCCTTTCTCTCTGTGGGACTTGCCCCATAGAGATTAGAGATGTGGGGATGACTAGAAATCTTCCCTCCTGCCCCACTTTCATCCTGTAACTTTCAGGTGAAGAGTCAAAATGTCCATACTTGGAAATGCTTCCATGATTCCCTTTATGATATAAAGCAAAATAATTGGAGACTGAGGTAAAACACCTAGATGTGCCCCTCTCAGTCATAAGGCATATTTCCAAGAAATATCTCCAAGAATACTCTTCACAGATATTACAGTGAAGACATGAATTTCCTCTGGATCCCCATATTGGAGAGTGCCCCAAATTTCCCCAAAGGATCCCTGCCAATGTATCAGGAAAATCCAAATAGAGTTCCTAATGTACTCCTCCCTAGACAGTCAGACTGACCGAAAATGAAAACAAATCCAGAAAGGCCTCAAAGAGGTCTGGTTCCCCCAAAGGGCTCAAACACTGGGGGTTAATGACTCAGGTTTTTGGGACAGCAGCAAACCTTATCCTATGAATCTGTGGTTTATAAGGATCTGGAACAAGTTGTCTGGGCTCATGGCACAAAATAAAGCAAGAAATTATAGCTCAGGTAACAAAGGGGGAAATAAATTAAACATTGATGAGCTATCATAGTGTGCTGTAGGGTGCAAGGATTGTAGAGATATGAAAATCCATATAGCCCCTAGTTTTATACTTGTAAAAGTAATTAAAAATAAGTACTTAAGCATTCAAACAAGTAAAAGTTATCATGAACTTGTCTGACATTTAAAGGAAAGTAGACTGCCTAATGGTATTCAAAAAGGAGAAAAAATGGTAATTTCTCTTTAATATATGTAAGAGTGAGAGTCCCAGTCTTTTCTATAACTCCTTGTCAATGTATGGAATCCCAAATTGTTCCAGAAAAGTCTCCATGGGGTAGCACCCAATGGACTTGCCTCTGCCATTTAGTTGATGATGGCTCTACAGAATTCTAGGGATTATCTTGAAGGTTGCTGAGTTATCATCACTAGTTTGTTATTCGTGGGTCCTCAGAAGTGTAAATTCCATTCATTATCAAACAGACCTCATTAACTTTTTGAAAGTGTATTTAATAAACAGATATGACAAATCAGTTGTTACAGGCACAATCCTACTTCCTTCCACCCCCACCCCAAAACCAATGACACACCTCCGTCTTGTATACACAAGATCTTTGGGGAAAGTGGGATCAACATTATAGCAAAACTGTAGTAAGATAAATGTGTAAGGAACCTGTGTGGCAAAGGACGACTCATAGTCTTTGATTACCGAATCTCCTTTACTTCCTTCATCATGTCCTTGCAAAGTTCAGCTGTAGTTCTTGACTGGACTTTTGTAAAGTCAATAGCCTGCCTTTCTCTCCACCATGAAGGTTGTATTCCTTGAAGCTACCTTTTTGTGTGTGTATCTAGTCTGTTCTCAGTGTGTCCCTCTGACCCTAAAGCAAATGCTGCCATCAGTCATTATTGCTGTTAAGCTGGTGGGAATTCTGGATCTTCTGACATTTTAAAGTCCAAGAGATCATCTACTGGTCAGCAGGAGGGCAAGAGACAAAACTCTTGCCACATAGAGACAATTCCCTTTCAGAAGTCCTCAACTGTTAGACTCAACCACCAAACAAACAACTGGTTAACTGTGTTACATGTAGGTCCAGCGGTGTGTTGGATTCCCTAAGGTAACCATGCGGTATTGCCTACGTGGCATCATCTATATTTATCCAATGATCAAAGAACTTTATTACGCTCAAATTGATTCTGAGTTTGTTTACACCTATGTTACACTTCTGATTGATTGATTGAATCCAGCTGTCTGGGCCTTCTGTGATTACATTAATTACATCATAATTACAGATGAATGTTTTCAAACTAAGATTCCTAAGTTTATAAACCCCAAGGAGCTCAGAGTGTGGTGGGAAATCAAAGAACTGTCTTTATTATTTTTTCCCAGTTGTCTTTTCTGTAAGGAAAGTAGGTTATAAGAGAGGACTTGCCTTATGATCAGAGGTTCTCCTATGTAATTGCACTGATGAAGAGTTCTAAGGGTCCTGTTTCTAAGATTCCCCACCCCCACCCCTAATTCAGTGATTTGGGGTTAGGAAAGTCATGGCTTGGGGCCTTCCCCAAATGTGGCATCCTTCCTCCTGGTCTCTTCTTGACTCTATATGTTGTTTAATATGATGACATATCTCTGACCCCTCATCTGTTCCACAACTAGGAAACTGGATCTCCAAAAACTATCATTCTCTTCTTTCCCAGCCCTGGCTCTGAGGGTGTTCAGTTTTTTCCAACCTTCAGTTCTGTACATATGCCAGCCAACTGTTTTCCGTTCAAAACTTTGCAATTAAAATTAGTTTTTTAGTGAAATTGAAGACGCCAAGCACACATACCGTGTAAGTCTTCTCTGTTTGCATGGTAACTATTGACCGCTTAATTACATAGTAATTACAATGTAGTGGCAGAGTGATTACATAGCAAGGACCGTATCATTAGACGTGATTACTTCTGTCTTCCTAAGCATAGGGCAGGTTACATGGTAATTGCTTTTGGACCTTCCAAATGCAGTTGCAGAGTAATCTATTGCAGCCTGTAATTAGCAAGGAGTTATATGTTGTTTGCCAAGCAAGCAAACATTGTAGGCTGCCATTTATATAAAGGCCAGGATGAAAGGCACTATGGGATTGACTGATCAGGGCTCCAATATGTATCCTTGTGACATGGTCATAATAATGGGCTCCCAGCTTCCTTTACATCATTTGGCCAGTGTAAGCTTAGGTCATGAAATCCAATGTTAGGACTAACTCCCTGTTCTCCTTGGATTGGAAGGAAGCTCTTTCTTTGGGTCTCAAATGAGTAGGAGGTTGTGCATCCTTTCTTGTACATAGTGGGTATTCAGCAAATACTTGCTGACACGTTTGAATGACTAAGTAAATGAGCAAGACTTCCTTTATTACCCATTTGGTCAAGAGTTCCATTGCTAACAACCATTGAAATTTTTACAGGGAGTTAAGGTTTCCAAAGTGTTATGCATATAGCACCACATTTCTTTTTGTAGTCCAGGGCCCCAAAGGTTATCTTATACACAATAGGCTCTTAATAAATGCTTGTTGAATGAATGGTTCACAATCAAACTTATAAGTCCTGTAGATATGATTATCTCTATTTTACAGATGGGAAAAATGGGACTTAAAGAGACTTGAATTGGGTTGAAAGTCTAGTACATGTAAGAGATGGGATTTAAAAACAGGTCTTCTTCTTGACTTCAAGTCTAGAACATGAATAGTAATTGCAGAGAAGCAAATTTACACTTGATGTTAGTGAAAAGTTCTTCAGTACTAAAGATCTCCCAGAGTGGAATGAACTGCCCCAGGATGTGGTAGGCTCTTCCTCTTTGCTTAAGGTCTTTAAGGAAACCTGGGCTATATAATCACTTTTCAGAGATGTTGTATAAGGAATTTTTTCTTTGGGTACAACTTGGCTTAGATAGAAGACTCTTCTAAGACATTCCATGATTGCATGTTTCTTTCCTTCATTCTAACTGTGCCCATAAAATGCTGTAGAAGCTGGCTAAAATGTGAAATATTTTATCACTGCATACAGATTTAATGCACTTTCCACTCACTCTGGAATTTCTGTAGATTATTAGGCTCAGTGTAGTGACAATTTGATAATTCGTAGCTGGATACATCTAAAATCATTTAAATCTAGTAACAATGCTTAGGAGGTAGTGTGACATAGTAGATGAGGAAGATATGGTTCCTGTCCTGCATCTGATATATACTGAGTATGTACAGGCCCTGTGTGTGTGGCCTTAGTCTCAGTGCTCTGAGTAACTCAGAAAATAAGTTATTGGGATGGTGTTCATATGCATTAGTACAGGAAATTTCCTTAACCTTGAGTTCCCTTCCTAATGAAACCATAGGTTCTATCCCTACCCCTTACAAATCATTCATGAGGGTGGACCTCCATAGATTATCTCACCCCACTCTAACATAATTGCGTGTTTGTCTTTCATTGCCAAAGAAGATCATGTCGTCAGAGAAATAATGACTTGACTTGCACTTATTTTGTTTTGAGTGAGGGAGGACTGTGCAGGTCACCAACCTCACTTCTCCTCCAGAGTCATATGAATCCAGTGACCAGATGTTCATCAGGATGACTGGAGATGACCCAGGATGAGGCAATTGGGGTTGAGCACCCAAGGTCACACAGCTAGTGAGTGTCAAGCATCTGAGGTGAGATTTGAACTCAAGTCCTCCTGACTCCTGAACTGGTGCTCTATCCACCGTACCACCTAGCTGCCCTGTAATTACTTTTATCAGGGAAGAACATTTCTTGATTCAATTAATCAAAATCCACTGTGAACAGGGCCTGTATACCCCCTTCAATCAATCAAAGCCATTGTGTAACAGACTTGGTCACTCTCTGAAGAACTATAAAAATAGCTAAGAAGCAGCTAGAGATTCTAGGGGGTTGGCATGGAGGGGAAGGAATGGTGACACAGAACTGAGCTGGGAAGAACTAGCCACATAGGGGCAATCATGAAAAGGAGAAATAGAAAGTGGGATGGAGGGGAATTGAAGAAAGTTGAAAGACTTGGACTGGTGCCCTCATGCCTAGCCAAATGCCCCACCCACTCAAGGACTAAGTGACATTACAAAACAAAGTTTTGTTCTGTCTCAACTTTCCCTCCTGGAGCCTGTCATGTTGCCTAAACATTTCAAACAACTTCAGTCCTGCTTCATCTATAAAGAGACCAGGGATTAATGAAAAAAGTTGTATTTTGGAACTTCAACTGACTTGGTGGGAGATTTAATATTTTGGTTTGTTGTTCAGATGTAGCACTCCGTAATTACCACATGTTCTTATCCTATGTGACCCCTAGTTACGTCTTCCCTAGAGGATCTGACCAATGTCCTGAGGACTGTAGATCTCTTGACATTCCATTTTCCTGTCAGTTATCCCTGCCTCTCTAGGCATGATTTTTTTCCAGCTACACACCTCTAGGATGGCACCATGATGCAGCTTTTCTTGTATCCATCATTCCTTCATGATATGCTTAAGCCTGCTCATGCCTTATAGGTATTTATCCATTGCTCTTTAAGTGATTTACACCTTTAAGTATTTAAGGACTATGGCATATAATGATTGGCAGTCTTACAGCATAACGAGAAGAATGTTGGTATTTGTTTATAATGGGCAATTATCCAGAGGAAAAGCTTAGGGTCATTCAAAGCACTCTCTGCTTCTCTAAATGCAATTAAGCCAACTTTCTTCAGACAGCTGATGGCACAGTGGATAGAGGGCTGGATCTGGAGTTAGGAAAACTTGAGTTCAAATCTGAACTCAGTCATAACTAGCTATGTCTAGACAAGTCCCTTAATCTTTGTTTGTATCATTTTCTTTAATTCTAAAATAGGGATTATAATAACATCTACTTCACAAGGTTGAAAATCAAATGAGATAATATTTTGGTAATTTTGTAAAAAGCACCTTGTATAGTGACTAGCAATAGTAGCCACTATAAAATGTTAATTCCTTTCCCTATCTTCTCCTACTCAATTCTGGGACAGTTCTTTCTCTACCCACTGTGTATGTCCAAAATGTACATACTGATGGAATAGTTCTATGGACTGCCTACACAGTTGCATATCCTTGCCCAGATAATAATGAGTCTCCATCCACTTGGATTTTTTTGCATCGATGGTTAGACTTAACTCTTTTAAAAAATTTATTTATTTTAAATAATATTTTCTTTTTAAATGCTGAATTCCAAACTCTCTCCATCCCTGCCACCCTTTACCTAAATTATATCAATCATACATGTGCAATCATGGAAACATATTTTCATATTAGTCATATCACAAAAAAATAGAAATAAGGGTAGAAAATTATGCTTCAATTAGCACTCAGAGTTCCTCAGTTCTCTCTCTGGAGGAGTATCACATTTTTCATCAGGAGTTCTTTGGAATTGTCTTGGATCATTATATTGATCAGAATAGCCAAGTCTTTCAGTTGATCACCATTACAGCTTTGCTTTTACTATGCACAGTGATATACCGGTTCTTCTCACTTCATTTTGCATCAGTTCACACAGTTCTTACCATATTTTTTCTGAAACCACCCCCTCATCATTTCTTAAAGCACAATAGTATTTCATCACAATCATATGTTACAACTTGTTCAGTAATTCCCTAATTGATGAGCATCCCCTCAATTTTCAATTCTTTTCTACCATAAGAAGAGTTGCTATAAATAGTTTTGTATGCATAGATCCTTTTCCTCTGATCTCCTTAGGGTACAGTCCTAGCAATATTATTGTTGAATCAAAATGTATGCATAGTTTATAGCCCTTTAGGCATAGTTTCAATTATTTTTCCAGAATATTTGGACCAGTTCACAAGTTCACCAACAATTTAATAATGTACCTATTTTCCCTCACCTCTCCAGTATTTGCCATTTCTGATAGGTAAGAGGGAGTACCTCAGAGTTGTTTTAATTTGTACTTTTCTAATCAATAGTAACTTAGAGCATTTTAGAGAAAGCTTTGATTTCTTCATCTGAAAACTCTCCATTCATATTCTTTGACAATTTTTCAATTGGGAAATGGCTCCTATTTTTATAAATTTGACTCAGTTCAATGAAGCCTTTATCAGAAAAACTTGCTGTAATTTTTAAAATATTTCTTCATTATCCATGGTACCTTTTTAGCAAAACAAAGTTTCCACCATTATCTCTTTTAATTAGTTCTTTTTGTTTTTGCTTTGTCTTCAATCATGGTGACTATGCCTGCCCTTTTTACTTCAGCTAAAGTATAATGAACTTTGCTTCAGACCTTTATTTTAACTCTATGTGTGTGTTTCTGTTTCAACTGTGTGTCTTATAAACAACATATTGTTGCATTCTAATTTCTAATCCATTCTGCTATTCACTTCCATTTTATGAGTGAGATCATCCCATATACATCCACAGTTATGGTTAGTAACTGTATTTGCCTCCATCCTATTTCTTGTATTTATCCTTCTCTTTCTCTTTTTATCCTGCCCCTTCTCTAAAGTCTATTTTTCTTCGAATGTTGCCTCCCTTAAGCTATTCTTTTATCATCCACTCTCAGTATCTCTCATCCCCTTGCCTTCCTCTTTCTATATTGGGATAAGAGAGATTTGTATACTCCACTGAGTGTGTGTGTGTATTCTTCTTTCTTTGAACAAATTCTGATGAAAGTAAGGTGCAAACATGCCTGCTACCTGTATCCCATTCCCCACTTTACTATAAAAGCTTTTTCTTCTGTGCCTCTTTTATGTAGAAAAAAATTCTACCTCTCCCTTTCCCCCCTTTCCAGTGCATCTCTCTCACTCCACTTTTTTTTGAGATCATTCTGACATAACCAATTCATACCCATATGTAGACTTCTTCTAACTGCACTAATAATGATAAAGTTCTTAGGTGTTACATGTATCATCTTCCCATATAGGAAAGTTTAAATTTATTGAGTCTTTTATGATTCTTTCATGTTTATCTTTTTATGCTTCTCTTGAGTATTGTATTCAAAAGTCAAATTTTTTATTCAGTTTTGGTCTTTTCATCAGCAATGCTTGAAAGTACTCTATTTCCCTCAGTTTGGCTAGGAAGGTTATTCTTGTGTAACCCTAGCTCCTTTGCCCTCTGGAATTTCATATGCCAAGCCCTCTATTCCTTGCTAAGTCTTGTGTAAACCTGACTGGGGTTCTGCAATATTTGAACTGTTTCTTTCTGGTTGCTTGCAATAGGTACTCCTTTATCTGGGAGCTCTGAAATTTGACTGTAATATTTTGGGGAGTTATCATTTTGGGATCTCTTCAGGAGTCAATTGGTAGATATTTTTCTATTTCGATTTTATCCTCTGGATCTAAGATGTTGGAGCAATATTTCCTTGATATTTTCTCAAAAGATGATGTCTAGGCTTTTTTTTTTGTTTTGTTTTTTGATCATGGTTTTCAGGTAGTCCCTTAATTTTCAAATTGTCTCTCCTGGATCTATTTTCCAGGTCAGTTTTTTCCAATGAGATATTACACATTGTTTTCTATTTTTTCATTCTTTTGGTTTTGTTTTGTAATTTCTTGGTTTCTCATAAAGTCATTAGCTTCCACCTGCTCCATTCTAATTTTGAAAGGACTGTTTTCTTCAGTGAGCTTTTGAACCTCCTTTTCCATTTGGCTAATTCTGCTTTTTAAAGCATTCTTCTCCTCATTGGCTTTTTGGACTTCTTTTGCTATTTGGGTTAGTCTATTTTTAAAGATGTTATTTTCTTCAGCATTTTTTTGGGTCTTGTTTAGCAAGCTGTTGACTCGCTCCTCATGGTTTTCTTGCATTGCTCTCATTTCTCTTCCCAATTTTTCCTCCATCTCACCTCTCTTACTTGATTTTCAGAATCATTTTTGAGCTCTTCCATGACCTGAGACCACTGCATATTTTTTGGTTTTCAATGAAGAAGCCTTGACTCTTATGTCTTCCTCTAATGGTATGCTTTGTTCTTCCCCATCTGAAAGGATGGAAGAAAATACCTTTTCACCAAGAAAGTAACCTTCTATATATAGCCTTATTTTTTCCCTTTTTTGGGCATTTTCCCAGTCAGTTACTTTGTCCTTTGTCAAGTAGAGGGTATACTCTAGTGACATGTTAATTCTCAGTTCCTCCAAGGCGAAACAATCAAGGGAGAGGAGTTTACTCCTCTCCTGGCCTGCACTCTTGTCGGGAAGCAACCACAAGCTTTTCTGCACAGAATCCTCTCCAAAGCCTCCACTAACTCCACCATGGCAGCACTCTTCCTCACCCCAGTACCACCACTCAGAACTGAGACCCAGATTGGCCACCCAGTTCCTCCAAGGCCTTTAGGCCAAGGACCCCAAAAATGGATGCTGCTGCCATAGCCCTACCCTGGGGCTGGGGTTAGGACAGACCCTGCTCCCTTCTCACCCAGGTGAAAAAACTTTCTCATTGACCTTTGATGCTGTCTTTGGCATTTGTGGGTTGAGAAATCTGGGAACTACAGCTGCTGCCCGTGATTCTGAGCCCTGATGCCTGCTCCAATCCTGTCCCTGCCTCTTGACTGAGGCTGGGCTTTGCTCCGCTTCTAGCCCAGTGTGATAGACCTTTCCTGTCAGCCTTTCAAGCTGCCTGGGGCTGGAAATCTTTTTCACTGTTGTTTTGTGGCTTCTGCTGCTCTAGAATTTGTTTAGTCATTTTTACAGATATTTTATGGGTTATGAGCTACTGCAGCTTATCCTTTTACTCCTCCATCTTGGCTCCACCCCCCTATTTCTTTTTTTTTAGCTTTATGCTAAAGTTGAGCTCTGCTCACCTGAGAGTGGGGAGGCACTGTCCCAAGCTTTAGGTTTTTCTGTGCTTCTATTTTCTGAGCTAGTTCTGGGACACTGTAAGCTTTTAGTGCTTCCAAGGTTGTGTGATGCAGGGAGAGACAGCACATCTGGTCTGTGCCCTTGTCTCTCCAGGAAGGGCCCCTGATCCCTTATAATCACTAGTTCTAGACCTATTCTTGGCTCTGGAGCTGTATGTGATCAGGGCTCCTGCTCCTTTATGACCAATCCCCAGCACTCCTCTCCACCCTGGAGCCGTGACCCAAAATTGCATATGAGCAACAGAGTTGCCAATGAACACCAGCTGCTTCCAGTGCCAGCAAAGGGTCCCCTGTAATCTCTTTCAGACCAGTTGTCAGATCCTCTCACCATCTTTGTGTTGAGAGGTTCCAGAGCTGCTGTCACTGCTACTGTCACTGTCATGGTGGCCTTCATGACCATCACTGTTGCTCCTGCTGTGCTTTAGGCTGGCTCCAACCACAGTGTCACAGACCTCTCTCACCGATCTTCTGAGTTGTCTTAGTATGGAAAAATGTTTCTTTCTGACTTTTTGTTGGCTTTGCTGATGTAAAACTTGACTTGTGAAGTTATTTCAAAATTTTTTGGAGGGGAATTTTGGGAGAATTTAGCTGACTTGCTACTCTGTACTCTGTCATCTTGGCTCCCAAGGCTTTAAGTGATTATGAACTTCTTTGAGAAGGCTCCTGAATGGTCTGGAGTGTATCTATAGGGAATTCCTCTGCCATTTGTATCATGTGTCAGATATTCTCTATGTTGGTGACAGACATGTTTGGGGAGCACATATCTCCTCCGCGCCTCGTTGGAAGAGAACTTTACGGTTACATTTTGCTCTTCCAAATCAAGTGGTTTTTTTGGAACCCTAAAGTAATTAGTTCAGGGAAATCTTGTAGGCTCTTAATCATCTGATAATTTGATAAGCCCTTGAAAATAGTATTATTTACAGGGAAGTACAAAATAAGAATGCCACAATCACTTCTTCTCTTCATGTCTGACCATTTTTGATCCACCTCAATACTCCTGATGTGGGCCTCCCAGGTCAAAGGACAGAGCAATGATCCCTTTACTTTATTTCCACATGCGCAATCTGCTTTTGTTTCTATAAAATTTTGTGTTTGCTTGTGTTCCCTCATGTTGTGCTGGTGCCTTCTGTGAATCCAAGTGCAGATTTTCTATGTATCCCTCTTTAGGGATTCTTTTTCTCATTGCTCTAATATTCTCAGATCTCTTGGTCTTCTGAACCCACCTTCCTAATGGTAACTCCCATTTACATAGCACTTTAAGGCAGGCCAAGAGTCTTTGCCACATCATCTCACTTCATCCCTCACCAACAACTCTAGGAGGTATTCTGATGATGATTTATATATGAATATATATATGTATATATAATATATGTACATATAACATATGTATTTTTTATTATCCTCATTTTACTAAAAATGAAAGGGCATCTCAAGGAGGTCAAGTTACCTACCCAGAGACATATAGCTAGCAATTATCAGAGGCAGGATTTGAACCCAAGTTTTCCTTATTCTGAGGTCAAAGTGGATTCACTATTACATGTTGCCCTGCTTGTTAAACCATCTTTCCTGGGTCTGAGTATCTGGACATTTAATAAACATACCACCTATGACCTCACTCAAGTCATTAATAAAAATAGTGAATAGTGAGAGACGAAAGACAAATCCCTAGCAGCCTCTGATATTAATAATTACCATTTATATAGTGCTTCGAAGTTAGCTGAGTCTTTTACAGACATCTCAGTTTCTAAATCCTTATAACAATCCTGGGAGAAGGGTGCTATTATTACCCAGATTTTACAGATGAGGAAACTGAGGCAGAGATGAAGTGACTTGCCCAGGGTCATTTAGCTGTTAAGTGTCAGAGTCCAGTCAGAGTAAACTCTGACTTCCTGAGTCCAGACCCAGAACTCTGTGCACAATGGAACCACATGGCTGAACCTCACTAGAGACTACCCTCCATGTTGATATTGAGTAACCCTAAATGCTTCCTTAATGATTAGTCTAGGTCTGGTCCTTGGGTCTGTCACTCACCAACCCATCAGCCTTTAGTGTACTTTATTTTATCCTGCCCACCAGCAGAGCTTTGTCACAATCCAGTATATGCTCTGCCTACAACAGTTCCTTGACCTGCCAGCCCAGAAAGCCCGACAACAAGGGAAATGAAGTTACTAGAGAAGGTCAGTTCTCTAGGAAGATGTCCAGGGCCTTGTGATCCATTGCTCTTTCCCAATGCTCATAGCCTATCCCTTTCATAATAAGTTATAAGATTTTGCCAAGAACTACAATTGAGACTCTATCATCTTCCTCCTTTACTTCTGAGAACTGGCCTTAGTGCCTCCTTTCCTCTTGGATGCTCCCAGGACCCAGGTATTAATGCCCTCTTCTCATCTTCCTTTCCTGTTCTCAAGTGTCAGAGTCATGGTGGTCATGAGAGCGAGCAGTTATCAGAGACACCTGCCAGTTCTTTCCAGCATGCATTTCCCTCTCCTCTCACCTCTGTTCTCTCAGCTGCCACTCCCTTTGGGATTGGTTGATAAGATCTGGGATCTTATCTTCCCAGTCCAAAGATTAAACTCCCTTGTAGAGAAAGGAATGGGAGATGAAAGTCTAGCTGTTCTGTCTGCCCTCCAGCATCCATTATCATTGCCCTATTCACTCTGAGCTCTGGCTATCTCTCTTCTCGGGTCCTCTTTTTGCTTAAAGTCTTGGTTTTACAAATTCTGTCATCAGTGTTCGATGTCAACTCTAACACTATCCTTACAGACTTCTGTCTGACTCTCAGCTCTACACCTCCCTTTCTCCCACCCCAGGTGTTGCAGGCAAACATGGCGCTTCCTTCATTATAAACTCCAGGAACCATCTTTTTCCTTTCTTTACATCCCCATTGTTCAGCATGATGCCTGGCACGTAGTAGGTACTTAGTCAATACATATTGATTGACTGAACCAAGGGGATTTTATCATTTACAACAGAGAGCTGCCTTTCATCAAAGTCCTGTAACTTACTAGGGACCACCCATTGTTCTTTCCAAAGTCATGGAGAAAGAGGCTAGTTATCTCTCTATCCTCATTCCAAATAGTTGGAAGGTGCTTTGGTATCATTTGAGAATCAGGATATTAACAGCAATGTTGAAGGATGCGGTCTAATCAGATTGGACACAGTCCCTATCCCATGACTTTCCTTGTGGCCCCCAGGAATGAAGCTGCCTATGAGAAGCATGGCCTCATGGTTCTCCTTGAAATCCTAGCACCCCTCCCCCTGATGCCAGGGGCTCCCAGGCCTCTGAGCAGGGACAGCGTCAGTTTGGTATGCCTCAGGGAGCAGCCTTTTCCTTCATGTGGGCATGATCTAAAAAGTTCCTCAATTCACTTCAAGACTGGGAAATCTTTTCTTTGAGCTGAGCATTTGGTTTGTGTTTTTGCTTTCTTGTGCTCTGGTCCTTCGAGGCACAGAGAACTATGTCACAGCACATTGGATGAGTTATTCGTTCCAGCTTGAGAGTCAGCCGCTTCAAAGGGACCGAAGCCCAGGGCTCAGGATGAAGCCAAAGTTAAAAGGGACTTTCAGGGAAGGCAAAGGAGGCCAGACAAAATCCCTTAGATTTCAGCAGCCTTGCACGCACAGCCGCAGCTTTTCGGGATCGATAAAGAGCATGCTTGCCCATAAAATTCAGAAGAAAATTTCCAACCAAGGACTTTGGGTCCTAAAACCCTGCTCAAACCCAGAAGCCTTCCTTATGTGCTGTTCCGCCCTGCCCCCAGCTGCTTCATTGGAAGAGATTCTTAACCTCCCAGTCCAGGACTACAGACAGAGAAGAGTATGTCTTTCTCGGACATATTTTTTCTTTTTCAAAGCCAGCAGCATAGGTCAACACATACAAGTGACACTCTCATGAACTGCCTTGGGTGTCATTAAGAAAGTCACCTCTCTTCACAGATGGGGAAACTGAGGCATGCCCAGGGTCACAAGAACTAGCTCAGAGGGATTTTTGTTTCCTTACTTGTTCTTACCTGCAGCACTATTTCTCTGTGGCCCATCTTAGGATCCTAGTGGACCATTCAATCTAAAAAACTTCGAGGATGGGCTGCTACTTCTGTCATACAAGGGAGGCTGGGAGGAGCCTAACTCTCAGATGACTTGTCTTCCTTCCTGACATGATGCTTTCTGCAGAGGCTCCTTGGTTTTCTCACTGCTGGATCCCCTCCTCTGGCAGAGGTGTGGAGCAGAGACAAAGTAGTGGCTCTATATTTAGAGGACCTGGATTCAAGGATTGGCTCAGTTCCCTACCTCTGGTATCAGTTGGGAATCAGGAAGCTTTATGGAGTTCTCACTATGGACCAGGTGCTGACCTGAGTGCTGGGCATACAAAGAGTGGCCAAACAGTCCCCAGCGTAATGAAGGAGTCAGTGTGCAAATCAAACAGTCAGGCCAAGCAAGATAGAGACGAAAGATGGGAAGGAAGGTGTTGGCACCAGATGCTTGGGGATCAAGCTTTTGGAAAGATGAAATTTGAGCCAAGCCTTGAAGGAAGCCAGATTTTGAAGAAGTGAGTTGAGAGAACTTCCCGAGGCCAGGAGGCATCCAGTGCAAAGGTATGGAGATGAGAGATAGAGCGCTGTGTTTGAGAGACGGGAGGTAAGCTGAGTGTGCAGGTTGAGGCTGGGAAGGGAGTATGAGGAGACTGCAGAGGAAGGCAGGGTACCAGGACTTTAGATGCCAAGTGGAGGATTTCATACTTGGCCTGGGGAGTGGGGGTGATGGTAGGAATCTATGATTCCTGTGGCTCTGCTGGGGACAGGTAGGTCAAGGTTGGATATTCAGGGTGAATTGTGGGCTTATGGGCCTCTGGAAGGACAGGCCCTGGAAGTTCCATTATCTTTGTTGGTCCAGAGGCATGAACATGGATGGAGGACATTGGGACCACCTTGACAGTAGAGAAATTCTCCTGAGGAAAAAATTGTCTTCCAGCGTCATCTTCTTGCTGTCTGCCTAAGGGATCCTTGTCTTCTTTCAGGGCAGGCAGCCTCTGCATAGGAGAGGCCTCTGTCACATTTCTGTCTCTTCTCTCAGCTGGGACATCCTTTTCAGATCCCCCCTTTCATCAGACCCTCCTCATCACAGCAGTCACCATGACTTCCTTACCTTCCAAAGAGCAGGGTTGACCACACTTGATGTCCATTGTCACTGGTCACAAGTACAGGTGCTGATTGACAGTGCTGGTACAACCTGTCCTTGGTTGTGGGTCTTGAATCCTGACTTATCAGGCCTCACTGGGCACAAATTCAAAGAGGAACTTCTAATTTTTGCCAAAACCTATGTTCGACCCTAGGCCTTTGACAAGCTGTCCCTTTCTGGTCTATCCCTAAACCTGAAGATTTGCATTTTTGACTCCAGGGAGATTTTACAACTGACCTGGATCCCAGGGCTTTGAACTCTTAGAGTTGCTTTGGGGAAGACAAACTGACCAGGGCTGACTGACCAGCTGGGAATAACCTCAAAAGGTTTTGTGCTTCCATTAAGAAGTTAGATTCTGCTCAAAATTCTTTGTGGATTCCCCCATTGCCTACTTCATCATTTTGGTGAAGGGCAATCAGAACAATCTTATCAGCTCACTTAATAGATGGTACAGTTATTTCAATTTGGCTTTAAATGGGGCCTATTAAGTAGGTCATTGTTTGAAGGAAGCTATCTTTAATTGTTGAAAGTTAAAAATGGAAGTTCCTCAGGTCCCTGTAGCCTGGACTCTATATTATTAGATGCCTGACTTTCCAAATTGCATTATATTTATAGATGATATTTCTTCATACAGAAGCTCAAGAAGAGAGGAACATTTATGCTTTGAGTTACTTGATTGGCTGTGTGGTCATTAGATTCATTTTATTACATTATTGGATGTGGGGGAAAGGAAAATACTTAACACACTTTGACCTTACCTGTGTGCTTGACAATGTGCATAAGGGCACAAGTAGCTTGTCCAGTCCAGGTGGTTCTCTGACCACCTTCAGGAGAGCAGTACAGCTTCCTGGATGAAGTAAACCCCCGAGTTTGGTGTGTGCTCCCCAGGCCCTCTCCTTTTCCTCATTTGTGGGAGTCTGCATGTGGGCCAGCCCAGGGTATCTATAGTCTTAGCAAGCACATGGAGCTGTTATCTGGAAAGGAGATCAGTCAAACACAACCAAAAATCATAATTATATGAGGTAGTTGACAGGAGATGTCAGATCAGAGAAATGGATCACTGAGAGCAGGTCTAGAGCAAAAGTCTTCAAGTGTAGGCAGATCCCAGGGTTCTGAGTGCAGAGGACAAGGGGGTGGGGAAGCTCATTTTTCCCATGCTCTCTGAGGCTAGACTTGGTCTCGACTTGGTCTCGATAGAGATGCAGCTTTCACTTTCCTTCTCTCCATTTGCACTGTGCTGGTTCCTGTCTATGTGGTTTTCCGGCTTCTCCTTGCTTCACCATGCATGAGTTCATGCAAGTCTCCCCAGGTTTCTCTGAGTTTGCCATATTCTTCATTTCTTATGTTTCATTCATGCCTCACATGTTTAGTGCTCGCCTCCCATTGATGGGCATCCCCTCTTTATAAGTTCTTTGTTCTCCCAAAAAGGGGCTGTTGTGAATCATCCTGGGGCCTTTCCCTTTCCGAGTTGGACCTGCTTTAGGACAGTGCCTGGCCCATAGATAGAATAAATGCTTTTTGACCGAATAGATGAATCTTAGCTGGATCCAAAATGCATTCCAGAATGTTTAGACCAGCTCCACAAACAGTGATGATCCAGGATCTTTCCACAGATCCTACAGCCCTGACTGGCTCACTGCACCTCCAGATTGGGGGTTGAGCAATAATGGCAGATATATGGCCCTCTGAGAAGCAGAGAGAACATGCCTGCATGCTTACAACTATGCAAGGACAGAAGACCTCAGGCACAGGAAAGAAGTTAAATCATGCTCTCACACTTTCCTCGGCACATAAGCATTTATTAAACCCTTACTGTGTGCCTGTGCAAAGTACTAAGGATACAGAGAAAAGTAGGAAGAGGGCAGTAGGGATGGGGAGGGGAGGGAGGTCTCCAAGGGAAGGAAACCGGCATCTGAGTAGCAGGTACAGGCAGCCATCCTCCCACTCCAAGACTGCTCTAGGCAGGGAATTTGCATTTTTTTTGCTAGGAGAAATGAAACTTGGGGCTAGTGTTTGTAGATTTCTTAGGGGAGTATCCAGGGGTTCCAGTTTGGGGGGAGGGCCTGAAGCTTCTACAGGTTGGCCAAGAGCTACTCCAGGGATACACCTCTTGTCAGTGAATTCTGGCTGCCACAGCTGAGAGTCTGAGAGGTGGGGGATGGGGGGGAAGAATGATGCATTGTGGGACAAGGATGTGTATACATCTACATATATTTGTATGTGTTTCAAAGCTGTCTGTGCTTCTCTGTGTACACACAGAAACATGCTTCTATACACCAGTCTTAGAAAATGCTCACTCAGCTTCCCTACTCCCGTTTCTCAGCTTGCCAAGAAGGAGAATTCTTGTCTTCAATCTCCCCAGTCTCCTGCAGGATTTTGTCCTCTGGCAGGCATATGCTGGAATCAACGCAGACTGAATAGGGTGAACCAGTTATAAAATTTTCGGTGTGAGCATTGGCATTTTGGAAATTGGTACAGACTACACATCAGGGCTTGATTTAGTGTTTCATTGATTGTCTAAATTTAAGAAGTGATGGAGAAAATGGCAATGATACAGAGCAGGATTAAAGTGGGTTGTGGCTACAGGTTTATTTGTCTTTTTCCTTTCCAGAGAGCCAGTGGTTCAACATTTACTTGCACCTCTCCATTTGGGGATTTCTGCTCCTGTGATATCTTTGATTTTTAGTTCTGTTGACCCTAAGTATGAGCTGTATCTCTTTCTCTGAATCAGAGCCTTTGTATAAAGGAGCCATATTCTGCTTCCAATCCTTTGGGCTTGACACAGATTACAGCTTGGACACAAGTTGAACTAAGTGTCAAGTCTAGCCTCACTAACCAAGGGCAGACAGTGTTCTGAGAAATAAACTTCCCCCAAAGGCAACTGATCCTTCATGTATATAAGAATATTACACTTACTCCCTTGAAAGCATTCCCTTAAATCGGCACTAATCAAATATAATATTATATTAGTAATCAACAAAGCCAGGAAAGCAGGAAGCCAAGGCAAAAATACTGTCTACTGATAAAATGAGATAACGTCCAGAAATGATCTAGACAAACCTTAAGGCATTATGAAAATGCTAGCTGTCATCAGCACCCTCATCTTCCTCCTCCTTTCTCCTTCTCTACCTCCTTTTCTTCCTTCTTCTTTCCCTTCTCCTCTTTCTCTTTCTCCTTCTCCTCCTTCTGCTCTTCCTCTTCCTCCTCTTTTTCCTCCTTCTCCTCCTCTGTACTAATAAGAATTCAACTAATTGAATTCATTTCTGATAACAGTTACCCCAGATAGGCTTATAGGTATCCATGACCCTCCCCTTTACCATCTTCTATTTTGGCCACAGTAGGAATCCTCATTTTATTTTCAGTATAAAGTAGGCATTTCCCTCTGGTGTCAATTATTTTAATATTTTCCATAATGGTATTTGTCCATAAAGTTTTAGGGGGAACCCTGCAGAGCTTAACAAATACATTCTAATTCTGTTCCTTCCTCTTAGGTCTATATGTCTCCAATTCCCATGATAATAGAGTATTTTTTTCTGAGGAGTCAGTCTGTCCCATGATGCATACACTTTGGGAGAGTTCTGACAAATCTAGCGGAAATATCCTTGGAGTGAAGAGACAAGTGGGATGCATGTAAGGGGGGGATGCTTCGCCAGTTGGATGGGAACATTCTTGAGGAAGCTGGACAGAACCCTCTGAGTTTGGAGTCAGAGGAGATGCTGCTTCCTCTCAGTGAGACTGCACAAGCTGCTTTGACTCTGTGCCTTGGCTCCCTCACCAGTAGAATGACAGAGATGGGCTACATGACCCCATAATCCCTTCTAAGCATCCAATTCCAATTCTATTCCCCACTCTCTGAACGGCTTGGGGAGCTTGGAATATCAATGATTGTGAGGAAAAGTTTAGAAACTGTACAATTGTACACATAGGATTTGATTCCATAAGCACTGGCCATCAATATTTTCTCCATGTACCAAGAACAGTGCTGGAAACTGCGAATAAAAGATGAAAGCAGATCGTGTAGGCCCTTGAGTGACTCCTGACAACCCTTCCCCCACATCTTAGGCTTATTCTGCAGAGAATTTGTATTTGCTCGCATAGTGTGTGTTGTCTCCCTTGTCACAATGGACACTTGTGGAGGGCAGGACCTATTCTATTTTTGTCCATGTAGCCTCGGAGCCCTGGATGGCTCCTGACACTGAATGGGTGCTTGGTAAGTCTTATGGAGGTGCTGTAGAAGATGCAGATCAAAGAAACCAGGGGCCCTGCTGTCAGGGAGCTTACCTGAATACAACACACAAAGAAAGCCTGTTGCAGGAAGGTGAAACCAGAGGAGGGAAAGTAAATTAGTACGAGGTCATCGACTGCCTGCTAAAGGGGACCTTCAAACCCATCTGGATAAAAAAAATGATGGCCAGAGGGGATGGAGCAAAGGGCAGAGTCACCTGAGAGCTCAAGCCCTCCAATGTTAAGCCCAGAGTTCTTTCCATGACACTTCCCTGCCTGCCTCGAATTGCTAACTTTTATCTATTTAAAAACCGATCAGTAATGAGTTCCTCTCGTGCTCCTTGCTTTGCCCAGTCTGCCCTGGATCGTTTTGCATTGGATTTTTACTGGATTTGAATGAGTGGAATTCTATTGAAGATGGCAGAAGGGATGAATTTTGAGAATGTAAGTCAAAGGGTTTAGTTCTTTTTTCTTTTCTTTCTTTCCTTTCCAGCAATGATCCCTGCTAATGCCTATTATTGAGCTGGCTACTTAAAGGCTGTGGTTTCCCTTGAGCCCCCTCAGACTGATCTGCCCAACCTTTCATCTGGAGTCCTTCAGCAGCTTCTCGGGGTCTGGAGCTGGACATTCCACAGATGACTTTGGCCCTGTTAGGGAGGGGAGGTATGTGACCTTATCAGTATGGAAAGGGTTGCTAGCTCCTGAATCCTCTTCTCCAGTCATCCATTAGGAACCTGGACCTTGGACTTCTTGAATTAATTGTAACCTTTATTCTTGGGGAGACCTTGGAGGGGGGAATGAGCTGGGGCTATTAAAATTATTGACTAGCCGTTTGGTGAGTCATCAAGATGATGGACTTTTGGAGGTGTGCATTGAGGCAACCCACCTGATCGATTCAGTTTCTAAAAGCACGCTTTGGTGAGTGATGCTAGGAAAACAAGGGCTAGAACTTTGCCCTATTGATATCCTAGTAAAGAATGGAGGCACATGTAGACTAGTCCTGAGGTTATGAATGCATATTTTTATCTGCATGGGGAACTCTACAAATGGGCAACATTTATATAGTATTATAAGGTTTGGAAAGAACTGTATATGTGTTATTTGTTCATGATGTAAAGCCTGGAAGATGCTAAGTGCTTTACCAAGGCTTCTCTTTCTTTTCTCTCCCCTTTTTTCCCTTTTCCTCCTTTCCTTCTTTCCTCCCTCCCTCATTTCTTCCTTTCTTCCTTCCTTCCTTCTGTCCTTCCTTTCTTCCTTCCATCTCTCCTTTCTTTGCTCCCTCCTTTCCCTTCTTTCCTCCATCCTTTTCTTCCACCCCTCCCTTTCTTATTCCTTACCTCCTTCCTTCCTCCCTTTCTCCCTCCCTTCCTCTTTCCCTCCCTCCCTTCTTCCCTACTTTCCTTCCCTCCTTCTCTCTCTCCCTTTCCTTCCTTCCTTCTTCCTACTCTTTCCCTCCCTTCCTCTCTCCCTTCTCCCTCTTCTCTTTTCTTCATTTTTTCCTCCCTCTTTCTTCTCTTCTTTCTTTCCTCTCATTTGAGCCTTATACCAACCCTGGAAGATAGGTACTGCTATCATTACCCATTTTGCAGACTTGGAAACAGAGGCAGACAGAGATAAAGTGACTGCCCAGCAAGTGAGTTTATCAGGCCAGATTCTAATCTGCTCTCTGTCTGCAATGCTCTGCCCTGGCTCCCATGCCAAGCTGGCAGCCACATTATTCCTACTGCATGACAAACGATCTCTGAGCTGTTAGCAATTTGTCTTATTTTCCTAGCACATCTGCCATTTTCACAGTTTATCCAAAGTGGATCCAGGCTCACCGTCCGAATACAGAATAGAAGGAGGCAGGCACAATGGCAGTTTCATATGACTATAGCTCTCACATCAATTCGCTTAGAGTCCCAGATGTTCCTGAGGGGACTGAATTGTCATTGGCTTATCGAAAATAGAGCTGGCTGTCCTTGCCAGGCACCATCTTTCACATTGAAATGATATCTTTGGAAATGATCTTATGGAGATTAAATCAAAGGAGTAGAAGGAATGAGATGCAGTCTCTGGGGCATCAAGATCTCTCCATTTCTTAGCAGTCCACTGGAGGCAAAGCTCAAAGGGGAATGGGTTGTTTGAGAGGAAAAGAACACAGTTCTTCATATGACCTGATGTTCTTGTTCTCCTGCCTATTAAATTGAATGGAATTTTGTCACTCGACTGTAGTCAACCATCAGTGAGTCACTCAAAAGTGCCAGATTCAAATACTTGTTCTACCAAGCAGGAGTCGTTTGAACCAGCAGCGTCATGGGAGGCCTTGGTTCATAAGGAGCATAGTGCTTACTGCAAAAGCAGCCAACTTTCTGCTGGTCATCTAGTAAATTACAATGCTCTGTTAAAGGCCATATGAAGGGATTCTTACATTTAAGGTGATTGAGAAATAGATTGGGTGAGAGCAAGGCAGATAGGACAGAGGGTGGGTGGAGGTGGGGTTACCACAGATGAATTTCCCCTGCTTGGTCATGTTTAACCAAGGCCGTGCCCTTGGGTTGTAGTCCCCTAGATAAGTGACTCATCCTCCTTTTACATGGAAAATGGAAAGATCCATACAAGACTTCTACCTTCTGCACATGGACATGTCTACAGAGTTTATAGGAGAAAAATACCAGATACATGCACAGCATAATTTCAGACAACTTGTAGCTTGCAAAAAAATTACGAGTGTCTTATGTGGGAACGAAAGTCCCCCCAGTGGAAACCAGGACTTCT
This sequence comes from Bettongia penicillata ogilbyi, assembly GCA_023548195.1. NCBI lineage: Eukaryota > Metazoa > Chordata > Mammalia > Diprotodontia > Potoroidae > Bettongia > Bettongia penicillata. Next base: position 7,063,388 of record JAJHZJ010000134.1, on the reverse strand, counting down.
GAGTGAGGTCCCATTTGTCTCCATCCTTCCAATCTGCCTTTATGGCTTCCAGCAGCCCCATGCAATAGCCAGGGGTGTCTCTGATGGACACTTAAACATACATGAGTACTGGTCCTTATGGGTGTAGACAGGTTTTTAATCTCTGTCCTCAAGGGTCTCAGTTATGCAGTACAGAGGAAAAGGTGTTGGCTTTGGAGTCAGAAAACCTGGGTTCCAATCTGGCTTTTTAATACTTACTGCCTGTGTGAACCTGAAGTTCCTTCAGTCTCTGGGAGTAGGATCCTAATTCAACAAATAAATAGTTGGCCCATGAAGCTTCCTCTAGAGTAGCAAAGGTCACCTGTGATAATAAGTCATCAATTTCTGAATCTAAAGTTGATATGCCCAACAGAAAACAAAGCCTGACTCAGAAAAACTTTTCTTCATGGCCCCCCCCACCCCAGGATGGAGGATGGTTACAGGACATAGATTTTCTCTCAAGGGAGAGATTCTTTCTTTCTCTTCTTACTTTTTTTTTTTAAGAGAGAAGAGATGGAACGGAGTGGGAAGAAGAGTTTCTATGGAGAACTGAAAGCCAATTGTAAGACAATGAGACAGATGAAAATGCTTACAACCCCAAGAATGAGCTTTAGTTCAACAGAAAATATCTTGTTTTTTGCTTTTTCCAAAAGAAGAAAATCATATTCAATTCAAGGCCTTCAGCATGAACTGGGGGCCTTGCTTTGGGCCAGAAAATGCTCCAGACCTTGTGGATATAAATGCAAACAAGAAACAGCCCCATGCCCTCCTGGACTTTGCTTTCTGCTGGTGGGATGCAACCCCAATAAATAAGATGCATCACATAGAAAGGGAACACAAAGTAACTGCATTGGGAGAGAGGACACTAATATCAGAGAAATCAGGAGAGACTTTCTGTAGATGGTGATGTGGGGCTGATCCTTGAACAAAGCTAGGGACTCCATGAGGAAGGGGTGAAAAGTGCCCTGGGGGGCACCTAGAACAGGGACACATCTTTTTAGAGGCTCCCTAAAAGCTTGCCTAGACTAGGGTCCAGTTAATTTGATGATATTGGACAGGCTTCAGGAATCCTGTGTTTTCTTCTGGTCCCTGCCAGCGACTCTTCACCTTACCTCAGGCAAGTCAGGGAACTCTTTGAGGCTTCAGTTTCCTTGTCAGAATGGCCAGGCTGATCCCTCCTGCTCTAACCAGCTCCAGGGGCAGTTGGGAAGAACCCTGAGTCAGATCTGCAGCTGGAAGAACCTCAGAGGTTTGTTTGCTTAAGTTTTTAGATTTCATTTCATTTTTAATTTTTAATATGATATTTTATTTTTTCCCTATGAAATGAAAAATAATTTTACATTGTTTTCAAATTTTGAGTTCCAAATTCTCTCCCTTCTGCCCTCACTCCTTTCCCTTACCTTCACTGAGAAGGCAAGCCATTTGTGATAGAGTATACATGTACAGTCATGCAAAACATAATTCCATGTATATCAGGCTATGAAAGAAAATACACAAAAAGAAAAGTGTAGAAAAGAAAGTTTGCTTCAATCTACATCCAGACCCCATCAGTTCTTTCTCTGGAGATAGAGAACATTTTTTACCTTAAGTCTTTCAGAATCATCTTTTTTTTTTTTTTTTAATTTATTTATTTATTTAATTTTTTTTTACATGCATTTTCACAAATTTTTGGGTTCCAAATTTTCTCCCCTTTTCTCCCCTCCCCCCCACCCCGATACCCCAAGCAATCTAATTTTCCCTATCTCCAATCTGCCCTCTCTTCTGTCATCTCTCCCTTCTCTTGTCTCCATCGTCTCTTTTCTCCTGGAGGGCCAGATGACTTTCTATTCCTCCTTAACTGTATGTCTTCTTTCCTAGTTGCAACAACAATACTAAACAGTTGTTCCTAAAACTTTGAGTTCCAAATTCTCCCCATCCCTCCCTCCCCACCCATTCCCTTTGGGAAGGCAGGCAATTCAATATAGGCCCTATCTGTGTAGTTTTGCAAATGACCTCCCTGATAGTCGTGTTGTGTAAGACTAACTGGATTACCATCCCTCCTAACCTGCCCCTCCTTGTTTCTCTTCTGTCTTTTGACCCTGTCCCTCCCCAAGTGTTGACTTCAAATTGCTCCCTCCTCCCTTTGCCCTCCCTTCCATCATCCCCCCCTTGCAATATCTCTTTCTCCCCCATTTTCTTATACTGTAAGATAGGTTTTCATACCAAAATGAGTGTGCATTTCACTCCTTCGTTTAGTCAAATGTGATGAGGGTAAACATCTTGTTTTTTTTTTTCTCAGCTCTCCTCTTTTCCCTCCACTAAGAAAAACTCCTACCTGCCTCTTAAATGACATATAGTTACCCCCTTCCCTTTCCCTCTCTTTCCTCCCCCTACATTTCTCTCTCACCATTTACCCTAGTTTCTTTTAAGGTATGGTCCCATCCTATTCAGTTCAGTCTGTGCTCTCTGTCTCTGTATGTGTATGCATGTGTGTATGTGTGTTCATGCGTGTACATGTGTGTGTGTGGTCCCACCAACTACCCAGATACTGAAAAGTTTTAAGAGTTAGAAATATTGTCTTTCCCTGTATGAGTGTAAACAGTTCACTTCTGGTAAGTCCCTTAAGACTTCTCTTTGCTGTTTACTTTTTCATGCTTCTTCTCATTCTTGTGTTTGAAAGTCAAATTTTCTTTTCAGCTCTAGTTTTTTCATCAAGAATGATTGAAAGTCCTCTGTTTCATTGAAAGACCATATTTTCCCTTGAAGTATTATACTCAGTTTAGCTGGGTAGGTGATTCTTGGTTTGAGTCCTAGTTCCTTTGCCTTCTGGAATATCCTATTCCATGCCCTTCGATCCCTTAATGTAGAAGCTGCTAGATCTTGGGTTATCCTGATTGTATTTCCACAGTACTGGAATTGTTTCTTTCTAGCTGCTTGTAAGATTTTTTCCTTGAGCTGGGAGTTCTGGAATTTGGCCACAATGTTCCTAGGAGTTTCTCTTTTTGGATCTCTTTCAGGTGGTGATCGATGGATTCTTTCAATACTTATTTTGCCCTCTGGTTCTAGAATGTCAGGGCAGTTTTCCTTGATAATTTCATGGAAGATGATGTCTAGGCTCTTTTTTTGATCATGAGTTTCAGGTAGTCCCATAATTTTAAAATTGTCTCTCCTGGATCTATTTTCCAGGTCAGTTGTTTTTCCCATGAGATATTTCACATTCTCTTCCATTTTTTCGTTCTTTTGGTTTTGTTTGGTGATTTCTTGGTTTCTCATAAAGTCATTAGACTCCATCTGTTCCATTCTAATTTTGAGAGAACTATTAAATTCAGTGAGCTTTTGAGCCTCTTTTTCCATTTGGCTCATTCTGCTTTTGAAAGCATTCTTCTCCTCATTGGCTTTTTGAACCTCCTTTGCCAATTGGGTGAGCCTATTTTTCAAGGTGTTAATTTCCTCAGCATTTTTTTGGGTCTCCTTTACCAAGGTATTGACCTGTTTTTCATACTTTTGTTGCATCTCTGACATTTCTCTTCCCAGTTTTTCCTCCACCTGTCTAACTTGCTTTTCAAAATCCTTTTTGAGCTCTTCCAGGGCCTGAGCCCATCCACCACCCCCCTGGGGTGTCTGGGGTACTGAGGCCCCACCCTCCACGTCTTTCCCTGATGCCAAGGATACGTCCTCATCATCAGATCCGAAGGTCAGGATCATTTGCATTTGTTGGAAAAAACTCTCTAAAGTCTTATTTTTCTTCCCTTTTCTAGGCATTTTCCCAGCCAGTTACTTGACTTCTGAGATTCCTTTCCACCCCCACCTGGATCCGCCCAGCCAGTGCTTGGCCTCTGAGATTTAAATGGGCTTTCTTCCTGCTGGCTGTCAATCAGTGAGCTTTAGTTCAGGTGCTGGGGTGGGGCCAGGGCCGCCTCCCAGACTCTGATCCCTTGGGGCTATATGCAGAGACTTTCAGGAATGGAACGGGTGGGGGTGGGGTGGGGGGTCCGCCTCCTAAACCCTGCTCCCTTGGGGGCTTTAAGCAGAAGCCTTCAGTAACAGAGCAGGATGGGGGCAGGGCCGTCTCCCAGGCTCAGCTCCGTCAGGTTTTATGCGGGAATCTTCCGTAATGAAGATCCTGCCTGCTGTTGGGGGATTCCTGAGTCCTGGGCCGCTGCCGCCTCAGCCGCTGCCCACGCCTCTGTCTCCGCCGCTTCCTGCCCCATCCCTGCCGCCGCCACTTCCTCCCGAGGGGGCCCAAGTCACGGAGTCGCCCCGCTTCCCCTCTCCTTCAGCCCGGCCTTCTTTCTCACTGACCTGTAGCTTCTGTGGGCGGAGGAACTTTCCCGGCTGCTGGAGCTTCCGTCTCTGAAGCCTGCTCGGATCAGCTTCTCTGGGGCCTTGGCCAGGGCAGCGCTGGGGGTCGGGTCCACTTTCTGGTGCGTGCCGGACCCTGGGGACAGGTCTTCAGGGCTCCCTGGAACGGAAATCTCTTCCACTCTGCTTCTGCACACCTTGTATTGACCCAGAAGTTATGGGGGACTCTTTTTACATTAATTCTATGGGCTTTTGGTTTCGGAGCTCGTAAACGTGCGTCCTTCTACTCCGCCATCTTGGCTCCGCCCCCCCTTCAGAACCATCTTGGATCATTGTATTGCTGAGAATTGCTAAGTCATTCACAGTTGATTATTGTTACAATTTTGCAGTTACTGTATACACTGTTCTCCTGATTCTGCTTATTTTACTCTACATCAGTTTGTGTAAGTCTTTCCATGATTTTCTGAGAACATACTGCTGGCCATTTCTTAAAGCTCAATAGTATTCTATCACAAGCATACACAACAACTTGTTCAGTCATTCCCCGATTGATGGACTTCCCCTCAATTTCCAGTTCTTTGCCACCACTAAAAGAGTTGCTATTTTTGTACACATATTTTTGTGCATATAGGTCCTTTTCCTTTTTGTTGTTTTATCTCTTTGGGATAGAGACCTGGGAGTGGTATTGCTTGGTCAAAGAGTATGTCCCTTGTTTTCCATAATGGATGGATCAGTATACAACTTCACCAACAGTGCATTAGTGTCTCAATTTTTCCACATCCCTCCAACATCATTTTCCCCTCCTGTCATATCAGTCAATCTGATAGGTGTGGGATGGTAACTCAGAGTTGTTTTAATTTATATTCCTTTATATTCGCATATTTCTAATCAATAGTGATTTAAAACATTTTCATATGACTATGTATAGTTTTGATTACTTCATCTGAAAACTGCCTGTTCATAACTTTTGACCACTTTTGAATTGAGGAATGACTCTTGTTTCCATAAATTTAACTCAGTTCTCCATATACTTGAAAAATTAGATCTTTATCAAAGAAGCTTGCTGTAGATTGTTTTCATAGTAATGATTACTATATATTTTCCTACATCCTATTTCCCCCTATCTGTTCTACTCTCTCTTTCTTTTCATCCTGTCCATTCTCAAAAATGTTTTGCTTCTGATTTTTACATCCCTCAACTTGCCTTCACTTCTATCAGCCCCCTTCTCTTATCTCCTTCTCCTCCTACTTTCCTCTATGGTAAGATAGATTTCTACACCCAACTGAGAATGCATGTTGTAGTCTCTTTGAATTAGTTACAATGAGAATAAGGTTAACAATCTCCTCACCCCCTACTTTACCCATCTTCCCCTATACTATAAAATCTTTTTTATGCCTCTTTTATGTTAGATAATTGACCCTATTCTATCTCTCCCTCTACCCTTTTCCCAGTACATTTTTCTTTCTTACCCCTTAATTTTATTTTTTAGATAATCATCCCATCTTATTTGACTTACACCTGTGCCTTCTGTCTTTGTATACTCTTTCTATCTACCCTAATAATGAGAAAGTTCTTAGAAGTTACAAGTATCATTTTTCCATGCAGGAATGTAAATAGTTTAACCTTATTGAATTAATTGCTTATGATTTCTCTTTCCTGTTTGCCTTTTTATGCTCCTCTTGAGTCTTGTATTTGAAAACAAAATTTTCTATTCAGCTCTGGTCTTTTCATCAGAAAAGCTTGAAAGTTCTCTATTTCATTGACCATCCTCCCCCTGCCCCCACAATGATTATACTCAGTTTTGCGGGATAGGTGGTTCTTGGCTGTAATCCTAGCTCCTTTGACTTCCAGAATATCATATTCCAAGCCCTCCGATCCTTTAATGTAGAAACTACTAAATCTTGTGCTATCTGGAGAGCCACAGATATGTGGTTCCATATTTGAATTGTCTTTCTTGACGCTTACAATATTTTTTTCCTTGACCTTGGAGTTCTGGAAGTAGGCTTTAAAATTCCTGGGAGTTTTCATTTTGGAATGTCTTTCAGGAGCTGACTGGTGGATTCTTTCAATTTCTATTTTACCCTCCGGTTCTAGATTATCAGAGTAGCTTTCTTTGATGATTTCTTGAAATATGATGTCTAAACTCTTTTTTGATTAGCCTTTCAGGTAGTCCATTATGATCATATTGTGAACTGGAGGACCTTGGAGAGCTCCTGGTCTTTTCAATCCTTTGGATCAGCTGATAAGTGAAGGACACTAAGAAACGCTTAGGATGAGAGGATCAAAGGCTCACAGATTTAGAATTAGAAGGAGTTTTGGAGGTCATTTTGTCCAAACCCCTCATCTTATAAATTGGGAAACTGAGGCACAGAGTGGGAACTGACTTGCTCCAGGTTGGCTTCCATCATTTCTTTTGACCTTCACATCAACCTTGGGAGTTAGGCATGACAGATATTATTATCCCCATTTTACAAATGAGGAAATTGAGGCTCAGAGAAGTTTGTTTGTAATCACAGAGCTAGTAAGGGATGGGGATAGAATTCAAATCCAGTCTCTCCTGACTCAATGTACGATAACTTTTTTCTATCCCAGGGGACTTGCCCAGCTCACCTAGTTTACGACTGGTGGTGTTACGGAAGAGGTCTAGTTTCCTGCCTTTCCACTGGGTGCTTATTCCCTTACAGCCTGCTGCAACAATTGGGTGCATTGGAGGACTTTCCCTTTGAAGCTGTCTTCCAAATAATTCACTTAGTGCGTGGTTTGGGGGTAACATTCTGTGTTTTCCTCAGAGCTGTATTCCAGCCCCATATTCTGGAACGCCATCTCCTTGCCAGATCCTTCTTCTGTCCCCTTTCCCCCCTCCCCAGCATTTGGCCACTGAAACATTACATGTGGCATGGTGAAAACAACAATATGTATGGATTCAAAAGATGTCACTGTGCTAGAGATGAAGCGTGATCAGCCTCACTTAGCACACACCACGCGCACACGCACACACATGCACACTCACAGAATTCAGACACGCTTCTTTGCCGGATTGTCAGGAGTTACAGAAACATCTTTCACTTATGCAGAGAGCTGTCACCACACATTTCCCCTTCAGGGTTGGAGTTGGCATTGGTTTCCAATCCTCTGATTGATGGAGAGCATCATCCCCCGCACTTGTCTCTGGAGGACCCGGCACTCCAGGCAAGCAAAGGGTGCCTTCCCCGGGCGTCTTGAGGCTCTCTGCTATCATCTGCATGGATGCACAGGCTTTTAGTCAATCAATCAATTAATCAACTCACATTTACTAAGTACCTACTATGTGCAGGCACTATGCTGAGCTCGGCAGATGTAGAAAGAGGCAAAAGACAGTCCCAGACCTCAAGGAGCCTCTCCATTACCAGATGGAGCTAAAGCTGGCTCTTTTAGTACATGCAGTACACACAGTACATGTAGTATACATAGCCTAAGGTCATGAATATCACACTCCTCCAAGCAGCCAGAAGCCCTCAGGAGAGTAGTATGCCTCTTCTTTTGACAACTCTTTTCTCACTGACACTTGTGGTCCTGGTCCCAGCCAACTATCTGACTTACGGTCAGAAAATTCATTTCCACCCCGGACAAATCCCTGCTTATCAGCCTATGTCTCACCAAAGCCATGTTGGGAAACCTACTCAGAAAACACAGTGAGGCTTTTGGTGTTATTGGTGTAATGAGATTGCATTCAGTCCCCTATAATATTTCGGTCAGCAAGCAAGTGTGCTTCCTACAAGAACCAAATGCTTAGATGAAGCTATAGTTTCTCAGCAGATGCCTCAAAATCCTGCCTTCATTGTGCATGCTTGCCATCAGCACACCATCCAGATCTCCTTCCATGTCTACACTTGATGGTTAAGGTTTAGTCCAAGGAGGAAGGGAGAGGATTTATGGGATGGGGAGGAAAGAGTGTGAGATGGATCTGGATCTCCATTTGTCCATAATCACCCTATCTTGTCTTACTGCCAAAGAAGCCTTCAGGGACCTGCCTCTGCACAGTCTTGGTGCCCAGCAAGTGCTTTGGTTTGAACTGTGCTTGGAGGACCTTGAAGGATGACAAGCCCACACCAGCACAAGTGCTGAGGACAATCCTTAATGTACAAAGGCTGGGAGGGAAACAGGCAGGGGCAGAAGGCAACAGTTGGCATTTCCCCCCACACTCCAGTGAACTATTCACTCACCTCCTGCTTTGTCCTCTCCTTCTGCAAAGCCAGGGATGCCAGGAAGCTTCTGTTTTATCCCAAAGGGGAAGCTGGTAATGTCTGAGCCTGCATTTTCAGAGGACACTATAAATCTCAGAGAAGAGGTTCAAGAAAATAACATTCTCATGGGAGAATGATCTAAAATTACTCAGATATCTCTGTCCACCGTTTCTCGTTTAGCCTTTAGCTCCACTTGTAAGGAAGGTGTGGTTCAGTGCTCCTATACTAGAGCTCAGGAGACTGAAGCTCAAAGGTGTCAAGGGACGTGTCCTGGACCCCAGAACTAGAACAGAGACACTGGTCTGCTGACACCCTCACCCAGGGTGCTCCTTGTTGGGGGTTCATGTTCCATGGATTAGCCTTGAATTAATGGGAGCATTCCTCTAAGCAAGTTATATGAGAAAAGATGGGGAGCAGCACAGCATAGTATATACTATAGACAGACAGACTTGGAGTCAGGGCTACCTGGGTCCAAGCTCTGCTTCTGACATACTGTAGTACCAAGGTTAAGTAATTGAATCTCTCACAATCCCAAGCTGCTAGGTGGCTCAGCCAATAGAGTTCTGGGCTTGGAGGTAGGAAGACCTGAGTTCCAATTCTGCCTTAGATACTTACCAGCTGTGTGACGCTGGGAAAGTCATTTGATCTCTTCCTGCCTCGGTTTCCTCAGTAGCTAAGTGAAGGGAGCTTCTACACATGTACCAAAGAAATCACAGGCCTAGAGATAACACAAAGATAGGATAGCAATGTTTTTCCTCAAGCCTGAAATGAAGTTCCAGGACTAGATTAAGCAGTCACTGATAAGAGTTGAAGATTAATGAGCAAAGTTTAATTGTATTTATGCTTTAAATGTTGTCCTGTAAATATTTCCAGGAATGTTTATGCCTGGAAGCCTTAAAGAAGAACTTCATTTTTGTAATCAAAGGCAGACTTGAGTGGAGTGAATGCCACCTTCCCCGCCCCTTAGCCCACTCCGGGAGGCTGGCTGCTCTGACCTGACCATTAAGCCCTAGGGCTCTTCACTCCTGATTTTTGGGGGAAGTACAGGACTCCTGAGCACCCATTTTGGGAAGGAAAGGCAAACATTCCCCTAGGCTTTCAGGTGTCCTGCCCACAGACTGAAGGCCACCAACCATGACTGTCCCTGGTTTCGTTGGAGGCCATTGTGTGCTAAGAACACTTCTGCTTGAAGGGCTGAACCTGAGAGAGACCACGAGGCTCTTGAGAAGGGCGTTAGCCTAGTGAAGGCTGTTTTAGGAAGACTGATCTGGTAGTAGCACCAGGGGGGTTAGGGCATCAGACCTATTGGAAGGCCATTGCTGTAGCTTCAGTGTGTTAACCTGAACTGGAGGGATGGGAGAAAGAATGAGAATGGCAGAGAACATAGGAGCTTCATTGACACTCACTGATCAAAATTAGCCTCAAGCTTTCAAGCTTGGGACATGGATTGGGAGGGTTTCTGGCTCGGTCAGAGCAGAGATGGAGCAGTCAGGCTCTCTACAGGGGCCACAATGATGATAAAGAAAAAGTTACTGTGTGACAGAGCCAAATGGGTCTGTGCACCATCAGAAAGGGAGTCCAGGCCTACATGGAGAGATTGGGATGAGGCATTAATCTTGTCTCTGGAAGCTAACAGATATTTATTAAGCATTTACTATGTACCAGTCATTGGGCTAAGCACTGGGGACATAAAGAAAGACACCCCCCCACACACACACACATACAATTCCTGTTCTCAGGGAGCTCCTGGCCCAAAGGGGGATCATCTATCATGCAAACAACTACATGGAAACAGGCTACAGAGAGGATTAATGAGAGAGAATCATTGGAGGGAAGGCACTAGCTTTAACAGGGATCAGGAAAAAAGGCTTCCTCTAGATGGTGGGATTTGAGTTGGGGCTTGAAGAAAGTCAGAGAGACTGGGAGACAAAGAGGGAGAGAATTCCAGGTATGAGAGACAGTGGAAATACTCAAAGTGGGGAGATAGAGGGTCCTGCTTAAGGCACAGTCAGAAATTTGGAGCCACTGAATCTTGGAGCATGGAGAAGGGGGAGGGGGTAAGAGGTAAGGAGCCAGGAAATGGAGGAGACCTCTGGTCACCAAACAGGATTTTCTCTTTGATCCAGGAGGGAGAGGAAACCAGTAGAGTTTCTTGAATAATACAGAGGTAATATGATCAGACCTGCACTTCCAGAGATCATCTTGACACCTGAGTAGAAGACAGACTGAACCAGGGAGAGGCTGGAGGCAGGTAGACTGGCCTGCCAGTATAAGGGGATGAGGGTCCATACCAGGAGGTAACAGCTCAGTGGAGAGAACAGCATGAAAATGAGGCAGAAGCCATGGCTTGGATATGGGGGAGGCAAGAGAGAGCAGTCAAGGAGGGCCTCTCTGTGGTGAGCCTGGGCATGGGGAGGATGGGGTTGCCCTCCACAGAAATGGGAGAGGTGGGGAGAAGGCAGGGTTTAGGGAGGAAGACAATGTCTCCACTCTCTCTCTCTCTCTCTCTCTCTCTGTCTGTCTCTCTCTCTCTCTCTCTCATCAATCATGCAACATTACATGTCAGGCTACTATATTGGTGTGTTCATAATATTCGTAAGAACTATGTCTGGGATCTTGTTTCAATTCTGGGTCCAAATCAATCCAAACCAACACTTCAGCATTGAGTGACCTAAAGTCTGCTCCAAGAGGTGATTGTCACAAGTTTCATGGGGTTTGGGGCTCATTTCTATAGCATCTCTCATCCTGATGATTTGGAAATGGGGAGAGTCTAACAAATGAAATAAAAAAAAAAAACAGAGGCAATAAAGTCATCTTCTTTGTCCACATCCTTAATGTAACTATTATTGATATGCAATGTATTCTAATGGATATAAGGCATACCTCAAAGTCAAGAAAATCTGGGTTCTAATCCCAACACCAGTGCATAATCCTTGTAAGTCTCAGTTTCCTCTTCTGTAAAATGAGATGACCTATGCCACCCATTCTAGTTCTGAATCTATGATCTCACTATTAATATTATTAGTAGATACCCACCATGGCAAGTTTATTGGAAGACATGGATGCACAACTGTAAAGTGCAGGTAGCCCTGGAAGGAACCTCTCTGAATGTATGAGAAAATCTCAACAACAATACATTTAACTTGTGCCAAAGTATTTTGTGCTAAGCATTTTACCATGAGGATCTCATTTGAGGCTCAAAACATCCCTCAGAGATAGATGCTGTTATTATGCCCATTTTACAGATGAGGAAACTGATGCAGACAGTGGTTAAGTGACTTGTCCAGAGTCACACAGTTAGTAAATGTCTGAGACCAAACTTAAACCAAGGTCTTCCTGACTCCCAATCTGGCTTTCCACCTACTTGGTGATCTCTCTGCCCTAAAGATCATGGAACCATATAAGTTAGAGAAGACACAGTACAGAAGAAATAATTGGAGAGCTTATGTTGATATTCACTGATGTGGCACCACTTGTGTAGATAAGCACTAGTGGGACAGTATATGAGTGAGCTCTCTGAGTGTGTGTGTGTGTGTGTGTGTGTGTGCGCGTGCGCGCGTTTGTCCTTCATTGCTGAAGACCATGCCATCAGAGAAATAGTGACTTGACTTGCCCTTGACTTTGTTTTGAGTGAGGAAGGTCACCAGCCTCACTTCTCCTCCAGAGCCATCTGAATCCAGTGACCAGATATCCATCAGGATGACTGGAGATGACCCAGGATGATGCAATCTGGGTTAAGTGACTTGCCCAAGGTCACACAGCTAGTGAGTGTTGTGTCTGAGGTGAGGTTTGAACTCAGGTTCTCCTGATTCCTGCACTGGTGCTCTATCCACTGCACCACCTACCTGCCCCCTGAGCTCTCTGAGTAGCTTCTTGGAGAACCAAGAACATTCTATAGGTTTGGTAAATAGAGTTTTGTCTGGTGCTGGAGCACTCAGGAGGGATGTACTGACTCTGTACATTAGAATAGGAGCACTAAGAGACAGAGAGAGAGAGAGACAGAGACAGAGACAGAGACAGAGACAGACAGAGAGACAGAGACAGAGAGACAGAGAGAGACAAAGAGAAGTTACCAGAAAACTAGTTGAGAAGAGAGTATGAGGATGGTCTGGGACCTGAGCTGGAGAAAGTTGTCCCTGGACCATCAGAGGAGAGCATTGGTTGCCTAGGAATGGACTTAACAGACCACCATCTGTCTGAGAGAGTGGGCATGGGTGGGAGGGTGTGGAAGGCGGGGGAGGTGGAGAAGAGGACTTCTGTGGGGTTCCTGGAGGCTCCAGCTGGTGCTGTGACACCCAGATTTTTCTTTGCCTCTTCACAGGGGGAGGGGCAATCTTTAAACTGTCAATAGCCCATCTTGGCTGGTGAGCCATGGTGGGCTGGCAGCCGGATCTGGACCCACAAAGATGGAGACAAAATGACAGGCTGAAAAGAAGCCAAGAAATTGGCCTTTTTGTCTTCAGCTTCGTTTGCCAGGAAAGACCACCCTTCTCAGCCCCAGTATCTCATGAGATACTGAGTGCCTGATGCCTTAATAAAGTGGATTGTGATTATCCTAAATTCAGCTGAGAAGCACTTTTCCCAGAGTTTTTGCCTCATCTGTTGGAGCTGAAAACTCTGCTGTTTGTGATGAGTTACTTCTTTCTCGAGTGATCCCAGCCCCTTTGGAAATGCCATCCGGAGCATCTCCTTTTCCCATCATCCCCAGGGGCTTCCAATGACTCTTCAGTCCACTCTCTGAAGATCAGCCTGAGAAACTGTCAGTCAGAGAAGAGCTGACTTGGCGGAAAACTGCCCCCAGAACCTCTCCTTGGGTCATCAGGTTTCCATGTAAATAGACACCCACACAGAAGGAGTTCCCCAGGGCACTGAAGGATAGGAAGAGGCAGAGTTCATCTTTCTGGTACTCTGCTTCTGGACACGGCTGCCTCTGAGCTTCACCAACTGCCTAGTCACTTTTTGCCCTGCTTGTCCTCAGCTCTTCAGAGTACCAACACTGGCTCCCCTGATCCAGGGATGCTGTGAGTGTCCCTGGTTGATTAATAGTCACACCCTTTCAAATTCTTCATTCATATCAAATGTGCTAAAGTAACTGCCCTGGGAAGGGGTACGAGGGGGGTCCAACTGACCCTTCACCTTTCTTCCCCAGTGGTCTGATATTTTGAATGTAAGCCCCTTGAGGGCAGAGACCCTGCCCAAGGTCACTTGGAAGGTATGCATGTGTTGGAGGCAAGAGCAACTTCTTATCCATTGGACTACACTGCCTCTTGTAGGCATCCCTGACCACATCCTGCTTCTCCAATGATGATTGTGAACAGAAGCAGGTGCTCATATGGGACTCTCGTGTTTTCGGGACACTGCGGGAGTCATATCACTTGATCTATGGTATAGTAGGGGAATGGCAGGGCACTGGAAGGGCTATTTCCTTTCATTTATTTCATTCACTCATCACAGGAAGTGTGAAGCACCTACTATGTGTGTGGTTATTCAAATTTTGGTATTCTATTTGTAGAACTGATAGATTTCTAGGTTTGTAGAAAGCTTGAAATTTTCCTGAAAATCCATGTGGTTGCTAGTTCTCATTAAATCTCTTCCCCTCAGGCAAAATTGTTTTGTTCAGCACGGATCAGCCCACCTAACATGCTGGAATTCAACTCAATATAATTTCAAGAGCATTTATTTTGGCCCCAAGTTCTTAAGATACTAGATCAAGAGCTGGAAGTGACTTTAGAGCCCAACGGTTCCCATGTCCTCTTTTTAAAGGCAAAGAAATTGAGGCACAGAAAGGTTAAGGGACTGCCCAGGGTCACACAACCAGTTGGTACAGTGGATAGTGTTCAATTTAGAATTAGAAAAACCTGAGTTCAAAACCTGCCTCAGACACTTACTAGCTATGTGACCCTAAGTAAGTCACTTAACTTGTCTGGTTTCACTTAACTTGTCTCAGTTTCCTCATCTATAAAATGGGGATAATGATGGTAACCACCTTTGTGAGACTCAAAGGAGATAATGTTTGCAAAGCATGGAAAAGGATATAAGATGTTAAGGGGACCTGAGCCTGTAGAGCTAGCACGGTCCTTGAAAGGGCTTTGATTCCACAGATGCAGCAAGTTAGGTGTCACACTGATCTTGGAGTTAGGAAGTCTTGAGTTCAAATCTAGTCTCAGATACTTACTATCTGTGTGATTCTGTGTACGTCGCTTAACCTCTGCTTTCATTTCTTAAATAAGGATGATAACAACAGCACCTGCAGCCCTTGGGGAGCCTTACCTACAGAGCTATGGCCTGGTTTCCATTGCAGTTTGATGCTGCTGGTGTAGACAATTCCTGGTATGGAAGCTTTCCCCCTCATGATTCCCTGTGACTCCATCTTAGCTCTTGGGAGTGACTTTCCTAGAATCCCCTAGCAGGTAGGAATTGGAGGTGAGATTTCAAGCCCAGCCCCCAAAGAACATGGTGAACTTTGCCTGCCAAGATGATATTTTGAAAGAGGAGTCATGGCTCATTGGCCATACCTCAGGTACAGGTTCTCCTGGGGTCTCTGCCCAGAACAATGCATGCAAAGATGATTATTGTTATTCTACAGGGTGAAAGATTGACTTGATCCTTCATGCTCATGAGGGCAGGCATGGAGGCTTTGGGCTGGGCATCCTTGGAAATAACACCTTTGTAGGTGAGCTCCCAGGTCCTTCAGAGCCCAGGCACAAGTTCGTCTCTGCAGACCCTGTGCCTCTGCATTGCTAATTCTCATTCACAGATATCTGAGGGAAAACCTGTGTTAAAGGGAAAAATCATTGTATAGTTTCCAGGAGCATGTTGGAGTGGCAGGTGGCCACTCTCCCTCCAATCTCCCTTTGTTTCTCCTGCTAGAGAAATCTCCCATCATTTCTCCACATCTGGGGATTCCCAGATCGCTCAAGCATCACCTTCTCCATGAGTCCTTTTCTTCCCCCTACCCCCATTATTTTATATGCAGGTTTCATTTACTCTCATGCATGTGATCTGAGTCCTAGCCCATGAACCTGGCACTCCAAGACCAGCCCAGACCACGGAAACCAGTTGTTTCCTTGAATAGAATGCCCTCAGGGTAGGAGATGGTTCATTTTGACACAGACCTTTGCACTGCTATGAGGAAAAGCTGACTTCTGTAGCTATGGAACACAGCCAGAGAGATAGTAAGGCCCTGTGAGGAAACTGAGGCACAGAAATGTAGAATGAGGTGCTACAGGTCTCCCCCACAGTTTGTGTCTAAAGTGGGGCTCAGACCTGTGTCTTCTGGATTCAGAGGCTGGCCCTCCATCCATTTCCTCATACCACAGCTGCACTCCAAAGGCGCTTACTGGGTGCTTAATAGATGATGTTGATCTTTGGATGAATTGAAAGCACTTTGTTGTCTCCCAGATGCTATCTAATCCTCTCCCTTTTTCCTCTTCAATCCCAAGCCCAGTTTCTTGTCTGTCCATCTGCAGTGACTATCAGGACCTATGTTGCTAACTCCTCACTGTGGGTCCCTGAGCAGTCACTTTCTCTGCTCTTCGTCTCAGTTTCATTACCTGTAAAATGAGGAGTTTGGAGTGGACAGCCTCTCCGGACCTTTCAGGCCTCAGTTGATGCTCCTGAGATCTCCAGGCCAGGAGCCCCTTCCTTTCTGCTTGGTCTCCTGAGCCCAGCAGGCCCACCCTAGATAGGCTGACTACCTTTCCATCCCCTCCAAGTTGCTTCATCCCTTCCTTGAACCTTCCTTAGAGGTTTCATTTATCCACTGTTTCATCATCCCTGGATCTCTGTTGAGTGCTTGGGACAGGTGATGAGGCAAGATGAAAACTCCTAAAAGACTCTGAAGACAGCAGGTGGGTGGGGAGACTAGAGAGGAGGAGGCTGGGCCCTCAGAGAAGGGTCTGAGAGCTAGAGGGCTCAGGCTCCTGGGATTGTCCCCATTCTCCCAGGCTTCCCAGGACTTTGGGGCCCCTAGATCTGAATCAGAACTGGTGGTAGAGATCACTGAGCTGCTCTCCACCCAAGCTGTCCATTCTGCAAATTAAGAAAGTGAGGAAATGATTGGTCCAGGCACAGAGGTCATCAATAATGACTGGGGCCTCAAAGGCAGGACTTTGCCTTTGGGGTCTAGGGTCTGCCATGCCAGGCTCTGGAATATGCAACGCAGATTCTTTCCTTCCCTTCTCTTCCCCTCCCTTCCTTTTCCCTGCTTTCTCCCTTATTTTCCTTTCTGTTAATGAATCCCAATTTTCCTCCCTCACTCTGGGGTTTGTTACTCACCTGGCTGCTTCAGAAAGAGAGGCCTTTCCCACAGGATTATCCAGTGAGGCGTCACTGGTGTCTTGGGAGGAGGTTTGGGTGGGGAGCTGGGAGATGCTGACTCTCTGCCCAGGCTGGACACTCTTGAATTCCCCCTCTCTGGGCCCTGAATTCCCTACTTTAAGAAGAAAGGGTTGGGTTGTATGGGCAGGGTTTGGTGTCTGAGGTCTCTTCCAGTCTAGAAACCATGTGTAGCTCAGCCACAGAGAATCCTGAGCTAGGCTTTCTCAGGGGAATGTGGTGGTCCCAACATGATTTGCACCCAGGTCCATGGAAGGACGAGTGGTCCCTCAAGATGTCTGAATTTCTCTGGGGTTATTCACTCAAAAGGAATGGCCTATGTGGTAGCTGGACTTGGTGCTGCCTCAAGTGCCCACTTCCAAGCCCAAAGGCAGCCCAGAGTGGAGTTGCCTTCTGTTTCCCAAGGTCTCCAAAGGTGCCCCTTTGTCCTGGCATCCTCCTCACCCCTCACTTCTCCCTGGTATTTTGTTAGGGAAATGATTCTTTGCCCTTTGTCTGGGCCACGCTTAATGGGGACAGAGCTGGAGCAGGGGTCAGGAAGACTTGGACCTAGAGCCTTCCTTGGGTCACTGTAATGCTCTGTGACTTTGTGCAAATCATGACATCTGAGTCTCAGTTTCCCCATCCATAAAATGGCGATAGCCCCACCTATGGCAGATGGTCTGGCTTCAGCTTCTGCCTGTATACTGGCTGACTCCTGGTGACTCTGGGCCAGTCATTTGAGGTCTTGCTGACCCAAGTGACCCTTTGAGAGTTGAGATGTTGTGGAGCTCATCTGCATGGGTGGAGAGTTTCCTCACATGGATTTCCCCTGAGCCTGAAAGAAACCAGGGATTCTCGAAGAGTAAAGGAAGAGACACTCTCATGCATGCCTGGGTTTTCAAATAAGCCTCCAACTGGAAGAATGGACTGTGGGAATGACCAAGAAACTGAGGCTTGGGGGCTCAAGTACTTTCTTGTGTAGGGCCCCAGAATCATAGAATTTGAGAGCTGGAAGGCACCACTGAACAGAACCAGGGCTAGAATCTGGACCTTGCTCCCTCAACCTCCCTCCGTCCCTCCCTGCCTCACCCCCTACACATTGATGCCTCCCCTGCCCTCATCACTCTGCCTTCCTGGGCCTTGATACCTGTCGCTCCCCCATTCCTCTGCCTCTTCCCTTCCACCATATCCCAGACAGGAGGGAGAGGAGCCGGATGGGGGAGGGGAGGTTGGCCTCTCCCCTAATAGGACCCACCCTCCAACTCTCACCTCCCCTCACCCCCCACCCCAGGCTTTCACCACAAAGGGTGGCATGACTTCGAAACTTCTTCTCTAGGATGTCACTCCTTCTGTACAGTGGTGTATCTGCACATCTTTGTCTACATGAGCAGTATGTAGACACGTCCAAAGGGATGTGGCTGGGTGCTGAGACCTTGTGTGGACAGGATAGAAGGACACGCTCACACACACTACACATACTCACACAAGTACGTTCATACAGACATGCACATGCTGCCTGTGCCTTTGTCACCCTCCCTTCCCCAAAGTGACAGGATGGGCCTGGCACTGTCAGGGTCACTTCCCCTCCCCCCATCTCCAAACCCCCCTCTTTATTAGCAGGTGCTAAATTGTCACTCCAGCTGCTGAATGGTAACAATTAACTCAATTAGCAGCTACACAGCTGTAATTTGGGAGGAAACAAAAAACATTAATAACCACCACCAAAAGCAAAAAGAATAAGAGAAAGAAAAGCCAAGAACAAAAGACTCAGTAGGGAGCATGGGGGAGAGGCCTTGGCGGGTGCAGGAACCTCCACGGGGGGCTGAGCTGGCTCCGCACGGCCCCCCGGGGGCCCCTCTGCGCCCTGGCTTCTGGTCCAGAGGGCACCTCCCCACAGGGAGGGGCTGGACCATGAGGAAAGCGCGGTCTCTACCTCCCCCCTCCTCATCTTCTTGGCAGGAGGACAGTTGAGACGTCTCAGCATCCAAGGAGATGATGGGGCTGGAAGTGATTTGTAATAACAGCAATAAACAATTATGACCATAAGGATGGGGACTGGACTCGAGACCCAGTGTTAGAAAGAATTCCCGAGAGAAGAAACTCCCTTCACTCACGCTGGATAGCTCCTTGGAGGCCGCCCGGGACGTCGGAATCCTCTCCCGCATAGATGAGGGCTGAGCGGCAGAGTGGAGGGGAAGTCTCGGGGTCCTTAGGTACATTCATTCAGCGATCTACTGGCTAACCACGACTCATCGAGGCCGAGGAACATTTGTTAATTGAAGGGAATTAGCCGAAAACAGAGGTGCCCGCCAGAGGCGATTGGCAAGGTGATGGAATCTGTTCCCAATAACAGAAGGGTGCTTTCCTCCCTGGGGTGAGATTCCTTTCATCGAGGGAATCCAAGTGGGTAGAAAATGAATGTTGTCCAGATTATAATGTACATTCGGATGGATTGTTTTGGGAGAGTCCATTAGAGCGTGTGCGCGCTGGCGTGTGTATGTGTGTCACCGAGTAGTCTTGCCCTCTTCCTGCCCTGCGATCACCTCACCAGTCCCAGCTGTCTTTGTGTCTCCTCCCAAGCATCTCTGTTTTCTCCCCTGAGTAAATTCCACCTTCTTATGTGCCCTCCAAGTGTTGGCATTGCTAATAGCTCCCTCGGGGTTTTCCTTTCTAGATGTGATACATTCTAGGTATGAAGGAAGCATAGTTTAGACATGGAAAATGTGCTGATTTATGCTCATTAGCATGCAAACGTGCGGGATAAATCAGTCTATTCCCCTGGATCATTTTAATATGCTCTGAGAGAGAAAGGCCTCTGTCACATGGATTCCTAAAATAAAGAGATGTCAAAACCAGTCTATAAAGCAGGCCCATGGGAGGCAGTGTGGTACATTGGATAGAGTCACAAACACCCGAGTTCAAATCCTGGCTCTAACAGATACTATCCAGTCACTTAACTTCTTGAGTACAAGTCAGATGAAGAACAGATCATGGTCTCTGTCCTGGGCACCAGACATTTCCCCCTGGGAGCTCTCTGAACCCTCCTCCTTAACCCTCAGCCCTCTCTCAGAGCCCCCAGCAGACAGGTCAGAACCACTGTCCCATGGGCTCTAAATATAACAGTTATGGAAATGTCTAGAACACCAGCTCATTGCCACCTCCGGCAGTCTGCCTTACATGTAGAGAGTTGTATTTTTCCCATCATTTCTGACTTGAAAACCTGCAGTACATGGGCACCTTCCTACTGAGTGTAATGTTCCTCATTTTCCCCAGACTTGCAGAATTATTGGGGTTCTCCAATGATGGAGCCCAGAGTGAACTCGATAGCTCCTGAGGCTGCTGTTCCCCTCTGGGACAGCTTTCATGGGCAGAATGGACATTTACCAGAAAGCTGAATTGGCAACTTGGCCCATGTCTCCTGATCTTGCCCTTTACCACCAAATCACCCAGCCCTTTGCATATCTGGAGAGGACTTTCATTTCCCTTCTCCACCACCTCTCCTCCAGGCTGTCCATTCCTTCAACTGACTCTCCTCATAAAACAGCACCTCAAGGACCTTCCCCATGCTGGTTGTCTACTTTTGGAGTTCCTCCAGCTCATCAATGCCTTTCCCAAACTGGGGCATCTAGAACTGAGCACAGTCCTGGTGGCATGCTCTGACCAGGGCTGGGGAGAGTGGGGCTATCACTTGCTGGTTTAAAGGAAGCCAAAGTTCACATCTAATTTTTAAGGATCTGTTGCCCTATGACTGCATCACATTCAAGAGACTGCCTCTGGAGGCTTTAGTACAGTGGGCCTGGGAGCTAAGTTGAGGCTCGGAGTCACCTGGTGGAACCTCCTTATTTGGTAGAGGAGGAACCTGAGGTTTTGAGAGGGGATTTTTCCAAGGCTACACAGAGAGTGAGCCATATAGTCTGGATTGGAGCCTCCATCTGATTCCAAACCCTCAGCTCTTGGCACCACCCACACTGCCTTTCCATTGATTATTCATTCCCTATATCCTTCTCTGAGCTCCATTCAGTTCTCTCTTCCTGTTGCTGATGTGCAGTGACCAGAGTTACCCAGCATATGTCAGGTAAGAGTGAGTTGTGACTTTGTAAAAATATCCAGTGAAGGCTTCTTGGTGGGGGATGAGGCACCTCTTGTTCTTGGGTCAGGCCCTCAGGTTATTTAGAATACTATTTTATGCCACTTTCTGAATACAGGACTATGGAGATTGTAAGTCAACCCTTTGCCCACCCAAGAAGGGAAGATTCTTTCTCAGCCATGGGATACATTATGTGCTACCAAGTACCTTATCAGACTCTAAAATTCTTTATTTTTTATTTACAGATTCTTCCATTTTCCCTTCACTAGTTCTCTAACCGTGATAGAACATATCTCCTCATCCTGTCTCATGGCAATTTCATATGTATACACACACACACACACACACATATATATATTATATATATATATATAATATATATATACATACACATGCATATATATTAAAGTGACCATTGGAGGCAGCTATGCGGAGCTTTGGATAAAGCACCAGCCCTGGAGTCAGGAAGACCTGAATTCAAATTTGACCACAGACCCTTGACACTTACTAGCTGTATGACCCTGGGCAAATCACTAAACTCCAATTCCCTCTCCAAAAAGTGACCACTGGCACCTAGTTTTCCCTGGTAGTATATAAGCTCCTTGAGAAAAGGATTGTTTGGTTTTGGGGGGATTCCCAGCACTTAGAACATTATACATCATACTCAATAAATTCTTGCTGACTGCTTGATCAATGGAAAAAGTTTACATGCATTTCATTCACAATTCCTCTTATCCATATGCCTGCTCTTGTACCTGATGGGCCACCATACTTCTCTGGCCATACATGTTTCTGGTAACAACTCTCACTCACCTCTTATCCATAGGCTATTCCTCACTGGTAGCATGGTCCAGCCTGCTCAGGCTCTCCATGGTGCCCTCCATTACTCTTTGGATGCTTCAGGAATTTATTTGACACTGGGCATCTTGCATTCTTTTCATCATCTATGTCCTTCAAAGGTGAGGGGTTGCTCCCTTTGTGGTATTAACCATCATATTTGTTAGACTCTTTGCCTGGACACAACAGCTATTGAGGGACAAGGTCTTGGATTTGTTCTGCTTGAGCCTAGAGTCATGGATGGAAGGTGTAGATAATGACTGATTTGGGTCAGTTACAAGGAAAACAACTTCCTACCAACTGGAGCCGTCCAAGGACAAGAAGGGATCTCTCAGAAGGGAATGGCTATTTCTTCATTGGGGTCTTCAGGCAAAAACCAAGT
Organism: Bettongia penicillata ogilbyi; assembly: GCA_023548195.1. NCBI lineage: Eukaryota > Metazoa > Chordata > Mammalia > Diprotodontia > Potoroidae > Bettongia > Bettongia penicillata. The sequence continues at coordinate 7,041,241 of JAJHZJ010000134.1, read as the reverse complement.
GACCTCTTGTTGAGGATGTTGTGGGAGGAGATTCTTGTTTGGGGATGGGTTGGATGAGTTACCCTCTGAAATTCCTCCTAGCTCTGAGATTCAGTGACTTCCATTATTCAAATAATTCCTGCCCTTTATAGAAAATGAGCCATTTTCCCTCTCATTAGTACATCATTCTTGACTCCGTGTTTGATCATGCTACTTTATATTATGTATTCTCTGGGTTGTCCAGAATGGCACTGATGCTCTGGGGACTCCTGGGTTTGACCCTGATGCTTCTTTGAGGCAGCTGGGTGGTGCAATAAATAGAGCACCAGGCTTGAATTCAAGAAGAATCAGAATTCATCTCTGACCTCAGATACGAGCAAGTCACTTAGCCTCTGTTTGCCTCAGTTTCCTTATCTATAAAATGGGGATAATAATCACACCTACTTCCCAGGGTTGTAGTGACAATCAAGTGCAACAATATTTGTAAAGTGTTTAACATACTACCTGGCACTTAGTAGGCACTTTATAAATGCTTGTTTCCTTTAATTCCTCCGTTGGAACGACTCCTTAGAATGATGGGTTACACATTTTGACCCAAAGTTGTCACGTTTTCCTCTTAGGTTGCTTTGAAACACATGGGTGAATGCCATCTGGTCCAAGTGCTTTAATGAATCCAATCTGTTAATTAGGTCAATGATGCCCTATATGTTTGCCACCATTTAATCTAACGGCATCTCCAATTTATCTTTTCTCAGTCATCCCACATATCAAACAATTTGCCAAATCCTATTTAGTTCTCTGCAACATGTGACTACATGTCCATCACCACTCATGCAGCTGCCACCTAGTTCAGACCCTCATCCATCTCTGGTGGCCAGCATGCTCTCTGCCCTCCCCTCCCCACCTCTTGGCTTCCTTCCTTCAGGAGGCGGGCTTTTGACTATCATGAATCCTCCTCCTCCAATAGCACCTTCTACTTCTGTCCTCTTTCTATCACTTTATTATACATTCATCATTTAATGCTTCCCCCTCTTTATCTTGTTATATTAAAGTTAGTTCCTTCTATCTTCAGCTGACTCGGGATTTTGAAGTCTTCTCCCCGGACCTGCATTTGAATTCTCACTCAATCTTTACTCCCTCAAATTAGGTAGAGAATCCTCAGTGCACCTTTGGTCTTGGAAGTGCCTCAGGTTTGCTTTCTCTCTGTCTCTCTCTGCAGGAAATGCTCCTCAGGGGCAGGGACTGCCTTATCTATACTTCAAGTATATAGCAAAATGCCCATCACAGAGCAGGTACTGAATAAAAGTTTGTTGCTGATTGATGGATGTGTAAGAGGATTGGAGATCATAGCAAAACAGTCACCCTTCTGTCCGTCCATTATCTTTGTCTATCCACCTATCCATCTTTCTGTCTATTCATCCATCCATTCATCCACCCATCTATCTGCATATCTTGCCTATCTCTCATTTATTTATCTATCACACAAAATAAACATAAGCTAATCGTGGAGGGAGGGTCCTGGAGCAGGTGGCACTAGCTCCTCTTTTATCTCTCCTTCAACCTTCCTTGCCTCTGCCCTGAGCAGTTTCTTGGCCCCTTTCCTATGTCCTCCCCCAGTAGAATGGAAATCCTGCAAAGGTCCTTGTGTCCTCCTGTGCTTAGGATAGTGTGTGGCACATAGTAGGTGCTTAGTGACTGTAAGGAATTTCTCTGGACAGTTCAGCCTCTCAGCTAACAGAGAAAATCTCTAGGTGATTAATTGATTGGACTCCAGTTCATCCCAGCGCCTCTCTGGAGCAGCAGAGAATCAGTTGGCAAGCATTGATTAAGCGCCTACCCTCTGCCAGGCACTGTGGGAAAACCACAATAAGCCCATTGTCGCCCTCATGGAGATGACATTCTATAGTTCACTGTGTACAGATAGTAAAAGAGATCATGTTTTCCAAGTACTTAGCACAGTGTGTGACACCTTGTACATGCTTAATAAATGCTTTTTCCCCCCTTTTGCGAGGAGCAGCATCACTAATGGAGTCTTGGGATCACTAATTTAGAGCTAGAAAGGACAAGCTCTTTATTTTACCGATAAGGAAACTGAGGCACAAAGGGAGTAAGTGACTTGCCCAGGGTCACAAGGTTACTGAGGCTGAGGCAGGATTTGAATTGAGGTGGCCTAGTATGGCTTCACTTTCCCAACTCACACTGGACCCCCAGAGAGTGGTTTACTCCATTTCTCTTGGGGCTCTAGGGATAACACTGAGGGCCTAGGGGTTTTAATAAAATCACTCATAAGTCCCTTTGGGTGTGCTTCCTAGTACAATCTTGCTAGTTGTCATCTCCCAATTACAATGAACTAATTAACATCAGTTAACACTTACAAGAAGATACTTACCAGAAAGATATCACAAGGACCAGAGTCCATGCACAGCCTTCCCCTTACGCTGAGAGGGGCACCCTGTCCTCTACATAACCTCCATCCCTGGACAGAGTGGATTCAAACAAAGCGTCTGCTATAAAGCTTCCATGATTTGGCCACATAATGAGAAGATGGGACTCACTGAGAAAGACCCTGATGTTGGGAAACATTGAAGGCAAAGGGAGGAGGAGACAGAAAGGGAAGAGATAAATGGATAGTGTCATGGAAGTCAGGAATGTGAGCTAGGACAGACTTTGGGAAATGGTGGAGGAGAGAAGGGTCTGCTATTCAGTGGTGCCACAAAAATAAAACATTCTGTCTCTACACACGCCTGGGGAAGGGTATTTCCTGACCCTTGAAGCCTTTTTTTCTTTGTGGAGTTCCTCTCCCTCCGCGCCCCCAACAAGTTCACTTTGGGATGTGGCACCAGTTGATGCATCAGTCACTCTCTGGCCCAGCTGGAAGGCAGGCACCTCACTGGGCTGAGCCATGTAGACTCCTCCTCAGGGCTGCTGTGAAGCATTTTCACTAGATCAGACTGCCTGGCACTAGCTCTGGAATGCTGGACTTTGGTGGAGCCTCCGATGTCTAGGATGGATCTTCCTCTCTCTGGTCGCTCCCATTTCAACATACTCACTCACCTAAGATCAGGAAAGAGGAAACACAGCAGGGCAGGGACTATTTTTCCCTTTGTCTTTGTCTCACAGAATCTGCATGCCCATCCTCCCTCTCCTACTGCCTGTGCCTTTCCTGGTTCATGTATATACTCGGCTATTGGAGGATTGTCTCTATCTAAATGTGCGCTGCTTTGGAGCAGAGACTGCTTTTGCCTGCCTTTGTAGTCCCTGCTCTTGGCACAGTGCCTGGCAGATAGTAGGTGCCTTTGCTGACTGTGCTTAAGGGTGTCTGGTAAGGGTGGGGGGACACCTGCTTCCTTCCAAAGTTTCCCACTGCTTAAACTTGAACAAAACAATTGAATTAGCTGGCCTCTCAACATCTAGAGATGACAGCTGTCACCCTCCTTCCTTCTTGCACACAGTGGGACTGATTATGTCTCATTCTTTTGCTTTTTTCTTACCTAGTCATTTCTATAGGACATGAGTCTGCATGAGGATGGGCACAATGTTGCTTGATGAACGTGTTGCCCCCATGGGGAGCCTGTAGATCACCTTCCCTGCATCCTCTCTCTTGGGAGAAAGAAGCCAAAGAACCAGCTGCCTTCATCACCACCTGCTTCCTTTCAGGCTTTGCTTCAAAGGATAAGAAAGCTCTTGGGCAGCCTTCCCTGGACCCCATCTCTCACTGACAGTGATTGACAGTCTGACTGAGCTGGTATTTACTGAGCTTCCTGAGGGGAGAGAAGATGGCAGAGGTGCGTGGGCTCCCAGTACAAGATGGCCCGCGAGCATCCTGGTGGCCATGGCCCATGTCCATGCCGTTAGAAAAGGCACGAGCGTCTGCAGGAGGGAGACAAAGCTGTCAAATCCCAGAATCTCAGCAAGGAAGGCCCTCAGAGGGGGGTGGCCCAGCTCGTACTTGGATGGGAGTTGGCCCCCCTACCATGGACCCCATCCATGTTCACTCAGCTCCTGCTAGGAGACCCTGCATCCACCCCTTTGTTGGGTTCCATTCTTTTTGCTCTGAGCACTGACCTCTGAGGCCAAGAGGCCCAGGTCAATAATTCTGTCCTCAGAATCTGTACCATGGCCATCATCCCCCTCACCTCCTCTTCTGAAGCCTTCTCTTCTTTAGTATAGGCTATCCATCCCCAGTTCCTTCAGCCAATCCTGTTACAGCATGGTCTCAAGACCCTTCAGCCTCCTGGTCCACCTCCTCTGGACACAGCTTTCCAGTGGTGCCCAGAACGGGGCTGCTCCTGCAGTGAGGCTCTGACCAGAAGAAGGAGGAATCATCACCTGTTGGACAGCCAGTCATTCAATCCACAAGCACTTATTAAGCGTCTACTGTGTCCCAGGCACAGGCTGCATGCTGGAGAATGGCAAGACAAAAAAAAGGAGTCCTTTCCCTTGAGAGACTTCCATTTGTCCAGTCTCTTAGTGTCCCTTTTCTCTGGGGCTAATTTTATCCTATGTTTTAGATTGTTCTGAATTAGATCAGAGTCTCCTGACAGTTTCTTGTAAGACGTAAGGAGGGCCTATCTTAGGGTCAACAGGCCAAGTGCCTGTCCCATCCCTCACTGGGGTGGAAAGGACATTCATTTTATCCCAAGAAACCAAGAAAAAGTCTCCCAGGGAGTTGGGGAGAGAGAGACAGAGAGACAGAGACAGAGACAGAGAGATACAGAGAGACAGAGAGAGACAGAGAGAGACAGAGAGACAGAGAGAGAGACAGAGACAGAGAGAGAGACAGAGACAGAGAGAGACAGAGAGACAGAGACAGAGAGAGACTGAGAGAGAGAGAGACAGAAAGAGAGAGAGAGAGACAGAAAGACAGAGAGAGAGAGAGAGAGAGAGAGAGAGAGACAGAAAGACAGAGAGACAGAGAAAGGCAGAGAGAGACAGAGAGAGACTGAGAGAGAGACAGAAAGAGAGAGAGAGAGAGAGAGAGAGAGAGAGAGAGAGAGAGAGAGAAAGGCAGAGAGAGACAGAGACAGAGAGATGAGACAGACAGAGCCAGAGACAGACAGAGGCAGAGAGAGGCAGAGAGAAAGAGGAGATGGACAGAGAGGGAGGGAGAAGCACAGTACTACAGACAGCCATCCTCCATTCACTGGGGGCTCCAAGGTTTGCAGAGTGCTTTGTACAGCTTGTCTCATGACAGCCTTGTGAAGTCAGGGCATTAATATCATTATTTCCATTTAACAGAGGAGAAAGATGAGGTTTAGAACAATTAAGTGACTTTCTCCCCCAGCCCCTCTCGATAAAGTTCGTGATTCTCTCTTACCTCCAGGACCAAATATGGTTTGGTTTTGAAAGCTGTTCATAACTTGCTCCTCTCTGACCTTTCTGGTCCTTTTAGAACTTTCTCCATGGACACTGATCCACTGACACTGGCCTCCACAGAAGATGCTCCATCTCCTGACCACGCATTTGTCCGTCATATCCAGGATTCCCATCTCTTCAGAAGGCTTCTGGCCCCCCAACTTCCTTCAGGTCCCAGTTGAAATCCTGCCTTCTCAAAGAAGCCTTTCCCACTCCCTGTAGGGCTAGGGCCTCCTTCTAAGAGTATGGCCAGCCTAGCCTGCAAACATCTTGCTTGGACAGAATTGTCTGGGCATCATCTTGTTCTTATTCCTTGGCAATAGAGACTGGATGGATACCTTTTGTTGTTCTTGTTGTTTTGGTCTTTTGGGGGAACCTTAGGGCCTAGGCCAGGGCCTGGTACACAGTAGATGATTAATAAGTGCTTTGTGACTTGGCTCGACCAGGGTCAAGTAGGTGCCCGAGGCATGAAAGAGAGGAATAGGGAGTGACTTTCTGATTTCACTGGCATAAGGAGCTTCCTCTCCCCGTCCAGGTCAGCTCCTTCTCTCCGGGCTGCTCCCAGATCCACAGATGGGAGAAGGGGATTCCTCAGATTCCCTGGTTCCCAACACAGAGACTTGGTACATGGCAGAGAGTTGACCAATGATGGTTGAATTATGTTGGAAGGTAGGAGAGCAAGGCCAGGCAATGACCATTTCCTTCTTCAGAGTCTGCTGCGGGCCAGCCCTGGGCTAAGTTCTGGAAATCCAAATACAAGCAGAAAGAGACACAGCCCCTGCCTTTGAGGGCTTACAGTGTAAAGGGCACTGGAATACAGGGGAGGGGGAGGCATGGGACTCAAGTCTGCAAAGTCAGAAGCACCAAGCCAAAGAGGGCAGGAAGCTGGGTCAATCTGGGGCTTCTCCAGGTTGGGGGAATTCAGACTCATTAATGTCTAAGAACAGACATAAGAGAGGCCTGGGACTCAAGGGTCTGTCTGGGACCAAAGTCAGCTTTCCCTCCCTCTGTTTCCCCTACAGCCTCTTGGAGGGCCAGACTAGTGTGGGCTCCTGCTACCCCAGGATGATAAAAAGCTCATCTGCCAGAAGGATTCAAAGCAAGGTCTTCTTAAAAAGAACTGTATGGCTGCTGGGGGTGGGGAGGGTTTGTGGTGAGGTGAAGAGCAGAGCGGGGCTCCCCATCACTGGAGAGGCACTTGCTGAGGCTATGAGGTGCCTTCCAACCCTGGAATTTGGCAACTCTGAGGTTGTCGGGGGCACACGCAGGCATACACGGACACACGCGCGCGCACACTCACTATACAACTTTAAGCTGAATCTGCCTTATTAACATTTATACATTATTACATTACTTTCTTAAATCTAGAAACCAACAAAATACTAAATCAAACCCTGCTTTGTCACACTTGTGGATGGCCAAGGTATAAACACTCCTACTGAAAATGAGGCATTTTGCTCCATGAGCTGAAATGAAGACTCTCAAGCATCCCCTGATCTCTGCCTTGGACCCCCGGTAGTGATGCCAAAGTGCCAGACTGGCAGTCAGTCTTGAGGGTCAGAGAAGAGCCCACAAAGGCCACACTGGGAGTGGAACCTTACGGCTCTGTCTGAATGGGTAGCTTCCCTACCAGGCGTTGCAGGACCTGGGGACGCTGCAAAGCAGCACCTCCTAAACATCACCCCATCTCAATCACTGAATGGGCAAGAACCTTCTCAAAGGAGAGGGAGAAGAGCCATTCTTGTAGAATGTGACTTCTGAAGCACCAGATGATGTTTTCCATAGATATACAGATTTCCGTTGATGTCAGAGAAATTTTCTGCTAGCTTCATCTATAGGGCATTTCATATTTTTACAGCCCTGCTTAATTTATACAAGTTCATGCAATCCAATGGGCAAAACAAATAGCACATTTATTTCATACAAAACAAACAAGAACACTAATCAAGGAAATAAACCTTCAATATTCTCTCATTGATGGGTCTATGCATAAACAGCATTTCTCAGCTGGGGAGCAACGCTCCACCTCCCAGGCTAGTGATTCATCACTGGAGGTAGGTGACTTGTTTGCATCTTAATGAGATGAGTCAACACACAGGTATAGACTCATTCCTTCATCTCAGCTACAAGACCTTTACTGATGTTACCCATGATCTCAAAGAGCTGCCTTTGTCCCCCAGGGCTGAGCTCTGAAGGCTCCCATTAAGATGCGAGCTTTGGGTGAAGAGATCATTAATCTAATCTGCCAAGATGGAATTCATTAAGGAGAGAGACTCCAGGGGCTGAGTCCCATCCCACTCTCTCCTCATAGCCCTTTACTTCCTGTATGGATATTTTGTATTTATTTTTTGTGAAAATGGGTAGCATTTTTATAGCACTTTAAAGTCTGCAAAACACCACCATAGGTTATTTCATTTTTTCCTCACCATAGCCCTGGAAAGTAGGTGCTACCATTATCCCTATTTTACAGATGAGGAAGATGAGATAGAGTATATTTAAGGCACTTGCCCCCAGTCAAGATTATATGTATGTGTATATATATGTATATACATATATATATTTACATGTGTATTTATATCTATATTTGTATGTGTCTATATCTATACATATTTGTGTGTACCTATATATATTTGTGTGTATCTACATATCATATATGCTATATATTATATATATTTGTGTATGTATCTATATCTACATATTTGTATCTATACACGTATACATATGTATCTATACATATGTATACACATATATACATTTGTATGCATATATACATATGTATCTATACATATATTTGTGTGTATCTATACATAATATACTTTTATGTGTATCTATATATATACATATACATACACACGTTATACACACATATGCATATATGTTGTATTTCTCTAACAGAAAGTAAGCTCCTTTAGTTTGGGAACTATTTAGCTTTTGCTTTTGAATCACCAGTCTGACATATTTGTTAAAGTGCCAGCCTTGGAGAGGGAGAGACTCTGCCATAATGACTTAACCCCCAATGTTGTGGGCAACTCTTTAAGCCTGAAGCTGCAGAGAAAGTGTTAACATGCATTAGTGGATGGAGGTTCCTCCCCTGGGAGTTCTATGTATCAGTGAAATCACAAGTCCATTCCCTATCCTATCCCTATCCCTATGCCAATTCTAGCATGGAGCACTGAGGCTGGAACATAGTAGAAGCTTAACAAATGCTAGTTGGTTGACTCACCAAATCCCAGAACAGATATCTCTTTTACAACATTTCTGACAAAATGGCGTCTAATCTCCATCGGAAGACCTTGGGTAGTGGGGAACTCACCCCCTGCCAGGGCAAGCCAATCCTCTTCTGAGTTGTTAGGCGGTTGGTTGTTCCTTACCTCAAGCCTAAATGTGCCTCTTCCATGTCCGAGTCTCTCAGTACTTGGAGATGGAGATCATATCTTCTCCTCTTCTCCCAGTCCTTCAGGGCAAATGCTCTCATTCCTCCAGTCATCTCTCATTCTGATTAAATATTCCTGCTTCCTAGTATGGTACTGTGCATACATTAGGCATTTACTATGTGGATGAGATATGAGAGTCACATTTCAGTAGTGGGCTCCACCCCCAAGTCTCAGTGATCCCTGTGAGGTCAAATTGGTATCTTTGAGCAAGGATCTTTAATTTTCCTTAGTTTAGTGCCCATCGTTGGTGCACTTGTGTATAGGCATCTCTTGTGGAGTCATTTCTCAGTCCTAGTCAACTCTCTGTGACCCCATTTGGGGTTTTCTTGGCAGAGACACTAGAATGGCTTGCCATTTCCTTCTCCAGCTCAGTTTACAGATGAGGAAACTGGGGCAAACAGAATTAAGTGACTTGCCCAAGGTCACACAGTTACTGTCTGAGACTGGATTTGAACTTATGTTCTACAGGGCTAACACTCTCTCCACTGCACCATTTAACTGACTAATAGACATCTAGCACCATGTGTATTATTATTGCCTCTTTTTCTAAGAAACTGTCCTGGGTAAAGTATAGGTTCTTCTTATTGGTCCTTTCAGGTCATGCTTTTTGGGGACAGCTGGTGGGGTAGTGGATAGAGCACTGGAGCTGTAGTCAGATAGAGTCAAATCCAGTCTCAGAAACTTGTTAGTTTTGTGACCCTGGGCAAGTCCCTTGATCTTTGTTTGCTATAGTCTCCTCATCTGTAAAATGGGGCTAATAACAGCACCCACCTCCTAGGGTTGTTTTGAGGATCAAATGATGTAATATTTGTAAAAATCTTTGCAAACCTTAAGGCACTATGTAAATGCATGCTGTTGTTATTAGGGGTTTAACAGATGTGTGTGGGTAGTCTTCTCCATGCATTTTCAATAGAAAGTCCTCTAGGTCAGTTCTGCAGGTCTCCAGGCAAATATCTCTTTCTCTCTTTTTATTCCTTTTATTCCTTTCCTAAAGGAATAAAAACCCACCATACATCCTTCTGTCTATCTATCCATCACCCACCCATCTATCTATCTATCTATCTATCTATCTATCTATCTATCTATCTATCTATCTATCTATCTATCTATCTATCTATCCGTCTATCTATCTATCAAATCTACAGCTAACCTCTCACTTACTTATCTTAGATTCACTCTCTTCCTTCCCAAGAGTTTTCAAGGAACAATGGATCTTCAATGTGTATGGATTAGCTATCCAGCCTGGTCTAAAAATCCACATCTTTGTGTCCAATGCACCTTTTAAAGCCAATTATTATATCCTCTATATATCTCTTTCTCTTTAGAGAGACATTCTTGTCTTTGATTTACCACCCTGATGAAAACACCACCTGTGCCCTTCAGTTTCTAACTCATACTTTAAAGTCTAAACCATAGAAACGGCTTCTGACTTATTCCTTATGGAACCTTTTATCCATGCACGTATCACCATGAGCACTTTGAGACCATCAAGTCTAACAAGGCTCAGGGAGTTCTGTACAATAGCTTAACCCACCCCCCAGGAAGGTGGTGGTCCCAGATAAGTGCACTAACCTCTCCTACATTCCTACTTTCCCTAACACTGTAAGCACCCCCATCCTCCCCATCCCTCAGGCTCGCAAGCTAGGAGTCACTCTGGATTCCTCACTCTTTCTCACCCCCAGATCCAATATGGTGCCAAGGCCTGTCCATTTCACCTCTGCACCATCTCCCCAATACACTCCCTTCTCTCCTCTGACACTGTCCTCACACTGGCACAGACCCTCCTCCCCTCATACCTGTACTATGACAATAGGGGTGGGGTGAGGTTTACCTGCCTCAAGCCTCTCCCAGTTCCAACCCATCTTCCACTCAGTCACCAAAGTGATTTTCCTAAAAGACAGCCTCCTTCCTCAATAAATGCCATTGGCTCCCTATTACTGCTAGGATCAAATACAAAATGCTGTTTGGTCTTTGAAGCCCTTCAGCACCCACCCCATTCTCCCTTTCCAGGCTTCTGACATTTGACTCTCCAACCCCTGGATCCCATGACCCAGCTTCCTGGCCACAAGCAAGATGCTGTTTCTTTCTCAGCTCCAGGCATTCTCTCTGGCCATCTCCCCTCATGCCTGGAATGCTCTCCCTCCTCAGTCCTGATCATTGACCTCCCTGGCTTTCTCTAAGTCCCAGCTCAAATCCCACCTCCTACAGGAAGCCCTCCCTAGCCCCATCATTCCAGGGCCTTCCCTTGGTTCATCATTTCTGATTTGTCCTGTATTGAGCTTGCTTTGTACATACTTGTCTGCATGTCATCTCCCCCATTAGACTGCAAGCTCCTTGAGGTCAGGGACTGTCTTCTGTGTCTTTTTGTATCCTCATCATTTATCGCAGTGCCTGGCACACAGTAGGTGCTTAATAGATGTTTATTGATTAGGTGCCCCAAGAACAGAAATGAAAGAGCAGAAGGACCAAAGACCAGAGCTCACATGGAGGGGCACATGGCCTGATGGGAGAGGAGAGGTGAAGACCCTCAGGCAGGAACTCAGCCAAAGTCCCCGCAGGCACAGAGCCAGGCAGGTTTTAAAAGTCCTGGCTCTGTGACCAAGGGGAAAAGGAGAACGAGGAGTGGGAGGATGGGCAGCGGGTCTGGAGTCTTCTTCCCAGGCTGCTGGGATGGGCTGGTCACTGGTGTTCCTCCAGGCACTTTCTCCCTCCATCCCCTCCATGATTAAATAGCCCACAGATCATTTCTCTTAGCATATGTCTGCCAAAACAGACAAGCCGAATCATTCCAGTCCACCCTTGTCCAGCATTTGTTCCATCCTTGGGAGCGTTGGAGTGCCCTTCTCTGGACCTTTTCCCAGTCTTTTATTCCTTTCCTAAAATTTGGAACCCAGTTGTTCACAGTGCTCCAGGTGTAGAGTGACCACAATCTGATCAAGGAAATTCATCCATTGGTCTTTGTGGGGAATGACAGGAAGCAGCCTCAGGCAGGAGCTTGGTGCTATGGGTGGGGGAACTGGGACAGCCCCTCCTGGGGCTGCTTCTTTGCAGTTAGAGACAGTGGCAAGGCTGAGGCTGGGCCGCCACTGCTGGTTCTAGTTGCTTCCTGCCAAAGGTCGATTCTCTCGAAAGAGAATTCTCTTTCTGGAGATAATTGCCTTCTTTGCCGTTTACTCTGAATGACTTGTCTCCGAGGAGGCCCAGCAACCAAATCGAGGCTGCTCCTAGGGAGATTGGAAGTATATTTATTATGAAATGTGTGGGAAGTTTGCCTACTGCCTGTGTTTAGTTTCAAATGACTCAGGCCCTCATTTTAATTAGTTGCATTTAATTAGAAGTCATGTTGTCCCTTAAAAAAAAGGTTTTCAAGAAAACAGTACCTTCTTGTTAGAGTGGTTCTGTGGGTAGAGCTTGAGCCTAGGAGGATCACGGAGGGAGGCTGGGCTCTCATTGGCTTTGCCATTTGCCAACTCCATGACCTTGAATTAACCTCTCTGGGCCTGAGTCTTCTTTTCTGGAAAGCTAGAGCAATAATGCCCCCTCTGTTTCCTTCATTCAGTGTTTAGGGGGTAGCAGAGAAGATGCCCTGGGTACCTGAGAAGCAGGGATGCATCAGGAGACAAGCAGATCATTCCTGCTTGGTGGAACTAGTCAGATGTTGGCTACCTTCCCTCCACCAACAGATTCACCATGGAGAAAACATGGCAAGAGAAAGGTGTTCTTGTCCAGGTCCTAGGGGCCCTGAGAAACCCCTTCTACAGAAGGGGAGGCTTTCACTCAGAGAGGGAGGCTCAGTCTGTGTTGGCCAGCAGAAGGGAGGAGCCTGAGTATCTGTCCTGGTTCATTAGAAAGAGGTTATTTTTAAAATTTTTTATAATTAAATATAACTTCAATGCTTGAGGTCTCAACCCTATCTCTGAAATGAGCCCTCTCTTCTGACAGAGAAAAGGAATGAAGAAAAGCCCCCACAGAGCTGTGACCATGCCTGATGATGAGGGGAGCTGCACATGTGTCCTTCTCCATTCTGGGTAACCTTGATGATTTTCATTGGCTATTTAGTGCTTCAAAGTGCAACCTCCTCTCAGCAATCTTTTAATTAGTTTGTGTAGTAGATAGAAAATCTGAGTTCAAATCCAGCCCCAGACATGTACTAGCTGTGTGACCCTCGACAAGTCACTTAACCCTGTTTGCCTCAGTTTCTTTGTCTGTAAAATGAGTCAGAGAAGGAAATAGCAAACCAGTCCAGTATCTGCCAAGAAAGCATCCAACAGGATCATGAAGCACTGGACACAACTGAAAAAGAGCCAAACAATAAATGGCATTGCTGTAATCACTGGGTCTGCCCATTAGCTCATTTTTTAGGAGCATTGATCTGGAGGCAGAGGAGGATCCCAGAGGCATACAGTCCAGTGCCTTCATTTTAAAAACAGAGAGCCCTAAGTTCTAAGGTCTCTGGTCTCCCCATGGTGCTGCATTGTTTCCCAGGTCTCTTGTTCATTCCCTCTTAATCCATTCATACAAATCTCCTCGCCTCTCCCTGAGTCCTCGCGTCCCTCATTTTGTATGGGATAATAGCACATCACATCACATACTATTATTTTTTTCAGTCATTCCCTACCTGATGATCAGTGACCCTATAGCTTTCCAGTCCTTTCCAGTGGTTTCCTATCCTTTAGTACTCAAAGAGTGGCGCTGCTCTGAATCTTCATGAACCAGAGAATTTTTGTTCTGACTCATTTGGCACCTGTGGCCAGGTAGGGGATTCCTGGGTCAGAGCTGATGGGCTGCCTGGTCATTTTTATTGAAAAATTCTTGTTGAAATTCAGAAGAGTCAGACCCTTTCCTGAGTCCCCCAGTGATGCCCTGAAGTGCCTGCCCTCCTCCCCAAGGACTCAGACCCTGAAGTCTCCATGTTGGGTCATCTTGGCCCATTTGTTGCCAGGAATTGAAATTTCAGAGTTTTTAATTTATATTTTTCTTCCTATTAGGATTTGGAGCCTGTTTTCATGTGGTCACACACAATTCTTTTGTAAACAGTCTATGTTCTTTGATCTCTTATGTCTTTGGGAATGAGTTTTAGTATGTATATGTGTGTATGTGTATGTGTGTACAAGTACTTATACATACACATACATATATGATACAAACACATATACATATATACCTAATACATGTGTGTGTGAGAGTATGACTTGTACTAACTATAGATGATGCCAGTATTTTTTCCCAATATACCATTTATCTTATTCATTGGGAAGGGCTATGACAGAGTGGTAAGGAAGGGGAGGGAGCTGAACTTTGCAGTCTGGCAGATGGGATGCCAGCATGAGAGCTTGCATGTTGAAGGCTCTCCTCTCCCCATCCCCTCTTCTTTTCTGGAATTTCTTCCTCAAGTGGCCCCAGACATGATGAGTTTGTATATCTTCTTGTGAGTCAAAGTCTGAGACTGGCACATAGTAGGTCTGAATAAATGTTTTGGGACTGAAGCCTTCTACCATTCTTCTCCATATTCTTCTCTGAACATCCCACCATGCTGGGGTGCTCCTTCTGGGTCCATTCAAGAGCCTTCCCTCACTTTGACCCATATGACAATAGACAAGACTGATGCAGTAATGGTTTTCTCTGAGTGCTTTCAGGTTTGCAAAGGGCTATATGTCATTTGATCATCACAAAAACCCCAGGAGGCAGGTGCTATTGATATTACCATTTTACAGAGGAAGGAAAAAACAGGTTCAGAGAGGTTAAATGATCACATAGCAAGCACTGGATGCAGCAGAATTGGAATCCATATCTTTCTGACTCCAAGTCTGGAATTCTGTTGTAAAAATCAAACACTTATCTGGGTAAAAGGAACCCACTGGAAGGGATTTATGGGGCTGGGGTCAGGGTGGAGGTGGATGTGGGAAAAGGAATTCCATGCTTTGTAGGTTGCTAGTGCTAGGTTGGGTTGGGGTTGTTATAATGGATTTGGAGCAATGGGAGGAGATGTACAAACATTCAGGCTATGTGTGTGTGTGTGTGTGTGTGTGTGTGTGTGTGTGTGTGTGTTGTGTTGTGTGAGTATGGAGAGGGAGGCTGGATCCTTTGAGGAGGCCCCACAGAATTGCAGGGCTTGATGGCTCAGTCCAATGCTATCTATAGCAGGAGCATCTGAAAGACTTCACCATTCACATGGACCTCTGCTCCAATTCAGATCTTGCTCTGGGCATGTTCATTCATTCATTCAGTCAACAAGCATTTATTAAACACTAGCTGTGTTCCAGGCACTGTGCAGCATGCAAACACATGCAAAACCAAGCCAAATCAAACCTCTGTACATGCAAGATTTTCCTGGGTAAATGAAAGGTAATTTCCAAGGGAGAGAGGGCAGGCACTTGCAGATGTGGGGCATGATGGAAGATAAAGAGGGAGGATGTTCAATTCACTTCGGTGGGAGGCCCAGCTCTGCCCTAGGGAGTCACACCTCCATCTGCACCTTTTCGTGATGTCCCTTTCCCCCACTGATCCCTTTCCTCTTTCATTGACATGGTGCCAATGGTCTTTGTGTGTGCATTCAGCTCTAACCCTTGCCCTTCCCTCAGGAGGATGGGAGCCTCTGCGTCCTCTCTGGTTCTATACATCCTGAACTTTATGCCCTGAGTGTTTGTTTGGTTGTTTGTTTTGAGACTGGACTCATGATTTCTTTGGTGTAAGAAACTCCCAGTGCTAAGCTCTCTCTGTTCATGCAGATTGATGACTCCTTTGCAACCTGGAGTCCATTGGGCTGCTGGGGCATTGAAAGGTGGAACCACTTGTCCAGGCTTGGAGAGGGGAGACTTGTCCCAAGGAAGATTTGAACCCAGGTCTTCCTGACTCCAGGGACAGATCTCTACACACTAAACCACCTTGCTTCTTATTCCAATCACTTAACAAAGGGGAATTCAGTTGAATTGAAATAACTGCAAGTATTATGCAGAGGACTGGACCAGGCCCCTGGGGGAGATCCAAACTCAAAAGCTCAGTGGATCTGGTATCCTTGCTTCCCAGAAGTCTGAAATCTAGCGGGAAAATGGCCAGCAGTAAGGCAGCTGGAGGAGGTCTGAGCAAGAAGGTCAGGGCTTATGGAGGGGAGAAAAGTCGTCACTTAAGTGATGCCCACAAGTGTACACAAGGGTAGGTTGGGCACTGGAGGGAAGCACAGAATGGGCCCACTGCACTTGTTGAAGAAGAAGAAAGCCTGCAAATAGTGGGTCCTCCTCCATTAGGGGATGACTGAGCAAATGGTGGTATCCACATGGAGTAGAAGGGAAATGAGGATTAGGAGGAATTCAGAGAAATGTGGGAGGATTTATGTGAACTGATGCAAGAAAGTAAGAAGAACCAAGAGAAAAATAAGAAGAGAGGAAGGAAGGAAGGAAGGAAGGAACAATTTTAGGAAGGAAGGGGAGAGAAATGAAGGAAGGAGGGAAGGGGGAAAGGAGAGGAAGGAGAGCATTGGTATGGTGTCAGGAAGATAGTCTTTTGCTTGCCAAAGTCCCTTCCAGAGGGAATTGTAGGAGAAATATTCCTTGGCATAGAGGGATGGAAAGAAGACTGACTTATCAGAGGATCTGAGTTCAAATCTTCCTCCTGCTACCTGTTTTACCCTGGACCAGTGATTTCACCTCCCTGGCCCTGGGAGGCCAAATCAGCATCTAAAGTCCCTCCCACCTTTAGATGTACCCTGACTGAGGGTGGAGTCAAGATGGCGGAGTAGAAAGACTCACCGTATGCTAGCTCCGAACCCACAGCCCATATATTTCCTACAAGAAGAACTCCCCACGAATTCTGGATCACTGCAAGGCACGCAGAAACACAGTGGAGAAGATTTCCATTCCATTCCAGAGAGCCCTGGAGAGCCGTCCCCAGGGGTCAGTCGAGCCCCAGAAAGTGGAGCCCACCCCTGTGCTGCCCTGGCCATGGCCCCAGAGGAGCCGATCCGAGCTTCAGGGAGGGAACCTCCGGTGGCAAGGAAGGTCCCTCTGCCCACAGACCCTACAGGTCAGTGAGAGAGACTTCTGGGCTGGCCGAGAGGGGAGTGGGGTGTCTCTGTGGCTCCGGCCCCCTCGGGAGGAAGTGGTGGAGGCAGAGGCAGGGGCAGGAAGTGGTGGAGGCAGAGGCAGCAGTGGCGGCGGCCCGGGACACCCCAAGCAGGCAGGCAGAAGCTCAAGTCTCTGCATAAACCCCCTGAGGGAGCTGAGCCTGGGAGATGGCCCTGCCCCCACCCGCTCCATTACTGAAGATCTCTGCATAAAGCCCCTGAGGGAACTGAGCCTGGGAGGCGGTCCTGCCCCCACCCCAGCACCAGAACTTAAGCTCACATTGAATAGCAGCCACAGCCGCCTGGGAAAGCCCATTTGAATCTCAGACCCCAAGCACTAGCTGGGTGGATCTAGGCAGGGGTGGACAGGAATCTCAGAAGTCAAGTAACTGGCTGGGAAAATGCCTAGAAAAGGGAAGAAAAATAAGACTATAGAGAGCTTCTTTGAGCAGGTGCAAATGTTCCCGCCTTTCAATTCTGATGACGAGGAAATATTCTTACCATCAGGGAAAGACGTGGAGGGCGGGGCCTCTGTATCCCAGACACCCCAGGGGGATATTGGGTGGGCTCAGGCCTTAGAAGAGATCAAAAAGGATTTTGAAAAGCAAGTTAGACAGGTGGAGAAAAACTGGGAAGAGAAATGAGAGAGATGCAAGAAAAGTATGAAAAACAGGTCAATACCTTGGTAAAGAAGACCCAAAAAAATGCTGAAGAAAATAACACCTTGAAAAATAGGCTCACTCAATTGGCAAAAGAGGTTCAAAAAGCCAATGAGGAGAAGAATGCTTTTAAAAGCAGAATTAGCCAAATGGAAAAAGAGGTTCAAAAGCTCACTGAAGATAATAGTTCTCTCAAAATTAGAATGGAAACAGATGGAGTCTAATGACTTTCTGAGAAACCAAGAAATCACCAAACAAAACCAAAAGAATGAAAAAATGGAAGAGAATGTGAAATATCTCATGGGAAAAACAACTGTCCTGGAAAATAGATCCAGGAGAGACAATTTAAAAATTATGGGACTACCTGAAAGTCATGATCAAAAAAAGAGCCTAGACATCATCTTTCATGAAATTATCGAGGAAAACTGCCCTGACATTCTACAACCAGAGGGCAAAATAAGTATTGAAAGAATCCATCGATCACCACCTGAAAGAGATCCAAAAAGAGAAACTCCTAGGAACATTCCAGAACTCCCAGCTCAAGGAGAAAATATTGTAAGCAGCTAGAAAGAAACAATTCCAGTCTTGTGGAAATAAAATCAGGATAACTCAAGATCTAGCAGCTTCTACATTAAGGGATCGAAGGGCGTGGAATAGGATATTCCAGAAGTTAAAGGAACTAGGACTGAAACCAAGAATCACCTACCCAGCAAAACTGAGTATAATACTTCAGGGGAAAATATGGTCTTTCAATGAAACAGAGGACTTTCAAGCATTCTTGATGAAAAGACCAGAGCTGAAAAGAAAATTTGACTTTCAAACACAAGAATGAGAAGAAGCATGAAAAAGTAAACAGCAAAGAGAAGGCGTAAGGGACTTACCAAAAGTGAACTATTTACATTCCTACATGGAAAGACAATATTTGTAACTCTTAAAACTTTTCAGTATCTGGGTATTTGGTGGGATCACACACACACATGTACACGTGTGCACGCACACACACATACACACATACAGAGCCAGAGAGCACAGAGTGAATTGAATAGGATGGGACCATATCTTAAAAGAAATTAAGGTAAATGGTGAGAGAGAAATGTAGTAGGAGGAGAGAGGGTGAAATGGAATGCGGGTAAATTATATGTCATTCAAGAGGCAAGCAGGAGACTTTTTAGTGGAGGGAAAAAGAGGAGAGCTGAGAAAAAAAAAACATGAAGTTTACCCTCATCACATTCGAATAAAGGAAGGAATAAAATGCACACTCATTTTGGTATGAAAAACCTATCTTACAATACAGGAAAGTGGGGGGAGAAGGAGATAAGCAAGGCAGGGGATGATGGAAGGGAGGGCAATGGGAGGAGGGAGCAATTTGAAGTCAACACTCTTGGGGAGGGACAGGATCAAAAGACAGAATAGAAACAATGAGGGGCAGGATAGGATGGAGGGTAATTCAGTTAGTCTTACACAACACGACTATTATGGAAGTCATTTGCAAAACTACACAGATAGGGCCTATATTGAATTGCCTGCCTTCCCAAAGGGAATGGGTGGGGAGGGAGGGATGGGGAGAATTTGGAACTCAAAGTTTTAGGAACAACTGTTTAGTATTGTTGTTGCTACTAGGAAATAAGACATACAGTTAATGAGGAATAGAAAGTCATCTGGCCCTATAGGACAAAAGAGAAGATGGGGACAAGAGAAGGGAGGGATGATAGAAGAGAGGGCAGATTGGTGATAGGGAAAATTAGATTGCTCGGTATATTGGGGTGGAGGGAGGGGATAAAAGGGGAGAAAATTTGGAACCCCAAATTTTTTGAAAATGAATGTAAAAAGTTAAATAAATAAATTTTTATTAAAAAAAGAAAAAGATGTACCCTGACTGGCTTCCTTAGATGGAGCCCAAAATGCCACTCCACAAGGGTTTCTATGTAAAAAGTCCACAAACAAGAATTCCAAAAATTAGATTTACACGAAATGAAGCAGACAGTGACCATGGCAATGTACGTGGAAAGAACAGAGAAGATAACACTGAATGTTGAATACCTACATCACTCAAGCCTGGTTCCAATGAATAGGGAGAAATGGACATTTTTACCTTCAGCACAGGGGCAGGGCATGGTCACAAGCATCATGGGAAAAGCGTGCATGTGGTGCTGAGTATAGAAAGGGCAGAGGGGTTTGAGCCATGAATCCAAGCAAGCCTGGGCTTTGACACTTGAAACGAGTGGGTCCCTTGTGGAAAGGCTGCCCCCTCCCAACCTGACCGTTGGCATGGGGTCCTTGTGTGGCTCAATGGAAGGCACAACCGACACCTCCAGTCTCTTCCCCCCGACCCTTCTTTTCCAAGGGAGACATTCATCCCCACCAGGAGGGGAAGCAGGCACTGGGGGCAAGAAGTCACTGCTATGTTCTTCTCAACTAGAATTAAATGTACTTCTTTAAATATCTTTAGTCTAGGGGATATAATTGGGTTCCATCTAACTTCTGATTCCCCATTCTTCTCCTCAGTTTCCCCATCTGGGAAATGAACTTCATATCTGCCCACCTTACAAAATTGTTGTAGAGAAAGATATTTGTAGATCTTAAAGTCTCATAGAAAGGTGAGTTATTGTCAGTGGAGTCCCAGATGAGAGTCCTAGGACGGGGTTCAATCTGAATAGCTCTGGTTAGTTCCATGGGTCAGCCCCATTGAAGTCACTGGCAGCCATCCCAGTTCCTGCCAGCTATCTGAAAGACCTTCTATTCAGCTCTGCACAGTCCTGTGCTGAATCATGCTCTGGTCATCTTATAGGTGACAGCCCCCTCTCCTGGAGGATCCTCCTGGTACTCAGGGCTCATGCCTTATTCTTCTTCACCTGCTCCACAGGGCATCACTGAGGTGGGAGCTCAGTTCACATGGCTTCACTTGTTGGTTGATTTCTCATTGACCAGGTCTTCATGACCACCAAAGAAAGAGATGTGGCACCAAGTCCTTGTGGATGGAATGGAGCATGACCCCTAAATGCCAGTCAAAGCAGGGAGGAAGCCAGAAATGCTCATCCAGCTTTCTTCACAGGCCCTGGAAAGTATGATGCAAAAGCTATGATCTCATCCTATTCCCAGTCACCAACTCAGAACTGGAAGGGGCTTCGGGGACGACCCTCAGGATCCCCCTCTTCAGCCTTGCCAACAGGTAGCCATCTAAGCTGCTTTATCATTCCCTCCATCTCTCTCTCTATCACCACCACCCCCATTCCAATGTAAAGCAAGTCTAATGGCTAATCTCCTGACTCTGAGTCTGCATACAGTGCTCCCCATTCAGCCCTAGAGCACAGCAGGGCAAGCCTAAGCTCGCTCCCCACTACTGGTCCACTCCCAAGCTCCCAAGTTCCCCTGAACCTTCTCTTCTCTCAGGTGATGATGGATTTTCTTCTGTCATAAGCTGCAGACTCTCTGCTAAACTAGAGGGCCTTCGGTTGAGGACACTTCTCAGCTTCTTGGGGCTTTATTGGAAATGAATTGAAAACAGCACTCCAGGCAGCATGCAGTTAAGTGTCCACACTATGTCTGTCTAAGCTCAGCCCAATATGTGCTCGATTCCCAGGCTGGCCCATTCCATGGTAGGCTCATATGGAGTCCTCCCCCCAATCTTTTATAGATACCTAGATACACATCTTCATTTTATATATCCATATACTCATCATTCATATATTATGTTAATATATTTTCATGGTTGTGACTTGCTTTTTTGACCCTGAAAATATGACTTTATTTTTACAGTCATGTGTGATTTACTAAGGACAAAGAAAATTACTTTAATTTATTAACTTATACAATAAACTTTACATATTTCTACATATTTAAAATGATAATAGGCAACATGCCTTACTTTTGCTTCAGTCTCTTGTTTTATGTGATTTGGCACTGAGTTCATGATATTTTGACACATTCTTTAATTCTTCATGAAACCATGCTTCTGTCACATTGAGTATAGAGCACACCTTCAATGAATTAATCATTTTCTCAAGTCTAGCATTATAGCACGTATGTTTTCCATAGGAGCTAAGATCATGTGAGTTTCCAGGCCACTGGGATTGATTGAGTGCCTCCTGCATGCTGGGCATCTGCTGAGTGCTTTACAAATATCTCACTTGACCCTCGGGACAACCCTGGGAGGTGGGTGCTATTATAATCCCAATTTCACAATTGAGGAAATTGAGGCAGATAGCGGTAAAATGACTTGACCAAGGTTCCACAATCAGGAAGTGTTGGAGGCTGGATTTGAACTCAAGTCTTTCTGACTCCAGGTCTGACCCTCTGTGACTGTGCCATCCCCAGCTGCCTCAAAGCATGTTTATCTCCTTGTGGTGTAGATCTTTCTTCACCTTTGATGATGTACAGCTTGGTGTAAGCTTTGCTTGCATCTCTGTTTGGGAATTTCCACAATTCTGGGACTATACTGCTTCTCAGATGGATGTTTTTGAACGATGCCTTCAATGGGGACAAGACTTGGAAGCCCACTAGGAGTTTAAAATGCCCCAAACTATTGGGAGAAGTGCTCACCCAGATCTTGCAAGCTCACTGAGACTTCTTTTGACAATTCATTCAATAATCACCTTAAACAAAAAAGTGAATGAACTTCATCAACTGGGCAGCCAGGTGGTACAGTAACTAGTGACTAGGTCCCTGACCCGAGTTCAAATAGGACTTCAGTCCCTTACTATCTACGAGATTTTGGGCAAATCACAACCTCTGTTTGTCTCCATGTCCTCATCTGTAAAATGGGAATAATACCAGCATCTACCTTGGAGGGCTATTTTGAAGTTCAAATGAGATAACAATTACAAAGCACTTAGTACAGCGTAGGTGTGACAAGCATGAAAGAATACTTGTTTAAAAAAATAAAAATTCTTTATATCCCTAGTGTTGATCAGAGTGCCCATTATCTAGAAAGCTCTTAAATTGGTGGATTGCTTCCTGGGTTCCTTGGATGACCCTAAGGTCAGTACTCTCTCCATTAGCCCACATCAACTCTCTATTGATGTCAACTTCCATCTAAGGAGATTTGGGGATGCCCACTTCCTTATTCAGTGTGTTGACTTTGGGTCAATGAGATGAGCAGATCCCCGAGAACTCTCCAGAATCTCTGAAATAGTAAGTTTTGTTCACACCATTTCACATTCATCACCTTCTACTGCATTTAATGCTGACCTTGAAGCCCAGAAGACCCAGGTTCAAGTCACTTCTCATCTTTGAGCTCCCAGCAGCTTCCCGGGACTCTCAGTTGCCAAGAAGATGTTAATCTATATTGGTGGATGGAGTTGTATCCCCTGGGAGACCCTTATACCATATCATCTCAGGTCCAGTTCATGTCTCTTATTTAACACCTGAAGGCCACTGGTATGTAGTAGGTGCTTAATAAATACTATTGATTTTGCCTCATTGTTGTGAGAATGTCTTTGGTGGACACAGATTGTAGCCACCTCCAACTGCATAGATGGTCCTTGGGACTGAAGGAAAAATTCCTGCCCATGTGGCCTATGTGGTGAGGAGTGACCTCACTGAGCCCTACTTCTTTGCCTCCCAGCAGAAGGGGTGATGGAAGACCCCTGGAATCAGGCATGGTACTGGCTTTGGGTCAGATGGCTTAGCTCCCCAAACCCTGGCTCTTCCATTCACTGCCCATATGATCTTGGACAAGCCACTTAATGTCTCAGGATGTCAGTTTCCTCATCTAAAAAACGAGGACTTTGGACTGGAGGCCCCCTAAGGGACTAAAACTACCCTGTGTTCTCTCTTGCTAGGTAGTGTGAGGCATAAATCATCCGGCCGCCAGGTGAGAAGGCACTCTTTAAAATGACTTCAAGGATAAAGCACTGGAGTGCTAGCCAGCTGAAGCCCTATTGTCTAGACATTCTAAACAAAAGCTGCTGTCCTTTTGTCCTTATGTCAGCTTTGACAGGTGGGGTACCATCATCCTCACCTGTAGAATTACAATGGTCACCCAAGTGGGCCCCTAGGAAGAATCATTGCCATGTAACAATAAAGTGACTTGCTCAGGGTCACTATAGATAGTAAGCAGCTGAGGCAGAATTCAAGCTCAAGTCTTTCTGACATCACCTGAGGCAATAAAATGCTCCTTAGTTTGGCATTTAAGGCCCTTCTAAATATGACTCCATCCTCCCTCCCTTTCTCCCTCCCTCCCTCCCTCCCTTCCTTCCTTCCTTCCTTCCTTCCTTCCTTCCTTCCTTCCTTCCTTCCTTCCTTCCTTCCTTCCTTCCTTCTTTCCCCACTTCCTTACTTGCATCAACCTGATTTCCTTACACGCAGGGTGGACTTGGCCCCAACTTCCCACCTCCCAACATTAGTCACTGTGGGATTGCGTCTACTACAACTCTTTGTTTGGGAAAGTTTTTCTGACTGCACTCAGTTTCGTTTGTGCCTGGGGCCCTCCATCTGTCCACGGAGTCTGTCAGCTCACCAATTGGTACATGAGCCGGAGGGGCAAAGGCTCCATCTGGTTCACAATGGAAGCCATCTCTGGGAGTCAGCTTCAGCGAGATTACCATAGGTGTTGCCAACACTGGGCCTAGTATTTATCCCTGTAGGCAAGGCTGACCCTGCAGAATCCAATGATGGGTGGAAGACACTTTACCTGGTGCAGGAAGTGAAAGCTCAGAAACAGATCAGGGCAAGAAGAGACTTTTTCAGTTGGGGTAGGCAGAGAAGAGGAAGGGCTAACATCGGGGTCACTATGGCTCCTTCCTCATATTATGGGGTGAGGAGATTGTGGTGCAGTGGAAAGAGACCTGAACCTGTCTCTGATGCTTGTAGCTGCCGACCTTGGCCATCCCTTTATCTCCTCAATAAAGACTTTAGACAACGTGACTTCTAAAGGTCCTTCTGGCTCTAAATTTGTCATCCTGGGCTTGTACGAAGGAGCAGTGGTCAATGGGTAGAGAACGGACCTCAGGCTCCCAGGGCCTCAAGTCAAATTCTGATTCTGTCACTTATTGCCTGTGTGACCTTGGGCCAACTGTGACCCCTCTTCACACAAGTTTTCTCCTTGGTGAAAAAGGGGATTGGACCAAGTAATCAGTTAGGTCAATGGTCACTTTAGCTCCATGACCCAAATGACTGCTGTTTAGCTGGTGATAGAAACCCTGGGCTAACCATGTCCCCAGAGCCCAAGAAGAGATGCCAAAAGGGTAAGATGAGACTTCTTTGGGGTAAATGAAGCTTGAGGGTAAAATAAGGGCAAAGTGGCTGAAGAGGGAGGCAAAAGTTATCTATCAGCTCAGAGAACCTGGGTTCAACCCCTGGATCAGGCATTTATTACTTGAAAAACCTTGAGTACGTCACTGAACTTCCTTGGGGCTCAGTTTCCTCGAGTGTAAAATGAAGAGGTTGAACTGGATGACTGTTAAGATTCCCTTCCAACTCTCAATTTATGATCTTTTAGAGCTGCCTTTCCAGGGCTAACATCCCTACTCTCCCTCCCAGCAGTGGCCAGATCCCCAGAGTTCTGATGACTTTTCCCCTCAGAGTTCCAGGGGGACCCCTAAGGAGGCAGAGTTTCCAATAATGTCATTCGTGAGCCCCTACTGGAGTACTCCTATCTGCTGCTAATCAGCCAGAGGTAATTAGATTTCAGGAAAGGTATTTGTTATCCATGCTTAATGAGGATGATTGATAGTTACAGAAACATCCCATCATGTGGTGGGTGAGAGTTCTATTACACACAAAGCCCTGGGGAGAGTTGACTTCAGTTTAGAAAGTATGTGTGGCCAAAGGGCAGGCTCAAGAGTTCCTAGTTAAGGGAAGTCTTCTCCCTTTGTAGAGTCATCACACCCTTAGGCGAAGCTCTTTGCAGGGCTCTGAGGGTCAGGGACTTTATGGAACTTGACTTTTCCTGAGTTCACCTTCTTTGTTTAAAGGACACTTGTCAACTCTTTGTGGAAATATTTTGGTCAGCCTCTGCAGAGGATGACAAGGAGGAGGAGGAGGAGAACAGGACATCCACAAAAGAATCAGGAAATGTGTTGGGGATGGGAGGGGGGGGAGAACATCCAGGTAAAAAATTGAGAATGATGGCCAAGAACTGTGTCCAATTGTTCATGGATCTAAGCCATATATATAATATAAAATAATATAATATAATATATATATAATAGCTAGCTGTGTGCATGTTCAGTCTTGGGAGGGGAAACCCCATGATTTCACTATTGTTGGAGCAATAATAAATATCAAATAGTAATGGCATGGTTTTTATTGATCTCATTTGCTGTCTCTTCAAATATTAACTTAGCTTTAATTTAATAACTTTTGCCATGGATGACCAAACTATTTTCTAGGAGAACTGGAGCAATCCAGAGCACTCCCACTCGTATATTAGCATGCCTGTCTTTTCAGAGCTCTCCAGGCTGACTCTTCCCATATTCATCCATTTTCCAGAAGCAAGGGCATATCACAGAGTGATTTGCATTTCTCTGATCATTAGGGCTCAACTGATCAATCAGCAAGAATTTATTAAATACCTACTACCTACCAAGCCCTGTGCTAGCCCCAAGGAGGCTTGGTCCTTGACCTGAAAGGATTGAGGAGCTGGGAGAAGGATTATGAAAGGTCTGGTGTAGAAAAGGACCATGAAAATTGTGTTCACAGTAATCTTGTTTCATCAGGATGTAACCCCACAGGGGCAGGCACCATTTTCATTTTCCTCTTTGTGTTTCCAACGCCCAGTGTTGTGCCTTACATCTAATGGCTGCTAAATTAATGCTTGTTCAGTGAACAAATGTAGGATTCTTCCTTTCTAGACTGGAATCTCTTTGAGGGCATGGACTGGGCCACACTCACTCTTTAATCCCCTACAGAGTCCAGGCCATAGCATGTCCTTGGTAAATGTTTGCTGAATGAGTGAATTATAAACCCAACACCTGTTAGATTCTTGGGGCAGAGTGGACCAAGTGTGGGAGCTGGGATGTGTGGCCCCAGAGAAGACATGTTCCCTTCTCTATTTCCTCCTCTGGAAACATGAGGATTGATTTTATGGTCTCTAAAGTCTTTCTTTCCTGGGTCACCATCTATCATTGTATGACCTAAGACTATATGGTCCTTAAGATCCCTTCTGGATCAACCCTGTTGAAGCTCTGCTCCATCCCTGGTGTCTTTCTAGTCTCTTGAATTCATAATCTTGTCGCATTTTCTACTGATTTCTCCCCCTCCCCCAGCCCAGCCCCCCCCAATCAGCAGCCAGAGCTTGTCATTTCTACCTTCTCTCTCTCTCTCTCTCTCTCTCTCTCTCTCTCTCTCTCTCTCTCTCTCTCTCTCTCTCTTTCTCTCTCTCTCCCCCCTCTCCGCCCCCCACACATACACACTTCCCACTGGCAGGATGGGTCCCCAGAGGACAAGGCAGGGTCTATGTCTCCCAGGTTCTCAGGGCTGGTTTTCCAGTTCTGTAGCTCAAGTCTCCATCCCGCGTGCTCCTCAGTGATTATCAGCTCTTCAAAAGGAGGGTTTACTGAGGTAGTATAAGAACAGTTGATATAAAATCAACCCACACAAGAGTCTGGAACACACTCTCTGCATGGGCATACAGAGTCCAGGGGAAGATGGGCATGTGACAAAGGGGCAATTCACAGCTCTTGATTTTTGGAAGCCCTTGCCTCACGCGGTTGCCCCAGAGCTCTCTGCTGGACCCAGAGGACAAGGAGCCTTATAAAGTCCTGAAGTCTCCTGTTTGTTCTTCCTCAGCTCCAGCCTGAATGCACAGGATGCTAATAGCTCAGTCTCTCCAGTAATGGGATCAAGGTGTTTTTGGAGCTTGATCGCCTCCCCTCAGTTCAAATCCTTTCTTTGAACTGTTGATTGTTTTTCAGTTATTTCAGTCAGGTCCAACTCTTCATGACCCCTTTGGGGGTTTTCTTGTCAAAGATATGTGAGTTAATTTGCCATTTCCTTCTCCAGCTCATTTTACAGAGTAGGAAATTGAGGCAAACAGGGTGAAGTAACTTGCCCAGGGTCACACAGCTACTAGGTGTCTGAGACTGGATTTGAACTCAGGCCCTCCAAGCCTAGCACTCCATACACTGAGCCTCCTAGCTGTCCAGCACCTAGGCCCAGGAGTCTGCCTCATTCATTAAGGCCATCTCAATTCTGTTCTGTGAGTCATTATTGGATTTTGTCCAATGGCCCCAAAACAACATCCATTGGAATTTGTTAAGTTGAGGGGGAAGTGATAGATGATAAGCTTAGTATTAGACATGCTGAGTTTGAGATGTCTCTGGGACATGTGATTTGGAACATTCAAAGGGCAGCTAGTGAAGAGCTTAGCACAGTGCCTGACGCAGAGTAGGTACTTAATAATTGCTTGCTGACTTGGCTTGATGAGAGACTTAAGTTATGGGGTGGGTGAGGGGGGTGATTCAGGATTGATATGATAGATCTCCAAGTCATCAGTGCAGAGATTATGGTTAAACTCATAGGAGCTGATAAGGGAGAGAGAGAGAGAGAGAGAGAGAGAGAGAGAGAGAGAGAGAGAGAGAGAGAGAGAGAGAGAGAGAGAGAGAGAGAGAGAGAGAGAGAGAGAGAGAGAGAGAGACAGAGAGAGAGAGAGAGAGAGAGAGAGAGAGAGAGAGAGAAGAGAGAGAGAGAGAGAGAGAGACAGAGAGAGAGAGAGAGAGAGAGAGAGAGACAGAGAGAGAGAGAGAGAGAGAGAGAGAGAGAGAGAGAGAGAGAGAGAGAGAGAGAGAGAGAGAGAGAGAGAGAGAGAGAGAGAATCCAGGACAGAACTTTGGAAAACATGCCTCCAACTGTAACTCTAAATTAGGGGGCATGAAACTATCCTGAAACACCCAAAGGAAGTGATAAAGAGCATCTAGACAGGTTGGAGAAGGAGGAAAGAATGGTGTCATGAAAACTCAGAGAACAGAGAACATTTAGGGGTCAGATGCAGTAGAAAGCGGGGGAAGAGGAGGAGAGGAGGAGGAGGAGGAAAATGAGGAAGAGGACAGAAAAAAGGACCCATGGGAGGGAATCATAGAGACATTGATGGGAATTTGGGAGGTAGAGTTTTGGTGAATGAAGAGTTAAGATGCCAGATCCAAAAGGGTTCAAGAGAGAGTAAAAGAGAAAAGGAAGCAGACCCAGCCTCGGAGCCTGAAGCAAACTCCTTTCTTTTGCTTACAAGGAAACTGAGGAGCAGAGGAGAGCGGGAAGAAGCAGGCCAAGGTTTGACTGAAGCTCCTGACTCAGACCCAGCCGGGTTTCTAGTACAGAACGGGAGATTCCATTGAGGACAAGTCTCCTGAGAAGGTGCATGCCCTTGGGGCTCACGTGCACACACATGCACATGTACTTGCACACACATGCACATGTACATACATACACACACGTGTGCACATGCATACACATGCATGCACTCTCACAAATGCACACAAGTTTACAAAATGTGTTTCTTTGCATCCAGAAAAACCGGGGGAGACAGCCCTTGCCCACCTGGCCCCAGGGGCACGCGGGCTCTGGAGGGGCGAGCCTGACCCTCTGTCATGGAGGCAGGGTTCTCCCGACCCAGGCTGCATCCCTCCCAAAGGATTGGCAGGACGAACCCTTGGGAAAGCATCTCCACTTCCCACCTCCTCCCCATTGACGGGCGCCCAGCATCCCGCTCCAGCAGCCAGATATAGCGAGCCAAGGTGCCCTGCGTGGGAGGTGATGTTTCACTTTTGAAATGGATACAAAAGAGACGGATGATTGGTACTTTTGCCACACGAATGCATTTCATAGACTGGTGATTATCATCAACATCCTGCTATGAGAACCTCTCCTTCTTCCCCCTACACAAACACACCTTTTTTATTTGCAGGCGTGGGGGAGGTTGTTTATCCCAGAAACATACCTGCAGTCCACGTGTGGAAGTCTCGAGGGCGGATCACGGGGCGGGGCTGGGGGGAGAAAGGCTTCAAGGAAAGTAGTGTGGCAGAGTGGCAGAGATCTCCAGGGTCATCTTAGCCCAGCCCCCAGCCCTCTGCCTTCCACCGATGGGGAGGGAACCCAAGCCCAGAGAGGTTCAGTCACTTGCTCAAGATCCTGCAGGATATTCCTATCAGAGCCGGGATGGGAAGGTCTCCACTGATTCCTCGTGCAGCCGTCTTTGCACCAGACAAGGGTGCTGTGGGAGTCCTTAGAAGGGTCTGGGTCAGTCCCATGAAATGGGACCAGCGTGAGAATGCTCCCTTCAGTTCGCTGACCCCACGGAATGTGTGACTTCCTGAGGGACTCCTCAGATCCCACTATGATCATGCTTAAAGCATCCTTCAAGCTGACACCTGAGCCCTGCCAGAATACCTGGTCTGTAGTTGAGAAATGTACGTTGACTGGATTGCGTCCATCCCTCTTTCCTGACCCGTGCCCAGAGCGTTAGCAAGGAACTCCCCAAAGGGCCCAGGTGCCCACCTGGGTCCATGGCATGTCAGCCTGCCCAAGTGCTGAAAGGTGGAGGTGCCATGCCTTGGGGTCTGCAGGAGGTGGGGAAGCCTGACTACTGTTACTGTGGGGGGAGGGACCCCTGAAAAACCCTCCTAAGACTCCAGATCTGCAAGTAAAGAGTATGAGGGGAAGTGGGAAGGCCAGCCAGCTGGTGGTCCAACAGCAGGGGTCTTATTTTAATAAAAACAGCCTATTTCACAGCTCAGGATCCACAGAAGAGGCGGTGCCCATGTGGAATAGGCCTTCAAATCCCACTTGGGGCATTTTATCACTGAACAAAGGCTTTTTACTTCCCAGCTTCCCTGGGCATTACTTTTGCTTAGAATTCCCACAGCCAAGCCCCCTACAGTGGAGAGGGGGAGGGGCAGTGACTGGTTAGAGGAGACAAAAGGTCTACTAAGACTGGATGGTAGGAGGCATCCTCCCAGTGGCAGGGGTCCCAAAGCAGAATGACTCCCTTTTCCTGGGGCCAATAGCAAGCTAGGAGGGAAATGTTGCAGCCTTGGGATGGATCAGGCAGCACTGGGAACTCAGAGTTGGCTTCCTGGTGATGAACTCAAGGCCTCAAATGGCCGTCCCTGGTACCACTGAGCTAGCTCTTCTAGGCAGGTGGCAAGAAAGATTTCCAAAGACTGTGTCAGCTTGGAGCAGGTTGGGGCTGGTGACCATGAACGTCTGTTTGTGCCATGTACGCTCTGAGCTTACCTTCTCAGCCCCCCACTCACACTGGTAAACTGAGTCACCAGAGGTCACTAGCATTCTCCCCTCAGGGTTCTAGGGCTAACTGTGAGGGGTTTGGAGGTGGTTTAGCTCATGAGCCCCCACTGGTGGTCTCTCCCTTGATTATCCAGGTACCATCAATTAGGTAGCCAGACTTTATTAGCTTTTAGAAACAGGTTATTTCTTTAAGGACAGCTGATACAAAACTTTCCTCCTCCTAATCTAGGATATATTTTCCCCACAAGTTGGTTGGTTGGTTGTTGTCATCCTTCATTCTCAAAGAGGACCAAAATGGCACCACTCTGTTGGAATCAAGGTACAGACTATGACTGATCAGACCAAGGTGAATTCAGAAGGCTCTCATGGGTGGACACAAACACATATAGAGTCACGGGAAAAGTGGACTGGAGCTTAGAGGACATGTGGTAGAAGGGATACCTCAGATTCTGGAGGCTGTGAGTCTTTCTTCCCCTTTGTGGAATTCTCGTGGAGTTCTCAGATAGAGTAGAGGACTCTGAGTCCTGAAACTGCTCTTCCTTGGTGCACTTAGATTGTCCTTGGCTCCCAGCGCAGATGCTGAACACAATGCCCTGTACCTAGCACATAATAGGCGCTTAATCAATGTTTCTTTGTTGATTGTCATGAATCACTTTCACTGGGATCCTACTAGGATGTCCAAATCTGATCTTGCATTGTTTACAGGATCCCCTTCTGGTCATTACCTGTTCCACACAACTTTACCCACTTCCTGATTGATTTTCCTGACCATCATTCCCTCCTCTTTCCATTCCATCCTCTCCAAAGAAACAATGGTCATCTTCTTCATATACAAGTCTAAACATGGCACCCTCTTGCCAAGGAAACTTCAGTGGCTCCCTAGTGCCTCAAGGGCATGATATAAATACCTCTTAGTTTCCCTCAGTTCAAATTTCTCCTTCTGCAGGAGGTCTTTCCCAGTTCCCCCCAGTGCTCTACCCTCTCCCTGATTGGAATGGGAGCTCCTCAAGGTTAAGGACTGTCTTCCTCCTTTCTCAGTGGGCCCATTGCTCAGTACAGTGGTTGGCATAATTATTGCTGGTCCTTCATAGTAGAGTGAATTGGAGTTCAATGAGACAGAGTGGCACCAATTCACTAGCCTCACTCTCTTTCTATGTAATCGAAGTCCAGTGGCTGGATAAAAGTCAGGATGACTGGTGATGGTCTGGGATGCCTTGGATCCTCAATGTCTGTCCAAGTTCTAAAAGCCACAGAGCCTGTTTCAGCCACCTCGTGGCCGGTGAAGCAAACTGCTTTCATCTGCCCATTCAAGTGGGGAAAGTCTTTGCATGCTTGGAGTAGACCATGCTACCCCCTACACCGAACTCACCAATGGGATTGAGCTCAGTTGGTTACCCTCAACCTGGTTTAGCTCATCTGCCGAGATGGTTTTTACCAGGGTGTGGTCACTGTACATGTTCCAGCTTCTTGGAGACACAGGGGAGAGTTGGGTGAGTCAGGTGGACACCCACCAGAGGGGCCAGGCCTCCCCAAACAGCCCCTCACCCCTTGGCACATAGTAAATGTTTAACGAATGTTTGCTGCCTGCCTGAGGGCTTGGGGAAGCCCCAGCTGCCCTCAGGAACCTTCTAAGAGGCAGCAGACTGGCCACAGGAATTGGTTTTGGATACCAACTAACTGTGTGACCACGGACAAGTCACATTACCTCTCAGATTCTCAGTCTTTTCATCCATAAAATAGGGGTAACAAACACTCTTTTCTATAGTTGCCTCACTAGGATGTTTGTGAGGAAGGCATTTTTCAAAACCTAAAATGCCAGAGGAATGTGAATCATTATAAGAGATGGTCCAGGATAATGGACAGAACTCTGACCTTAAAGCTAAGATCCAGGTTCAAATTTTGCCTGAGTCATCAAGGCAGTTCACCAGTATGAACTGGGGCAAGTCATTTCATACCTGTGTGCCTCGGTTTCCTTATCTTCAAAATGAGAAGAATAATGCACGGTTATTTTATGGTTCAACTGAGATAGTATTGTGGAGAGGAGCGAGTGGGAGATGTGTAAAGAACTTTGCAAAATTTCACTGCATGTGCACACACACATGCACACACATGCACACACATACACATGCATACATACTGTGAGTCCTACTTCACATCTTTACTTGCCACGTGCCCTTTCTAGGACCTGGCACTTAGTTTCCCTGTACCCCTTTCCTTCCTTCCCCTACCCAGCTTAATCTTGGTTATAAATAGAGGTTGATTATTGCTGTGGTGAGTTCCTTGTCCTGAATCTTTTTACCTGTGAATAATATAAGATCGCTCTGGATTCCCTACCTATTACACTATTTTTAAAAAATGATTTCGGCTCTAAAATCCACAAATTTTTTTCGTGTGCACTGCCAGAGAGAGGTAGATAAGACCCCCACCCCTTGCAATCCCCATCTGGATACTCATTAAACTCATTTGAGTAACCTCATCCCTCTGTGGAGAAAGCTCATGGCCATGCAATAAATGACATTATCACAGTGGAGAAAGAAGCATGAATTAAGGTCCTATTCTGTACCAGGTTCCAGGCTAAGCACGAGTGATACCAAAGCAATAAAAGAACTGATCCCTTCCTTCAATGAGCTTCCATTCTCTTACAGAAAATTTCTCTTATTCTGCAAAGAAACTCAGCATCAGAGGGCTCAGAGCTCTCTACTTTTCTCTTCCTCTCCCCAGATGTTAGCTCTGTGCTTGGAACACAGGAATGCAGAATAAACGTTTTTCATCCTTCAGCCACTGGAATGATCATCTCACCACTTTCTTCCTATGTGACCTTGGACAAGTCATTGAACCTCTGTTTCACTTGTTCTCCATTTCTTCATCCATAAAGAAGAGTGGGGTTGGACCAGATAACCTCTGTGGTTCTCTCCAGTTCTGAATCTATGACACTATTTGTATCAGGAAATCTAACTGGAGATGGAGGACTTCCTGAGAAGGCCATTCAACATCCATTTATTTAGTCACTACTCTATCCAAGAGGGACGCCCAAGGAGATGATGAAACCCAAGGTACCTCGTAGAAATCAGTGGAAAACCCAGGTCCCTGAAGCAGAATTTAGATGGTTTCCTCTGTGGCTTTCCTGGGATTTTCAAATATGCTACATGTGGGTGAGGCTACCTCAGCATCCCAGTATCCCCTGTCTACTTGGAAGGGCACTGGCACCTCTGGGCTCCTTTAGAATAAAATCAGTTTTCATTGGATGGGGTTGGGGGAACTTATCACCTTCACGTTTTTCCTGTCTTGGGCTTGCTCGAGCACAAGGAAAAACCATTGTTTAGATGAGGGAGGTGGCTGTGAGTACTTGACCAACTTAGGTTTGTAGACATTTGAAGAAAGTTGGAATGATGGTTGTGGAATGCAAGGCTACCAGTAAGTAGATTCTGTCTCGGCCCATGGTCCGGTCCTTCCTCCTTCTAAGCCAGTGAGGGAGGGTGGTGTGTCAGATAGGGCTGAGATCCGAATCTGGATCCCTGCTCCACCATGGGCTCATTGGCTGAAGAGGCCAGGTCATTTCCCTCTCTAAGTCTCAGTGCCTTCTGCTAAAATGAAGGGCTCTCTTCTAACTCCAACTCTAGGCACCAATCAACCTTTGACCTTGGGCCAATCATTCAAGGCCTCCTTTTCTTCAGTCAAATGAGGAAGAAGGTATTTGACTTCCAAGTTCTCCCTTCTGTGAATCTATGTTGCCTCCCAGGCATTTACAGACTCACACACAGCACCCCAAAGGCTCCCTATGAATGCCAAGGTCTCTCTAATAACATTAGCCAGAAGGACCAAGGCTTCAAGGGATGAGCAGGCTGGAGGTTTAGGAGAACTTCAGGCAACCCTCACTATCCTGTCCTGGAAGACCGAGCCAGAAAAGTCTGCCCTCCTGACCTTGGCTCAGCTGTTTTTATGATAGTAAGTGGCCTGCAAAAAGGAAGCACGCTGAGAGGAAGGCAGGATGCAAAATGGAAGTCATGGGAGAGCAATAAAAGCTAATTGTGTGATTACATAATACATATTAATCTAATGAATTCATTCATTCATTTAATGAATTTGGCCACTGGGGCCAGATTAAAGTCCATGGTTTGTCATTATCTCCAGGTGATATCAGGCTACTCAGAAACAACTCACACCCCAGTTACTGACCCTCTTTTGGTGCTTTCCTTGAAATCCATGCAGTTCCTGACTTTGTTGTTGGAAAGGATGCCGTTGATGGGATTGAGGGAATGAGTGAGTGAACGAATGAATGAATGGAAGGATGGATGGATGGATGAATGGATGGATGGATGGATAGGTGGATGGATGGATTCTCTTAGGATTTAAGTAAGAAAACAACCTTGAGTACAAAGACAGAAGTCTTGTTTAATCCCAGAGTCCCCAGAAATATACCCCGAATCTTGGATACTCAGCCATGTTCAATACTGCTTCTCCTGCTTTCAACTCTTTGCTCTAAACCCCTGAAAATTTCAAAGCCCTTGGGTCGATCAAAGAGATACAGACCCCACATAGTGCTCTGTGATAGATCTTTGACATAGTTCTTCATCAGGTGAGTCACAACCAACTCTGACTATAGACAAGATGCCATAAACTGAGTTAATCCAGGCATGTTGAATGGATGAGGATGATGAAATCCAGAAGCAGTCACGGCTTGGGGGGCTGCACGAAGGCAAGTCTACTCATTCAGTGTTGGTGGAGTTGTGACCTGGAACAGTTGCTCCAGGAAAAGAACAGCTTGGATTTCTGGGAGAAAAGTCATTGAATTGTTGAGATTCCTTGAGCTGGTGATCCAAGTATTGGCATACATCCCAAGGGGACCAAAGGCAGAAATGGAGGTTCTTCCCACATCTTAGAAAAAAATCCCTTATATATTAGCATAAAAGTAGAAGTAAAGTAGGTTCCCATCAGTTGAAGAATACCTGAACCCACTCTGATGTGCAGACATAATGCAGAAGTGTTGCCCTGAAAGACATATGGGATAGGAAGAATTCAAGGTTTGGTTTGGTTGGTTCTGTTGTCAGAAGAATTAGGCTCAAAACATGCTTCTGATACCTTCTACCCATGGCCAAGTCAGTGAATCTGTCCAGGTCTCAGTTTCCTCATTTGTAAAATGAATGGTATGGACTCTGTGCCTCTAAGCTCCCTTGCATCTCACTAGTTAGGATTCTAAGATAAGAACCCTTGCCTCCCAGAGTTACGACAATCAAAGTAGATCCTACATGGAAAGGGCTTTGTAACCTTAGAGGGCTCTACCCATACTCTCTAGTATTATTATTATCCTAGGAACTCTGGGAACTGGTGCAGAATGAATACATAAATAAAAAAAGGTTTTATTAAGGTTTTGTCCCCCCTTGTTTTGGTGTCTCCAGGTCTTAGCACAACTCCTGGCGCATAGTAAGGGATTAATAAGCACTTGTTGGTTTGATTAAGCCTGACTGTGTGCAGACGCAGATACAAAAGCAAAACCAGACTCTGCCCTCATGTAGCTTACACTGTATTGAGGACAAGGATGGTTTTCCTTCCACAGACACAAATTGCCACTCCTGTCATTTGTGAATGGTCTCTTGAGTGCTACCCAAGCATTCATCCCTGCTCCCATCCCCACTCAAGTCAGGTGACCTGCAGATAGATGCACCCTCTGTCCTTGGACATGATGAAAACTAAAAGAAGACTGACTGTGGAAGGGAATGTTTCCTTGTTCTACATTATTCTATACTAGCCATGATTCCTAGTGGATACTGGGAGCATTTCCGCACAAACATTGGCCAGCCATGGAGGCCTAAGCTGGCTGTGCAGCAGGGGCTGTTTGCAGCTAACCACAGCTACCCGACAACAACCAATCAGCCCCTTTGCCAAGAGCTAATGAAAAGCAGGCCTGGCTGGAGTCACTCCACCCCCAAACCAGCTCCTTTGGTCCCTGCTCCGGAGGCCTCAGGAGCACCCAGCTAGCCTCTCCCACTCTCTGCTGATGGGCCTGCTTTCCAGTCAAAGCACAGTGCAGGGGCCCAGTCAGTCAATCAATCACAAACAAATTTCAAGCACCAAACGTTAAGTGCTTCAGTACCTGGTGCTGAACATTCAAATACAAAGAACGGAAGAGCAGAGATCATCCCCAGGCCGAGTTCGGACAGATAAATAAGTCTGCTTGAAGCAGAAAGGAATTCATTTGCACAAACCACATTTTTATTATTATTTTCTCTGCCTTATCCCCAGGGAAGCAAGGGCTGGGGAAACAAAGGGAGCCTCCCTTGGGAGGCCTGAGTGTGTGGCCAGGTTAGGCTCCTCAAGGTACCTCTACATTAGGTGACCTAGGAAAACTCCAAAGCCCTTACACATCTTACCAGATATAGATAAAATAAATACAAAGGAAGGTTGGTGTGTGGGGAGAGACCACCAGAAACTGGAGAAGAGGTAAGGAAACCAAGGAAAGCCTCATATAGGAGATGATGGGCCAGTATGCCAGGAATTCTAGGAGGAGGCAAGGGGCAAAGCAGGAAAGGGGACAGGCTGAGCATGCCATGGCTCACCATGCAGATATGACTTTCTTGGGTGGCAAGAAGATGGATTTGATAAGAGGAACAGTCTACAGGTATTTCCTGGATATCTATTACTATGAGACAGGTCCCTAGGATCCGAAGAAAGACAGAAGACAGTCGTTGCTTCCAAGGAGTTTACAGCCTAATAGGGGAGATACTACAATAACAACTCTGTGCAGACATGATACATGCAAGATAGATAAATTGGAGACACTTAAAAGGAAGAGACTAAAGTAAGGCAGGACTGGGGAAGCTTTCTTGCAGAAGAAAGTACATGAGTTGAGATTTGGAGGAAGCCAAGATACAAATGAAGAGAGGAGAGCCTTTCAGGCCTGGGGACAAGTCGATGACAATGCTTAGAGATGGAGACTTATATTTGAGGAATATCGACTATGTACAAGAAGATTAGAAAAGTCAGCCAGAGCTTCCTTATGAAGGACTTCCAAAGCCAAATGGAGGATTTTGCATTTGACCCAAAGTGTGATAGGGAGCCATTGTTGACTGGAAGGGGAAAACATAGTCAGGCCTGTGCTTCAGGGAATTGATAGCTGAATGGAGAACACACTGGATGGGGGAGAGATATGAGGCAGGGAGACCAGCCAGCAGGTCACCATGAAGGGTGAAGGCATGTAACAGGGAGATAACTGTGTCAGAGTAGAAAGGAGTATTCCAGAGACAGAAATGACAGGAATTACCTTGGATATGGGGGATGAGAGAGTGAGAAATCTCGGATGGCATCTACATATCCCCCCTCCCCCGGCAGTATCAGAAAAGTTCAGAAAAGGAGAGGGTTTGAGGGGAAGGTAATGAATTCAATTGGGGACATATTGAGTTTGAAATGCAGTGAGATATCCAGTTTGAAACATTAAACAGGTAGATATAAGTGTGAGACAAGAGATCAGTAGAGACATTAGGGTTGGAGAAGTATATTTGAGAAACGTCTTCATGAAGAGGATCAGCATCCATGGGAGCTGATGGGATCCCCAAGTGATACAGGAGAGGAAAAGAGTGGCCAGGACAGAGTCTTGGGGGACATCTATGGCTATTGGGTATGAGCTGGATAGAGATCCAGCAAAGAAGACAGAGAAGGAGCGGTCAGAGAGGTAGGAGGAGAACCAGGAGAGCACAATGTCCTCAAAACCTAATAAGAAGAGTGTATGTGGGAGAAGAAAGTGATTGACAGCATCAAAGTCTTCAGAGAAGTCAGAAATCTTGAGGATGTTGAAAAGGCCACTGGATTTGGCAACTAAGAGATCACTGGTAACACTGTGGAGTAGTTTTGGGGAAATGGGAATTGAGTGGGAAGGAAGTGGAGCCACCTTTGACCACAGCCTTCCCAAGGAGTTTAATTACAAAAGTAAAGAGAGACATCAGATCCAAGATAGTAGGGACAGATGAATCAAGCAAGGATGGGGAGGCATGGCCATGTTTGTAGGCAGTGCAGAAGCAACCAGCAGATGGGGAAAGGCTGAAGATTATTGAGAAAAGGGGTATGGTAGAAGAGATAATCGGTTGGAGAAAATGGGATGGATACTCAATAAGGAAAGGATCCTTGTTGCCAACAATAGCAGCCAGAGTGCCAGCTGAAAACACTGAATACTTTTGACCTGTAGAAGGGAATGCAGGAAGGACCTGATGCTGTCTTCAATCATCCAAAGGGCTGAGATATAGAAGAAAGATAACACTTGTCTTGTGTTCCAGAAGGTAGAACTAGGAAAAATGAGCCCAGAAGCCCAGAGATCACAAGGATAGTTGCCCAAAGTGACTGAGGCTTCCTCAGGGGGCAAGGGGCTCCCCCTACTCGTAGATCTGCAAGCCACGGTTGGATCAGCACTTGTTGGGCAGGATAGGGTCAGAATGAGTGGAATGAGTTATCCATTGGGGCTAGGGATGGATAGACGACCATTAACGTCCCTTTCAACCCTCAATTTCTGCAATTTTAAGCAAAAAAAAAATGTTTGAGTCAGTTTTTTTTTCCAGAAATCTGGGTGATATTGTTGCTTCAGTGTCTCACCTACATCTCCCTGCTCACCTGCTAAACCAGATTCCCTAATCAAATCGGGCATAACCTCTAGGTTTTTTCTCCCTGCATGCACCTCGTCCTTGAGGGAGTGTGGGTGGAGATTTTCACTCATGCCACCCATTTCTTCCATGCCTGAGCACTATGGCCCTTCACTGAATTCACCAAATGAAAACTTATCAGCCCCCTTAGCACCGATCATTTACAGAGTAAGAAAACTCAAATAATTTCATTTTAAAATCACATCACTTCTGCTTGTCTGTGTCACATTTGGTGAGGGAGCATCTCTGGTTAGTTTATCAGGCCTCTGGGAGCTATGAAGAGAGTTGATCTGTTTGGAGAATCTGCCAGCTTTTCAGAGTTTGTCTACAATAGTTTGGCTACATCCTGCCAGGGTATTAAAGGCAGCAGAGGGACTGGGTCAGACAAAGACCGGGACTTGCATGAATGGGTGGAGGTGAGGAAAGGAAGAGGATAAAAGACCCAGCTGTAAAGATGTGGGTGGGCCAGGGTCCCAGCACCAGAATTTTGGAACAAGATGAAGGTCTGGAAGCCAGAAAATTACCTTGAAGGCCCAGGAGTTATTATTTGCCATGGTTATCAGGAGGCTCAACGTCTGGGAGTCAGGAAGTCAGAAGAGTCATGGCAGGTAAGGGTCCAGTGCTGACCAGAGGGTCAGGAAATTTGACTAATGGTACTGATCCTTCACCCCATCCAGTGGACTCTGTATTGCCATGGAAGAAGGCAAGGCTTTAATGAGACATGAGACCTTCAATGAGGTATTAGAGACAGGAAAACAAAATCACTGTGGATTCCAGGACTGGAACACAGGCTGGGAACAACACAGAAACCTTTCTGTCAGTTTTTCTGTCCCCACCCCTGTCACCTCCCTTAAATACCTAAGAACTGGGCGTGTTGTCTCCAGGCATAGGAGACAAAGTGAAACAGGCAGCACTTCATTCCAGACGTTGGAGAAGACCTTTCTTTGCTGCCATCAGAACACGGACCAATCAGAAACCAGGTCATTTACCAGCCACACCAGCAAAAATACTTATTCACGATAAAAAATGAAAGACAATACCAGAACACTATATACCAAAAAGTAAAGGAAAATGACTTGAGCCTAAGAATAGTTTATTCTGCTAAGCTGAGCACAAATCCAAAGGAATTCCATTTTTAGCAGAATTAATGACTCGAGCATTCTTTAAGAAAAATCAGAATTGAACAGTGTTTAAAATGCAGACATAGTGGACTGAAGAAACTTAAGAAAGGTAAATCATTCCAAATGTTCTGAAGACGATAGATGACCCAGTGTACTGTATGAGGAAGGGAGGCGTTAAACTTACTCTCTGTTGGTGATTAATTCCACCCTCTTGCATCCTTCTGCACCTCACCATTCCCATGGCTATCACCCTCATTTAGGACCTTACAGACTACAGCAATAAGATAACAGCAGTTTAACTCTAGGTCTGATAGTGTGGTTGGGAAGGACATGTGTGGGGAGAGGGAAAGCCGAGGGCTAGTGGTATCTGGAAAAATAAATTTCAGGGACACGGGGCTGATTAAATAAAATTTAAAAAAGGAAAGAGAAATGTTCAAGATCTGCAGAGGATGAGGGAGAGTGGCTAGGTTGTCAGTTTTCATTGTGAAGTCAGCTGCTAAGTGGAGGAACTCAGAGAAGTCCAGTCCTGGGTAATGCATAGAGGTGACATTAGAGAACTAAGGACAGATGGCCTGGATTTTCAGTCAGTTGTTTGAGAGATAGAAAGTTGGGTGGAATTTGGGATTGGAGGAGAGAAGAGAAATTTTGGAAAAGCTGCTGGATAGACCAGAGAGGAAAGGAGGAGAGGAGAATATTTGTCTTAAACGAAGAATGAAAAGGTAACTGAGAAGCAGTGGGATATCAGTGGAGATCTGGGCTCCTGTTGTGGGAATTCATTGAGCAGAATTCCTCAGAACTAGAGTGGAGATCGAGCATGGCGGTGATGGTTATCCTTCGTGGAGGGCTAGCCAAGGTTGACTGGTTAAAGGTAAAAGGAGTTGAGGAGGCCAGTGAGAAGCTGACGAAGAGTGTGAAGGAAGGAAAGGGAGACCAAAGGAGGGGAGGTCATGGATCAAAAGAACAGAGCGGAGCAGAAGCTGTGAGGATGAACAGACTCCTCAGGAGAGTGAGAGAAAGACAGGAGGATAGGAGGGCAGCATCAGGGAGGGGAATTTCAGATGATGTTAGTGGAACAGCAATGGGTGAGGGGGAGACCTCATGTCCACCCATCCCTGTTAGGGGCTGAGGGACAGTGAACAAGGAGATCATGGAGTGGAGGAAGCTGCTGAAGGAGGCCAGGAGGCACAACTGAGCTTTAGGAATGGAGCCTTGTCTGGTGAGGCTGGTTCCAACACTCCGGGCTTCTGGTTTCCTGTATCCTATGTGTGACGAGGAGAGTCCCACCCAGTCAGAGAATAATCACACAAAGGAATTCTCTGCCTGTATCTGTCACCGGGAGCTCTGGTAATCAGAAGGAGCCACAGCATGCATTGCCAAACAAAAAAAATTGATGTGTTTTCCCATCATTCAGTGTCTGGAGACTGATTAGTGTTTCAGATCCCAACCACACACACACACACACACACACACACACACACACACACACAAACCCAAAACACAACATCAACCAAAAACTCATTCTAGTTCATCATTTGGCTTCTAGACCTTAAAGTCACTCATGTAGAACTTGCAGAGTAAGCAACCCTTACGCTGTAATTAACTTTTCTCAAAGTAATTAAAAAATTGGATGGTCCCAAATGTCTGTTATTTCCTCATTTGGGGTTTAAGTGCGGCATTAACATCCTTGATTCAAGTCTTAAAAATCTTGTGACATAAACTTTCTGTCCTTGGAGGCAGTTTCCATCCATCCCTTTTGCCATTGCGTCAGTCTGTAGATAGGAGCTGGATCCATTCCCCCGTTGGGGTAACAAAGGAAGTTGCCTTTCTCAGCCGAGGTCCGAAGGCTAATTGATAGGTTGGCCTTGCCCTGGACACCAGGCTCCTCTGAGTGCATTCTAACAATGCATTGGCTTTTGGGGCTTCTATGATGTTATTATGG
Source organism: Bettongia penicillata ogilbyi (assembly GCA_023548195.1). Lineage (NCBI taxonomy): Eukaryota > Metazoa > Chordata > Mammalia > Diprotodontia > Potoroidae > Bettongia > Bettongia penicillata. The sequence goes on along the minus strand of JAJHZJ010000134.1, from coordinate 6,998,892 downwards.
AATAAATGCTGAGTCAGGAGAGGCAAAGAGTGCCGATCATTCTTCCTAGGACTTCAGCAAGGAAGGGGATGGGACACAGTGCATGTCTACAGTGAATTATTCATAGGGGATGGTGATGCCTATTGTCAAGGCAAGGATGTTTGAGGTGGGATTCCTGTTTGTCTTTGTAAGTAACAGAGGAAGCTGAAAGAGATAGGAGGTGAGAGGGATGGAACAAGTGATAAGAGACTTTCTGATGGCTCTGAGAGACACAAGGTCCAAGGAAAACTGATGAGGGTCAGTCTTGGCCACTGCTGAGATGAGAGAAAATGGGAAAGAAATAGGCAAAAAATAAAGAACCATAGAGGAGGCACATGAGGGAAACTGGGATGGAGGATCCTGTCTGTCTTGGAAAAGTAGGAGGTCATCATGGGCTGGGGTTGGAAAAGCAAGTCATCAACAAGCTTTTGCTTGAATATGTGCCAAGCACCATGCTAAGTACTAGGGGTAAAATGGGAAAAAAATGAAGACACCTGTCCTCAAGGAGCTTATACTCCTTCAGGAGATGTAATGTATACACATGGGCAGCTAGTTAGGTGGTACAGTGGTTAGCGAGCTGGGTCTGTTGGCAGGAAGCCTCTTCCTCCTGAGTTCAAATCTGGCCTCAGACACTGATAAGCTGTGTGACCCTGGGCAAGTCACCTACCACTGTTTGCCTCAGTTTTCTCATCTATAAAATGAGCCAGAGAATGAAATGACATACCACTCCTTGCCAAGAAAATCCCAAATGGGGTCACAAAGAGTCAAGCACAACTGAAAATGACAGAATGACAACAATAACAGCTTCATATAAATATATTTTGGGAAACTGTTTCCAGCTGGGAGGGTCAGGAAAGATGTCATAATACTGGAGGCTTAAGAGTAATATGGAACAGCTGCTGAGGGGAACGGGCGAGAGCGCCCATCAAGGAAAAGGAAAATATTGTTTCTATCTATGAGAATACATTTGAGATTAAATATCATGAAAGGGAATGGACCTAGTCCACAGGGTTTCATGACTTCCTGTAGTGTGTGTGTATTTATGTTGGTAGTTAAAGCTATCATATTTAGTTAGATATAGATATATAATATATTATATATACACACATACTTACATTGTGTGTGTGTGTGTGTGTGTAATGGGCTCACCCTTCTGGTCACCTTCTTCTGGACACTGCCACTTATCCATGCCCTTTCTAAACCAGTGCCCAGAAATGCACACAATGCAGACATAGATGTGATCTGCCCAGAATGGAGGGATTGCTGTATCCCTGGTTCAGGATACCTGGAGAGGGGAATTTGCTCTTCTCATCCCTTGAGGAAGCCATTCTAAGAGGAACAAGCTCGTTGTGGTGACAGGTCCTTTGGGCTTACTGTGACTGCGTCAGCTGAGCAGGATGAGTGAGATCCTGTTCCTTGGCTTTATTGACCCCATGGTGCAATATCAGCTCACACTGAACTTTGAACTTGAAATCTGCTAAAAACCTGCCCCCCTTCCCATTTTTTTTCAAATGAACTATTGTCTATCCATGGTTCTGTGCTCTAGTGAAAGCTTTTTTGGACCCAAATGTAAAGATTAAGCCTAAACCTACCAGATCCGTTCTCATTGCTTCAGTCCAGCGTTCTAGACCTTTTTTGAATTCTGCCTCTATCCACTCTGTGTATAGGGAATGTAGCCTAGAGAACAAGGTTGAAAGCAGAGTGGGAGGAGCTTGGGAGGTGATGGGCATAGGGTTCTAGATCTGGAGCCTTTCCAGGGGCCATCCAGTCCAATGCCCTTATTTCACAGAGGCAGAAGAAACTGAGGATAACAGAAGCAAGGCAGCTGGTCCAAGAATCAGAGCAGGAGAGTCTGGGTCTTCAGATCCCAGAGCTGTTACCCCTGTGCTGTCTCCTGGGCCAGATCAAGCCTGGAGAGCTGTGTTGAGGTCTAGGCTTGCGGTTCAGGAGCGGCACAGTGTCCAGAGGTTTGTGGTCCTTGTCGGGTAATTGGCAGAGAAGAACCTTGTTCATAGATGAGGGATTTGGTCAGGCAAAGTTTTCGGTCCTTCAATTCAGCATTTCCATGATGCTGTGGTCCTTAGATGTGAGAAAACATGGCCTCCTGGGAAGGGCGCTCAGTTAGGAGGAGGGATGTCTGGCTTTTGCCCCAGCTCTGCAGTACAAGTTTAGATAGGATTAGATGTCCAGGGAGCCTGGACTTCTCTGTTTGTTTGTTTGTCTTATCTCTTTTTCTATCCTGAGTCTGGTTTATTCTGCATTTCCTCTAGCTCCACTGGCTCTTGCGCTGCTCACATCTTGAGGAATTTTCCAGATTTCCCAAGCCTGGTGTTTATATCTTTTGTCCCTTTAGAGGTCTCTGCATGTGGCTGCTCATGCCTTACCAGTCAACATCTGCCTCATCTCCACTGAAAACAAGGCAGACTTCCCTGCCCTCCCACATGAATATTCACATATGCAGCCTCTGGGAAATGACAGCCTTGCTAAGCAAAGTCATCCCCAAAGGTGGCCCCAGAGAGGGGCAGAGCTGAGCCGGGTCTCTGAGGTCTTCGGCTACTTTACAAACATGCTGCAGTCTGGCATGATGTTCTGGAGAGGCAGCTGAGTGAGCCTCTACTGTGGGCTGGCCTCTACTGAACTGACTAGCTTGGGACCTCCCCTCGCCAGGTCTCCTTTCCTCCTTGGTAAAATAAGGAGGCTGGACATGGGCATCCCTGGCATTCCCTCCAGCTCTGGAGTTCTTGGGGTTCTAGGTATGCTCACCACTTCTTCAGATACTCACACGCTCCCCTATTCTCCTGGCTGAATCTTGTGTTGAGGAACACCAGCTTACTCTTTGCTACCTCAGTTGCCATCACAGCACCAAGGCTGGCCCCTAACTACTCATGTGAGATGGGACTATCTTCTTTAATCTGCACTTCTCATAAACCAATCATTAAACAGAAGAAATTCCCATAATCACAGGCCCTCTGGGCCATCTTGTTTAACCCAGATGTGGATATCATCCCTACAACATTCCTGACAAGGGGGTAATCCAGTCTTCATCCAAAGACTCCTGGGAGACACCACCCCCACTTTGCTCCACCACAGAATTGAGGAAGATGATGAGTATGTGAAACTAGCTTCTTTGTTCCTGGCTCTGCGCCTGAGGGCCAAGCAGGATAAGTGTGGTCCCATCTCACACCTTAGCCCCTCTAGTACTTAGGGATGGCTCTCATGCCCCAATACAGCCCAAGTCTTCTCTCCCCCATTTTCTTCCTCTTATGTCATGGTCTCCAGTTCCCTCCCTATCTTTCTCCTGCTCTGGACATGTATGGAGAAACTTCCCTAAAATGAATGGGGCAGACAGGGATCCTGTGACCATCCCTCTCATCTCTCCCATCCCGTGTACCCTGAGCTTCTCCCCTTGTTTGTAGAATGCATCAGTTCCCCCTAGATTCAGCCTAAGTCTGGGTGGTGACCCCTCTCAGGGTCTCTTATACCAATTTATCAACCAGTCATGTGGGATATGATACCAATGGGGCCAAGTGCCTAGGACATCCTTTGGTCATGCGAAGGGGTCACAGACCTGGGCCCCCTCATTTTATAGAGGAGGAAACTGAGGCTCCGAGATGCTGTGACTGACTGAAAGTCCCACAGGAAATGGAGGGGGGATGGCGAAGCAATTCAGGCTCAAGGCCCATGATCCAGCATAGCCTAGCATGTTCTCCACCAGGCTCTGGTCCCACCTCTACTAGGGGCTACCTAGGGAACATTGGGGACCTCATGGAACTTTTCTGTTTCCTTGTGTACATTTTCCTCCAGTTCAGCCAGCATTTATTAAGTCCCATGTGACACTTATGGGCCAAGTACTGTGCCACAAGTTGAGAGACAAAGACAAAAAGGAAGTAGCTCCCACACTCCAGGAGCTCCCATCCCACTGGGGAGGGGCCTAGGGCATATTCCAGGTAAGCACTGAGCACATTCCTGGTATATTTGGGGAGGAGGAGATAGGTCAGGAAAGTCTTGCTTAGAGGACTGGATGGTCCCTGAGTTAAGCCTTAAAGGGACCTTCAGATCCTTAGAGAAATGAGGAAGGAGAGTAGGGAGGATTCTGGATGGGGGAGGTCCTTACAACTGCTGTTGTAATCTTTAAATGTTCATTGACATCTTTTGGTTTTTCTATGACCTTTCCTTCCCCTTCCCAGGGAGTCTCCTTTTGGAATACAGCTGTCTAGGCAAATTCCCCTGTACATCCCCTGTGTCTGATGGGGTATGTGACCGGCACCTCAGCAGCCATTGCCATGAAGTTTTGGGGTCTGCAGAGCAGTTTACATGTGTCACCTCATTGGAGGCTAGAAGCAACGGGTGAAGCAGCGACCTCAATGACATCTTTAGCAGATGGGGAAACTGAGTCTCAGAGAAGGGAATTGATTTACCAGTAAAGGTCAGAAGTTGGAGCTGAGTCTGTCTCTTTCTGATTCCAGCTGTTTGCCTGGCACGCTCCTTCTCTGCTGTCTGAGATGAGGAGGGAGTTCATTCTATAGTGGTGGGTGGGGGGAGAAGCCTGCGCAATGTGTGGAAGTAGGAGATGGTAGGTTGCATTTTGGAGAGCAATTTGCTGGAGATGGAAAGTGTGCAGAGAGCTGGTTTATTTATTTTTTAATTTAATTTAATTTATTTTTTTATAGTGAGAGCTCTACAAAGAATCTCCCCAAAGGTCTGAAGTGTATATCAAGTACCCAGTTTCCCTCGAGTGGTTAGTATTACCTTGTGGAAAAAGCAAAGAATTGAATAATATCGGCTCTAAACTGGTTCCAGAAGCTTACCTTTGCTTAATGACTCCTGGAGATATCTGTGTGATGGCTCCATGAGCAATGCCTTCCAAACAACTTCAGGTCAACACAAATTCAGCTGATGAGGGAGCCAGGAGGAGAAGCTGGAGATGATTGAGAAGGATAAGGCTGGGAGCCTTCCCACAAGACTTTGGGGCCTTCTGTCCCTCTGTCTCATCATCTCGTCATTCAGGCCTTCAGTGGTCTACGTGATATGCCATGGACTTTGGGTCTCACTTCAAAACCTTAACAAGTCTTGGTCTCTCCTGCCCTCTAACCTGATTTTGGAGAACAAGACCTTGGCTCCATCGGTAAGAAGAAAGATGTTATGATGAAGCTAGATTGGGACAAGAATGAACTGAAATCTGTGAAATTGTATCTTGGAACCAGCTCTAGGCTACCCTGTGCTTCAGCTGGTGAATCTGTAAAATAGAAACCTTGTGGTAGAACTGACATTAGCCCACCATTCCCTGCCTTTCTCTGCAGAGGATCCCAGATCAAGAGTGGGAGGACATCTCAGAGGCCAGCTACTCCATTTTACAGACAAGCAGACTGAGGGCAGAGTGGTTTGCCCAAGTTTTCACAGGCTGTCTGTAGCAGAGGCAAGGTTTGACCTATGGGTTGGTCACTTTCCTGGGCATTGCGGTTACAAAGCTAAAAACAAAGCCAACCCTCCCTGTAAGAAGCTTTCAGTCTCCTGGGGTGACTCCAGTCTGGCCTTTGATGATTGCTATGTGTGCACAGAGAGTAAATACAAACCATATTCCAAGAAAAGACAAATTAGTTTCCGGGCAGAGGAGGTGCTTGAGTTGAGTTTGAAATGGAATGAAGGCATCTAAGAGCCAGAGGTGAGAAGGAGATTATTCCAAGCCTGGGGGACAGACAGCTCAAGTAAAATCACAGAGCCAAGAAATGATGTTTTGGGGGATGGGATGGAGTGGGGGAGCTTCTTAACTGGGAACTTCCTAACTTTGTCAAGGACGCTAAGCCCTTACTGCTTTCCCTTCATTTAGTCATTGGGTATAAAATGATGCCTCATTATTTAATCAATATCATTAGTCCTACCTAGGATCTCTTTCCATTGATCTAAGATGCCTGCATTAGCCTTGGCTTAATTAAATGTTCTGTCTTTGTAAGTCAGGCAAGTGGCAAGAAATACCAGACCTCCTATGCAGATGTGGAAAAGGAGGCTTCCTCTGGGTCAACGTCCTATCTGAAGGCACTCATCTAGTCCTTTGAGCCAAGATTCCTTGTTGAGTTCTGCTTATCTTCCAATGGCCAATCTGAGAGGCACGTGGTGAGACTGGAAGCTCAGCTAACTCCCTCTCCCCCACCCCCAGCACATGTGTTCTTTTATGTGTCCAATGGGAACACATCTCATTATTTTCCCTCTCAATTTAATTAATCCACATTCAGTAATGAACCTTGAAATTTCAATTAAGCACATCATTACCAGTGAGCACAGAACCAATGGTAGCTGGCAACTTTTTACATTTGAGGGTCTTCCAGACCAGAAGATTTCCTGTCTGATGGCTAGGCATTTGCAACTTAGATGCTGACACTTCACTTCATGGCTTTGGCAGGACTGATGGCCCCTCCAATGCCTTCAAGGATGGGGCAGGGAATGTTTATGAAGGCTTTCTTTGTGTTGGATTTCTGGGATGGTCTCCCTTGGAATGGCGCCCACCAAGACATCCTGCACTAAGATTTTCTCTTTCCTGTGTCAAGATACTCTTCATGTAGGTTGTCCTACCATCTTACAGTGTGAGGAGCTGAGAATTAATGGTGGATCCCAATGGGCAATATCAAGATTAACCCTCTCATGGGTAAAGTATATGCAGGGATTTTGATGACTCTGCCAAAGAGGGTTGGATGACCCCACAGGAGAACTCAAGTATGTCTTCATGGTGTCCAGAAGGCATGAAACCATGGAGGAGGTCCCCCAAATCCATTGAGGCTGCCTGACTTGAAGGTGTTTCCCTAAGACAATGAGCTCAAGCGCCCTGGTCAGAGTCTCATGGACACTGAAGGTGAGCAGTCGATGATGATGATACTCAGATGTGTCATAAGACCTGGTTCAAATCCTGACTTTGTTAGTTCCTCCTATATGACCTTGGGCAAAATATTTAATGTCTCTGGGGCACAGTTTTCTCATCTGTGAAGAATTAGACAGTGTAGCCTTTGAGATCCCTTTCACCCACAGAGCCATGAGTCAATGATTTCATGGCTGTTCTCAAAGAACCCAGACACATCTGACCCCCATGTCTGGCTTCTAGTGGCCTCTGCTTAGACACCTCATTATTCGCTAAGGTGGTTGTTTTCCTATGTTAAGATCAGATCTTGCTCCCTACATCTATTTTAAGGGTCAATTCTTGGTAATATCACTTACTACCTAAGAGACCTATAGGTTCTCTGACCCTCCGTTTACTTATTTGTAAAACAAGGGACTTGGACTAAGTGACTTCTAATATTTCTTCTGGCTTTAAATAGATGGTTCCATGATCTTCTATAAGACCTTCCTGATCTCCTCCCGCACTGGCTCTAAGCCCTCTCTCCCCACCATACTGAATTTAGTGATCATTTTTAATACATCCTGTATCTCTCTGGGTCACTGTTGTACTGCTCCCCTCCCCAGCCCCAGTAGAATATAAGATCCTGGAAGGCAGAGATGACTTCTTTGCCTCTGTATACCCAGGACCTGGTACATAGTAGGTGCTTCATAAAGGAGAGGAAAGGGGAAGCAGAGACCCCTTCCCTATACTGGGCAGCTCCAATCATTCAAGGGAAGTCCACTTTCCCTTGCTCCAGTCATTACATTGTTACTCTTGCTGATGTTTGTGGCAAACAAAGCTCCGAGAGCTGCTTCTCCTGCAGACAATGAGCAAAGAATCCTGAGGCTTGGAAAAGAACATTACATAGGTGCCTTGGTTTCCTTTCAAATAAGTCTTTTACAATAATGAGAAGCCAAAGAAAAGCTACAACAGTTTCCTTCCTTTATTCCGCCCTCTCCTCTCTCCTTCCCTTTTCTTTCCCTCTTGCCTTCCTTCTTTCTTTCCCTCCCTCCTTCCTTCCTTCCTTCCTTCCTTCCTTCCTTCCTTCCTTCCTTCCTTCCTTCTTCCCTCCCTCCCTTCCTCCCTCCCTTCCTTCCTTCCTTCCTTCCTTCCTTCCTTCCTTCCTTCCTTCCTTCCTTCCTTCCTTCCTTCCTTTCTTCCTTCCTTCTTTCCTTCCTTCTTCCCTCCCTCCCTCCTCCTTGTCTCTGACTCTCTCTCTGTTTCTCTTCCTTTCTTTCCTTATCCCTCATCCCCTCCTCTCCCTCTATATAAAGTATGTCATCTTCAGAATGGGAACACAACATCATCTGCTGTGGTCTGTGTCCTGTCAAAGGAACAGAATCTTGGGGCAAGGGGTAAGGAGGAGAAGGAAGAGATATCAGTGTTTTTCATGGCCTCGCGGAGCCTCCTCTGCAAGGCTTGGGGCAGCCACAGGACTGAGCCTGGGTATCGTCTGCATTATCCAAGCTGACAGGAGCTCAGTCAGTCATGTCCCGCCCTGCCCCACCCTGCCCCTGCTAGGCCCCACAATGCAATTTGCACTGAAGGACTCCCTGACCTCCCTCAAACCCCCAACCCTTCCTGGCGCTCCAGAGATGCTCGGGCTCTCTAAGTGAAGTAACCTCTTCTGGACTATTGACTTTGGGGCTTGGAAAACATGTCAGGGACAAAGGGAGGGATGTGCGGCTTCTGTGGGAAAAGCTTACAGAGGCACAGCTTGACAGAGTGTGTGGTCAATGGGGGCATGGTCCAAGCTGGGACCTCAAGTCTGCAAGAGCTGGATTCGAATCCTGGTTGCACTCCCTCCAGTCTGGAAGAAGTTTCTTTACCTACCTAGTTCTCATCCTCCTCATTTTACAGACGAAGAAACTGTGGTTCAGAAATGAAGGCACTTCCTGCGAACTCACACACATCATCAGGGGCAGAGGCAAGATTTGAACCTGTGTCAAAAGAGCCTACTATGTGCTGGACATTGTGTTAGTCACTGGAGATATAGAGCCAAAAAAAAGCTTATGTGGAGCTTGCAGTCCATTCATACCTCCAGATTCTTTTCTGATTAACATGCTTTACTTCCCTCATGCTAAACTTGGCAGATTATATGATGTCACAAAAGTCTGAATGCAGTTTTAAGCCATTAAAGCTCAAGCTAATGAAGCTATTAATTTAAGCTATTAAAGTTTAAAACTGCACTCAGCCTTTTGAGACACCCTGTATATAATTAATAACTATATATGAGATGAGATGTCATAATATACAATATAAAATTATATTTATCCTATAGAATCTATAGCAATAATAATCACAGTGTACTATAACAACTCAGGGATGCCTTGTTGAGTTTTGTGATATTTGATCCATCCTGGGGTTCTCCTTAGTCAAGTTCTTTGGGGATCATGGGGCAGTCATCTTGAGGGGCAGAGTTCCCTCCCAGCTTCCTCCCAGCTTGGGCTCTTCTGCCCATTACAGGAGCAGGGCCATCTACACGTTTGTTGGGGGCCTGCTCAAAATTGAATTCCAGGTTGATGGACCCCAAGTCTGTGCAGGCTTTGGGGCCCCTTATGTAAGTCTAAGACATCTGATTTTGAGCGTGGTCATTGGAGACATAATCAGAATGGTCCTTTCATGCAGAAAGGACATAAATGAAAGGCTAGAGAGAGTGAACCCCAAGTCAGTCAGTTATAGGGTTAAAACTACCATTTAACATGTCTGGATTTTAAGTGAGATGTGCTAAACTGCTTCTCTGGAAAGTGTCTTTTCTTTTGTTTGGCTTGGAAAAGATGATGACTCATGAGTAGGTGCCTATGGAAAAAATGAGAGGTTAGGGGGTGCATGAGAGGGGGGAATGGGAGAAAAAGGAGGGAGAGAAGGGGAGTTTATGGAGAGAAGGAGCATGTGGAAATGACAGGTGGTGTCTATGTTACTGGGGTACATTCTCATGGGAAGAACTTTTGGAGGGTAACACCTGTTTCAAAATTGCTTTTAATTAGCTTTTCCTTTCAGAATATGATTTCTTCCCTCTCCTTCTTTCTCTGGGATTATCTAGGGATGCAGGAACAAAGATGGGAATGGGGCATAGAAGTGTTAGAAGACAGATTGAGATAGGGGAGGGAGGGGAAGAGGAAGAGAGGGGAGGAAGGAAGGTAGAAAGAGAAGGAGAGAGAGAGAGAGAGAGAGAGAGAGAGAGAGAGAGAGAGAGAGAGAGAGAGAATGACTCCAAGATTTGAGCAGCAGTGACTTAAGAGTCAAAAATACTTCTGTTCTTTGGCTGTCCCTTTACTAACTTTTTTGACCACATCATCAGAGAATTTCAGGGCTAGCCATTGAATCCCTTTCATACTTTCATGAGGATTTCATGGCTACATGACTGCTCTACTGTCATGAATACTGGGGAATATATGTGACCTTTCCTCCTGTCTTTGACCTTCATGAGATTTGCCTCCAGTAGCATCAATATCATAGCCCACAAGTGATCATCAAACTTCTTGAAGACTTCCAGGAAGGGGGAGCTTCCCACCAGAGACAGTCCCTTCCATTCTGGGACAGTTGCAATTGCCAGGGAATTTTCTCTGACATGGGCCTAAATCTGCAGCTTTGCAGCTTCCTTTCCCCAGCCCCTCCTGGTTCTGCCCTCAAGGGTCAAGCTGAACAGGCTGGATCCCTTTTTCATATAACAAGCCTCTTTGAGAAATAAGACTGCTCTGGTGTCCCTCATCATCTTCTGTCTTTCACAGCCTAAATCTCCTCCCTTCCTTTAACAGATCCCCAGAGGATTTGAACTTGAGGTCACTCCTCCCCAGTTTGACTACTCTTCTTTGGTTGCCCCAACTGGTAAGTCACCTACTAGAGCCCACTGGACCCACTGGAAGATGAGAACAAAAAGGAGCTGTCTGGTTTACAGGTTCAACAGTTAAACTCATTAGGAGCCTATGATGGCCCATGTCCAGAGTTAGACTATGGCAGCAGCCATGTACTGAGGGGCCATCTGAAGGAAGCCTGCAAAGCGGGGAATGAGTCACTCTTTTTGGTTTCTCCATTTAGCATTGGTTTAGTTTCCTAATTCCAGTGTCTCATTCTCACTTGGATCAAAGCAGGTTATTAATAGAGACTCGTTTCAGCCCCTCTCCCCTCAAGCTGGCCTCACGGCTCGAGCAGGAGAAGAACTGGTTGAGCGAAAGAAGAGGAAATAGCAGACCCAGGGATGTTTCCTTGGGCCACAGCTGAGTCGTGAGTTCAGTCTTGAATTTTCTTTCTTTTTCTTCATTTCTTCCTATCTTCTTTTCTTTCTTCTTCCCCTCTTTCTCTTCCTTCCCCCTTCCCTTCCTTATCTTCCTTCCTTTTTTCCTTTCTTCCTATAGATAGTAGGGAGCACCCAATGAAGAAACACACTCCAATCAATGTATATTAGCAATTCACTCTGCAATTTATGATCTTTGGGAGTCACCTAGAGCTGAGAGGTTAAAGACCTTGGCTGGGGTCATTTGACCAATGTGTCCAAAGTGAAAATGAAGCCCATGGGAGCCTGGTCCTTTTCCCACTATGGCCACATGACTGTTCTGCTGTCATGAATACTGGGAAATATATGTGACCTTTCTTCCTCTCTTTGACCTTTATGAGATTTGCCTCTAGTAGCACTATCCAGTATTTCTATGTGCTTAAAGATGCTGGAAGCAGCTGGTGGACTCAGGTTGTTTTCACCTGCCTTTGGGCACAAAGGATATGATTATCAGCTGTGCCATCTCTGTGTGGTCCAGACAACGTGCCCTATTTGGTTACCCGGTGACAACATCTAACTTACCATTTTAGAGAATGGAGATGCCAGTTTCTAAAAAGCAGACCCTTCTATCTCTCTGTCCATTTGATCTCCCTCACTCTCACTAAATTGAAGAATCCTAGAATTTCAGAGTTGGGAAGGATTTCTGAAAACACCTCATCCAACCCATACCTGAAAAAGAATCTCCTCTATGACATTCTGGACAGGCAATATGTTGTCTGACAAAGAGGAAATTGATCTGATCGCATCCCCACTCACTGACTGACTCCACATGACATCTGTCATCATTCCTCCACTAAGAACATGCTTGTTTAAAGACCTCCATGGGAGGTGGGGGAGAATCAGAACTGATTCATCACTTACCATGTGCTAGGTGCTTTGATACAAATACAAAGATGAAAATTGATCCTGTCCTAAAAAACCTTCCAGTCTAGCCAGGGGAAACAACACACACCCCTACAGGTATAGACAAATAGATACAAATAAATGCCAAGTTATTTGGACAAGGAAAAATACTGATGGCAAGGGAGGGGTAAATCTGGGAGGGCCTCTTGGAGGAGGGGGTGCTCAGAAGATAAGAACCCCTCCCCTGTGGGCTGATGTATCAACATCACCACAGCAATGACCACTCTATGTGTCTGTCAGGAGGACAAAGGCCTCTGTGGCAGTGACTGAGCCCTGACATGGTCTGCAACTTCCCCCACCAAGGCCACTCAGAACTCTGCACACGTTGCCTTGACAGCCTCCGTCTGGACCTGAAGAGGAAGGCGATCCAACTCTCCTGCAGCAGCTTCTCCAGGTTGGTAATTATGAAAAGGCTTCCTTTGAGTTCTCTCAGCAGCAGCAGCATTTAGAGACATCAATGACCCTACAGCAGGTGGCTGGAGTACTTCAGGCCTGGTATGGAGTGGGCAAAAGGGACCTTGGGCTGAATGCATACCCATTCCTAACTGGCTCCAAATTGTGTTAGCAGTCATCCACCCACTAAAGACATGTTTAGGAGAGGCTCTCAATGGCTCATGGGGTATACATGGTTCAGAAGACAGCTGTCTACACTGTACCAACAAAAATTGAACAAGAGACACCAACAGACCGGAGTTGCCCAAGGTTAATACCTTTGGAGGGGAGATTCCAGATGTCCACTTTTCTCTCTCTCCCAACCAGGACTGAAGAGCCCCTTTCTATGCTGATGTAAACAAATCACATTTTATCATTGGTTCCCTAGGAGGCCATGCATACCCCTCTTGACCCAAGGGAAATAACAGCAACAGAAATGCCAATCTCTCCCTCTCCTCCAAAAAAAAGAGGGTAGAATATTGTTTTGTTTGGTTCTCCAAAACTATTCAAAATCTTCCTCACACTCCATATTCCAGCCAAATTGTCCTAAATCTATCATCCTCACTCCTCCCACCAACAAGGCATCCCTCTGCTTCTGTAGTTTGCCACCCATGCTTGGAGTCAGAGTCTCCAGTCTCAGAGGACAGTCTTCTATCTACCACCTGAGTCCTAGCATCAGGCTACGGGAGGACAATTCTCTGCCTGGACTCAGATTTATGCAGAAATCCCTCTTCCATTCCTTCCAACTTTTGTCATCTCCTAGTCTTTTTTCCTCAGCCCCTAGTCCCTTAGCAACACATTGGACTAGATGGATCTAGTTGTCTCCAGGTCTTGGTGGGAACAATGGGAACTGAAGTAAGTCACTTCTGACTCTAGGACTGAGGTTCATCATTATAAAATGAAGATACCTCTAAAGTGTCTTCCACCTCTAGACCTGCGATGACATTAGCTGACATCTATAAAGTATTTTACATGAAGCATCTAATCAGAAGCTCTCAATAGCCTCAGGTGGTAAGCACTAATGATAACTTTCCCCCCATCTTGTAGTTGAGGAAATAGAGACTCAGAAAAGTGACTGCCCTATTGTCACATCCCCAGTCAGTATGAGAAGGGGCATTCAAACCCTGGTCTGGCTGAGGTCCATCACGCTCTCCATTATACCACACTGCCTTGCCCCTTCCACTCTCTGGCATTTATTCTCATCAGTGACACCAGTGGGTTGTCCATCCATGGAAGCTTCATATGTAGAAGGTGGCTCTCACAAAACCCACAGGAACGTAAGAGGAGCAGCATGGCACAGGAGATGCGAGCTGCCCTTTGAGGCAGGAAGACCCTGCATAGGCACAGAATGTCTCAGTGACCCTGGGCATGTCCCTTCACTGTTCACGTGGAAGCTCTCTATGATTAAAAGTTGCAGAGAAGGGATCAATACTCACTCATACAGGGAGTTAGTCAGTGGGCACTTCCCACACTGAGGACATTTCAGATCTGGCAGAAAAGCAAGTTAAGTCAATAAGTATCTATTGAGCCCCAAGATTCAGTCATTGCTCAGTTTTGGATTTTTTTCTGAGAGTTCTGAGTCATCTCCACAGACTATTCTCTTCCCTCCAGTTCAATTTCCCTTAATCTCCTGAACACTAGACCCCGTTCTCACCTCATATCCTCCAGTCTTTATGGAAGAGGTGATCCTTCTCCTTGCCAAGGCTTATCCCAGTATCTGTGCCCAGAATCCCATCCCCCTGCAACTCCCCTAGCAGCTTCTTCCCTTGATCATCACCTACCCTAACCCTGCCCCAGAGTCAATCTTTAATATCTTTCTCTACTTCTTCCTTCCCTGGTACTTACAAACGTACCTAGGTCTTCTCTGTCATTGAGAAAGATAAAAAGCCCCCACTTGAACCTGCCAGGTCTTCAAGCTATTGTTCCTTATCTCTTGGAAAGAGCTGTCTATACCTGTTACTCCCATGTCTTCACATTCCACTCACTTCTCAATCCCTTCCAAGATGCCTTCCAACTCCCCTACACAATTGAAACAGATCTAAGATTACCGAGGATTTCTTGGTTGTGGGATCCAATGGCTCTTTGGCATCCTTATCCTTCCAGCCTCACTGGAGCACCAACAGTACTGACCATAGTCCCCTGGGGGTGCTCTCCCCCAGGTTGTTCTCTTCCCCTCCTCCCCACCCTTCTCAGACTGCTCTTCCTCAATATCCTTTGCTAAACCATCTTCATGCCACATCCTTTCAGGAGGGGGTATCCCCCAGGATTCTGGGTTGGGTCATCTTATCTCCCTTTACATTCCATCTCTCACTCATCTTCCTCTAGATCTCCCCAACTTGTCAATATCCTTCCTGAAATGTGGCATCCAGAGACATACCTGGAAGTCCAGATGGGGTTTGACCAAACAATGGGTGAAGGGCATCTTCACCATCCTGATGCTGGACACCATGCCCCTGAAAGCTCCAGCCTACCTCTGGATGAGATTTCCTCGCTGCCATATCTAGGAACCCTCTAGACTACTACAACTCTCAAATATGTATCATATGATTTAGCCACACTTCCCTCACATAGTACAGGCAAAGTGGGTTGGTAGTTTGGGGTGTAAGAGCATCTGGTCCATGTCTTCTTTTAAGATCTTTTGTATCCTGCTTGTCATTCAAGGAGTTGGTACACCCCTCTATCTTTGTGACATCTTCAAGTTTGTCATAGACAAAATTTGATCTCCCTGGGATCAAGGATGTTATCATGCATTGCATGATCAGAGCTCAGGAGTAGGTCCCGCCAGGGTGGTGGGAGTATACCTTCAAAGGGCTGGTCAGTGCCAGCATTACTGGCACCTGGAAGGGTCCTCATGACTGGAGGAGTCCTGGAGGAGTCTCTAGTCTTAAACTGCATCTTCATGGCCAACCTCACTTGCTTTACTGCTTCCCCTCACTCCCATTTATTCCTGGTTTTCAGGATATGATGGCTTTTTGTCTTGAGTATATACTGGGATGGCTGCTAGCAAAGCAATACCTGGTATCCAGGGCACTCCTCACTATTCTGGAAAAGGAATCAGTCATACCCTGGATACTCCAGAGCCCTGCAAATACTTCACTGAGAAATGATTTAATTGTTTCGTGCTTTAGTTGACTGGAGGCCAATGCCAAACGTAGGCTGCTCTGCCCTCTTTATGAAAGTGAGAAGATGGGAAGAGAGAGAACTCATTGGGAGAGTGCTGGCCGCTGCCCTCCTTCCTTCTGCAGAGGTGACCAGTAAGCAGGAGTCAGCTCAGCCCAGAGGTAATTTCCTAGCTGCTGTCCCCTTGAGTGAAAAAACAATTTAAAGGTGGAAATTCCAAGGGAATAATTCCTTAATGTAGAAAGTGTCCATTAAGGATCAGAAATAAAAGTGCATTAGTCTGTGAGTTCAGACAAGTATTAGCAAGTTGACCTAGTGGACTAGGGCTAGGTCACACTTGGGGAGTGTTGGGAGCAGCCCAGAAGACCTGGAAATGGGGGTGGGCTTGGAACACAGAAGGGTCCTCCAATCTTCCCTAAGCCTATGGCAGGTGCAATTTCTTCTTGGAGAGTGACCTGGTCATCTGGCATGGGCTCATAGGACCATGGGTTTAGAGTTGAAAGAGAGCTTAGAACTTAGAAGTTATTGTCTCCAAACCTCTTATTTTACAGATGAGGAAACTGAGGCTCTGAGTATTAAAGTGACATTCCTAGGAAGCATCCAGGGCATTATTTGAACCCTTTCTGACCCCATACCTGACACCCTGTCCACCACATTCTGAAGTTGAAACTGGGGTGACTTCTAGGCCGCACCTGGCTAGCTCAGTGGAAGTCTGCTCTTGCATCTCCTTAGATTGACTGACTCCATGACACATTGCTGGTGCCATGGTGAGAAAGGACAAGAAATTAGCAGTGAGATCAAGGCTCTGCTTACTGAATGACCCCTAACAAGGTTTCAACCCAGTATTCAGGGACATTTTATAGCTTGGTAAGATCCAGGAGCTAAGGTGGCTGCCTCCCCTGTGGGGCAAATATCCTGTCCCCAGTGTCCATGGCCTCCCTCAGTTTCCCTCTCCTCTACCTAGTCTCTGACTTTGATGACTGAGAATCCCTCCTGGACCAGGTTCTCCAGTCCTGGGAGAACAACCCTTCCTTTGGAATCATGGAGGAGGGGCTCTGGGTAGGGGACAAGGGAGAGAGATGATTTTGGTTGCGCTGCTGCAGATCACTGCATGATTCTGAACACTTATTCATGTTGAATTTGTGCGCATGCACATGTTTCCTCCCAGACCTTGAATTGATTCACAACTGGAACTTCTTGTCTCACCAGAAAAATTCAGTGAATCAGCCCCTAGCTGCTACATTAGATCAGCCATCTAAAGCCATCCCACCCCACCCCCAACCCCACGGTGTGTCAATGCCTATTTTGAAATACATGAGCTCTTTGTGCATAGACAGAAATAATGATATGCATCTTCCCTGAGCATGCTGCTCTCCGAACAGATTGAGCAAGTCATGCCCAAGCATCCGAGGATGCCATGGAGGTCAAAGTTCCTACCCCTGGGACTCTCTCTGTGTGGTCAGTGCTCCCTGACTCACTGCTTTAGAATCTGTGCTTCATGAATGGTTGGCTAGGCAGATCCAGGGATTCAGTTTGGTTCTGCCACATTCTCTCTCTTGGTCTGGAAGCTGCCCACACCAGCTCCATTATTCAGGATGGCAGAGGGATGAACATCCCTCACCTCTACCTAAGGAGCCTCACACCATTAATGACCCTGAGAAGTTACTTACAGAATTGGTAACAAAGGAGTACTTCCTCAGACAGAGGGTAAGGCAGAAGGGTAAGGCATGGTTTCTCCTGCAGGCTGCCTTGGGTTTCCCAATATTCACCACAAAGACTCTTTATGCTCCTACCCAGACCACCTCCAAGGATCAGTAACACTTGGATTTGGAGGTGTTGGCAGAGCAGCATTCTATAAGTCCCCATTTGAGCCCTTCCACATAACGGGACAAGAGATGGTTAGACCAAAATCGTGCCTGACCACGACCTGTGGAACCAGAGTCTTGCAAACTCAAATCCATTAAATACATGTGCCAACAAATTGTTTACCTTTTAATAGAAGGAATTGACCTTGGAAAGCCCAGGAAGGAAAGGTGAAAGGTTTCCTAGAAAAATCTCCAGCCCAGAGAGATTGAGTCAGGGAGTTTGAAGCCTGCTCCTCTTATTCCAAATCCAAATCTCCATGCCTTCCCCTCTTGCTGCTGGCCTTCCCCCCTCACTCCACACCTTTCCTCATCTCTCTACTCTCCTCCTGACTTTCTAGACTCCTCCACCATTCTCCAGAAGCCTTCTCACTCGAGAGGACCCCTCTACTCTCCCTGTGGCCCATTCCTCCCAGAACCTCCACGCTGAGGATGTGCCCAGAAGAACTACGCTCATGCCTTCCCTGCTTTCTCAGGAGGGAGCCTTTCTCTCTGCCCTTCTACATGTTGTGGCCTCCATAGAATGGGAGCACCCTCTGAGGCCAGAGGTTATCTCACTTTGGGCTTGTGTTTGTATTGTCAGCCCTTAGCCTAACAAACACTTGTTGGCTTGATTTGCCCCATGATTCCCTGTGGCCTTAAGAAGCTGTCTACAGTCCTGAGAAGCCCAACTCGCCCATCATCACACATCACCTAGTGTCAGGTAAAACTTGAACCCAGGCCTCTCTGCCTGTTTTCCCCCACCAGTTTTGCCTGATGACACATTGTCCGGCTTCTGTCTCTACTTTTGAAAGATTAAACCAGGCAAGGATCATCCTTCTTCTGCAGGCTTCCAATGCACACTGATGAGCTCAGTACCACTCATGCCATGGGGCAGGAGCCCACCATCTCCGACCTTGGACCTGAACCTGCCTTGGGGGCTCTCAGTTGGCTGATGTCACATGTCTCCTTCTGGCTCTCTTTTCTGCATCTGACCTCCGGCCAGCCTAGACCTGGGCCTCTGCCTGATCTCTGCAGCTGTGTCTGCCTCTCAGAAACATGACACCTTCTTGTTTAGAATGCGGCCTATGCTCATCCCGCCTACCAGCTAGCTGGCATCCCGTCCCCTGTTCTGTCTTGTCTCGGACAGCCCAGAATGTGACTGCTCACCTCCTGCCTGAAAAGATGCCAAGAGCAGCCTAGGCTGGGATCACTGTAGAGGTACAAGGGGAGACTCTCTGGAATCTTCCTTGGACCCACTTTACCTCCTTCTCCCCTTTCCGCTTTAAATAATTCATGATAAATAAAGGAATGAAGATGATACTATACTAATAAGCATACAGAAATGTATACTTTAAAATAATCCTTTTATTTTGGTTATATTTCTTAATAAAATACTGACAAATATGATGATGAGGAGAACTTTCTGAAAAAAGTGTGGCAGGAACTGGAGAATTCATGTGTGTGTGCATGTGTGCATGTATATGTGTATCATGTGTACATGTGTAGTATGTAGATGTGTTTATGTGGTAGGCATGTGTGTATCTCATGGCATGACTAGATAGGAAAAACACAGAGATTACATCTAAAGAGAAAATGAATAAACCCAAGATTCTAAACTCACTCTATGAAGGCATTGGATTGAGAGTCTGCAGCAGAGTCTCCTCTTTCTAGGACCACAGAACAAGAGTCATTGGAGACCATCTCATCCAACTCCCTTTTTTTCTAAGTGGTACCCTTCTGGCCCATTGAGCCCTTAGTGGGTGCTGGTGACTCCTTCCCTAAGGGCTCTGGGATAAACCTGAATTTACCAGAATGTTCCCTGGTGCTTATTGGCCACACAGACTTAATTAGGTTTTAGAATCTAGCATTTAGAGTTACAGAAACATCTCCATCCTAAGCAGGGGGCACACTCTCCCTTATACAGCCAAGGTCCCTGGGGAGAGTGGGCACTCACTAGAGAGTTCATGTGGCCAAAGGATAAGCGTGCAGTGCCTGCCAACTAGTGCCTCTTTGTCCCCTTCCTGATGGTCACTCAGGCCTCATCAAGTCTTTAAGCTCCTTTCCTCAATGGATCTAGCTGTGCCTTTCAGCTGTGTAGATGCTGCAATCAGAAACCAAAGTTGACACTGAAATTGAACAGTAACAGTGGCCCCAAGACCACTCTTCGACCTGTAATCAGAATATTTTGCACCTAGATTACCTTGTAGTTTGATTTATTCAATTTGTTATGTTTAACTGGTGGGATGCTCCTCCATTCTTATATCTATATGAGGAAACTGAGGCTCACAGGGCACAGGGACCTGGTCAGGCTCCCCCAGCAGACCTTAGGGCCCTGCAGGGTGGCTGGAATAATGACTGAGACAAGGAAAATACAGATAATCTGTGTCAGGGGCTCTTCCGAAGTTCCTCATTCTATTGACCACAATATGCTGCCTCTCAATGCAGGCACCACATAGTGATAGTAAGTTCCATAATTAAGACACAGCTCATAGGATATTACTGTGAATGAAAGAATGAGTGAATGAATGGATAATGTATTAAATACCTATCATGGCAGACTCTGGGTTAGGTGCTGGGGAAAGGAAGACAGAAGTGGAACCATTTATGGATGCTTTGCATTCCGGGTGCTGTGGGGAAGCTTGGAGGAAGAAAACACAAAGAGGGGTATGTTGGTCAAGGAGGGAGCCTGGGGGCTGAGGAGCTACAGGGATGATGAGGAGAGCCAGAAGACAGTCATTCGGCATCTGAACCCTTTCCAGACCAAAGCTACTATGGATCTGTTTTTTGTTCACAGAATAAATAGTGGAAAGGGGTGTGTATATGTGGGTGGGGGTGGCCATGTGGAGAGGGTGGGTTGGGAGGTACATACCTGAAAGGCTAAAAATTGGACCAGGCTTGACCTTGACCCCTTTGACTGTATTGTGAGCATTCAGAATCTTATAGTTGGGGAAAAACAGGGCTGAGACAAGCTCAAGATTCCCAGCACCGTCACCAAATTCAGCAGTTTCTCAGCAAAGGGAAATTCATATTCTGGGCACCCAACTTGATGTCTGCAAAAGAAAAAAAAATTACCTCACTCAGCATTACATATCCAGGGATGCCTGCAGCTGGCAATTAGGAAGCTGAAAATAAATGAATAAATCAGCCTTTCCCAGCCAATTCACCAGATTATAAAACCAGGAACAGAAATTTTTCCTCCCTCACCCTTTATGGGGCTCATAGGACATTTTTGACATGTGAAATGGGATGCTTGTCATTCACAAAGATTCAGAATTTGCATTTGGAGGACCTGGGGAGGACGCTGTTCATCAAAGAAGGTCCCTGGAGCCTTAGGTTAAACCTTGGGAACCTGTCTAGGCGAGATTCACATCATGGAAGGCAAAGAACATGAGAGCCATTTGTTGAGTCTGGCTGGGCCTGTATGACCCAGTATCAGACATGCACCGGCAGAGAGCTCAAAGGGGCAGGAGCTGAAGCAGCCTTTGGCTGCTGGCCTGTGCCCCCTCCTACCAGAGATGTCTTGCCTGGGGCTTGTGGCCGGCTGCTGGCTCAGTTTGCATTCGAATTCAC
Source organism: Bettongia penicillata ogilbyi (assembly GCA_023548195.1). Taxonomy (NCBI): domain Eukaryota; kingdom Metazoa; phylum Chordata; class Mammalia; order Diprotodontia; family Potoroidae; genus Bettongia; species Bettongia penicillata. The sequence continues at coordinate 6,977,867 of JAJHZJ010000134.1, read as the reverse complement.
CCTTCCTGTGTTTTAGCTCTTTCACTTTGAGTTCAGGGAGCTCTGGTAGAAACCATGGGAGTCTGGGAGTCATTTAACATTGGTTCCTGGGCTGGCTTGGCCACTTGGCATAGGACTGGGCCAAGCCCACTCTGTTCTCCTGTAAAGCGAGAGATTGGATCAGAGCATTTGGCTTCCATGTTTCTTCCAGCTCTCAGTCTGTGAAGCCACGACAATTGCACTGCTGTCTCTTACTACTGAATCTTGAGTAAGTCTCTCAGTCTCAATGGCATCAGCTTCAGAGATACATCAAAAAACTGGAGACTTGGAAGGGACCTCAGCCTTCATTGTCACAGGAATCCTGGACAGGCGAAAGGCCTGTTCAGCCGTTGCTGGAATACCTCCGAGGACCAGGAACTCACCACCTCTCAGAACATTCCATTCGGGGATAGTGAGCATCACCAGTAAGGTCTTCCTGTCATCAAGCCTCATTGTGCCTCCTAATGGCAGTCCTCTGCTCCTGGTTTTGCCCTCAGGACCAGGCAGAACAAGGCTGTTCCCCTGTAGGCGCTTGGAAGCAGTCTATCCCACCTGTCTTCTTTCTTCCATTCCAACTTGTCCCATTCCTCACCTATAAAACAAAGGGACCAGACCCTCATGGATCTTTT